>CAWUFW010000933.1:2255000-2855000 GCA_963921515.1 Calotriton arnoldi
CCCCGTCCCTGGAAGCCAGCCCAGGGTCCGGGCGCTGGTGTCGGGGGTCCACCAGGGCCCGGGGAGGCTCTCCCCGGCCTGGCTAGGGTTCGGAAGCTGGGACCGGGCCCGGGCTCGTGCTGCATCCCAGGTTCCCAGGCTGCGGGAGCCCCCCGTCCTGGAAGCCAGCCCAGGGTCCGGGCGCTGGTGTCGGGGTACACCGGGGCCCGGGAGGCTCTCCCCGGCCTGGCTAGGGTTCGGAAGCTGGGACCGGGCCTGGGGCTCGTGCTGCATCCCAGGGTCCCAGGCTGCGGGAGCCCCTCGTCCTGGAAGCCAGCCCAGGGTCCGGGCGCTGGTGTCGGGGGTCCACCGGGGCCCGGGAGGCTCTCCCCGGCCTGGCTAGGGTTCGGAAGCTGGGACCGGGCCCGGGCTCGTGCTGCATCCCAGGGTCCCAGGCTGTGGGAGCCCCCCGTCCTGCAAGCCAGCCGAGGGTCCGGGCGCTGGGGAAGGGTGTCCACCGGGGCCCGGGGAGGCTCTTCCCGGCCTGGCTAGGGTTCGGAAGCTGGGACCGGGCCCGGGGCTCGTGCTCCGTCTGGCGGGCCCGGGGTGCGGGAGCCCCCCGTCCTGCAAGCCAGCCGAGGGTCCGGGCGCTGTGGACGGGGGTCCACCGGGGCCCGGGGAGGCTCTCCCCGGCCTGGCTGCTTTCAGAAGCAGGGACCGGGCCGGGGAGCAGGGGTGGCTGGCTTTATCCGCTACGCTGGCGGTGCGGAGTTTTCTGCCCACCCCTATCTTGGTCCTTCTGAATCATCTTTTTTTATGCTACAGCTTAATACACATACCTGTTACATGTTATTGTTGGTGAGTATCTCTCTTTCTCAGTATCAGGTTCTCAACTTGTCTAAAAAAAGCACACAAAAACCAAGAACAATAATGGTAAACCACTCTCATACAAGACAACCTTTAATGGCACTCTATTCAACTTTGCTTTCAAGGTACAGAGGCTGCAAACAAATAGAAACACTGTTTTAATTTCATTTAATTTTGTTACTAATCATACAGCTCTTCTGAATGGTCACATTTCTTAACCATTTATGTCACTCCTCTAAAGAGAGCCCAATTGGGAAGGGGTTTTAGGCGGAATTCACGGATCCACAAAGAAATCCGCTGCGCTCAGTGCAGCCCCCGTGTAACCATGCGGTGAATCCATGGATCCACGTGGCAAACCGAAATCTTTTTTAAAAGCTACTCCTAAACACTACCACTTACACACCACTTCCTACAAATCCCTAAATGTATTCCCAAACAAACTTTATTCATTATTTCTTTCATGAACAATGTCTCCTCACATTGACATTCTAGACTTTTGTTGTTCATCCCCCCATACTCCTGTAGTTCTGTTTCCATGGTGACCAAATTTGTAACATTTTCTGCTACCAGTAGGTCACAAGTTCACAACAGTCTCTACAGCAGCATGCTAACTTCTAAACCCAACACAGCAGGTGTGGTTGACTGTATGCAATTAGAAACATATCCCACATAGCCAATCAGACGTGTACTTACTTTAAATTTATACCACAACCTAGTTTTAAACAGTGCCATAATTACAGCAGTCAATCAAATGTACAAATGTAGTGTTTTATATTTTACTTGCTAGGCTCTCTTTTAACTGACTTCATTTTGAAAACTGACTCATGCAACTGCAGCCTTCTCCTGTGTGCTACTGCTCCATCCTTCAAAATGGTTAGAGTATGGATTATAGGTCATAACTTTGTTTTCTAGGCTAGAGAGTTTGCTACAAAGAGTGGGGTTGACAGGGACCTGGGCTTGCCTAAGGTGGATATTAGTTGGATTGGCCAGAGAGGGTTAAAGTGGCAGCAATTAGTTGAAAGAATTATGGATTCCAAACATCCAGACCTCATAATTGTGCACTGTGGTGGCAATGACCTGGGCACACTGACCAGGGTAGGACTGGAAATCCTAATGAAGAATACCTTTGAACAATTAATGCAACTTTTCCCTCACACTGCCTTGGTATTTTCTAACATATGCCAGAGGCAGAAATGGAAGTGGTCTTCTGAATTTTGTCCACAGATAGATAAAGCCAGGAAACATGCTAATAAATCAGCTTCAGCATTCCTCAGAGACCATAACTTGGGCTCTATCTACAATAATAATCTGCGCTTCAACATGCATGGTATATACAGGAGAGATGGTGTTCACTTCACAGACGAAGGCAATAAAGTATTTCTGAGCAACTTGAAACTCTGCATCCGCTCGTATATTATCATCATCAAAATACTTTATTTCGGTCAAATGACGATAAGAGTGCAAATGAAATAAATGCATACAGTACATAAAAATAGCCACTGTTATAAGTGCCCATTCCCGTAGCCAATAAATGTCCATTCAAGCATTTTATAACATCCTCTGAAGCGGCAATGAACTCGAAACAACATAAACTCTCCAAAATTCTAAAGACTGGACAAAAGGGGACCGCCATGTTGGATGTCTAGTCCATGCCCATCTAGGGATAACTTGTCTGGAGACTCGTGATTATTTGATATAAACACAGTCTGCTTTTAGATGATTCAAAGCAGTTTTGTACAGATGGAAAATGTGTCCTCTAGGAGTGTGAGTCTCTTTATGTACATTGAGATTAAAAAAGAAAAAAAAAAAAAAAAGTAGTCTATGGTCAACTTAGTTGGACAGTACTCTTCATAGCCCGTGGTCAAGCGGCAGTAGTTCTAAAAACTCATTTTCTGAAACGTTTATGTGCCCCTCAGTAAATACTTCTTCGTTTCGGCCATGGCCATAAAGACATAGAATACATTCAGATAAAAATATAAGACTAAATCTTAAATTTTTCCTTGGTAAAACAAAATAAAATCCTATTTGTTAAAAAACTCAATTAGAAAAGGACGGGATCTTTGGACCATTTGGAAAGAGTTTTCTAAGGTGCAATTATAGATTAAAAAGGTCCAATTGGTCTCCTCACTCTTCTGCCAAAAAATCCTGCCCAATAGAGAGCCTTTATACTATTAAAGCAGGCGAGCACGCACCACAATCTGGCCTGGACCTCCCCCAGAGGGCACAGCGATTTGGATTAGGTGTGAGTACTATAGTCCCAAGAATAACTTGTGTATGCTAAAATCCAGTTGGTTAAATTACTCAGATAAAAGGCCAGATCTTTCAACCATTTTCAGAAAATTTCCTACAATGCAGTTATAATTTAATAGCAAAAAGTCCAAATAATCTCCTTGCTCCTCTGCCAAAAATTCCTGCCCCATGGAAAGCATTAGTGCTATTAGAACAAGCAAGCATGCACCGCGACGAGCCTGGGCCTTCCCCAAAAAGCACAGCGATTTGGCTTAGGTGTGAATACTAAAGGCCCAAGAGTGACTTACGCACGCACCACATAGAAAAAGGAATCTTGAGACAGCAAATACAATCGGTTGTTGGGTATCGTATTTCAGAAGCCTAAATGCTTCTACACAATGAGCGGTCCCCAGATTTCTATATAGCTGTATCAGCCATCTAGATCTGAGTTTTCTGTAGGCTGGACAGAAGAAAAATACATGAAGCTCTGATTCCTCAGCTTTCCCACAGGCCGGGCACCCTAAGGGAACGGTGCATGCCCATTTGTTGGTAAGAGAGCGCAGAGGGAGTGAACTATGCCTAAATTGAACATACAGTTTCCTAGCTAGGGCTGGCTGGACTTCATCTAGGAAAGACTCAGATTTAAAGTAATCTTTAATTCCAATGAAAGTTACTGCTAGAGAGCCTAGTGCTGAGCTCCCTTGGAGGAGAGCAAGTTTTTGCCCCCTATAACTCCTGACAAGTTAATTCCTGGATGTTTCAGGACATGACACTGTGGGATCCCTCCACATGCTCATTTTCCCAATGCTCTGGAGCGTGTCCCTAATGTGTGTAAACCAGGGTAATTTCCCTGACCCAGGGAGACCAATTACCTCTTTTAACTCAGACCTGCATGAAGTCAGTTCCGGGGTAGCCCAAATACGTTGCCAAAAAGTTAGTGGTCTAATTTCAATTTTTTCTGCAATTGGTCTGACGCCCAAATCAAGTCAGAGTGGAACAAGTGGGGTGCTAGGGGGAAGACCATCTAACTGCCTGATAAAATTATTTTCAATTTTGGATATACCGTTCATTGGGCAGTGCCCCAGAGTTCCGCCCATACATGCTGGTGCCCCTGGCTTGCACTTTATAGATCTCAACAATAGGGTTGATGGGTTTACAGAAAGAATTCCTTTGCACTTTGGCCAACCCCTCTGATGTCTGTGCTAGGAGGGTGCTCATTTTTGCAATGTGTGTCGACCGGTTCATGTTTTCAGTTACGATGGCCCCTAGATATTCAAAAATAGATACCCTCTCAAGTCGGATGCCATTCCGGCAAGGATTGGGGCGTGTAGAGTTTACAGGTTGAAAACCATGTATTTGGTCTTATGGGTGTTAATTTATAGCCCTCTATTGAAGCAGAAAGCACCAAAGCTGTCAAGAATATTTTGGAAGCCCATTGGTGACTTGGAAAGCAGGAGGGTGTCATAAGTACACATCAATGCCGGTACTTTGTTTTGGGCAATCTTAGGGGCATCATTGTCCTTCACCTTATTCAGCGTGTCTACCAGGGAATTGATGTATAAGCAGAATAGAGTGGGGGCCAACACACATCCCTCCCTAATACCTCTGTTGACAACCAGTGGCATAGAGCGCTCCCCTTGTTTCCCATATCTAAATTGGGCAAAGTTTCCTTCATGTAGTCTCCTGATTATGTGGCAAAGATATGGGGGAACCCCAATATCATTTAATTTTCACCACAACTTGTCTCTGGGTACTAGGTTGAATGCAGTTTTTAGATCAACACATATTAAATAAAGGCTACCACCCTCTACCATCACTGTTTACCAGTATAGAAGCTGGAGCCTGAGAACTTGGTCTACGGTAGAGGTGTTTTTCCGAAATCCTGCTTGGAATGGACTCAGGATGTTGTGGTCCTCTATCTAGTCCTGAAGGCGTGCCAATAGTACCCGGGCAAAAACGTTCTGCATCATATCAATTAGACTGATGGGTCTATAGTTGCCTGGTAGAAGTGGGGAACTCTTCTTGTAGACTGGAACAGTTTCTGCTCCAGCCCAGGTTTTGGGGATCGACATTCCCCATAGCACAGTGTTAAATATTACCACCAGATATGGCCCTCAGATTGTTGGTTCCGCGAGGAAGAGATCCCCGGAATGTTATCTAGTCCAGGTACTTTGTGCGGAGCTATTTTGCTTATAGCACTTAGTACTTCAGACAGTGTTATCTCTGGAAACATATGGGGTACACTCTGTTGCGATTCCTCGGTTAGGTTGGCTGAGTTTTCCTCTGTCTCTGGTGTGGCATACAGGGCCTGGTAGTGATCTTTCCAGGTTTCTGCTGCAATGTTAGGCTCAAAAGCCCTTTTTCCTTCTCTGCAACCTGAGGTGACTAGATTCCAAAAGGCCTTGAGATCATTGGATATGAGAGCCCTACGTAGAGAATCAATTTTTCCTGCTCCCAAGTTTTTTTAGCTATAGCAATGTCTTCTCTATATGAAGTTCGCTTAGATTTAATTTCTAGCCTATCATTAGGTTTGAGAGCTTCCAGCAATGCCAATTTTGCCTCCCGACACCGACGATTAAACCAGGAGTGCGGGGGATTCCTTTGGCCTCTGGGATGCCCCTCTGGGTAGAATATACCTGCTAGTTTGATAGTGAGTTCATTATGGATCTCTGCAACCCCTGCTAGTGAGGTAATTGTGCCTTCTTCTGTTATAACTTTGCTTACATCCAGTAGGGAGGAGCGCACAACCTCATATAGGGCAGCCCTCATATCAGGGGATTGTTGCATTACAGGCCAGCGTATTCTTCTCCTATTAGTTGTGAGTGTTAATCTATCATCTGGCGGTGCGGTTGCTGGGGATCCAGCTCGCGTGACCGGTAGCTCCTGCTCCAGAGTCAATGCATTATGGTAGCTGTCGTGCCTGGGCAGGACAGCAAAGTCTACAACCCTAGGCCACATCGTGATTTCTACCAGGATGGAGTCTATCAAAGAAGAATGTCCCACCCTGTTAAAAGTATGCATCCCAGGGGAGTCCGATTTTGTACGCCCATTGCAAGCCCTGACTAAGTAGTTCGGAGCGAGGGATTTGATCTGGAGGGCCAGCGGGGACCAGGTCCTAATGGGAGGAATGGGAGGCTCTGGAATATCCCATCTTTTTCACAGACAGCATCGCCATGGGTGTCATCCAGGGGCACAAATTGGCAATTAAAATCGCACCCTATGAGCAAATAGGCACTGTCCCTAATAGCGGACAGAAGAGAGGCCAATTAGTCCACTGTCAAGGATTCTTGACCTATTTTTTATAGGTTTAGAGTAGACATTAACCAATGCTATTTTGACCTTATGGGCGAAAGTGAGTAGAACGCACAGGATATCATTAGAGGGAAACACCACCCTCTTGGCCGTACATCCCAAGTGTGTACCTACCCATACACAAAGTCCACTGGATGGTCTACCTCTCCCCCTAGTGGTGGCGGCCGTTGAGAAGGCCGCAAAACCCAGCCACAGCACATCCTCCCTAGACCATGTTTCCTGGAAAAGAAATAGGTCAAACTGTCCTACGATGGACCCCCAGTCAGTGGAGTCAAGTTTACTCTTTAGACCAGCAACATACCAAGATAATACCCTCAGGGATGGATGTCAGTGCTTCTTGGGTACCCAGGTTTACTACGTTAGGGGCAGTGTTACAGGACAATATCAACCTCTGCAGCTCTCAAGATCTCCTCTCCCCTAGTCCTGTCGGTGCACTTCTATTGCACGGGCATTGGTTCCGGAACTTAGACTGGCTATCCTCGCTGGCCTACTGCCCAGTTCCGATTCCACTAAGGTAGACATCTGTGGGATGAAATAGAAACCTTTGTGGGACTGGCACTTGTTCATTGGCCCTTCTCTGCCCCCTTCCTTGTTCGTGACTGCTTTTGAGGGCTCGCTCTGTAGCTCCATCTTCCCTACCACAACACATGGGCACGCTGTGGACTACACAGCCATGGATTGTGGCTTGCCCTCTCCATTGGTCTACCCTCAGAAGCTTTTGTTGAATCTAACTCGTGCTGGTCGGAGAGCCAAACTACCCCTTCCAGAACCCCAAACCTGTTAGGTGTTGGTAATGTAAATTGCAGGGGCCTTGGTGTCTGGAATGGGAGTCCAGCTTGTCGTTTGATTGTGTTCAGGGTGCCCAATGTAAGGCTGTTTTATTCCCTTGTTGGTAGTGCGTGTGGTGGCTTATAAAAATATCCAAGTGGGAGGGGCTTCATTGCTGTGGGCAGGTCCTGCTTAGTAGGATTCAATAGCAAGAGACTATGAACGATCATTGGGTTCCTAAAATTGATCACAACACAGTCCCCTTGCCTATCTTTAGGTCTATTTCCTACCCAATTCACCCTGCAAGTCATGAGAATCTCCCATGCTCGATCATATGGGAACTGCCTATATCTAGCTGCCAATACCAACATTTGTTGGTTAGTTCATTCTGGGTTTCTCTGACTCTTTTTGATCTGGGAAACCCCTGTGAGCACAACAACATATGGGGATGAGGCAGGAGATAGATTAATAGTGGGAAAGGATGCCCTATCAGCTCTTCCAGGCTCTATCACTTCCCCTCCCTCTACCCCTTGCCTTGCTCATAGAGATAAAATTGCTCAATGGAGCTTCATTGGAGTAGTCCTGCCCTCCTGGCGCGCCCCCACAGTCATTGCTGGTGCTGCCATCTTGAACACGCAACATAGCAGTCTTCAGTACTTCAGTGGAGTAGGGGGTAGCTGTCTAGCAGATGGTGTCAATTCCCCTTACTATGACCCCAGAGGTTCTCTTGCTGGACTTATCATCCAGTTTTTCGCAGAGTTCTGTCACTTTATCTAGGCGTGCTACCAAGGGGGTAAGTTCTTCCCTCACGATGGTTTTGATCTGCTCCTGTAGATCCGTTAGTAGGTTGGCTGCCCATATGGGGTATTTTTTGTCCAGTTGTGTTCTGGCAATGGGGCTGAGGTCTAAATCATCTGGGCAAGGAGAGCTATCAAGTACTCCAGCATTCAGCTTCCTGCGTTTAGCTGCCCCTCGTGTTGTTTTTTTAGTCTTGTCGGGCTTAGAGAGGCCTGCGGTACCACACCTCTTCTGCAAATGCTCTTTTGGAGTGACTTTGATTTTAGTGTGGTCACCTTGTTGGGTGTGAGGAGAATTGGGCTGATTACAGGGGGTAGCTGGAGGGGGGACCAGACCTATCGAAGAACGTCAGGGGTCCGAGGTAAGGGATAGCCATCTTTCAGTTAGTTTGATTTCGGTGGCCACTACCCCTACAGCTCTCTGCAGCATTCTATCAATTGACGTTGGTGGCAGGGACAAAGTTAGCGTCTGTGCCTGTGACTTTTCTTGGGCGGCCCACTTCCCCATGATTGTTTAGCTGGTAGAAGCCGCCCGATGGCACCCCCATTAGGTATTATGCAGGAAAAGCAGTTGGGGCAGCAAAAAGGAAAACCGAAACAGAACAAGACAAACAAAGCCACACCACTGACCAGAATCTTCTGACGCCGCTGTGGAAGGCAGTCGTACGGGGTCCCTGGCAGGCCAAGATATGAATCGCAGATGAAAGAGTCATGCCCAAGCCCAGCCTTGTCTGGCCGCCGGGCCGCTCTTGGCCCAGGCCACACCTGTGTGCGACCCACGTGCGTCCCACAGTGGGATGCCTCCAGTTGATCTGTGCATGGCGTGTGGCCTAAGGGTTGCTGGTGAATGTGGTCCAAATCTTTCCCAGCACAACACAGCATGGCGTGACTTTCTCACCAGTCAGGAGGCAAGAGGCAGACAGGAGCAGGTGAGGGTCCCACACTGCGGCACGCCTCCAGTTGATTTATGGCGCTCTGGCGCCTTTGCTTTGCGTGTGACCCAGGGGTTGCAGGGGAGTGTGGTCCAACTCCTCCACAGAACAACACAGCATGGCGTGAATTTTTCCCCATTGCGGGAGGCAAGAGGCAAACAGGAGCAGGTAAGGGTCCCGTGCTGCGGGACACCTCCAGTTGAATAATGGCGCTCTGGCGCCTTTGCGTTGCGTGTGACCCCGGGGTTGCAGGGGAGTGTGGTCCAATTCCTCCACAGAACAACACAGCATGGCGTGACTTTTTCCCCGGTGCTGTAGGCAAGAGGCCAACAGGAGCAGGTAAGGGTCCAGTGCTGCGGGACACCTCCAGTTGATTTATGGCGATCCGGCGCCTGTGCGTTGTGTGTGGTCCAGGGGTTGCTGGGGAGTGCGGTCCAACTCCTCCCCAGCAGAACACAGCGTGGTGTGACTTTCTCCCCGGTCGGGAGGCAAGATGCAGACAGGAGCAGGTGAAGGTCCCGTGCCGTCGGACGCCTCCAGGTGATTTATAGCACTCCGGCGCCTGTGTGTGGCGTGTGGCCCAAGAGTTGCTGGGGAGTGTGGTCCAACTCCTCCCCAGCACAAAACAGTGTGGTGGGACTTTCTCCCCGGTCGGGAGGCAAGAGGCAGGCAGGAGCAGGTGAGGGTCCAATCAGAACATTGAGACTGAAATATTCCTAGGCTAAAGCAGTCTGTAGCCTAGACCCGCCCTTGCTTTCTCCACCAGTCTGCTTCCACCTATAACCAAAATACGGGGGGATGCCGGGAACATAAAAGGACACTTTGCATCCGCTCGTATATGTAGTCATTATATACACACAATGAACACAACGGCTGTTCTAAGAACCACTCTATGTCCCAAACAGTTGTTACTTTTAACAGTAAATCCTTTTTTTTTAAAAAAATATATCGAATCCACTGATCCATCGCGGATCCGCAAACCAAAAGCACACATTCAATGCAAAACAGCACATTTAATATTTCTAGGAAAGGGTTCTGAATGGATCTCACAGTGGATATGACAGTCTAAATGGGTATCATTTTAGGTGAATAAGTGTCTCAATGCATATATAAATGGCTGTGACAGTGTCTGTATGAGTATATCAGTAGGTGTGAGACTCTATAACAATATCTGAGTGGCTATGAAAGTGTCTATATAGGTGTAACTCAGTGTGTGAGAGTGCCTGTATGGGTTTCCTAATGGGTGTAACAGGTTATGTAGGATATCTGAATGTGTGTGACACTGTCTGTATTGGTATGTGAGTGGGTGTAAAAGTGCTTATATAGGTGTAAGTACGAAAGTCTCTATGGGTTTGTGAAGGGGTGTGACAGTGTCTGCATGGGTGTAAGAGTGGCTGTGAGAGGGTCTGTATGAGTATATGAGTGGGTGTAAAAGTCTCTGTATAGATGTAAGTGTGGGTGGGAGAGTCTCTGTATGGGTTTGTGAATTGATGTAACAGTGTCACAATTAGTTTTTTTGTACATCTCCATTTCTTGTGGTATGGATGATTTATGACCTCTAATACTTTAGTACATCAACTGATATAAGCTAGACAAGGCAAAGCATTTGTAAAAATATAGTACACAGCATTAATGGTATAATTGCCCACTGGGGCCTAATCATGCTGTATGTCCTCGACAAATGAGATGTTACTGTTATTCGTTGTTTAGGAATATGTGCTATCTACCTTTGCAAACTGTATTGACTATAGTACTTATGGCACACTTTTTTATAATGTCTGGATCATTCTAATAAGGATAAATGTATATATTTAAGTTATTGCGAAAGATTTTATGGTGCATTTGCCACGTCATGAAATATGGGGCATTTTGTGACGCTCTTACACTCGTAGGTATGCCTCTTTGTATGCTCTAGGATGGCCGAAACACTCACCAGCTTCACTAATCTCTCTCCTAGTATTGTCCTTCCTTTACGTTTTTTTGTTATCACATTGTGTTTAAACTTGTGTCTGTAACATGTCTTCCCTACCCGTGATCAAGGCGTTGTTACGCCGAAACGTTTTGGGTTTTTCTGCTATGCCAGAATGAAATTTAATTACAGAATTTTTGGCTACAAGAATTTATGGAGGCGAGTGCACGATACTGAGTGTTTGTTACGCTCTTTCTGTGTTCTTGCATATATAGATATATATAACCTACTGGCGGTTGCCAGTAGGTAGTTATAGTTAGGACCATGCGCTCGTAGGAAAAGTGTTTTTTGACATGCCTAGAACTTTAGTGCCGTTTGACGAATCTTCACGAAATTTCCCAAAAATTCCAGTTGTTAATGCAAAGTTTTGGTGTGATCTGTTAAGCATGGGTCGAGAAAAAGGGGGGGGGGGTAAAAAAAGTGTGTCTCTCATATTAATTCCCATAGACTCTTTAGACATGCCTGCAGCCTGAACCGCCGGACGGAATTACCCCACATTTGGCAGAAAGCTAGCTTTTGGTCCGCAGATTGTGCTTTTTGTTATTTGGTGTAGATCCATTCAGAATTTTGTGAGAAATTAAAAGAAATCCAAATTTGTATATCTGTGGCCCAAATTATTTGTGACTAATTTGTGACGAATCGTGAATGCTTGTGCCAACAGGAATGCCGTGATTGGCTGGCCACAACCTGAGCAGAGAGTTGTGGCTGACATTTTTGTTTTTTGGAACAGTCCCTGGGGCTCAAATGCAATGGCAGAAGCTGACATAAGGGATCAGGTTGTATGTGTCCTGACGCCATAGCTGGAAAATAGGGATCTTTGAGAAACCCCTGATGTGTATAACATGTCGCAAGTTTTTTTTCTTCCAAGTTCGATATTCGCTGCGACTGTCAGCACGCCCCCGTGTAACGTTGTTACAATTTTGTGAATACAGCTGAAAAAAATAAAGAAAGAAACATACACAGACTCATTTTGACACTAATGCATTCACTCATAGATATATGAGTGAGACTCGTGCACCTATTCAGACACCCAGTGAGACACCCATGCACCCACTTACACCCACTCAGAAACTCACTGTTTGAAATGGGGGTCTCTAGTTGGGAGTGGCTTACACCCTGTCCAAGTAGGGACCCTTATTCTAGTCAGGGTAAGGGAGTTGCACACCCAAGATAACCCCTGTTCACCCCCTTGGTAGCTTTTCATAAATAGTCAGGCTTATCTCAGAGGCAATGTGTAAAGCAATTGTTCATAAACACACAGTAACACAGTGAAAACACTACAAATGGACACCTCAAATATTTAGAAAAATAACCAATATTTATCTGAATAAAACAAGACCAAAATGACAAAAATCCAACATAAACAAGCAAAGATGTCACTTTTGAAAGGTTTAAACTAGTTCAGTCGATAGGAAACGATGAATGCATCACTTTTATCACAAAGTACCTTGGATGTGTCAAAATCAAAGACAAAAACAGGTGCAGGGGAGGTGAGGTGAGGCGCCGGAAAAGCACAGCGATGCATCGGTTTCTTACTCCCAGGGGAGGTGATGCGTCGGTTCCTTACTGCAGTGCAGGGGAGGTGATGCATCGGATTCTCACTGCCAGGGAAGGTGATGTGTCGGTTCCTTACTGTCAGGGGAGGTGATGCTTCAGTTCCTTACTCTCAGGGGAGTTGATGCGTCGGTTTCTGCACATGAGGTCTCAGTGCCTTACTGATGGGCAACATCGATGAAGAATGTGGCATATAGGTGTGATGCGTTGAAAATCTGAACGCGCTGGGGCGATGCAGTGGTGGTGAAACTGGCGCTGAGATGATTTTCCAGCCGCGGGCAGGTGGTACGTCGATTTCTTCAGCCACACAGCAGGGACTATGTCGTAGTCAGAGCGGGTGCTATGGACGTCGGTGCCACAGTGCTCACGACTCGGGCTGCTGTGATCTTTTTGCCACATGACAGGAGCTGCGGTGATTCTTCAGCCGCACCACGGCGCTGCGTTGGTTTTTCAACCACACAGCATTGCTGTGGTTGGAAAAACAGTCTCTGAAGGTCAATGCATGGATTTTCTTCAGTTCTTTGCAGCAAAGCCACCTTCAAGGGCCCAGAACTTGAATTGGCACCACTTGCCAGATCAGAACTCCAAGCAGAAGTTTTCAGGGGCTGCAGGTGAAGTCTTTGATGGCCTTGAGATTTCTTAACAGGAGGCAAGCACACACAAGTTCTTGGAGAACCTTGGCAAGCAGGATACAAGAAAGCAAAGGCCAGTCCTTTCACTGCCCAAGACAGAAGCAGCAAGCAGTAGGCCAGCACAACACAGCAACCAGCAGAATGGCAGTTCCCCTCCTACAGCTTCACCAACTCTTCTTGGCAGAATCTCCTCTTAGTCTATAAGTGTTCTGAAGTTATGGTGACACAGCTCCAGTATTTATACCAGTTTCTGCCTTTGAAGTAGGCAAACTTCAAAGGAACGTTCTTGTAGTGCACAAGACCCTGCCTTTCCCTGACCTTATTCCAGACAAACTACAAGGGGGTGGAGACAGCTTTGTGTGAGGACAGGCACAGGCCCATTCAGGTGTTAGCGACAACTGCTTCCATCACTCTACCTCAGGAAGACCCCTCAGCCTGGTGATGGGCCATCAGGATATGCAAGGCACACCTCAGCTCCCTTTGTATGACTGTCTAGAGTGAATGCACAAACAGGCCAACTGTCAACCAAACCCAGATGTGGATTCAACAGACAGGAAGAAAATGCCTACTTTCAAAAACCAACTGCACAATAAGATGCATTTTTAAATTGTGAGTTCAGAGACCTCAAACTCCAAATCTCTATCTGTTCCCAATTGAAAGTTACACTTGTAAGAGGTTACAAGGCAGCTCAATGATAACCTATGGGAGAGATAGTCCTTGCAATATTGAAAATCGAAATTAGCAATATTTCACTATCAGGACATGTAATACACACCAGTAAATCTCCTACCTTTCACATACACTGCACCATGCCCATGGGGCTACCTTGGGCCTACCTTAGGGGTGCCTTACATGTAGAAAAGGGAAGGTTTGGTCCTGGCAAGTAGGTTCACTTGCCAGGTCGACTTGACAGTTTAAAACTGCACTCACAGTGACAGGCTTGAGACATGGTTGTAGGGCTACTCATGGGTGGCACAATCAGTGCTACAGGCCCACTAGTAGCATTTGATTTACAGACCCCGGGCATGCACAGTGCAGTTTACTAGGGACTTACCAGTAAGTCAAATATGCCAATCATGGATAACCAATCACAATTACAATTTACACAGGGAGCACTTGCACTTTAGCACTGATCAGCAGTGGTAAAGTGCCCAGAAATCTAAAACCAGCATAAACAAAATGCAGCACACAGTCAAAAACAGGAAGTCAGAAACAAAAAAGATGGGAAAAACATGCTAAAGATGCCAGGTCTAACACTCACCACGCATTCACAGACCCACTAAGACATTCATGCACTCACTCACAGACCTGCTCAGAGAGTCATGCGCTCAGAGACCCACTCACAGACCCACTCAGAAACTCACCCACTGACAGACCTACTTAGACACTCATGCACCCACTCATAGACCCAGTCACACACCCACTCGGAGATTCATGCACCCACTCAGACACTCACGCAGCCACTCACAGACCCACTCAGAGACTCATGTACCCACTCATAGATCCATTCAGAGACTCATGCACCCTCTCACAGATTCACTCAGAGATTCATACACCCACTGACAGACTCACTCAGAAACTCACACACCCACTCAGAGGTTCATTCATCTACTCACAGACCCTCTCAGACACTCATGCACCCACTCACAAACCCACTCAGACATGCACCCACTCGCAGACTCACTCAAATACTCACACACACAGTAACAGACCCACTCACACACCCACTGACAGACCCACTCAGAGACTCTTGTACCCATTCACAGACCTACTGTGAGACTCACACACCCACTCACGGACCCACTTAGAGACTCAAGCACCCACTCACACACTCATGCCCCAGCAACTTTTCATCCAGGTCTGGGTCAAGTGTTTTTGGGATCGAAATTTTCAGACAGGTAATTCTGGGCCCATAATCACGGGGCTACTCAGAATGGCTGGAGCAGTATCCTCAAGGAAAAAACGCTCAGGACCACCTGTAATGAGGGCCACACTGTGTACCATTGTTAAGTGGTGGTTGTGTGGGTGTGCAACAGTAATTGTGTTGATATATGATATTGGATATGTGTGTGTATTGTAATTGTAGTGTTTACTCTTTTAAGTGGTCTTTTAGTGCAGGTTGTGTGGACATATAATGACGGTTGTGCTGTCTTATATGACATTGGATGAATAGCTGTATGATGGTGGACATGTAATTTCATGGTGGGTGAATATGTATATATGAATATGTTTGTGTTTACATCTTATGGCGTTTTGTGTGACATATGATGTTCATTGTGTTATCTAAATGATGGTGGGATGTGAGCTCTGTAGTGTATAACTTTTACTTTGAAATATGTGTTGTATTGCAAAGAATGTATGCTGAGGTGGGAGTCAAGGCCTACTTGGTGTGGTGTGGTTGTGGCATGCGATGAAGGTAGCACCTTAGCTTGTGAATTTCATGACTCATTACTTTTTATTTTTTAATTAAGAAGCCATTATCATTTATTAGTGAACTGTAACTCCTTTTACACTTACGTTTTTTACATGGAATGTTCCTTGTATTTTTACAATACATTTTAATATGACATATGTTTTCAATATAAGTTTAAAATTGTTCATAAGGGGTATTTACTTATTTAGTGTTGTGCAGTGTGCACCAAACAGTCTGTTAGACTTACTAAATGAAACAGAGACAGGAGGGACGTTTTCTTTCAATTTCTTTTATTGATAAGTTTAGTCTTTTTTTAAATGACTGGTGACACACTATGGCCATAGCATGAGTCAAATCTCATAAAGGTGCCCTACCACCTTGAAATAAACATACTTGTGGTTAAGAACATTAAAAAAGGCTATGTGCAATACATCGATAGTTGTGAATTCAAGAAATTCATTTTGTTGACAATTCACTTAATAAATGAATTTTTATGTTTCAGCATTAATTATCCTTAAGTTCTATTCACTCCTTCATAGGTATAAGGCACTGGTTATATTCAATATGTGTGATACAGTGAATTGTTTTATGTAATGTATCTATGGCCGACTAGAGCTTAAATGCTCTTAGATGGATATGGATTGTTGGTTATAATATTTTTTGAATATATGTTGCACAAAAATTGTTTTTCATGGTTTATGGTGGTTTTGCATGTCACATATGGTGATAAAGACGTTCGTATTTCAATATTGCAAACAATAAATCATACATAATTAATGACATTTGATAAGTTGCAAATTTTACTATGGAGACATACTGGCATTCAGCTAAGAAATTACATGAACATTAATTGAAACTGAGGTGGACCCTTTCTAGGGCTATGAAGGACCTACAGGTGATGGAAGAGTGAATAGGACTAAAGGATAATTAATGATGAAGCAAAATAGTTTATCAAGTGGATTTTTAACAAAATAATTTTCTTGAATTTACATGTATTGCACATAAGACCTGATTACGAGTAAGGCAGTCCATAGGACAGCTATACTTATGGTAGCGGTCTGACCACTGCCACACTGCGGCACCGTTTGTCGCATTCTGAGTGTGGCGGTCAGACCACCTCAGGACCTCCACCACGATCCGTGATCCCGTGGTGTGGCAGTCTGAGGTAGGAATATGCTGGCGGTGCCGCAGCAGCACTGCCAAGCATATTCTGAGTTGCCAAACCACCACCCTTTCCATGGCGGTGAGCCCGCCATGAAAAGGGGTGCGGTAAGGCAACTTAGGGCCCCCTGCCGCCTCTGGGCCAGGGGGTGCATGCAGGGGACACATGTAGTGCCCCCCTGGATTTGCAACCCCAGTTTATGCACAGTGTGGCATCTATGCAATGCAATCTGTGGAAGATGCGGTCGGCACACCGACAGCGGTGAGCTGCATGTTAGGCTCTTCTAGGAGCAATGACAGGCCGACGCTGTCACACCGCCGCAGCACTGCCCCGCAGACCCGGATTCAGCTCATAATCTGGCAGGCAGCCGCACCGCAGCTTTGGCGGTCCTACTGAGGACAGCACGTTGCACCGTCGGATGTAGGACCGCCAAAGTCGTAATCAGGCTCATAGTCTTTTTTCAATTTATAGGAGCAGAAGTATATTTATCAAATGATGTTTGGGCACCTCTGTATGATCACAAGTATATTGTTAAGTGGTTTGACAAAGGATATGGCCGAAAAGCATCACCAGTCGTTCCGATAAATCCCCTTCTTCTGCCCGTGTCCCCTCAAAGAGAACGGCCCCTGTGAGCTTCATAATGCCACTTTCACTTCTATACCATTTTACTGACTTCAAATGCACAAAATACTTAAAACATGGTAACACAATTAATTACATTTCCCACGCATCAAATCCCTAGTTTTTCATAACTAGCCTTTATAGAAACTGCACTTCTTTGAAGCTACCTAAGAGACGCTGGGAAAGTGCATTAATCGTTCTCAAACATTCAAGTACTGGCATACTGTGCAGCTGTCGGCTGCTCTGTGCCCTGAAAGTGAAAGTACGTTCTAAATTAAAACTGACAGCGTCATCTTTCACAGGTTCTGAGATGAGTGATGTTTGACACAGTTCGACTGTCAATGAAACTATTGGGCCAGGAAGAGGAGAATGTGGCGAAGCAGATAATTTAAATTGCTTCGTAGAACAAGTTCCATTCTTACCTGCAGAATTGTTATCTATGTTTACATACCCTTTTACAATGGTCACTGTAAATAAAACATTGCGTCTCCATCTGCGAATAAACGCGAAAAATAATTAGCAAACATCAGACCGGTATGTTAAATAATCATTACCGTGTCTCGAGTAAATACTTATTTGTGTGCGCAGGCACTGTCTCTGACTCGGTGTCCTTCCCTTTGCCTTCGTGTGCTAATTAAGTCAAAATAGATTTTACGTTCACTTTTTGATGTCTGGCACCCAGCTGCATTGTAATCCAGGTGCTGTCAAGAAGTGACCTCGTTTTCCGAAGCTTGGAGAGCCATTCTTTACTAAAGCCACCCCGGATGATTTGACGTGCTCATTAGGCGAGCTTAGCACGCCTTGTTTTCCTTCTAATTAAGAGCTTATTATCCTTTCTCTCTAACATTGTGACGGAAGGGTTTCATCGAGCAGAATTACCCTGTCTCGGGAACTCTGGAAATGTACTTTTTCTATTCCGACAACACATTCGGGGAATACTGGTAATCGATAAGACAACAAGGAGGGACTAAGGGCCACTTGAGTAGGTCCAGCATACAGGCCCACGGAACCACAACAAAACGAGGTATGCTGTTCCTAAAAGAGTCCTACAGATCAATGGGTGAAAAGGAGAGCATGTGAGTGCTCATAAAGTCAGAGAAAATCTTTCTCCTTTCAGAAAAAGACCCTCACACACCCAGCCAGCTAGGTGTCATGCTTCATCACTGGGTCTGCTCCTTATCGGGTCGGCGCTGCAATACCCGATCGGCACCCGTGATGGGGCCTTCTTGGCGGAGATCTTTTTCTTAGCCGTTAGGTGAGGTGCGAGTGAGGGCCCTAGTGAGTGTAGATGTGAAAATGTGTAGTGTGTGCTATCTAAAACAGGAGATAGTGATCCATCCAAAACTATTTTAATGACAATGGTCACTATCCTGATTAAAAACCAGTAAGAGGCGCACGCGTCTGCTCAAGGATTGCAGGGTTGTGTGCTCAAACTCAGGTCAACATGTTTCTTGCCTACTGTTAAGTTAACGGCAATTCTTCAGGACCTAATCTTAATTATTCTACACTTTATGGTTGGTGGTTTGTTCATTACACAGTTCAGTGACCACCCATACAGCACCCTATAAAGTGGTACCTGTCAATCAAACTCAATGCCTGTAGGAGAAAAGAATCGTAAAGGTTAAAAACTTCATTCAAACTGTAGTCTGCAGTACAAACCACGTGCCAAGGTCCATGAGTTTAACCAAGTTGTTGTGATACTGAAGAAACAATTGTGAATGATGAGCATGCTTCACACATAATGGTGTATGTGATCATGCGTATGGCGAGTATAAACAAAATATTAAGATAAAAACAGAAGTAGCAAAGAAATAGCAAAAGATCGATGTGTAACAGCACTCACCCAACTAGGGTCATTTCAATGCCTCAAGGTGTCACAGCAGGCGAAAGCACTATCAGATTCAGTGTCCTAATAAAGGTACGAAGAAGGACATTAATATGGGCTAGGTGGAGGTTGCCAAAACGGGCTCGAAAGGGAGCATCCCTTTGAGAAACCGATGGCTATCACCTAGAAATAACAATGTTTCCACACAATGGATGCAGGCGACAGTAGGGGATGCGGTGTGCCGCGCACTCCAGCTACTCACTCCCACCAGATAGTCAAGAAATATGCACTGGCGGGCGACAACCACAAACCCATAGTCTCTACGGCAACCAAGGAGGGTAAAAGAGACAGTAAAAATATGCTCAAGACAGGAGCGCGCGGTGAGCAGGAACACGGCCGTACCGTATCGCCATCCACTCCTTGGGCAATTAGAAGGGTGTATTCACTGCCAACCTCTTCAATTCCGAAACTCACATAGAGTAACAAGGAAGGTGAGGGACACAAACAAAGCCGGTCCCGCATCACGGTCACTCCTAACGAGGCGGAACAATTCCATGTATCAAGTCGAGTGACAGCCAAACGGTCCCACATTATTATGCTCAGTGACCAATACTCACGTGTGTCGCTCCGTTCGATCGCGGTCGACCTACCCCTCACTCTGCCGGACCCGGGTGGATGTACCAACTCACTCGTGTTCGAGTGATATTACCCGGTCGGTCAGCGGTGGAGGCAGGACTTCCGGTATCAAATTTAGAACAAAGACTAGAGCGTCAACAGCCACTTCCGGGTACCACATTGGAATCCCCATTGCGTGTGTATTAATGTAGGTAACCCCAATGACCCTATTGTATGTTGCTGTACAATGGTAGACAACTGATCACTAAAATTATATGTAAAGAGTCTGGGAATAACAAGGACTAGTGTTCCAAACAGCTAATGTAACAAGGTATCTGATAAACATCAGTTCGATTTCTTAGAGTAGACCAAACCCTGTAATGGAGTAAGGGTAAAAAATAATAAGTAAGTAATAACAACGGGTAAAGCGTCAGCCCCCATATGCGGGTGCAACATTGTAATCCCCATTGCGCATGTGTCAATGAAGGTCCCCCCAATAACCTGGTTGTGCACTACTGTGGAACGGTAGTCATCGGGGTGCTCAAACCTTCTGAGACACAAAACAAAACAAAAGGGGCTAATGTCCCTAGGATGTGCCTCATAGAAACACCAGCTAGTGTGGCAAAGTGTTAGATCAAATTGCAAATCAGTGGCTTAGAATTGACCACACCCTATGATGGAGTAAAGGGTAGCAAAGTGCCCAGTTATCAATAAATAACGGATCCACCACTATTATACTACGTGGCGGAGACAAAACTAGACGTAACACACAACCGGGAATTAACCCCAATGTATAAGGGTGTCCCCGACAGGTGGAGGTGGTGATTTCTAAGTGTGCTCTTAATTGATATCAGTATAGCTTATACCGATGAAGATACATTCGAGAAAAGCAATACCATTGTTCATCCCAAAATACGGACATAGGGAGGGACGGAGTTATGGCAGTACATCATATGATGTATTACGTCAGCAAACTCCAAGGTATGTCTTCATTGAGTCCCTCCTTATCTGAGGACACCCTCAGTACCCACCTCTGTTCTAGTCGGAACAGCATGTTTTTACGCATACCGGGTGGGCTTCCAAAACCACCCACCGAAAGGAGTCAGGTGGGTGTTTGTGATCTTCAAAATGAGTAGTCATTTTGTGTTAGTTCTATGGCACCTAAAGTTGCTCCTGTGTTCAGTCATGCGGATTTTCACCGGTCTTGTCGTCATCCCTATATATAGGAGTTTGCACGGACAGGTCAGAGCATAGATGCAATTGTTGGTGTTACAGTTGGTATGTTTCTTCATGACCCATTTCACCCCATTAGTAAATATCATTTCTTTAGTGGTCTTCGTAAGAGGACAAACTGAGCAAGACCCACATGGATGGTGTCCAACTACGGGAGGAAGATCCCATAGACCTCTTTGTGCATTAGTTGTCAGGGTGGTGGGACGTGTGTGTATGAGCATGTCCTTTAAATTGCTTGTGCGTTTGAACGCAAATCTGGGCACGGGGAGATCTAATGTTCCTGTGTTCAGAATACCCCAGTGTTTCTTAATAATCCTCCTCACTCGATTTGAGTCAGGAGTATAGGTGGTTACACAGGTAATCGTGGTATCAGGGTCCTTGTGTATATTCTCTAGTAGACTTTCCCGATTGTTGTTTCTGGCTCTTTTACGAGCGAGTGACACAGTATGTTGTGGATAGTCCCTCTGTCGCAGGGCTTGGGCCAAGGTATCAGATTCGATGTAATAGTCTGCCAATGAGCTACAATTCCTTCTTATCCGAAGGAATTGACCGAATGGGAGGTTCAGTTTGAGTGCTCTGGGGTGATGACTACTAAATAGAAGCAAACTGTTTTTATCAGTTGGTTTACGATAGAGTGTTGTAGTAATGCAGTTATGCCCCAACCTTACCAGCAGGTCAAGGAAGGGTACACTGGTCTCAGAAATGGTACTCGAACTTGTAATCGAACATGTTCTGTTTTTAGGTCTTGCCTAAGGGCAGCCTACACCGTATGACTAGAGCATAGTTTCAGAGTAACATTAAACGCTGTTGGCGCGATCTCGAGGATTACATCGAATCTGATACCTTGGCCCAAGCCCTGCGACAGAGGGACTATCCACAAAATACTGTGTCACTCGCTCGTAAAAGAGCCAGAAACAACAATCGGGAAAGTCTACTAGAGAATATACACAAGGACCCTGATACCACGATTACCTGTGTAACCACCTTTACTCCTGACTCAAATCGAGTGAGGAGGATTATTAAGAAACACTGGGGTATTCTGAACACAGGAACATTAGATCTCCCGTGCCCAGATTTGCGTTCAAACGCACAAGCAATTTAAAGGACATGCTCATACACACACGTCCCACCACCCTGACAACTAATGCACAAAGAGGTCTATGGGATCTTCCTCCCGTAGTTGGACACCATCCATGTGGGTCTTGCTCAGTTTGTCGTCTTCACGAAGACCACTAAAGAAATGATATTTACTAATGGGGTGAAATGGGTCATGAAGAAACATACCAACTGTAACACCAACAATTGCATCTATGCTCTGACCTGTCCGTGCAAACTCCTATATATAGGGATGACGACAAGACCGGTGAAAATCCGCATGACTGAACACAGGAGCAACTTTAGGTGCCATAGAACTAACACAAAAATGACTACTCATTTTGAAGATCACAAACACCCACCTGACTCCTTTCGGTGGGTGGTTTTGGAAGCCCACCCCGGTATGCGTAAAAACATGCTGTTCCGACTAGAACAGAGGTGGGTACTGAGGGTGTCCTCAGATAAGGAGGGACTCAATGAAGACATACCTTGGAGTTTGCTGACGTAATACATCATATGATGTACTGCCATAACTCCGTCCCTCCCTATGTCCGTATTTTGGGATGAACAATGGTATTGCTTTTCTCGAATGTATCTTCATCGGTATAAGCTATACTGATATCAATTAAGAGCACACTTTAGAAATCACCATCTCCACCTGTCGGGGACACCCTTATACATTGGGGTTAATTCCCCAGTTGTGTGTTACGTCTAGTTTTGTCTCCGCCACGTAGTATAATAGTGGTGGATCCGTTATTTATTGATAACTGGGCACTTTTGCTACCCTTTACTCCATCATAGGGTGTGGTCAATTCTAAGCCACTGATTTGCAATTTGATCTAACACTTTGCCACACTAGCTGGTGTTTCTATGAGGCACATCCTAGGGACATTAGCCCCTTTTGTTTTGTTTTGTGTCTCAGATAGTTTGAGCACCCCGATGACTACCGTTCCACAGTAGTGCACAACCAGGTTATTGGGGGACCTTCATTGACACATGCGCAATGGGGATTACAATGTTGCACCCGCATATGGGGGCTGACGCTTTACCCGTTGTTATTACTTACTTATTATTTTTTACCCTTACTCCATTACAGGGTTTGGTCTACTCTAAGAAATCGAACTGATGTTTATCAGATACCTTGTTACATTAGCTGTTTGGAACACTAGTCCTTGTTATTCCCAGACTCTTTTACATATAATTTTAGTGATCAGTTGTCTACCATTGTACAGCAACATACAATAGGGTCATTGGGGTTACCTACATTAATACACACGCAATGGGGATTCCAATGTGGTACCCGGAAGTGGCTGTTGACGCTCTAGTCTTTGTTCTAAATTTGATACCGGAAGTCCTGCCTCCACCGCTGACCGACCGGGTAATATCACTCGAACACGAGTGAGTTGGTACATCCACCCGGGTCCGGCAGAGTGAGGGGTAGGTCGACCGCGATCGAACGGAGCGACACACGTGAGTATTGGTCACTGAGCATAATAATGTGGGACCGTTTGGCTGTCACTTCGACTTGATACATGGAATTGTTCCGCCTCGTTAGGAGTGACCGTGATGCGGGACCGGCTTTGTTTTGTGTCCCTCACCTTCCTTGTTACTCTATGTGAGTTTCGGAATTGAAGAGGTTGGCCGAGTGAATACACCCTTCTAATTGCCCAAGGAGTGGATGGCGATACGGTACGGCCGTGTTCCTGCTCACCGCGCGCTCCTGTCTTGAGCATATTTTTACTGTCTCTTTTACCCTCCTTGGTTGCCGTAGAGACTATGGGTTTGTGGTTGTCGCCCGCCAGTGCATATTTCTTGACTATCTGGTGGGAGTGAGTAGCTGGAGTGCGCGGCACACCGCATCCCCCTACTGTCGCCTGCATCCATTGTGTGGGAAACATTGTTATTTCTAGGTGATAGCCATCGGTTTCTCAAAGGGATGCTCCCCTTTCGGGCCCCGTTTTTGGCAACCTCCACCTAGCCCATATTAATGTCCTTCTTCGTACCTTTATTAGGACACTGAATCTGATAGTGCTTTTGCCTGCTGTGACACCTTGAGGCATTGAAATGACCCTAGTTGGGTGAGTGCTGTTACACATCGATCTTTTGCTATTTCTTTGCTACTTCTGTTTTTATCTTAATATTTTGTTTATACTCGCCATACGCATGATCACATACACCATTATGTGTGAAGCATGCTCATCATTCACAATTGTTTCTTCAGTATCACAACAACTTGGTTAAACTCATGGACCTTGGCACGTGGTTTGTACTGCAGACTACAGTTGAATGATGTTTTTAACCTTTACGATTCTTTTCTCCTACAGGCATTGAGTTTGATTGACAGGTACCACTTTATAGGGTGCTGTATGGGTGGTCACTGAACTGTGTAATGAACAAACCACCAACCATAAAGTGTAGAATAATTAAGATTAGGTCCTGAAGAATTGCCGTTAACTTAACAGTAGGCAAGAAACATGTTGACCTGAGTTTGAGCACACAACCCTGCAATCCTTGAGCAGACGCGTGCGCCTCTTACTGGTTTTTAATCAGGATAGTGACCATTGTCATTAAAATAGTTTTGGATGGATCACTATCTCCTGTTTTAGATAGCACACACTACACATTTTCACATCTACACTCACTAGGGCCCTCACTCGCACCTCACCTAACGGCTAAGAAAAAAGATCTCCGCCAAGAAGGCCCCATCACGGGTGCCGATCGGGTATTGCAGCGCCGACCCGATAAGGAGCAGACCCAGTGATGAAGCATGACACCTAGCTGGCTGGGTGTGTGAGGGTCTTTTTCTGAAAGGAGAAAAGATTTTCTCTGACCTTTATGAGCACTCACATGCTCTCCTTTTCACCCATTGATCTGTAGGACTCTTTTAGGAACAGCATACCTCGTTTTGTTGTAATACTGGTAATCGAACATGTTCTGTTTTTAGGTCTTGCCTAAGGGCAGCCTACACCGTATGACTAGAGCATAGTTACAGAGTAACATTAAACGCTGTTGGCGCGATCTCGAGGATTTTACCAGTGTTCCAGTGTCACACCAGTGGTTAATTTGTAAAAAAACATATGTGCCAGGGCTCTTCTCAGAATGCAGCTTGCAGCAGCTCATTTCTCCTAAAACACAACCAACTACTAAGGGCCAATTCTGATGCGGTTAGGAAAGCATTCCCACCTAAGGCCCAATTATGATGTGGCTAGGAAGGCCTCCTAACGGCATTTGCTCCTTCCGAATCGTATCGGGAACGTGTCTTCCCGATCGAGGGC
Source organism: Calotriton arnoldi (assembly GCA_963921515.1). Lineage (NCBI taxonomy): Eukaryota > Metazoa > Chordata > Amphibia > Caudata > Salamandridae > Calotriton > Calotriton arnoldi. The sequence continues at coordinate 2,280,279 of CAWUFW010000933.1, forward strand.
CAGATTACGATGCGATTAGGATCATAGGCTCCCATAGAAGTCAATGGGAGTCCAACCAAATCATATCTGGAAGCATCCGGGTGCATCATACTCGGTCGGTTGGACTCTCCTGATCCGAGTGGGTCGGAAACCATATCCAAACCGATTCGATCGGGAAGATTTCCTAACCGCATCAGAATCGGGCCCTAAGTGGGGAGAGGACATGGCATAATGTCCAGAGTTGCCAACTTCGGAGCTTGGCAACCAGGTTGGAGTCTCGGCAAATATCCTTTGATTCTGGGCAAATGAATGAATGTGTCCTTAACTGGTGGTGCTCATGGAAAGCGCCAGTGTTGATGATTAAGTGCCGGTGCTGAGCACCGGAAACCACCGGCTCAAATGAAGCACTGTGTCACACTATTCCACCGCTTGAATAAAGTATTGCACCAGTATGACTCAGAAACAGTGTCAAACGTATATGTAACCTTAACGCACAGTTGCCAATTTAAAGAACATGATGTAATACTAAGTGCAATCTAAGGTGTAGGGGACAATACATTTCTATAGGGTCATAGGAACACGAAGAGCCTAGGGGCGTGGGTACCATTGGTGCAGCAGATGCAGTGCACGAGAGCCCAGAGGCCTGAGGGTCCATTGAACCCTGATGATTGTGGTATTTTACCCCAACAGAAGTCAAAGGGGTCATTTTCCTTGCTTGCGCCAGGGCCAATGGCATTCACGCTGCGCTACAGGGAGAGCCTTGGGATGAGCCAGGCTAGGAATGTGTGGCTTAACTCTATACGCTAAAGCATGTGCAGAGCCATCAAAAGATGTAAATCAAGAAACAAATGTCATGAAAAAATCTGACAATTTTCAAATAAAAAGGTATTTTTCAACATTTCTCAGTGTTTCAATTAAGCACATATAATACTGAATTGAGTGACATTTATGGCAAGTAATCTTTTTTTAAACATCAAATATTCCAATGCCGGGATGACGCGTGCACGAGTTACTCAAAGTGTGTTAGTTTGTCAGGTTCTCTATTTGAATAGCCAATAATGGAATTAAATGTGAGGCAAAATTATTTTATATTAATTATTTATAAATTAGGTTTTTGTAGATCAAGCATATTGAACTGACCTACTTTAATGTGCTATTAAACTGACTGGTTAAGGACAATGATGACAGTGAAGTAAACAATGGGCCTGTGGATCACACAATTTGGTCATGTGGTGAAGCTGAGAACCAAGGCCCTCATTTTGATGTATGGTGGACTGCCACCGACAAGCCGTTGGTGGTGGTCCAGCCGACATCCAGGCCATCAGTCCGACTGCTGTATTACAATACTGGCGGTCGGAGTGATGATGTGGGGGGAAAGACCGCCGCCACTGACAGGCTCAAGGAGCCCATCGGGGCGGCGGTCAGACTCTAATCCCTACAAAGGAGGCGGTGCCTGCGCAGGCACCGCCGTAGGGATTAGGATGTCCCTTTCTGACTGCCTTTTCATGGCGGTCCCACTGCCATGAAAAGGCAGATGGAAACGGACTTTGTGGGCCTCAAGCAGGGCCCCGTCCCTGTGGGCTACTGCTAAGTGGCCAGGGGGGCACATGTGGTGCCCCCCGCATATCCATGAACTGTGTGCCAGGCACATGGTGCATGGATGTTTGTAAAGTGCCTTTTTCTACTGCTGCCCTTTTCCGGGCTGCAGCAGAAATAGAAAAAGGCCTTTTATGACCGCCTGCTCAGCGGTCATATTGTAATAGGGCGGGCAGGACCGCCGACATATTATCAGACGGTCACCAGCCCGTAATCAGGCCCTAAGTTCAGGATTGTATATTGTGCAGTTCAGAGACTGTAGAGTTACATCCTCTCTCTTCTGTTTAACACCAAAGGTCTGCTTTATGTTAACTTATTCAATTATTGTTATTCAATTAGTGTTAGCACATTAAGGTCAATAAATGCACTCATCGAACTTAAATCTACCTTAAATCAAATTGACACTGTGCAAATATATATATACATGTGCCTAGTCATAAGACCTAAAGATGCGCTTTCCTGTTTGGAATGTTTCCAACGACACTGAAGATCAAACAAAGTGATAGAACATGCCTGTATGAAATCATTCTGCAGGAGAAAATGTTGTGGGGGCTTCAAGACAGCTTTTATTTTTTCTAAATATTTAACTCTGGTCACTGTGGTGTTCATCATCTCTTAATTTTTTTTTTCTGAAGTGAGCCAGCAGTAACCTTAATGTAAAATAATATCTTCTGTCTTCCCCTACTTCCCCTAAACAAAACAATAAGATTATAGAGCCCCCCCCCCTCCAGTGGTGGCTGGTGACATTTGAAAGTGGTGGGGCGTAAAAGTTAGGGATGACTTTTGAGGAGCGAGCGAGCGAGCACTACATTTTCATTTACTTTCGCCTTGTTATTATTTTGAAGACTGTGCACCCCCATAATGGGGGACCCATCACACCCATTTGCACAGAATCACAATTACAACAGGAGTACATGACCACTGCCCTGTGCTCTCTGCAGAGAGGCCAAGGATTGGATGGGCATGTATTCTGAACACATTTTTGACTGACTGGCACACTGTGAGAAATTCACAGTGCCTCCAGCCTCAGCTCCAGACCTCTCAATTGCAGCATAAATACGTAGTGCTGCTGGTGTGACTCGGTTCAAAGGATGGGTGATCAGGTATTAAAAACTGCTCCGATGTGTTCTGGCCTGAGATATTGAGTGAACTGATTTATAAGGCGGCTGCATGCCTCTTCTGCAATATCAATTCTGTAGTGTAAGGGCAGCACCTACAATGCAAATTGTAGGACTTGGCCTTTTTGGCTAAAGTTCCCTAAAACATTTTGCTTTCCCCCTAGACCGTTTTCCTGACATAGAGTGCCAATTTAGATGCTTTGGGTAATTTGCCACTGCTGATCAGTGTCAAAGTACAGTAGTTCCCTGTGTAAAGTGTAATGGTAATTGGTTGGCCATGATTGGTATGTTTGCCTTACTAGTAAAGTCCCTAGTGATGTGCACTGTGTGTGCCAGGGCTAGTAATGCAAGGGCGCGCGGAGAAGGGAACTCAGGCCTACAGTGTAGGGCCTGCGCGCAGTTTGCTAAGTTAGCATGTGTCCTGACAAGTACAGCTACTTGTCAGGCCTTACTTTCCCTTTTACATGCACCGTGGGCACCCCTGTGGTAGGTCCCAGGTAACCCCTGGGCAGGGTGCAGTGTAAGTAAAAGGCAGGACATATACTGAGGTGTGTGTTATGTCCTGACAGTGAAAAACACTCCATTTCATTTTTCACTGGTGAAAGGCCATTCTGCCCATAGGACAGAATGGGGGAGCCTGGGTATTGTGTTTGTTAGCCTAGTTTCCCATAAGTTTAGAATGGAGAAGTGAAGTTTGGTATGTATGAACTCACGGCGTCATAACCCATCTTTCTATGAAAGTGGTTTTGTCACTGTGTGTTCAAAAGCCGCTCTTTTAGAAAGTGGCTGAGTTTTGTGTTTTAAGCTTTTCTGTGTGTCTCTGTTGAATGTGGATTGACTGTCTGGATCTGAGAGGGGAGGGGTGAGATGGCTGAGATGGCACCAGGCTGACCTGCAGCTGGAGAGTAAGCGAGAAGAAGCCCCGGGAGGTGAAGAGGCCTGGATTGCTGCCATAAAACAATTGACCCATCTCCTGCTGAGTGATTAAGGATCCAGACCCCCAGTATCAAAGGGAGAAAGGTGACACTGGGAGGGAGACACCCAGAACTGATTTAGGCAGGGGTCAGGGACCCCTGAGCACAACGAACTTCAAAGACATTTAGGGGTATATCTATGAGAGCTGAAACCCCTGAACGTTGGAGTGAAACAGAAATGGATTGAGACTGAAAAGGCTTGGACCCATTCTGTGGTCAAGAGGAACCTCTGCTAAAGAAGGAGCAACTGAAGAGACTGCTGGGGCAGACCAATCCTTGCTTCATGATCTGGGGCTGGTCTGCAGTTTGCTGTTCTAACTAAGGGAGAGGCTGTTGGGACTGTGCTTGGAGGCGCTGGGTCCCCCTGCTTGAAGAAGACTGTGCTTTGTGCTGTGTCTTGTAACCCCAAGGGCCCGAGGTGAGCTGGCTCCCTGTTTGGAAACACAGGAACATAAAAGTTTCCGGAGACGTTTCAAGCAACGCGGTGGGCGCGTGTTGTGGCAGCTTGAGACCCTCAGAAGGTGTGACCTGTGATCTTGGACACACGGAGGAGAAGCGAGACTCGGACGTGCTGGGTGCGTGTCGTGGTGCACAGGAGGCGTTGGTGAAAAGCGCCTGGTGAACGTGTGCATCGATGGAGGAGTGAGTCTCAGACGCGCAGGGTGTGTGTCATGGTGCACAGGAGGCGTCAGTGAGGGGCGCCTGGTGAAGTGTGCACCGGAGGTGAAGCGAGACTCGGACGCGCACGGTGCGTTTCAGGGTGCACCGCAGGCGCTGGTGAAGAGGGCCTGGTGAGCGGGTGCATCGGAGGTGAAGAGAGTCTCGGACGCGCTGGGAGCGTGTCGTGGTGCACTGGAGGGGTTGGCAAGGAGCGCCTGGTCAACGCGTGCATCAGAAATGGAGTGAGTCTCGGACGCGCAGGGTGCGTGTCGGGGTGCACCAAGGCGTTGGTGAAGAGCGCCTGGTGATCGAGTGCACCGGAGGAGAAGCGAGGCTCGGACACGGTGAGCGCGTCGAGGTGCGGCCGGAGGCGTTGGTGAGGAGCGCCTGGATATCGGGGCACCGGAATTGGAGTAAGTCTCAGTGAAGCAGTGTGCGTGCTTTGGTGCAACCTGGGACTGTGGAGGTGATCGGCTGATCATCGTGTGCACCGGAAGAAAGTGAGTCTCTGCAGCGTGGTGTGCGTGTCTTGGTGCCAACTGAGACCGTAGAAAGGAGTGCTGGTTGAACGTGAACTCGGAGTCGACGTGAAGTCCCATCAGCGTTGTGTGTGGCTTCGTGCCAGAAGAGACCCGGAGGGTGCGGTGGTGAACGTGCACCCGGAGTAACGTAATCTCAGGGGAGTGGGGTGCGTGTGCCCTGCGGCCGCCTGAGACCTTCCTAACAGTCGTGGCCCGGACCGGCAGCCCCGGAGGAGCTGAGCTGCCAGGCCGAGCCGCTGAGGCCCATTGAGAAGTTCTGCACGAAAGGCCTAGTTCATTGAAGGAGGAGAGGAGAGTGGGGTCGCGCCCCCCCAGGTAACGTGGATCACTGCCTGGGCGGGGTGCGGGCTCGGAGGGACACTCTCTCGGCCTCTCAGTCCTTCTGACGACGTGAGCCTTTGCTTCGGCTCAGATTGGGGCCCGTACTGACCAAGGAGTGGTGGTACTGGGGGCCTGAGTGGGAAGCTGTACTGTATTTCATCATGAATACGTGATGGGGGCAACTGTAATCGAAGAGGCTGACTGTCGTAATACACATTGCCAATATTGCTGCTAACCAACTGCCGAACTGTCTGATGACGCCTGACATTATTTCCGCCTAACGAAGTACACGATTGTAGATTGCATTATTTCTCCCTTGCAAAGTACAGGATTGTAGCGGCCCGCATTGCATTATTTCGTCATTGCAACGTACATGATTGTAGCTACGCATTGCATGATTCCTTAATTGCAAAGTACATGAGTGTGGCAGCGCGCATTGCATTGTTTCTTCATTGCAAAGTACGTGATTGGGGTGTGACGCATTGCATTATTCCTTCATTGCGCAGTACATGACTGTAGCGGTACGCATTGCATAATTTCTCCCATTGCAGGTACCGGAGTGTATCGTTACGCATTGTATTATTTCTCCTGCGCCCAGCACAGGATTGTATCATTAAGCAGAGCACTATTGTTTGTCCATTGCAACGTGTGTGATTCTAGCATTACGACCAGCATAGCCTTTGGAAAGCAGTGGTTGGGATTTGAACCTACCAACCAGCCGGAACGAATATTACCCTTTATTATACGTTGGCTTTTGTAACGTGTGGTCTGATCGTATATCTTTCTATATAAAGTTTATACTCGTTTTTTATCAAACTCGTGTGGAGTCCATTTGTGGTGTCACCAGGGGTTGCTATGGGCGTGGTTGCACACACTGTACACTCGTGCCTTGGAGATAGGCCTGGCTGCTCGTGCCAAGCTACAAAGGGGGTGAGCAGGGCTATCTCAACTGGTGTCCTTACTTGGCCTAAAGTTGAGTGGGGAGTCCCGGGTCGTGCATTTGTGACAGTGACGCGTGACGGGGACTCCGGCTTCCAACACAAATCATGTAAGGAAGCTGGCACCGTCTCCTTAACTGTTTGTTTGGCGTGCTGCTGACGTATATGTGTTTCTCAACAGTTTGTAGAAAGTTAACACGACCTATGCTGCGACTGCAGTCAGACGTATTTGAACACATTAGTTAGATAATGAGTGGGCCAGTGCGAAATGTTAACTGAGCCCCTTTATTGAGGAAACAACAACTGGTGCCTCTATTGGAATGTATGGGAGCATAAAATGGCTTCCTGCAGTGACTCACTGTGAGCGCACGTCATGGTACATATTGACTGTGTTGGTCTCCAGCCTTGTCACCTGCACACAGAGGCCAGGCAGAATGCAGTCACAGAGTCAGGTCCATACAAACAGAGCTGAATTTCATGCTGTTGGCATGGTTCACGCTGCCTTACATCACAGATGTGGCGGCAGATTTGAGATTTAGTACATTCCACTAAGTAGCACTGCTAACAATCTCAGTCCCATCTTTTTTTTAAATTTCATTCTCAGGTCCATCATAAACAGACACCCCAGATTCAGTCCTTCGCGGAACTATGTATCATTACTATATGCATCTAGAGAGACCGATACATACAGATCACGTCACATGGTCACAGCCACACTTTGGAAAAGATGCAGGCAGGCATGGCAAGGCAAGTCTGTCAGCGGCATTCCTCAATCATAGCTCTCAGATATCAGTTCCTACTAGTATGAATGTCAAGCTCAATCTAATATTAAATATACCTCCCTGGCACAAAGTGAATGCAGTGTGTTTTCACCTGAGCAAAAAAAGACTTCTACCCTACGTAGCATCACAAGTATACTCGTGAGAGTCTGGGTCCCTGTTCCGAATGATAACCTTTCATACCAATTAAATAGGTTTCCAGATCCATACCAGAGTAGCTAGGATACAGTTTTCTTTGCATTCTGGAGACTGCATTACAAGAACTACAAGTCCCAGAATGCAAAGGTGCAGACATGTCAGCCCTTTAAAATAATCTGTGACGGCTCACTGTTGTTTAAGCGAACTCTCGGTTCAATTAAAATATGGCCTTCAGCAAACATGCATTCAGTGGGAAAGATATAACTATGCATTTAAGCGCACTGTGTAATATTAGAAAAATATGTATTATCGAATTTATCGCCGCTTGAAAAAGATGTAGCTGGTGCACATCTGTGGGAAAAGAGTGAGCAGGGGCCCCTGAGGTGGTGAACGGTCAGACAGCTTGTTTTCAGGAAAAATACAGGTTTCTTTCAAGTACAGCACAGACACAGCACTAGCAAAGAACATATATGGCATGGTGCCATGAGCCTGCCTATGGACCAACCGGTCCTCAGAATACTTCACTACTCACCCCAATAGGAAGTAAAAAAGCATGAAGGCAAGCCCAGTAACCTGGACTCAGGAGTGTCTATGGCTATGCTTGGAGTAAAGATTAGCTATACTGGTTATAGCTCATAAAAGGCAAGCCTGAACCCGAGTGAGTTATTAAAGGTTTCTTATAAGGGTAAAATGTAAAAACATTCTTTTCCGGTGAGTTCCAGTCGGGCCTGCATCCGCGCTTTCCTTCCACTGTTGGCACTTCCTTCCCTCTTGCCCCTGTCTCTTCCCTCTCACTGCCGTCGCTTACCTTTCCTCTTACTGCTGTTGCTTCCTTCCCTCTCACCACCGTCGCTTCCCCTCTCACCACTGTCCTTTCCTTCCCTCTCACCTCTATCGCTTCCCTTACCTCTCACCTCTGTTGCTTCCTTGCCTCCCACCTCTGTCGCTGCCATCCCTCTCACCGCTGTCGCTTTTATTCCCTCTCAGTGCTGTTGCTTCCATCTCTCCTCTGTTGCTTCCCTTACCTCTTACCAATGTCGCTTCCTTAGCTCTTATTGCTGTCTGTCACAAAAGATCGGCAGTCACTATCATTCCTCCTGCCCTCTTTCGTTCTTGCTTCTTCTCACATCTTACTCAGTTCTTTTCCTTCATTCTTCTTCCTTCCCTCTCTCCTCAGGCTTCGTCCTCACCACCTCTCATCCGTTTCTCCCCACTCTCGTCCCCTTATCTCGTCCATAGATCCGTGACTTTAAAACGGACTCCAGTTGCTGACTTCCCCTGAGGGCACGAGAGGAACAAACAATATTTTATATTTATAATGCTGACAATATGCAAGCGGTGTCATGTGGCAGGGGCAGTGGGGCTTCGGATCAGCAGATAAATCGCAGAATGCCTCTGGCAATTAACCTGCTGAGCCATCTATCCGGATGATAGCATCACCAGGCACCATGCTCGCAGTATCACGGAGGCACTGCGTACTCACAGTGTCATGAGGTACTGTGTACTCGCACAAACCCAAAGCACTCTAGAGTATCACCAGGCACCGTGCTCACAGTCTAACGAGGCACTGAGTACTCACAGTATCACGAGGCACTCTGTACTTGCACTAACACAAGGTACTCTACAGTATCACGAGGCACCGTGCACGCAGTATCGCGAGGCACCGTGCACGCAGTATAACAAGCCACTGTGTAGTATCACTAGTACAGAATGCGCATAGTACCACAATACATGGTACAGTAGCAGCAAGCACCATGTGCTCACAGTACCACCTGTGGTACGTTGTGCTCACAGCATCACGAGGAACTGTTTACCATGAACCATAGCTCACAGTATCCTCAGGCAGGCACTATTTGCTGGCAGTCTCACCAGACACTATGTGCTTGCAGCATCAGTGTCACCAGGCTGTGCGTGCTCACATTGTCTCGAGGCACTGTACAGTATTACCAGGCACAGTGTGTCTCGCAGTGCCTCCAGGCATCGTGTGCTCACTGTTTCACGAGGAACTCTGTACTCACTATATCACAACTCAAGGCCCTGTACAGTATCACCAAGTACTGTCTGCTCACAGTATCGTCATGTTCGTTGAGGGCAGTTCATGCGCAGCAGCATGGAAAAGGAATCCAACTTTAAAAAACGCTTGACCAGCTTCTCTGATCAATGCTGGCGGTGCCACCGTACCAAAGTTATTTAATGCACACATTCACTCACCGTCTGGTGGTGCCGGCCTAGATCGTCAGTCAGAGACAGCAAAGAGCACTTGCGGACTCCTGCAGGTGTGCATCGAGCTTGTGATTGTGACCATTAGCTCAGCCCTCAGTCCCGCCCCCATGACTCCCGCGCCAATCTAAGTGCTGCTCCCTTGCTGTTAATGTTTGGAAATAGCATTAAAGCAGCGGGAGGATTGACTTGGTCAGACGCTGCCAACGCTCCAAAGGAGACTTGGGGTCTCTGGCAGCAATCCCCGAGGCTCCCTACGTTGTGAATATATGCAAGGGATCAAGTGCGCATGTCGGGCTGGGGAGAGCAAGGCACCTGTCCAACCCGACATGCGCACTTCACTCCAAGGAGGCCGGGCACCTGACCTGTCAATTACTCAAGCTCCCAGTCCCCCTCCCCCTCACCTCACACTGCTGAAAAGGAAAACTTTGCACGGGTGATGCTGCGCCGCGCACTGCAGCTAAAAAAAAGATTGAACCAGCGGCGGTTTCATCATATGGGCGTGGGGGCGTCACCCCCCTGTTTATTTGCCCCATATTAAATCATGGTTGCTGACTTTACGGTGTTCAATTTTTTTGTGACAGACAGCAATAAGAGCTAAGGAAGCGACATTGGTGAGAGGTAAGGGAAGCAACAGAGGAGAGATGGGAGCAACAGCACTGAGAGGGAATGAAAGTGACAGCGGTGAGAGGGATGGAAGCGACAGAGGTGGGAGGGAAGGAAGCGACAGAGGTGAGAGGTAAGGGAAGCGATAGAGGTGAGAGGGAAGGAAGCATCAGCGTGAGAGGGAAGGAAGAGACAGTGCTGCGAGGGGAAGCAACGGTGGTGAGAGGGAAGGAAGCGACAGCAGTAAGAGGAAAGGTAAATGAGGCAGTGAGAGGGAAGAGACAGGGGCAAGAGGGAAGGAAGTGCCAACAGTGGAAGGAAAGCGCAGATGCAGGCCCGACTGAAACTCACCGGAAAATAATGCTTTTAGATTTTACCCTTTATAAGAAACCTTTCATAACTCACTCGGGTTCAGGCTTGCCTTTTATGAGCTATAACCAATATAGCTAATCTTTACTCCAAGCATAGCCATAGACACTCCTGAGTCCAGGTTACTGGGCTTCCCCTCATGCTTTTTTACTTCCTATTGGGGTGAGTAGTGAAGTATTCTGAGGACCGGTTGGTCCATAGGCAGGCTCATGGCACCATGCCATATATGTTCTTTGCTAGTGCTGTGTCTGTGCTGTACTTGAAAGAAACCTGTATTTTTCCTGAAAACAAGCTGTCTGACCGTTCACCACCTCAGGGGCCCCTGCCCACTCTTTCCCCACAGATGTGCGCCAGCTACATATTTTTCAAGGGGCGATAAATTCGATAATACATATTTTTCTAATATTACACAGTGCGCTTAAATGCATAGTTATATCTGTCCCACTGAAAGCATGTTTGTTGAAGACCATATTTTGATTGAACTGAGAGTTCGCTTAAACAACAGTGAGCCATCACAGATTATTTTAAAGAGCTGACATGTCTGCACCTTTGCATTCTGGGACTTGTAGTTCTTGTAATGCAGTCTCCAGAATGCAAAGAAAACTGTACCCTAGCTACTCTGGGATGGATCTGGAAAGCTATTTAATTGGTATGAAAGGTTATCATTCGGAACAGGGACCCAGACTCTCACGAGTATACTTGTGATGCTACATAGGGTAGAGGTTTTTTTTTGCTCAGGTGAAAACACACTGCATTTACTTCGTGCCAGGGAGGTATATTTTATATTAGATTGAGCTTGACATTCATACTAGTAGGAGCTGATATCTGAGAGCTATGATTGAGGAATGCCGCTGACAGACTTGCCTTGCCATGCCTGCCTGCATCTTTTCCAAAGTGTGGCTGTGACCATGTGACGTGATCTGTATGTATCGGTCTCTCTAGATGCATATAGTAATGATACATAGTTCCGCGAAGGACTGAATCTGGGGTGGCTTTTTATGATTGACCGGAGGCTGAAGTAAAAAAAAAAGATGGGACTGTGATTGTTAGCAGTGCTACTTAGCGGAATGTACTAAATCTCAAATCTGCCACCACATCTGTGATGTAAGGCAGCGTGAACCATGCCAACAGCATGAAATTCAGCTCTGTTTGTATGGACCTGACTCTGTGACTGGATCCTGCCTGGCCTCTGTGTGCAGGTGACAAGGCTGGAGACCAACACAGTCAATATGTACCATGATGTGCACTCACAGTGAGTCACTGCAGGAAGCCATTTTATGCTCCCATACATGCCAATAGAGGCTCCAGTTGTAGTTTCCTCAATAAAGGGGCTCAGTTAACATTTCGCACTGGCCCACTCATTATCTAATTAATGTGTTCAAATACGTCTGACTGCAGTCGTAGCATAGGACGTGTTAACTTTCTACAAACTGTTCAGAAACACATGTACGTCAGCAGCACGCCAAACAAACAGTTAAGGAGACGGTGCCAGCTTCATTACATGATTTGCATTGTAGGTGCTGCCCTTACACTACAGAACTGATATTGCAGAAGAGGCATGCAGCCTCATTATAAATCAGTTCACTCAATATCTCAGGCCAGAACACATCGGAGCAGTTTTTCATTCCTGATCACCCATCCTTTGAACCGAGTCACACCAGCAGCACTACGTTTTTATGCTGCAATTGAGAGCTCTGGAGCCGAGGCTGAAGGCACTGCGAGTTTCTCACAGTGTGCCAGTCAGTCAAAAATGTGTTCAGAATACATGCCCATCAAATCCTTGGCCTCTCTGCAGAGAGCACAGGGCAGTGGTCATGTACTCCTGTTGTAATTGTGATTCTGTGCAAATGGGTGTGATGGGACCCCCATTATGGGGGTGCACAGTCTTCAAAATAATAACAAGGCGAACGTAAATAAAAATGCAGTGCTCGCTCGCTCCTCAAAAGTCATCCCTAACTTTTACGCCCCATCACTTTCGAATGTCACCAGCCACCACTGAATTGAACACCGTAAAGTCAGCAACCATGATTTAATATGGGGCAAATAAACAGGGGGGCGACGCCCCCACACCCATATGAGGAAACCGCCGCTGCCCCCCTCCCACCCACAGTTTGCTCCTCGTTTTAAAGTGGTTCAAGGAGACTTAGGTAGCATGCAGCATGATTTCAGACAGGCATGTTCTGTCTGACACTGTTTAATCTTCACTTTACACTTAAAAAATCTAGGGGCAATATTGTCACATGAATCCTCCCTACTCCAAAATCTGGGGGTGTTAAACTTCTCCTGTCTCTCATGTTTCCTGCACTCATCGATCCAACATGTGTAAAGTCTGTGTCTGAAATAGCGCCTGGAAAAGTTTGCAGTTTAAACTTTTCATCACAGATCTTCTTAGATATTATATAATGCACATTGTTGTCTGACCGTCTTTGCTATCAGAAAGATCGCACGCACTTTTGGGTTGCAACGAGCTTTGAATGGCCTGTGTATTCTACAATCAGTTCCCCTGTGATTAATCATGGAAAAAACAAGCCATGTCTTTAAGCACCTTAAGCAATAGAGGGGAATGGGCTGTTGGTTGGTCACGATTGCAGCTTACGAAGAGCTATAAATGTCTTGGGATATGATTTTACTGTAGATTGAATTTTAAATTAGAACGAGGAAGAAGTGCGAGTAAAGTGTCAGGAAAATGTGCCACTTTCAATATGATATGGCCGGATGTGTTAAACTTAAAATATATTTTCTTCCTTAACAATACCACATTGAATCTGTTTAAAGTTAGTTGAAAGGGAGACCGCTTGAGGATGGTAATACAGCATTATTTAGAGAAATGTCACTATATGAATAATATTATGCTGTGACTCTATGTGGTGTATTGTCTAACTACCTAAATATGATTCATAAACCCACGGTCCGATGACTCTTCAATATATTCAAGAACAAAAGAGAACCCTTTCCACTATGACGAAATCGAATCTTCATCATGGCAAAAAATGTAAGTGTAGATCATGCACAAAAGCATGAAACATATTGCTGTTCATCACACTATGGTGAAAATTAGTCCTCCCACCATTGTACCCTTTTGTTATGCTAGCAAAAATAAGAATGCCATTGTAAATGTAATGATTTACTGCTGGGATCCATTTAAATTAACATAATAGTGCAATGTTTATATTTTTTGTACTTAAAACGCAAATTATTTTATGGACACTGGTCTTATATATTGTCTTTTGACTGTTTTAAGTATGACATTGTTTTTATGCTCGTATTCAAATTATATATAGAGTAATATTTGAAATTGATAGGAAGCACACTGAGCCTTTCACATGTGACTATGGTTCAAAGAGGTTGTGGTAGGAAAAGTGGAATCCACTTTTCCTAGTGTCCTTTACCTTTTTTCCACTCTAAAATGTAGCCTTGTTTCAACTCAAGCCGTAGATGTTTACATCTTTAACCTTTCTTTTGAGGAGTGGCTCAAGCAAAAGCCTGACCTAATGTATTCTGTTGCATGACCACAAGTTAATCCCTATTACACCAAGACTGGGAGTTGACAGAGGTTGGGCCACCAATTGTATTAGTTTCTCCCAAGGTATCCTTTCTACAAGTCTTGCTTCCTTAGTTTTCCACGATTGGAAACGGAATGAAGTGTTGGGCCTTTGTTTATTCATTCCTTATATGGGTTAGAACACAGCGAAGATAGAAGAAGTGTTTCTTTCTAGGGTAGCAATAGCCGATAACAATACCAGACAGCAGTTCAGGGATGATGGCTGCAACTTGAAAGATGGTGCCATTGACAGTGCATGCTTGTATCACAGTCATAGGATATGGTGTGCAGTCTCATTTGATGCATTGATCAATACCAATAAACTTGGAAAAATCTGTCCTTCAATTGCAGGCCTTTCTTAGGTTTGTGTACTGCCATTATTGGTGAGGGCTTGTCTGGCTTTCCCATTAATTCAAAGAGAAGCCACATAAGCATTTTCACCCCGACCTTTCTGCATCATATCTGTTGTTGGTGTTCACCTCGTATGTGTCTTGCATCAGCCACTGAGGACAAGCCTGAGCTGTGTGCTTTCATTCCACACATTCAAATGGTTTGGACCCGGGAACCCATGGTTAGACGATCTTTCAGTTTGGAGTATGCTTCCTCCAAATATGGTATACCACAAGGGTTGTTCACTCTTGGGTTTTCCTCTTCTGATATTGCTTTTGTTTAGAGTTCCCTTCTAGAAATGAGGAGGAAAATCACTTACTAGTGCTCAGTGAAAGGCTGTGGTCATTTCTAGAGCCTGTTTTACCCTGATACATGTGTTTTGCCTCAGTCACACTTTCTAAAGAATTGAAAGTACTTCATATATTGTTGAAGACGCAGCAAGTATAGAAAGATGAGTTCTTTAGATGAAAACCTATATGTAACAACATTTTCGATGACTCTTCTGCAGTGAAGAGTGTTGTTTTTTCCATATTGCTCGCTCTGGACTTTTCTTAAATCATTCATTAATATTCTGGAGCATAATTCAAACACTTAAAGAGTCTTTTTTCACTTCTGCATGGTAGTTTGTCCCTGCGGGATTTACAGATTGGTAGATGAATTTAAGAACGTTTGCCAAGAGAGGCATGAGGCAGGAAGTTCATTGCTCAGTGGCTCACACAATTTTAAAGAACTTGGAAAATAAATTAGGTACTTCCCATCTTTGTATGTTGGCAATTATTACATTAGGGCAGAAGCGTGATCCAAGTGTTAGTTACAGCTTCAGTGATCGCCTGTAGGGCCCTGGTCCTACTAGGCATGGCTTACTCCATAGTCCAGTTTTATAAGCTCTTTATTTATGAATTTATTTTTCTACTTTTATGTAGCATAAACATGACCCAGAGGTGTCACAGTTCTTTATGTGGAATCGATGAAACATAATGAAAGCAATAACTAAAATAAGGCAAACATACTTGAAGCAAATGAACAGCAAGCAGAGTAGAAGGCAATTTGTGTAAACAAAACAAATATACATAAATAGCAGTATAATATATAAAAAAGAATAGGGGTCAGGAATACAAAAAAAACAAAGGTGACAAAAATATATAACTATAAATAAAATATCAAACATAGGATCAGGGAGACAGAAAGGAATTTATCAATCAAAAACAAGTAAAGTTCTTTATAAATGCTATCAAATAATTAGATTATTAAGGACACAATAGAAGTTGTGGAGGTTAAGAACACTGTGAAAGGTGAGGGTATACATTTTAATCAGATCAACAAGAGCACCAATCAAAATTGTTAATTTCGGGATAATATCCCATGAAAACACATTAACATCATTTTATGAAAATGAAATGAAATGAAATTTAACATCATTTTATGAAATTCATCATAAAAATTCATCATGAGCTATACAGTACAAATATTCTTAAGAGAAGAAAAAAGAAAAACCATAATCCTATAATCTGTACAAACTCAGGCCAAAATCAACAGTTGTAAGCCTATAAAACACATGCTTCCTTATAGTCCATGCATGGAAAACTACTTTGGCAGTGCAAAAAGAATCAGGTTATTTGTCTAAGGTTTTAGTATAGAAATGGTTTCCTAATAAAATCTGAATCCCAAAGACCGAGATACTGGATAATACACTTAAAAAAAATAAAAAAATTAGCCCTTACAAAAAAACAGGGAATGTTCTTCAGTTTCAGATGACAACAAACATATAGTGCATAAATTGGACCAAGATGATATTAGAGCCCTGTGAGAAATTGGGTTGTTGGTTGAGGGGTGTGGGAGTCTTCCTCAAGCAGCAGCCATAATCCTTGTCAGGGTGAACTGCAAAAGTCACTAAATTAACCTGTGCTTAATCCTCTAGTAGCATGGCACAAAAAAATCAGGCCTAACTTGGAGGCAATGTGTAAAGTATTTATGCAGTACTCAAACAGTAATAAAGTGCAAACGCAACACAAGTAAAGTCCCATACCAATTTAGAAAAATAGAGTAAAATTAAATATTATTGTACACCAAAATGACAAAAATCTAATCAGTACAACCAGAGATATACAATCTTAAAGATGTAACATAAATATAGTGCCTAAAAGCAAAAAGTACCAATCACGGTTATCTGGTTGTGCGAGATCAGGTGATAGTCTCAAGTTCAGTCAACTGTGATGGAGCATGGGCCATATACAGTGACGCTGAAAAAGTTTGCTTCTAAATTCCAACGTGAAGAGCCCAGTTCGTGGTGGAAAAGGTCGAGAGGAGCAGGGAGAGTGTTGTGGATGGCGCGAAGAGCAGGCTGGGCGTAGCAGACAGTCGTCACTGTAGCACAAAGTTCCTGTTGGGGGTCGTAGATGGTCGTTGCTGGAGCTTCATGTTGGCGGTCACCACGGGCTGTCAATGCTGTAGCACAAAGTGCAAATCTCGCATTGCTGGTCACTGTAGCATGAAGAGTCAGCGTTGGTGGTCAGTGCAGGCGACAATATCTTGGCATGAATGGACTCATTCGCAGTTGTGAAGAGCCCAACATTTCAGGATTCCTCATTATATTCTAGGAGGAGCTAAACTGATGCCACAACAAGGGTCCGGGACCTAAGAGCCACCTCTTGGGAATCAGGAGCTCACTCCAGCAGAGGCCAACAGGGCTCAGGTAGGTCCAGTTGCAGGTTCAGGCAGGTCCAGTGCAGAAGGTAAGCTGAGCAGTTGCAGAGAGTCCTTGGGAGATTGTTGTGTCCCTGTAGCTCAGAGCAGGAGGCCAGCTAGCTAGCCCTTGGAGTCACTCAGGTAGGCTGGGATGAAGGGTGCAGGTCCAGACTTCCTTCTCAGACATTAGGGCAGGCCTTAAGCAGCAGGGCAGACCTCTGGCAGCAGAGCAGTCCTACTTCTGTAGTATCTACAGGTCCAGAAGTGTACTGAAGAGTAGGCCTGAGAGTCCTAATTTTATATCTGGTGCTAGCTTTGAAATTGGAGAAGCTTCTGGCGTTTTCACCTCATAGAGGTGTTTGGCATTTCCTGCCTCCTTGTCCTGGTCCCAGTCTGTCTGTAGTCACAATAGACTAGTGTAAAGTTCATTTTGTGTGAGCAGAGGCAGTGTCTTTGAAGTGCAAGTAGGGCTGTGCACCCCATCCTGCCTTGGTTGGCCCATCCTGCCACCACCCAGTCCCTCTATTGTGTGACTATTTGGGAAGAATTCAAAAAGGCCACCTGCTAAGTACACCCAGTCATGTGACTCAGGAAACTGTCTGCAGACACCAAAGGGCCATTGTAGTATATCGTCGAGTTCTTGAAGTCTGGGGCACGTGAACCTATTTAAACGAATATACGAGGTTACATTGCGGTGTTTACACCGCGATACCTTTACAACGCAAGTCATTACAACGACTTGCGTTGGAGGGCGCTGGACTTAGGAATAGTATGATTTACTATTCCAACTCCAGCCTACGTTACAGTAGGGAAGGTGTTGGAATAGTAAATCATACTATTCCTTAGCTTAGAGCGCCATCCAGCGCAAGTCATTGTAATGACTTGCGTTGTAATACCCGCGTTGTAACGGTATTGCGGTGTAAACACCGCGATGTAACCGATGTTTCCCTATTTAAACACATCGGAGCTTAGGTTCACCGCTTAATCGGTACACTTGCTGTGGTGGCTGGAGAGTGTGGCGCACATTCGGTTTTAAGGTAACGAGCACTACAAGTTAAGGTTTTCTGTTGAGACACGATGTGTGCGGGCACAGAGCTACGAGAGTTATTTGTTTTTTGGATTTTTTTTGTGGGATTTTGTTATTAGTACACCGCAAGAGATGAGGTCACAAGTGTTGGGGTGGTTTCAGCTCACGGCATTTGATGTTAATAGGTGCATTCAGTCATCTTCTTTTGAAACACGAGTTCTGGAGTCATGGCAGCACTATAGGTTTCTCATTGGGACTAGTGGTTGAGTAGCACGGTGCATGATATGGGGTTAGAAGGGTTTGGTCAGTTCACATTTACTTATTATTTATCCATTCATTTTCTTGAGAGAATGTGCATGTCGATACAACTGTTTTATGTCGTTTTGCTTTATGGGATACATGCTAGTGAAGACTATATAGCACCAACGAATGTTGCACAAAGTTAATTAAATATATGGGTCTGTTAAGAGTATGGGTGATTAATATGCGCTGTGTTTCATCACAGTTACCCCTGAGGAAGGGCAGTAAATGCCAGAAATGCATTGGGTCTGAAAAAACACATGACGTTGCGCCATGAGGAATGGTGAATCTCCTAATGTTTGAAGTGAAAGCCTGGATAGGCACATGTTAAATATTGGACGTGATTTGGAGTTTGAAAACAGTTGTACCTTGATGGAATATGGTTTATCATGCCAGAAATACATATGGAGCACTAATGGAAGAAATTGTCGGAACTACATTTTCTGTGAATGTTTTTCACTTTAGTGAAGTGCATCCTGATTTGGAACTAAGTGATGTTTCAAAATGTTCGTGAACTTTCTAAATGTGGCATTTTTAGAATTGCGACTTAAAATCCAACTTTACCATTACAGAGGGTTTTAAGTTGCAATTCCTGAGATGCCCAACATGACATTTCTACATGCTCCCACATAACAGTTATCACTTATTAAATGTAATAAGGTAACCCAATGGGAACGGTAGGCCTTGCAATAGTGAAAAATGAATTTGAGAGTTTGTCACTACAGGGGCATGTAAAATTTTAAAGTACATGTCCAACTTTTAAAATACTATGCACCTTGCCCTAGGGATGATTTATATGTATTAAAAAGAAAGATTTAGGCCTGGCAAAAGGTTTATTTTGCCAGGTCAAAATGGCAGTTTAAAACTGTATACAGGCTGCAATGGCAGACCTGAGACATGTTTAAAAAGTTGCATGTGATTTTATAGAGAAACAATTTAATGGAATACTATTACTGAGAAAACATTTCATCTAAACTGTTTAATGGAAATTTTCGGAATAAATACCATTTACCTTTTCATAGAAACCAATTCTTAGCAAATCTTTTTGTTCGAAATTGGCTTTTGAATGCTTATTTAATATGTGTAAATGCAATGGTTGCAGGTATTAATTTCAGAATTTTTTTTGCCTGAGATATTTATTTCAGTGCTTTTCTTCAGGAGACGTTGGTTCATATTTATATCATCTACATTGTCAGACAATTACTTTGGATGCTTTTAATTCTCTGAGCCATCACCATCAGTAAACAGCATCTATTGCTGACCCCTCACAGCCCCTAAAATCCATAAATCCATGTTCCCTAAAGTCCCTTACCACACCTAAACAACACTCCTCCCTGAAGCCTAAAAGCCCTTTCTACCCCACAGCTCCACCATCCCTGAACCCTAATATCACTCACTACCCCTAACCCCACCCATTCCTGAACACTAGAACCCCCTAAACCTCACTCATCCCATACTCCTTAAAACACCTCTGCACACCCAAACTCCACCCTTCCTTGAACTCTAAAAAATCCTCAACGCCCTTAAACATCAGCCATCCATGACCCATAAGAACTCATCACCCTAAACTACTCATCCTAGAACCCTAAAAACCCCTTTCAACATCTAAACTCCACCCATCCCTGAATCCTTAAAACCCCCCACTACCCTAAGCTCCACCCCATCCTGAATCCTAAAAACTATTCACCACTCCAGTTGCTACCCGTAATTGAACCTTCAAAAAAACCCTCACCAGCTCTAAACTCCACCCATCCATGCACTAAAAAGCCTCTCGACACTCATACACTCCATCTGTCCCTGAAACCTAAAAACACCTCACACTCCTAAACACCACTCATCGTGAACCCTATAAAGCCCTCACCACTCCTGCACTCCGCCTATCTCTGAACCCTAAAAGACCCATTCTATGCCTTAACATCAATTATTCTTAACCTCTAAGAGCCCCCTCACCACCCTAAACACGATCCATCCCTGAGCCCAAAGCACCCACAGTAGTCCTAGACTCACCCAAGTTAAAATGTAATTTTGGATTTTCTTTAAAATGATCTTTCCTGAAAAATGTGAAATGTTTCCTTTAATTTCCTTAAAATTGTCTTTCATTAAAATTAGTTTTCCATGATTTTGTTTCCTCCAATGTGGTTTCTATGTTTTTGTTTTACTATGAATTCACCTACTACCGTTTATAAAGGCTACTTAAGTGGGTGGCAGAATAAGTGCTGCAGGCCCACCTGTAGCAGTTAATTTACAGGCCCTGGGTACATGTGGTACCACTTTACTAGGAACTTATAAGTAAATGAAATGTGCCGATTGGGTGTAGGCAATTTTGCCATGTTTAGAGAAGAGAGCACATGCACTTTAACACTGGTTAGCAGTGGTAAAGAGCACGGAGGGGTGAAGGCAAAAAGCTTTGGGGTGACGCTCTTGAGAGGGTCAGTTCCAACAACCCCCTTTTTGGGTAAGGTCAATAAGGGAAAAAATTCCGAATCAGAATTTAATCTAAAGGTTCTTTGCACAAGATAGCATAATGTTATCCATATAGCCATGAAAGCAAGGAACCATTTATAATTTTAAAAGAAATCTTTAAATCCATTTGGCCTAACCTGGGCAATACGGCTATCCCTCACAAACTACCAGAATGTAATTTTAAGTTTGCGAATCGATCTTGTATCAATGTTCTCCTGTAATACTCATATGCTGTTCAAGTCCAGTGTGCACAGCCAGAATTTTACAGAGAACAAACATGGTATATTATATGTTTTATCCAATATTATCAGTTCCTTCAAACACATCCTGTAGGGCTCAGGTTCAGGCATCGATCAAATGTGTGCCCAGTACAATAATGGTCTGAGTATAATGATGTCACGCACCCTGTTTATACCTAGGTCAAAGAAAGAGGGAGCAAAGGAGCACATAAGGGAAACTAAAACAGGAACTAAAAAAATGATTTTCAATCACTGAGAGCGCCAAAACATTACAATAGCCTCACATCTCTTCTCCATAAAGTGCTGACCCTAGACATTGGCTTACTACTTGAACAATGATACCTAATGGAGTAATTCAAGCAAACTACAATCAAAGCCAAATGGCATTTAATGTACAAATAGAATGCAAAAAAGCAAAAATGTAATAAATGAGAGAGCGGGTGCTAGTGAAAAATGTGCTCAGTGCTCTTTGAAGAGTGATACACACGTGATGAAGGTTATCAAAGTGCATTTCAAGCAGTAAAGAACAGCACAGCCCGTGAATTATAATATACAATTAAGAAGGGGCTGCGTGCAAGTTGGCAACATTTCGATCCTGTTGAAAATACTGAATCATCGTCAGGATTCGGTCATAAGACTTGCATATTTCCAGTGCAACATGGTGAAGCGGAACACCCGTGTAAGGTGCTCATCCTACGCCTAAATCTTGCTTGGAAATTTGAGATTAATTGCAGTCCATCTAACCATTTGTGCAATTTGTCCAAAACTTGCTTACTTAGACTTTTTGCAGGCTGATGGTCCGGAGGTTAGCTGGACAATTGTTCCTGCCCTTTTTGTAGATGGGAATGCTTTCCATACCCCTCCAGGATCCAGTGATATCATCTCATGCCATAATTCTATTAGAGAGGTGATTAATGCGTGGGGTCATATAGATGGTTCAGATCTGTAAAGACCACCTAGAATTATATCAGGGACCAGTGTCTTCCCTGTCTTCAAGCTTTGGATTGCAGAATATCTATCCTTTAGTGTAAAGGTAATCTTAGTGGAGTAGTAACTAGTAGAATCAGCCGTGGCCTGGGATGAAGGACAAATTCAGTTACAGGTGTGAGTTAAAGTCAGCATCAGAATAAAGTTTTGAAAACAGATTAAAGATATAGAGAACACAGAACAGCAAAATTAAGAGAATGGAAGTGGAAAGAGCAATAGTTCATCCCATCATCTAGTGGAAGGTAACAATATTAAGAAGATTCACTTTGGAAGTGATGATTAAATGCAAGATAATTTACATCTTCTTTGAAATTACAATAAAACAGGTAGTTTGAAGAGCTGGAAGGAAAGAATTCCAGATTCTCATAACACACCCTGAAAAGAATTGTGTCATTGTGTGATGTTTCCTAAATGCTTGTGTTTCTAAAGACAAAGATTTAGAGCTCGTAAGTGATTGTTGTCCCCTTAAAGTTTTAGATAAGATTGTCCACTTTTGCTTGGTTTTGTACCAGTCTGTTCCCCTCTTCAAGACTTTCCAACAGATGCTCCAGAAAGGGAAGTTCAAAATTTCTCTTCCAACTTCATGCCAATGAAAACCTTAGAGGCATATGCCAGGTGGCATGATGTCGCTTAAAGGGCTCTTAATTAAAGTGCTCCAAACAACAATCTATATTCCAATTACAAAACATGGTATAGTCTGACACTTTCTATAAGCCTGTATCTTTTCAGGTTGTTCCTATTCTCACTAACCACTTCTGCCAAATATATGGAACTGAGGACTTTTAGCCTTGTAGCCCATTAAAAGTTGAGTACAAGTGCCAGAATTTGAGAGTATGTTATAGTTGCTTAAAGGATAATAGCTGACAGCCCAAGTGTTCACCTCTTACAACCAAAGTACAGATTGTGAATTCTTCATTTAGGAAACCCGGTAAAAATGGGGGAAGAGATATGGCACTGGAAACACTGGTTCAGAATATTACCCACTGCAGTGAAGATTATCGCAGAACGGAATACCTGCTTTGGTAATAATGGCAAAATGCAGAGAGAAACAAACTATTAGACTCTGTTAAACAAATTGACAACCTCAAGCTATACACAAGGCTGGAACTATCATTTGATAGAGTAGTACCATGACTAGCTTGAGTCTTACCAGGATACAAGCCTGAGCTGTGTAACCCGAGGAGAGTCACACTGTGCAGCTTAGGTGAAAGGAGGCCATACGGAGTCAGCAGTCCCTGATGAGCATAATAAGTGCAGGTAAGGATGAAGGAGCATATGATCAAGTGTGGGCGGAGTGTAATCATAAAAAAAAGGTAGGAATGTGACGGGGACATAGGGAACTGAGAAGGTAAGAAAATAGCAAACATTAGGGATGCAAGAATGGGTGGCAAACTGAGTGTTAAAAAAACAAAACAACTGGGAGATGTTGCCAGGTATCTTACCCTTGTCTTGAATGTCCTTAGCTCTGCCAAACTTGCCCGGAAAGTCATCCCGCCTCTAACCTGGCAGCGAGGATAGTAATTTTTCAAACTAACTTCCATTTTCCTGTTCTGCACAACTTTTATACTTAACCTCTTTGGCTCTTGAAGGAAGGTTGAAAGCTAGAATTGTAAATATTTGTTTTCTAGCTTCCCTCCTACAGTACTCCCTCAAATGAACCCTTCCCTCACCTTAATTGCTTGGGACAGGCTTCTTTGGGAATTGTTTGTGAAATTGGGTTAATAATATCGGAGCATTGACAAAGGAGGCAAGTTCCATTGACATATTGGAGGCATATTATTTTAAAGTTATTAGATATCACAACTGTCAGAAAGAATCTAAAGTACCCTGCACCTCATATTTTTGAGAGCCATCCACTACAGGCCTCAAAAATCTACTCATTCACTCGCTGTCGCTCAGCAGTATTTATCAGGACAAGCTAGTTATTCGGCCTATTGGTCCATTCTGGTGAGAGAGCTTGTGCTGGCAAAGAACATGAGTTCTGTTCATTAATAAAGTGAATGAGCAATAAAGATGCCTTTAAATTTTGTTTTTATCTTGTCACATTTGCTGTGTGTTCAAAGACAGAGGTCAGATGTCAGGTCATAACTTGAAATAATATCTTAAGCAGGAACTATTACATTTGAGTTACGGGCATATGACTGTACATGAATAACTTAAACCAAAAAATGCATGAATGATGAACTGCATACAAACGTAGACAGAATCTGGTATATTTTATATTCAAAATAGCAAAAATATCTATTCGATGTACAATTAATGAAAAAAAAACTAAAATATCATGAGGAGACTATCCATACAATGAGACATTTTGATATAAATACAATCAGCTGAACATATTCCCAAGTAAACATGATATTCTCTGTGACTAAAAATATAAATTCATTGATGATAGTCGATAAATGATAACAATGTAGCATATCATATTATGGAAGGCTTGAAGATGCTACTGTGCGCGTTTCGGCGAAATGCCTTCATCAGGATGCCGTCACATTAGTATCTAAGCATATGAGTTATGCAAGGTGGCCCGATGCCTCTGACGAGAAAACTGTGGATGCAACCTGGAAATTGATGGAAATCAGCCCAGCGTAGCGAAAATGACATGAGATGTCAAGGGGCACACACAATATATTTATGTGCTCGGTAGATTATATTGCGATGCCGGTAGGGGGAAGCTGTTGTATTCCTCTTAGGGTGTCCGTACATGGGTTTTCCTGTATCATGTCCTTATATAGGCACAATTCACCCTGCCCTTATATAGGCATAAAATCCCAGTCCTTATTTAGGCATTAAACCGTGCACTCCAAATACAGGCATGGTCTCCGACATCCGTCCACCCTAACGTCACAACGAGTTCTTGAAGAACAGACCCTTAGGCTTCAGGAGTTTCCCTAGCACAGGACTATTGATTTCTTCAAGGACTCATCTATTATGCATGAACTGTTATACCTTAGGGGTTCATTCATGACGTCTTCCGCTGTCCGATTCACGTCAATGCTAACATTCTGAGGTACCTCTCAGGTATAAATATACCTTCCCTAGCCCCTGTAAATCAGAGGAGACCTCGACTTCAGAGGAGCCCGTTTCCCGGCCTGACGCACTGAGAAGACGCTGTCATCCCTGCACGCAGAGAGTCCAGCTTCCAGTGATCTGACTTCCCTCGCGGGGTGTTGGAGTTCGAGTCTGGCAAGAGATTCCCACCTCTCTCATTCTCAAAGTATGGAGCTTGACTAGATACCTAGAGGGACTCTTGGCATACTAGGCATACTGAGCGTAACATACTCTTAGTATACCATAGTAAGGAATACTTCACCTACTTCATACCTCTCCCTACACCTAGGTTAGGTTAGGTACATTGGGGTAGAACTAGCTTAGAAACGCATCGTTTGAGTACTCGCATTTTTAGTCTATGTTATTTATGTAAATGAATATCTACTAAAGATCATGCTAGCGCAGTATTATTTATTTCTACTGCTTACGCTGTACATTATTTATCTTGCATACTGTCTTGTGATCGTAACAGCACATATTACTTACACGAGAAACAAGACTGTTCAATAAATCTTTTATTGAAACGCCCGTCTATTCTTTCTGTGTAACTTTGAGGAAAACTAAGTATGCACGAGTGAGCTGAGTGAAATAGTTATCTATTGTTTCCACGACTCTGGAACACGTTCCGATTCTAAAGGGAAACAAAGTGGTCATGTTTTGATGCTGCCAGAAACTACTCCCTTCTTGTTTGTCAAGGAGTTTCTAGTGGCCTCTGAGCTAGCTGGCACAATTAATTAAGTTTAATATACTCGATAGGGACATACCGACCTCAGTCCTATGTCAAACCTATAGGGTATATTATTCCAATGCACAGAGCCTATTAGGGAAATAGGAGCTACACTACATGGTGCCCAACGTTTGGTAAGGCGGTAATTCAACGCTAGATACTGAGTAACTCAGCCGTGCTTTTTCTCTCAGAGACCCCTACCCATATACTCCAAAAGACGTCTGGAGTGGGCAGGGTTAAGTATCCGCCATGGCTACATAGGGAAGCACCCTATATATTAGCTGATTGGTTTGCTCAACGTTGAAGGATTCAGTGTTCCCAAATAATGTGCACCTTATCTTTGTTTCCTTGAAACTTGTTCTACATTTTTCAAAAACAACAAAATGTCCATAACAGGGGACGAAGCCACCGGAAACGGTGGAGCTGCGGCTGACCCAGCCATAGCAGCTTTTAACTTTACAGGTTTAAATGAAACCGAGGAGGGTGTTATAGACATCCATCCAAACTTAAAGAAGAGCCATTACTCTAAAACTCATAAAACATGGCCTACCACCAAGAGGAGGTAGAGCAGTTTTCATGATAGAGGCACACGAATCCTTTCAGACAGAGGTATTCTATTCATGGGTAATATTTCCTGAATCCAATCCAGTTACAAAGCTGTTTCACTTCTACAAAGAAGATGATCCACCAGAGGAATACATTCCTTTCGAGGATATAGAAATTCCATTAACCTACCAGGAGCATCAGCTCTGGTTTAAAGGCGCCCTAAAACATCACAGAAACATTACCAGGCTCGGTCCACTAGGTAGACCAGGAGCAACATGGCCGATTCTAGCCGGCTACACTCCTCATCCTGAACTGGATATAATGTCAGATGAGGAACTACTTGTTCAACTACAAGAATTAATAAAAATCTACAGACAATTGGTCCAATATGTCATGCGGACTTTCACAGTCCAACCACCATTGACACTTCCAAATCAAATTCCTCAACCAGGGAATACACTAAAAATTACACCACAGACTATATACGCAGTCATGGGAAAAATGCCCACAAAACGTGAGCAGGTTCCATTTTGGATAGCTCAAAAATCACTCAAATCGAAGCAGTATTTCCAAATACTAGCCCGTATGAGAAACACAGAATCCTAACAATCAGTTTACCGATGGGGTTCACACCACAACTGGAAGACTGCACCACTTGGGGCTCAGTCTTTGCTGCCATCTATACTAAAACACATGGCATTCCGTCAATTGCGGTAATACCTGATGTCCTGAAACAAATTCAAAACGAATACGGGGCAGAGCCTGCTCTAAATTTAGGTATGAAATTACTGAAAAATTTCGACCAGGTTTCAACAATAATATTATCTAATATTAAAGGGGAGGCAGCAGTAGTGGCGATCTGCCAAACATTAAGGGAATTTGATGTTACAGAACATCAAACTGAGCTACCCAGAATTATAGAACAATCTTATGCAGAATTAGGCAGAGATAGTTTGGGTGGAAGACCAGTGAAGCCGAAACTATCTGAAAGTCCTGAGAAGGACACAATTAAACAAACTCCAACATCTTCTAAAAAGAGGTGGGAGACTAATAAACAAAATTCAAACGAGAAACGTTCTCAATCCCGAGGTAGGTCTCCTCAAAAGGAGCCCTCTGAAAGGAGGTATAACCTCAGGAACAGGGATAATTTGAGAAAGCCTGATAGGTATCAAGATACTGATACACGTTCCTCTCGTACCTTTCAGATCTCATCACAGACTTCGGAAAGAAGAGGACGGTCAGAACATAGAGAAGAACGCGTGAAATCCAAGGAAGAAAAACACGCTCCAAAAAATAAAGCAAAACCTCAATTCTCCAAAAAGAAAGTAGCAGGTCTAAAGATTAGACATGCCGAGAATACTGAGAACACAACTCAAGAACGGAGAATGGGCTCAGACAATGCTGGACAGTGCAGCAGAAGTCACAATAGCTCGCCAGAACCTGAAGGAACTTCTGGAGATAGTGGACTTGAATGAGTACATTACAGTTGAGACTGTAGACACCAGGGTTAGTACTCCACAAAAGTTATATGAAATAACACTCCGGATGGAGGGAGACATACCTAGACAGGTGAAAGCACTTTTTTGGGAGAATCTTTCAAGGGGCTATGACATACTTCTAGCAGAAAAAGACTGGCCACCACAATTTGTCAGGGAGTGCCCACACGGCGAGGATATTATTATGCCTGCCTTCTCCAACCATATTCCAATACACCTAAAATATACATATGCCAGGAAATGGGCAGTAGCCCAGGCCCCAGCATTATATAAAAATCATGTAGGATGGGATGAGGACTCCCTCACCATAAAATACATCTGAAACATGAACCAACTGCACAGAGGCAGTATCCAGTAAAGCAAGAAGCTAAAAAACAGGTCAGGGAGATCTTAGATCAACTTGAATATCAAGGGGTGATTGAAACATGCACCTCTTCAATGAACAATCCTTTGTTTCCTGTCTCCAAACCAGACAATACATATCGTCTAGTTTTGGATTACAGACACTTAAACACTTGTTCAAAAACTTTTGCAGTGCAAAATGCACATAGCACAGCATTAATGAATAACATTGTGCTTAAAAATATAAAACCACACTAGACATCTCAAATGGTTTCTTTTGTCAAAACATAGCACCTGAAAGCAGGTACTTAACAGCATTCTCCATAATGGGGACCCAGCGTCAATTTTGTCGACTCCCACAAGGGTTCAAGAACAGCCCAGGTTTATTCTCAGCGAGGGTAACGGAGTTACTACAAATTTATGACAATGAGGCATTGTCCTATGTCGATGATATCTATCTGACAGACGATGACCTGGAAAAACACTTGAACAGGGTGAATACCATTATACTGGGATTCGCCTCTGAGGGCTACAAATTCAACTTCAAAAAGTCCAGAATTGCCCATCCCAATGTCCTATTTCTAGGATATGAGCTTTCAAGTGAAGGCAAGAGCTTGGCAGCTAACTTTCTAGAGAAATGTGCGCTGCTCCAACCTCCAAAAACGCTAAAAAACTTACAATCCATCCTGGGTTTCCTAAATTTTGGAAGAACATACATTCTAAATTACGCAGAAAGGGTTAAAACTCTACGCATTAATCAAACCTGATTTTTCAATCAAACATTGGACACAGGAACAAACAGAAATCTTGCGTTCACTCCAGGCTAACATGTTAGCAACAAATCACTTACAAACACGCGTAAGTCAACGCAACCTGGTGATTCGAATAATTTTGGGTCAATGCGGATTTACCTACTTGACATTTAATGAGGGTGAAAAAATACCAATTGCATACAAATCTCATTTGTATACACAAGCAGAAATGCGCTTCACTTCAACTGAAAAAATTCTGACAGCAGTTCAAACCGCTGTAGCAAAAGAAAGAGCCCTAGCCCAAGGGAAACGCATTATTGTCGTAACCCCAGTACCAGCTTTAGAAGCGGTCACAAAAGCAAGCATTCCAAATGCTAAGGCATTACATCCAAGATGGATACAATGGGTTAATTCTCTTGCTGCAACAGATGTTGAATATGTTTTTGATCCCGATCTAAAAACACAAGCGTTCCTGCAATATGAACAAGAATGTCCTCTGCCCACTGAAATTCTGCCTCTCGATCAGTACGAATTCATAATTTACACTGACGGATCTGCACAACCCGCAACAGGGGTAAGCAAGCTTACAGTGCAGCATGTGCAATCGTTAAAGGTCGCATGCGAGATGGCATCTTCAGACCTATGGTCACAAAAACCCAGTCTCTAGGAGATTGTACAGCTCAGCGAGCTGAACTACAAGCATTCAAACTGGCACTTGAAAGTACAGATCGAGAATTCCCCATACTGATAGTGTGCGATTCCTTTTACTGTTTTCAGTCGTATAATGAATATATGCAAAACTGGCTTGAAAATGGTTTCAAAGATGCGAAAGGTGGCACAATAAAGCACAAAACGCTTTGGGAACAAGTAGTTCAGTTAAAAACGAACTACCAAAGGCTCACGTGATCCACACACTGAGTCATCAACGTGATGGCGTTCACGTTGCAGGGAATTCATTGGCTGACGAAGCCGCAAAGGGGCTGTTCAGACGGCTTCCGTAGCTGTGATCACTCGTTCAAAAACAAAAATAGACAGTGAGATAATGTTGGCTGTCAATGCTACAAGCAAAGGCAGTGGTGCAGCGTTACCAAAAAAGTTTCCACTCAAGTACTCTTATGTAATTGATGTGAACAGCGTTCCTTTTGCTCGAATCCCTGGAGTGGGGGATAGGGTAATTCCAAACATGGAACGTAGAGCAGCTTTGATTTATGAAGCACATTTGGGGGAGGGTCTGTCACATCAAGGGATCTCTAAAACAATTTTGACATTAAAAGAGATGTACTGGTGGCATGGGATGAATACAGAAATCCACATCTTCATCAATAACTGCATAGACTGTAAGGTACAGCGTGATGCTGACCGCCGCCAGACACCATGCTACGAATGTAGCTGCCCAGTACAGACACCACTGTTAGACAGCATTAGACTATCTACGGCCATGCGTCCTTCTGGACAAATGCAATCCCACAAATACTGAATCAAGGTTCCTATGGATATGGCCTCAGCGCTCGGCTGACGCTCGAACTGTTATAAAAGATTTGCGAGTCTTTATCGGCACATACGCAATAGGCACGGTACATTCTGACCAGGGCCCTGCGTTTAGCTCTCGGGCTTACAAAGAAGCCATGGCCAGTCTGGGCGTTGCATTGCGGTACTCCTCTCCATTCCATCCTGAGGGAAATTCGGTTGTGGAAAGGAAAAACCGGGACATAAAGCAGTCTATAACAGCTAGGGTATTAGGTTCGGGTGATGGGTGGGTCAAACATCTTTATGGGGTCCACCGCTCATTAAATAACCTGCCAAGAAGTTCTCTAGGGGGAGTCACTCCATATGAGGTCCTATTTGGGACAAGAATGTGGGTACCAGATCTCGATCACGTAGGCACAGTGGTGGAAAATAAACCGTTTGATATCAAAGAATGTTTGGCTGTTTTACAGGAACTCAATGAACTGAGATCAAAACAAAGCAACGTATTCCTGCAGCCAACCACCACTGGGGAAAAACCGGCGGTCCCAGCAAGGCCTGTCTGGATTCCAAAAGATGGGGATCTAGTCAGAGAAAAGATTGCGGACAAGAAGGAATTTGGACCTTCTTACAGACAACCAGTACCTGTCCTAGCAGTTCAAGGAACAAGAACAGTACTTCTGCCGCCCCTTGCTGGAAGAAAGGAGAAAAGATTTGTGTCCATCGACCTCATCAAACCACAGTATGTGGCCAATACTAAATAGTAGGCCTCGTGGACTCCGACCTAGTAGCAGACGCACTCCTCTCGCTACTATCCAAGAGGTTCAGACTGAAAGACTGATAACCATCGAGAATTCAGCTGTAACAGATGAAGGATTAGGCAACAATGCAATGGAACTCCTCTTGAAAATCAAGTAACAGTTCGTCCAAATACACCTGTCTACACCAATGTAGCAAGTGATCAACTGGTTCCTGCGATTTCTACAAATCCTGATGCAATTCCAACAATTGACAGAACTGGTTCTGGCTATTTCATTAACTTTGATACGTTCTCAGAAGATCCGAGTGAACCTGAAACGACGCCAGCATCATTCAAACTCAAGCAACAAGTACAAGACTTTCTTCACTTTCTGAAAAAGACTTATCTGGTTTCCCCATGGATTGAACTCTGGATTATATCTGGACTATTTGTTTTCCTGCTCTGGCTAGCTTTGGTTACAACTATGAGCGTGCTTATAAGTGGCAGATACATCCATGTGAACACTGAAGGAAAAGATGTGAATGTACTTTTGAAACCACATAAATCTTCCCATCGTGAAGCAAGAGACTTGTCATCAGTGAACATCACAGCTGTTCCTATACAGGATGGTATAGTGTGGGACAAAACAGATTTTTATATTTTTGGCCCGACAGAAAAATTGAACATTCCACATTTGTTTAAAATTTCACTAAGTGATCTCATTTCGTCCAGTACCTATTCTGATGATTCGGACTTTGAGACTGTTAACGACATAATGTTTGACCTAGAAAAATCTGCTGCATTTTCTAAAAATGAATATTTAGAGGGTTCATCAGACTATGAACAACTGTATTGCTATAACCACTATGGTCATCATTATTTGAATAAATCTGCTTACCCTAGAAATGTGTTTATGTTTAACCAATGGGAGCATTGTCCTACACCACCACAAGGTAGTTCAAAAACATTTGCTAGCAAGTTTCCATATTTTTCAGGTTACAATACATCTGATCCAGAAACGTTTTTCTATAAAAATGTAAACAAAACAGGAATGAAAATTATGTTAACTAACACAAAACAGATTTACTCTGCAGCATTTATTGCCCAACTGTCTAGACAGGGTTTCGACTTATGGAAAGACACAATAGACACGAAAACTGTCTGGGGTACTAAAGATTGGCAATTGCAGGGGATAGAAGCTTTATTTAGAGCCTGTATCATCCCTGAACAAATAATGTTTTTGAATGAAACTATCCAACAAACATCTTGTCTTGGACTAGCCAAGATAAAAGAGATGAAAACACCTTCTGTACCAACACCTGCAAGTGATAACAATACACAGGCAGCGGTGACAGTTGACAAAATACTGCAACTCAACAGATCTAATCCTGATTGGAAAAAATGGTTGATCTGGCCCACAGACACGAACAACTGTCAGGAAAGATTCCTGAATAAAACTCAGGGCTTTACTATTCATAGGCCAGACCCAAGATGCGTTCAAAGACAGCATCCGGGGGTAGTAACAACATACAGTGTAGGAAAATTATGCCTCGATTGGCTGCAGAAATCTACACTACAGGATGTGAAACAACACTTATCCTTACTTAAAGAAGACGCAGACCTTAGGGAATTCTTGTTTGGACCAAGAAAACCGCGTCAAAAACGTTTCATATATGCCGGCATCTATGCTTGTTATAATGAAGCATGGAAAGTGTCACAGATGGAGGCCACAGAACGAATACGTGAACTTGATCGTATTAATTTAGAGAAAACACTCACTGTGGTCGACAATGGGTTAACAACTTTGTCCTCCAGAATATATTCATTGGACAACATTGTATCCTCTGCTATCGACATACTAGAACAAGATTTGGCGATGTTACAGCAAGGCCAATCTCAATTACGTTCTATTGTGTTATTAAGCTGGACGCTGCAATCTTTGCGTGCGGGCTATGTGCCTTGGCGTTTTATCAACACGTCAGCTCTGTTTGCAGAATACAATCTAACTGATAAACAGATCGAACTGGCACAAAGAGGAGCAAAGTATACAGTGCTGAGCATTGAAAAACTGGAAAAGTTACCATTCACAGTGGCAGAAAAACCAGCTACAGAATGGCTCATTCATGGCAAAATCACACTACCTGTGACTACTTTTCAGTTTCAGTTTTGCCTCAAACAGATGCAAGCAGGCAAATATGAAAGGCTGGGTAAGGAATACATTAAGACATCTTGGAATTCACTGTATACATATAGATGTTGGAGTGGGGATCGTGAAGTGTTTTTGAGCGATACACACTGTAAAAGTGCACTGAGCAGTTCACTTATATGTCAGGACATTTCTTTACACGGGGCTTGCAATGGTTCTGTGGCAAATTTGTCTTGCCATCAGCAGGGTACACCAGCTGCTGTAATTAATCCAACGTTTGGACAACTTTCTAATGGGAGTTACCTCATGTTGAATGATCAGAGTTGCTGCAGCATGTTGCCAGGCATCCCATATCTAGTAACGGTCAACTCCAGGGTCACTTGCTGTATGCAAGTATTGTTTGCCCCAATAGACACAGTCAGGGAGTCGCCTTTGTGGCCTTCGCTGAACGTCTCTTTTATAAGATTTGATACTTTAAGCAGAATGAAAGCCATGCTTTTACAGCAAACAGTGCCTTTGACCTCGGCCAAAGAAACCTATGATCTACAAGTAGCAAGGACTTCGGCTGAGATACAGACTTTAATATGTACAAACTGCCCTATACATTTCGTGGAAATGATACGACGTATCTTTAACATGTCTGATACAAGCGGACTTGTACATGTATTTAAGAGCATCTGTTCCGGTCTGTTAGCACCTTTCCAGGCAATACTCGGAATCATCCCGAACTTTGCACATTCGGTGTTTGGTGGCATACCATTAATTCTAGCACTTGTTGCCGGAATTCTATTTCTCTTCCTGCTATTACGCTATGGCCAGCCTATTCGCAGACATCACTCCGAGCAAAATGGAGAAAGCTCTCCTTGAACGAAAGTTCTGTGAGCGAATAGTACAGCTTTTGGGCATGACTCGTCTACGGGACCTGAATACCACGTGGTTCCTGTCATTCAGACAATCTGGCAAGATTGCATCTTACCTGTCCTACGATGCCTGCTATGCGGTGAAGAATGCGTGTTAGACACCTGTCTAACATTTCCATCAGCAACGCCAACGGATGTCGATACTCTGCTGGACCCGATTACGGCCCATGCTATGTGTTGTCCCCAGAGGCTACCAATACTGATGACGGCATTCATTGAGATCTCACAGTCACTTCCGGCTGCTGCTGAGGTACGAGATGGATCTACAGGCACACAGGTAACAACGGACGCGAACATTGCTGCGGCATCCTATGCTGAGAGCGATGCTTCACATCTCTCTGCAATTAATCTACTACACGAGGTGTTCCAACTGACACCAACTTCAGTGGACGATATTTTGTCTACAGAAATAGATGATCTCATGTTTACACCAGACCCGTACACTGACTCTGATTCAACCCACGGTGTACCAGAGATGCAGTAAAATTTGGCCTTCATATTTCAAAAACTTGGAACTCTTCCCAAATTGAACTCTTTTCCATTTTTTCAAACTAAATGGCAATTCAATCTGCTTGAAGTAGAACTAGCCTTATAGTACAGACTTCGCGGTACTTTCTCAGACACTTTGTCATCTTATGTGTCTACAACATTCATTGATTTTCATGACATGGAATGACTTTGATTTTGAACAAACTTATCGATCATTTTTTGTCAAATGTAAATATTACTGCTAATTTCATTCAAATTGTATTTAATTTCAAAATATATGCCTGAAATGAAAAGCAATGCTTAATATGTACAGTACCTTTTGCATTTTAATATGTTTTTTAATGCTTTTAAGAAATATTTTTTAATATGCGGTACTCCATTTAATGTTTAGCATTTTAAATGTTTAGCATTTTATTATTATCGTACACACGAAAGTGGAGTGGGTGTTGTATTCCTCTTAGGGTGTCCGTACATGGGTTTTCCTTTATCATGTCCTTATATAGGCACAATTCGCCCTGCCCTTATATAGGCATAAAATCCCAGTCCTTATTTAGGCATTAAACCGTGCACTCCAAATACAGGCATGGTCTCCGACATCCGTCCACCCTAACGTCACAACGAGTTCTTGAAGAACAGACCCTTAGGCTTCGGGAGTTTCCCTAGCACAGGACTATTGATTTCTTCAAGGACTCATCTATTATGCATGAACCGTTATACCTTAGGGGTTCATTCATGACGTCTTCCGCTGTCCGATTCACGTCAATGCTAACATTCTGAGGTACCTCTCAGGTATAAATATACCTTCCCTAGCCCCTGTAAATCAGAGGAGACCTCGACTTCAGAGGAGCCCGTTTCCCGGCCTGACGCACTGAGAAGACGCTGTCATCCCTGCACGCAGAGAGTCCAGCTTCCAGTGATCTGACTTCCCTCGCGGGGTGTTGGAGTTCGAGTCTGGCAAGAGATTCCCACCTCTCTCATTCTCAAGGTATGGAGCTTGACTAGATACCTAGAGGGACTCTTGGCATACTAGGCATACTGAGCGTAACATACTCTTAGTATACCATAGTAAGGAATACTTCACCTACTTCATACCTCTCCCTACACCTAGGTGAGGTTAGGTACATTGGGGTAGAACTAGCTTAGAAACGCATCGTATGAGTACTCGCATTTTTAGTCTATGTTATTTATGTAAATGAATATCTACTAAAGATCATGCTAGCGCAGTATTATTTATTTCTACTGCTTACGCTGTACATTATTTATCTTGCATACTGTCTTGTGATCGTAACAGCACATATTACTTACACGAGAAACAAGACTGTTCAATAAATCTTTTATTGAAACGCCCGTCTATTCTTTCTGTGTAACTTTGAGGAAAACTAAGTATGCACGAGTGAGCTGAGTGAAATAGTTATCTATTGTTTCCACGACTCTGGGACACGTTCTGATTCTAAAGGGAAACAAAGTGGTCATGATTTGCGGCTGCCAGAAACTACTCCCTTCTTGTTTGTCAAGGAGTTTCTAGTGGCCTCTGAGCTAGCTGACACAAGTAATTAAGTTTAATATACTCGATAGGGACATACCGACCTCAGTCCTATGTCAAACCTATAGGGTATATATTCCAATGCGCAGAGCCTATTAGGGAAATCTGGATCTTTGTAGAGAGAAATTAACTTCTTGGGTAATGTTGTTAGCAAGAAACTGTGTGCCACCAGAGAACGATTTAAATTTCATGAATAAATCAGGAGGTTTCTTAAAAAAAATATTCGGCTTCAATACGTTATTTTTAAACGCAATAATAACTGACCGCACTCAGGGGTACCTTTTTAGTTCGGCAATCGAAGGTCTCTCTGTAGCTGTGAAAAACACGATAAAAAATCCAGGGATGCAATGATACGGGTCTTCTTCCTAAATTAGGGACAGGAACTGTGTGGGGGCTGGAACCCTCTGCATGCCGCAAACTCTGGTATCAGAAAACGGCGGTAAGCTTTTGAGGCTTCACCTTATCCTGTAAATCCTACTGTCCGATTCCTTTATAACTTATGCCAAGCCACCAGGGGACGCCTTGTTTGTCCCTTGCTCCATAATAATGAACACCATAATTAGGCAGCGCTTCCACTATTGTCATGTACTGCAGAATAGCTCTTCCTCTGGTTACCCCTTTCAGCTTTCTGTAGTGTTCTATCACCCTGTCCTCACAGTAAGCAGGGGAGGGATGTGCCTGCAGTGTCTGGGTTGGAAGGGCAGGGAAAGATTTCAAATCATTCCTTGCTTTTTAATCGCTGGTGTAGTTTCCTTTGGCTTCCTGCAGTATCAGATATCAGAGCAGCTAACTTGAAGACGGTGTTGCTCTCAACCTCGATTTGACCCTGGGCCCTTCATCCTTTTGGGACTTACCCTCCAGGGAAAGTGGGTCGGACGTACGTACTCCCTATAAAAGCCTGCAGCCGACATGTAGGTCACCCGCCTCAGTGTTCTCTCTCTAGTACTGATGCATTGAACCAGGAGAGGGACGCGGGATCACACTGTAAAACAGGACAGCACTGATAGTCTTGGACATAATAGGGCAGTCCTGATGCTCTGCTGACTCGGTTTGAAGCAGACCAAGTTCACCAATTGGATTTCAGCACCTCATGGCCTCCATGAGCTCAGAGCTGATTAAACGACTGTCTTTGCGGCCAAAGGGGGTGGTGGCCATCTTAGGTTCAAGCTCTCTCTCCACTGCCAAGAAACAGAAGAAGGACAGACAACCATGTCAGGTTATGTCTTCTTACAAATTGCTACTTATTTTATCATGGAGATAAGTGTTTACTTTTCTTTCTCTGACTGCAAAGTTAGAGGATTTTGTAAAGTGAACTGTCTGACATTCCTTCTGAGATACGGAGAGTGTGAAAGGGAAGGCTGTAGGATGTCTAAGTTTTTTTCTAACACACAACATTTAAATAACTTGTAAATGAACTGTACAAATATTTGAAAATACACCAGAAGTTAGGAAAGCACATTTATTTGTAATTCATAAGTGTGATGGAAACAAAGATTTTAATAGGATTGGAACAAATCAGAACACTTTATTTGGAGATGTGCAAATAATAAATATTTACATAAACCTGATTTCCACACACCGTTTGTACGGTATACGGTTTTAGCAGTAACACTGCATATCAGTTGGCTCCCGATAGGGCCAACTCCTGCCCTAGGTGTCATAAAGAAGGGGCCAATTTCCTGCACTTAGCTTGGGAGTGTCCAGAGGTTGGACACTTTTGGTCGGAGGTAGTTGAGAAGGTCAGAGGCAGCGTTAGTAGACGAGTACAGTTGATGCCCACCCATTGCTTGCTGGGGTTGATGCGTAAATCCAAAAAACAAAGCAAAATGGCGTATAGCCTCCAGCAACTACTATTAGTGTTAGCACGGCGCAGAATTGCAATTGGTTGGATGGGGGTGCGGGCGCCTGAGATCTCAGCATGGATAAGAGATGTGCGTGAATGGACGCTGGCCGTGGAGATGCACATGAAAAGGTGTTGCAGAGATGAGAAATTAGAAGACGACTTAAGGGTCTGGAGGGAGCTCTGTCACAGCCTGCTGACTGATGACCTCCAGGAAGGTCCACAAAGCCCGTCTGAAGGGAGTAACCACACGAGTTCTTAAAGGGAAGGGGATTAAATGATTGTGCATTGGGGTTAAATTTCGGAGGGGGGCGCTCACGGATTGGTCAATGGCTGGGGCTGTAACCACTATGATACTTGTGTCCATTAATTCTTTCTGCTTGCTTTGGAATGCACACCTGTATAATGTTAATATACAAAACATTTAAATAAAGGTTATTAAAAAAAAACACTGCATATCAGTGGGAAATGTTGTGGCTATTTCAATGGAAAATGTGCTGTCTGTAAATGGAAGTGCATTACCACTTCAGTAATATTTTTCTTTTATAATAATATATTTTGGACAGTGTGCTCCAGAATCCACCACTGGCTACATATCACACCCTTACCACTTTCCTGATGCATGGGCTTGGCTCATTTGCTATACTTGTTTTTTTTTATGCTTCGATTTTATATAATCCCTATACTTCAGTGATGTAACATTGATGGAGGACTCTCACTCTGAAAATTGTTCCAGCACCACTGGTTCTGATTGTCTGATTGCAGCCCAGGCACCTACTGCAGAGCTTAAGTTGCAATTAGACAATCAGGGCCCGATTCACAGAACTAACTTAAGACAAAATCCTAAACTTACTACCATTTTGGTATTCACAGAAGGCACTTACTCATTTTGGTATTCACAGAAGGCACTTACTTACTCATTTTGAGTAACTTACTCATTTTGAGTAACTTACTCATTTTGAGTAACTTACTCATTTGGTATTCACAGAAGGCACTTACTCATTGATGAGTAAGTGCCTTCTGTGAATACCAAAATGAGTAACTTACTCATTTTGAGTAACTTACTCATTTTGAGTAACTTACTCATTTTGGTACTCATCAATGAGTAAGTGCCTTCTGTGAATACCAAAATGAGTAATTTACTCAAAATGAGTAAGTGCCTTCTGTGCATACCAAAATGAGTAAGTGCCTTCTGTGAATACCAAAATGGTAGTAAGTTTAGGATTTTGTCTTAAGTTAGTTCTGTGAATCGGGCCCTCAGATGGCAGCTCACATTGGTGTTTTTGGTCAACGGTCTAGCGTGTTTCTTATTGGCTTATTCCAAGGCAGATCAACTGTCCAAGGCATATGCACATTGATTTTGCCAGCCCCTTCATGTGGTGCTCCAGATTGCATTTGGAACGTGGTCCATCTTGGCAAGTGCTTCCCCTGTGCTGTGGCAAAGAATTATAACACAAAAGCTGTCTCTGTAGTCATGATCCCGTTGCTCCAATGTCTTGGACTGGCATAGTGTGACACATCTTCAGGCTACTCTGTGTAAAGGTCATTGTTGAATTCAGGTAGATTTAAAAAGTGTATTTATTTAAAAGGTGGAAGCATTACACCTACATCAGATTATATTACTTCATTGAGAGGTATAAAAAGTGATAGTTTTTTAATCATGCACTTATAAACATTCCTGACTCCCCCCCCCGCGCTTGATGACAATGCAAGAAGGGCTGGCTACAGCAAGGGTCCATGGGACCAGACAGAAAGGACCGATGTTATGTCTGAACTTTCACACTAGCATAGAGTTCCAAGCACCATTCACATGTTTAGATTGTGTTTAACTTTTGGACATGGGCCCTTAGTTATAATCTAAGCTAGATTGCAGCTTGCTGCCAGTGTCTGTACAATAAGTTTTAATGGCATGGATTCTGACTTGCTATCCTTGCATGGGAACTCAGCTTCAATGACAGTGGGATTCTGGCCAGAATCCCACTGTCATTGAAGCTGAGTTCCCATACAAGGATAGCAAGTCAGCATATGGCCCTCGTTAATTCAGAGAGACACAGGTGAAAGGCCACCAGAAATCTCGGGGGTAGAATTAGGCAAACTATTTGGGAACTTAAGGAGCTTTGCTAATTACGCTAATTTAGAAAATAACGACAAGGGAAATTGACGTGCTTCCTTGTGCATCTGTTTTGCTTGTTGTGTCATAGATAGCTGATGTCGTCCCCTAGAGGAGGATGAACCAGCCCTGGGGCTTCGGATCTCCAAGCACCCAGGCAGCCCTGCCCACAGTTGTGGGACACAGACACCAAGGGGCAGTCCATAGCTGGTGATGAGTTTTGCGGTTGAGGGGCAAGGAGTGTGGGGGTGAGGAAAGTTGAGATGTGACAAGTATTATATTACCCATAAGTGCAATGCTTTAAACTGGTGCTGCACCGTGATCTTGTCCATGAGAGATTCAGGTAAAGATCCTGTAGAAAAAGGGCAATATAGATATGACATGGAGCCCACACCAGGTAGAGAACTGAGATCTTTTACTGCACTGAAATAACCAGACATGTATGTCTTGGCTATGTGCGGTGATGAGTGCAGGCACAGCAGTGCAATTGTGTAGGCCAAGTCCTAAAATTATCTCGCTCATTGTGGTCACTCCCAGGAAATTAGCTAGAAATTACAATTCTAAAATCGGGTACAGCACAGTGCACATGTACAACACGGCACCGGATAAAAATAGCTCAAGCATATCAGCCCAAGTTAAAGAACTTGGTTGCAGACTTTAGATGTGTGTGCAATCTTCAGGTTACAAGTCTGAATATTGGTTGGCCTGCTAAGACCCGCTTCCATCTGAAGTGAATAGTATGAAAACCTCTGTGTTGGGTAGGACGAAGTAAGATCTGTTATTTGCAGCGACACAATGCTGCATGGCTGTTTTTGTGTCTTAAACACTTGATGTAGTGGTTATTAGTTTCCCATGAGTTCATATAAATAAGCTTTTTCTTTTTATTCTCCCCGAACCAAGATCCCTGGTGCTAATGTTTTACTGCATGTCACCCACCTTCTGCTCAGTAGAGGTGGGCAAGCCAACAAATTAAAGGAGTGCCGAGGCAATGGTCGAGTCTGTCTCTGAGAGCACCTACACAAGCTAAGCCTTAAAAGTAATTGTCAAGTAAATCATACACCAAAGATCAAATTACAATATGACATTGTGTCTTAAAAATGTTCAAAAGTGCAATTCTTTAACACACTGAAGCATTTCATCCTAGCACCTCAAATTACACCACTGCATTGAGAGTATTTATTAAAAGTGAGAGTTTTTAAACATGAATTGAGAAGCACACCTGACCCGGCCCTGAAGACAAATCTTTAAGAGAACTAAGAGGCATGTCAGGGTTCATGTCTACCCTTTATGTGGGCTAGATTCTTATTATACATAGAACAAAAGTTTAGTCTATTAAAGAAAACAAAAGAGCTTTTTTGTATAGCATGCATGCTGAACTCACATATTTGAAGGTGCTCTCATATGTGATAAGAAAAGGAAAGGAGGCTCAGTGCAATAAAATCTTTGCTAGAATCACACAATTTGAGACCAGTTTATGAAACAAGAGGATTACAGTTAGGTCAAGTAGATTATTCAAGTCACTAGACCTGGAGGTCTGATAACCTTTTTATGATTTTGTGAGGCCTGCAGAAGTACAGGAGAAGGTTGATTTTCTTTATTGAATATTGCTGGTTTTACTCAAGATATAAGGAATGCTGGATACATTTTCCATCTCTTAGGAAGTTGAAGTTGTACCGCTGATTGACCCGCCATTCTTAAAATGTAGAGAGGGCCTGCAAATTTAAAGTCAAACTTAGGATGAAACCCTTACATGGGGAGAGCTTTCATGAGAGGGAGCCTGTCTACGATGGTGACAGTCTATTCTGCTAAGCTTTGGTTTAAGACGATGTCTTG
This sequence comes from Calotriton arnoldi, assembly GCA_963921515.1. Taxonomy (NCBI): domain Eukaryota; kingdom Metazoa; phylum Chordata; class Amphibia; order Caudata; family Salamandridae; genus Calotriton; species Calotriton arnoldi. The sequence goes on from CAWUFW010000933.1 coordinate 2,322,149, forward strand.
ACTTCCTTTACATGTGTTAATAGCTGAGTGACAAAAGAAATTGAGGTGGAAAAAAGACAGGAGGAAAAGGTTTGAGATGTATGCCATAGAATGGAGAGGTTCCTATGGAGGTTTGAATGGATTTGTTATATGCAAATTCCACCATGGAAATCAATGTACTTTAGTCTGACTGATGATCCATGAAAAATCATTGTAGATATTGTTCTATGGCTTACTTCAACATTTCCCCTTCCCTGTGGATGATAACTTGTGAAAGGAAACTGTTTCACCCTTGTTGTTTTCACGGGTTCCTTCCAAAAATGAGCGATGAGCTATTATTCTCCATCGGTAATGAAAAACATCTAGAAGACCATTTAGCCATAATATTTGTTGGAGAAACACATGCATCAATTCTACTGGGACATTAGCAAAATGTCCCAATTTAGGGAAATAGTCAACCACCACCAGAAGGTATATAAAATTCTTAAGAGGGTGGTACTTCACCTACAAAGTCCACAGTTAGCATACAATAGTTTAGACGGTACTCGTTGTGGCTGTAACAATCTTGCAGGTTGAGAAGTTTTTGTTTTTGCACAAATTCAACATGGTTTAACTAAGTTCTTCATTGGAGCCCACATATTGGGCCACCAAAGATGTCTTTTTTTTTATCAAATCTTGCATTTTTGGCTGTCAAGGAAGGCTAGAAATTAGTGAATCACTGCACCATTGCATAGTCTCTACTGGTAATTCTTTATGAGAAAGGATAGTGCTTCCTTCCGATATAGCAGCTGGCCTACATTCCTTCTAATGCAGAGTTCCTTCTGAAGTCTCTGCTTTTCTTTGATCTACCCTTGTCTAAAACTGACCTTATCTAAGAATTTGTTAATTGTTTCTGAAGCAGAGATGGTAGTAGACAAAATGTTGGAAGCTGGCCTCAGTTCTTCCTTTTCTTCCACCTGTCGTGCTAAGGCATCAGCCTTTCTGTGTCAGTTTAAAGGTCTGAAGGCTACTTCATACTGACATCTGGAGAAGAATAAGGACCACCTAGAATTAGGGCCAGACTGGGAACCCAAACCAGCCCTGGCAATTTTGACAGACCAGCCCCCTTGCTGCTTTTATTACCGGGGCCGATATATTAGAACTGCTGCAAAACCGGCCCCCAGTAACAAAAACAGCCCCCACCGCTTCAAAATCAACCCCCACCCTTCCTGCCTCCCGGGGAAACCCCCGATGCCCGCTACGGCCAATCCAGCCCTAGAATATATAGCATACAGACACTTCATTGAGTGTAAATATAAATATTTATCATCCGGTCAGGCAGTGCTTGGATGTACAGTTTCCCCCAATTATTGTCTCCATTGACTGAATGCTTCCTTGATGGCCAAAAGTTATTGTTCATATATGGTGCAGTTATGCTTGGAGGAAGACAAAGTTCTTGAATAGCAGGCCACAGGATCATCTGCTTTAGTGTTAGGATCTCTCTACGACAGGATTGCACCAATAGCAAAAGTAGAGGCACAGTCTATACAGTAAACATGGTTTGCTTATTGCCATTTCTCAAAATGGGTGCTGCTTTTAAAACTGTTTTTAAGCTCTTAAATCCTGAGTTGTGGTCTGGCCTCAATTAAAAGGCTGTTCTTTATCCGTCAGCTCCTCAATAGGTCATACAATTGTTGAGAAATATTTATAAAATGCCTATAGAAGTTTACAAAGCACACAAACCATTGAATTTCTTTTATGCATGTAATGCTGCCCAATATGAAACAATTTTAACTTTGACCATATCCATACACAAGCCCTTTCTTGATATGTGAAACCCTAAAAGGTTGATTTCATTGACTTTTCACACACACTTCATGGACTTGGCGTTCAAGGCATGCATTCCTAGGTAGGACAGGATTTCTTTGATTTGCTCTGTGAGTTGTTGCTAATCCTTAGAATCGATCAGGATGCCATCCAGTATACAATCATAGAAGTGTCTAAAAGGTCTCTGAATATATCATTGACAAAGTACTGGAAAGCTGCAGGAGTGTTGCACAGGCTAGCAAGCATGACAAGATATTCCTAAGGGCCATACCGTGTACTGACCATGGTCTTCCACTCTTTCCCACTCACAAATTTTGACCAGACTATAGGTTCCCCGAAGATCTAATTTGGAGAAGATTTTAGCCTCCTTGATCTGGTCCAGCAAGACCGATATGAGGGGAAGAGATTATATCTATTCCTGTAGGCGATGGCCTTCATTTCTCTATAGTTTGTGCATGACCTTTATTCTCTATTGGGTTTGAGGTTGAAGAAAATTTGGGCTGATCCAGTGGATGTAGAAAGGCGAATGAGCCTTTGTCTAAGTTTTCTTGAAGATACTGCTTCAGAACCTCGTCCGCATTATTTGTGGATTAATTCTTCTGTGGGCAATAGGAGAATCTCCTTTCGATCAGGTTTCAAATCAATAACACTATCATAGGGATAATGTGGTGGAGGGGGTATGATATCCCTTCTGACTGAAAACATCTTTAAACCCTTTATAGGTGCCTGGAATCTGCATGTCCTCTGAAGGTTCTATGTTTGAAGTTTTACTCATCTTATTCTGTGTAACAAGACAAGTTACATTTTGTGTATTGGTCATTTCCTAGCAAGGGAAACGAGTATTAAAGCAATACTTCAGCAAAAGTTTATTGCTGATGTTTTTCAGTCAGTCCATGGGTTGAGTTTACAGGCGCATGAGGTTCCTAAAACAACTCAAAATGCGGGAGAGTCAAAAAGCTAAAAACGTATTTCTTCCACATGACCGCAATGAGTTGCCATTACCAACTTTTTTGTCTCCTTGCACACTGCTCCTGACTTTAACGTGGTGCCACATATCCCTTGAATTTCTTCCCGTTTCTTTTTATCTTCTATTGAAATTCCATTTGTTTATTGAAATTTGATGTCCATAAAACATCCAGATGTACAGGGTTTGATTAAAACATATTGATGTAATGGTCCTCTACTAGTGGGGAGAACCACTTCCAATAAGAAATGTGCCTTCATAAAGACAGAGGAATTGGATACACAAAGGCTCGATCCTGCCCGTCCCCTAAGGACGAGCCTTTCACATTTTCTGCCAAGAGAGGACAATTCTTTTCTAAATGTCCTGGTGGCTCACAATACAAATACAAACACTTCAGATATTTCCTCTACTTCGCTTCTTTAAAAAGCATTCCTTTTATTCCACCCAATTGCATAGTTTCAGCTTCAGTTTGTTAATTATCAGATTCCCACATAAACATTCTCCATTCTGTTTTTTAAGAGATTTTACATCTTTCTTTCTTGCCACTGAGTTGTGCATTTATATTTAAAGTTCAGTCAATCAATGCAGCTGTGGTAACAGATCAGTTCTTGACCAAAGCAAAAGCATTCTTCAGTTCTTCCTTTAACCCTTGGTAGAATTCTGCTGCCGCAACTTCATCTGTTCATTGAGCTTTTCAGGCAGTTGGAAGTGACTTTTATAAGTAACTAGATCCTGAGCTCCCTGGTGAAGGGGTATGTGGGCCACTTGTCTATTCTGTCTTCAGCCAAATGCTGCCAGAAATTGTAATTCTAATTATTCAGCCTTTGAGTCCCAAATGAGAGGCATGTCATGTCAAGACAAGTTATGTGAGATATGATAACGTAAACGCCACTCAAGCAGCATTGTTAGAAAAGTTTCAAGCTTTAGCTATAGAATGTAATTGGCACTGATCTAAGAATGTTTGAAAAAGTAGCGGTTCTCCTGCAAATGTAGCTGGTGGTGCGAGGCTGCTCAGGCTCCATTTACTAGACATAAGTCTTGTCAAGGAGGTGTTAAGGTACTGGCTCCATTAGTTATGAATTCGGAAGTGGTCTCATTTGAGTGGACTGCAGCATTCTCATCTCAGAAGTTGGTATTATCTCAACTCATCTGAGAAGTTGGTATCTTTAATTGATTGAACCATGTTAATAAAAAAGTTTCTTTTTTTTCAAGTGGTATTAAACTTATTTTGACTCTTAAATATAGCTCGCCCTATAGTTTACAATGGATTGCCAGAGGTGTATCCAAAAATGTGGTGAATGGCTATCCTGGCAAACTGTTAGATTTTAAAGTATATTTTAGTTCCGCCTTAAGGATTACATTCGGCATTTCGAAGTGTCCACCTGTCCTAACTAAAGTACAGATTTTGAATACTTTCTTGCACCTGATGTGGACTACCCTAGCCCGTGAACTGTATCAGGGAGGCATAAGAGACCTTATGATTCCACAGTGCATTGAGAAGATCCCCTGGTTTCGAACCCTAAAGGCGAGTGCCTTCTACAGAGACTGGGGCTTGATAACTATTGATTCTTCCCAGAGTCGATGAGCTTGATCCCACGAGATAGGATCAAAGGACACTATTGGGAGTTTGTAGTCATTGACATTGTGATACAGAGGAAAGGAACGTTATAATTAGCTTTTTTTGATGTAAAACCATGTGCATGCTATGAGGCGACCATTGATGAAATTGTCCCTGACCTAGCACACAAGCTATATCTCCAATTTACACACGGCACCTTACCCATTAAAGCTTTGAGCTCCAAATGGCACAAAAAGGGCGAGGTTGATGATCAGTGTCCAGTGTGCCATAGGGGTTCAGAATCATTGGAACACATATTATTTTTTCGTTCTTGATGTCATAACCTTCGCGTTAAGTGGATTGTGCCCCTCTGCAAGAATCTGGGCACCAGGAGCTATCTAGATGCTCTTAGAATCTTGAGAACGGACACAAGTTGAGTACTCATGTTCGGTATGGCCATATATCACTATGGTTAAGGGGCACCAAGCGTCTAGAGAGTGAGGGTTAAATGTTGGTGGGATGTTGAGTACTTGAACTGTGTATATGTGTTTCAAAACAATGATAAGCCAGCGTGACAAGAAGGTCAGGATGTCCCCATATAGCCGCAAATGTACTAGTGCAAAACTATTGTAATGAGAACGTCTGTGCTATTCCTGTTTTAACTCATTCCATGGTATGGAACTATCACAGAGTTATTATTTGTTTTTAGCAACTTTGGGAAATCAGATGCTTTGTACTACTACGGTTTTTAATGCTAGGGATACTGGCTTTGCACTGGTCATTCCACTTCAAATAAAAATTGTGATCTGTCATTTACCCATAACATGTACCCTGCAAGAAATTCCCAAAAGGCCCATAATCTTTTATATTGCCACTTTGAGTTGCCTGATGCCCTGAGCTTTTATGCCTACAAAATTGTTTTTTTGTTCTTGCCATGCCAGAAGGTGATTTTATAATATTGTACTTTTACCTGTTTTTGATTGTAGAATTTTTATAAATATGTACTATTTATTACTGAAGAATGTACTTTTATGATCCTAGTGAGCGAAAATAAAGTTATGAATGAAAATGGACACTTTATTTATCAACCCATGAAAAAAAGGAGGAAGGGATCAGACGCTGGTTTTTAAACGATCTACAGCATCCACCATCGTTTCAGAAACACCACTCAGTAATCTTGGCAAAGCACACAGAGGAACAAGCTATTAAACTCTTGTAAACAAATTAGTAACCTCTAATTATGCACAATGATGGAATGAGGCGCACCTCTCACTCAGCTGAGTAGTACTGGGACTAGTCTAGGTCCTAGCAGGATACAGCCCTGAGCCATGTACGACGAGGAGAGTCTCGCTGAGGGTAAGGAGATTGTAGGGAGTGAGCATTTCTTGACAAGTGTAATGAGTCCAGATAAGGTTAAAGAGCATACCAAAAGGGTGGGAGGAGAGTAAGAGGGAAAACAAGGTAGCAAGGTAACAGGGACTTAGGACACAGTGAAGGGAAAAACATATGTTTTAGGGATGCACGAATGGGTGATAAACTGAGCGTAAGGAGAAAGAGCAAAAATAACAGGGAGACCTTGCCATTGTTTTAATGAATTGTTATTCTAGCGTCAATTTTCCTGTTCTCCACAACCTCCATTCATGCCCTTTTCTGATCTTGAAGGAAGGCCAAAAGCTAGAATTATTAAGTGTTCATACTCTTGCTTCTGTTGTATTTCTGACAACAAGTAGTTGACTCACAAGCCATTTCGACCCAAATATAATTGTCTCTCTTTTGGTTAAATGTAATATTAATGTTTGTGTAAGATGTTAATAAAAAGGTCTTAACAAAAGAATTATTTGATGTCTGTGTTTGGTTTTGGGTTTCAGGAAGGTATCATAAAAAATCCCAAATCACATTATTTGTCTGAGTATGCCTTTGTAAACTTATTTTCAGTAAATGTAAATCTGTACAGTAATGATGTAAACTATAAACACCTACTACACTGACTTGTGGTGAAATGATCAAATCTTCTATGGGGTGGGGCGGCAATTAGTTCTGTCATAGGCCCATAAGTCACTTCCTTCATCCACGTGTCCTGCCTTGTCAATTTTTCACCTTTATATGACTTCAAGTTCTCACCGCCTACCTAAATGGGGACCCACATACGCAATCTTGAAACCAACTGTAAATCACCTCCTTAAGAAGTCTGCTCTATCAGGGTACTTATGCAGGTCACCTTTACATCTTGGTTACCTTAAATGGTGTAATCTCCCTTTCCTAGCACCCCTGTACCTTCGTCTCTGTCTTTGCTACCTGCACCTGGATCTCCGAAGCAATGGATGATGGGGTCTTACCCCTACTCTTATAACATTCAGAAAATTCTCTGGGATAGCAGCGGCAGGCCCCCTTAATGAAGTTCTAGCAGGTTTTCCTGCCCTTCCAAACCACCTGGGGTTGGACACCCTGTATAAAGCAAAACGGGGATTTGCAGTCCAGACACGGTATGCATCATAGGAATTGGTCGCGTGCGGGTCATGAACTGTAGCCATGTCTTTCTCAAGCTTTTTCTCCAACACATTCATTCAAAATAGGTTCACGAATTCAATGTACCCTGTTGTAATTTTTTTCAAAAGGTATGAATCTTTATTTCCAAATCATTTACATTCTTATGTATCAATATTCAAAAGACAGTCTTTCCAACAAAAGCCAAAGCCAAACATATTTCTAGAGGAATCCTCTTTATCAAGGCACAAAAACAGATTTTGTTTCCTGCTCTGTTATGCATTTTCTATAATTTGAATTTCAAAGTGTCTTCGTTACTGACAATTTCTCCCTCAAAAAACAAAGGTATCACAATATTAAATTGCAGTTTCCTGCACACTTCACGACGTTGTCATAAGTCAATAGCAAATCCTCTTGTTTATGTGCTTTTTTTTTCTCTCTCTCACAGAAAAGTCATCAGGAGATTATATCGTCGGCAGACATTCCTAATGGCATGCCATCAGATTAAATGCCACCTCCTTGAAACACGTGTTGCAGTTGGCTTTTGTTGGAAAAACTGTCTTTTGAATATTGATACATAAAAATGGAAATAAAGAATCACACCTTTTGAAAAAATACAACAGAATCTGAAGTATTCATGAACCTATTTTGAATGAATGCGTTGGAGAAAAACCTTCAGTAAGAAATTGTCAATTTGAAATGCAACTATTGAGGTTGGGTGCTGGAGGTGAAGGCGTCGGGCGATTTTCCTTGTCTCTCTGAAACTGTGATAATCTGTAGCCATGACTCATTGTCAAGATAACCCCTCAATTTCTTAGGGCTCCTACACCTACATACTCCTACATGGCCTAAACTCTTGTTCATATCCTACCTACGCAAACAGTTGTGGATTACAAAATAGTCAAAGTAGGCACTGGCCTATGGGCCTCACACCTTTTAGGGGCCCCGCAACAACGGATCAAAATACAACTTAAAGTACATAATCCAGAGACATCAGATTCACATAACAGTTTGTCTCTTAAAAGCTCATCTTCTGGCAGCTGTAAATTTGTAAAAAAAATCTGGTGCATTAGGTATTAGGAGATAATTTGTGAGGGGGGCAAGATTTCGACTGCTTAGGTGTCTCAACAGAGTTTAATCCGGCACTGCATGCAAATCCACCAAAACTAATGCTTGCAGTCCTTATTGCATCTAAATACTTGAAGAAGATTCTGGCATCTTCTCACAAATGATATTGGCATAAATCATGAAAGGCACTGTCCAAGTGTCTTTGTTGGTTGGCTCTCTGGATCATTTGGATTGCTCCCTCTGCTTGGCTTTTGACCCCTATTTGCACTTAGCCATTTTGTGTAATATCCTGAATGTACTCCTGTGCCTGTATCTGCTCTTTTTACTCAAAAACAAGTGCATCCCAAAGGAATCCCCCACTCCTGTGTTGGCTGCTTCATAACTCTGTCACCTTTGTCTCCTTTTCCTTTACTTGAGTCTGTATCTCCCTTGCCCTCATCCCATCCTTTTTTTGCTGATTGTTGGTACTATCTAATTACCAGTTGCCTTACTGGCTTTCTCTTCTGTTGTTGCCAACCTCATGGTTGTGAGCTCAGTGATTTGTGCAGTGATGGCATTCTGACCTCTCTTTTCCAAAACGTTGACCCAGACCAGGCCCTCTTAAACTTCATGAACTCCGAACCCTCACCCTAATTGCAACTGTGACTTGCTACACCACACTTACCAGTCAAATTCACTCCTGCTTGTCTATCTTCCACTCTACATGCATTCCACTAGTTTCCAAAATGGCTTCACATTCCAATGTGTCCCTATTTCAGCTCTGGCTTGCGGACCTCCTGATTCTCATGTACCTGCTCCTACTCTCTTTGTTGGCCATCCCAAAGATAGCTGTCAATTGTTTCTAGGCACCTCAGCTACACTCCTTTTTCCTCACTAACTGCATTCAGCATCCTGCCACCTCTATCTCTTCTTCAGAACCTTTGATACCCTCTTCCTGTTCTGGTAACCCAATATATCTGCTCTGTCACACTCTGGCTGCCGAATTGGTCCTTTTTCTTCTGCTTGTCCTTAAATTCTGACTGGGCCAGTCAGCTTACCCTCCTCTGAATCGTTGCTATTCGTAAACACATCTCCTGTCTACACCCCACATTCTTTCCCTCTCACCACACAACCACTCTGCGTCCAGTGATCACCCTTTTTTCAAAAGGCCTGTAACTGCCTTCCAAAGTCACATGTATCCATCCACAACTGTAAACTTCAAACCAGCTCTGTGTCCTTCTACACCAACAAATCCCCTCACTCTCTATGAATAAATTCAACAGTCACTAGCATCTTTGTTATGGACTGATGTTCTTCTTCAAGTGAGGAGCACACTATCCACCTCCACACTGTTCCACAAGCAAGCTGGCCACCCTGTGCAGACCACCTTTTTCTGGTTGGAGTCCTGCCCAGGTCAAGGCACTCCTTCAGACTTGGGTCCACCACTAAAATCTATGCCCACTGCTATTGGCCGTGTTCGATGCTGCAAGATCTACCAATATTGGATTGCATTACAACCTGTAATCCATGTTTGGTGCAGAAAGAAGCAAACCTTTCTAATAAAATACAATGCCTCTTAGTGTTTTCGAATTCAGAAGGGCAGGTGTTTTCAAACTAGGTGTAGTAGGTGAATCATTCTCACAATTAGTTAAATAGCTGACACAACAGTTCATGAACAGGAGAAAAAGGATGGGGACCAAAACACAGCCTTATTGTACCACTTTGCAAACTGCTATGGTCTTATTCAGTTTACCATTTGGACCCCATCATACAAACGTTTAATCGTGTTATTATATGCAACAGGACAGACAAGACACCCAGACCCTTACGGATTTCCCAGAGCATCCCTCTTGGAGCTATGTGGATGCAGCCTTTAGGTCAACAAAGGCTACATAAAGGTTGCCTCAATTAATGTCCACTTTTTTCCATCTAATAGTAAGGAAGTGAAAGACCTGGTGCACTTTGCTAGCCTTTGATCTAAACCCCGCCTAGAAATGACTAAGTTTTTCTTTATGTAGAATCCAGGCAGTCAATTTGTCAAGGACCTGTTTACAAAGGATCTTTTGAATAAAATCAATTAAGCTAATTGGGTCGCAGTTACCAGGAACATTACAGCAACCCTTCTTATAAATTGGGATTATCTCTGCACCTTTTCATGATGTAGGGACTGGGGTTCCAGCAGGTATGCCGATAGTGCATTATTATATGGCGCCCTTACAGTGGGCTCTGAGCAGTACAGATCAACTGAAATTTTGTCTAATCCGGGAGCCTTCCCTTTCCTCTGGGCACTTATAGCTGAATAGGTATCGGCCCAAAAAAAAAAAGGTAAAGGAGTATTACAAGACATAGATTCTACTAAGCCCAGCAAGTGTCATGACCTGCAAAGCAAAATGGCTTCAGTTGAGCTGTTAATAGAAACCTCAATGATGTTTTCTTCTAGGGGTGCTTTGGAGAGTGTTCTAAAGTGTGTAACCTACTCATTAGGTCTCTGGTTTGATACTCTTATAGCACCGCCCATGGACAACTATATGCTAAAGTAATTTAGTATCCTTAGATCTAGCCGTTTCCTATAGATCCTCCCACAATCTCGTTTCCCAGTCGATTTTAGCCACTTTGAGTTTGTTTTTATAAGCAATCCTGGTCGCACATGTTAGAAATTGATGTTTCTGGTTGGCAGAGTATATACCCTGTCCAAGCAGGAGCCACAATTCTAGTCAGGGTAAGTCAGATACACAACCTAAATTATCCTGTGCTCACCCTCTGGTAGCCTGGCACAGAGCAGTCAGGTATTCCATTTTATTATTATATTTATTTGTGCCTTCTTTGTCACTGTGGCATGCACCCTGTTTGTGTTTGAATGCTTTGAGTAAGCTGGCTGCTACGCTGTAAGTTCTATATTCCATGGTAAGCAGATGCTCTGAGGATTTTCCTGGAGCAGGCTGTGTGTACTGTGCTGTATCCAATAAACCGTCTTTTATATAACTTCAGTTTCCTGACTATGTTACTACAATTTTGGTGACGAGCAAAGACTCTTCTGCTACACTTTCTTCAGCACAGGGCGATTTTGTCTTCGCAAAGAACCTACGTTGGATTCCTTTAATTGTTGGATTCCCTGCTCCATGTTGTTTCTTTGGATATATTACTGCGACTTCTACACTTCATATAAACTACGCCTGGATTTGCTACTAGTCTGCATTTGCTGCGAGCGGGTAATATTCTGGAATTTATTTTCGCCCTTCGTTCATACTGTTACTGCACGTCTTACAGAGCGCGCTCTGTTTCCATTCGAAAACTTCCCCATGTGCATCAGACATCCTCCTGTGACGTTCTTCTTCCTCCACTTCGCACCGCAATAAAGGAAGAAGTTACGTCATCACTGCGCTGCACGTCTGTCACACGCACATGTCCGATTACATGTTGGCGTTGTGTTCAATAGCAGCGTTCCCTAATTATGAGCCGCTCTAGCTGTTCCAGCAGCGTTTTTCATTTAAGAAGCCTGCGGTCCAGTTTGTTGTATTTCTGTGCCTATGTGGATTTCATTCTTGTAGACTGTGGATTACAAGTAAGCTAATTTGAAGGTTTGTTCACATTTCGGCCTTTTATCATGTTTACCTTCATTTTACTGCAGTGAAAACATAATAAAGGATCCAGATGGGATACTCTATACATTTTTTTTGTTCTAAGCTGAACTTTCCGTACTTCATTATGCAATTTGATCATCCATCTAAATTCCTTCAAACGAAGGGTGAACCTCCGATCCCATGGACTAGATGGAAAGAGGAATTTTTGACCTATCTTAAAACTATTGATGGAGAAAGACTATCTGCTGAAAGGAAAAAAACATTTTCTTACATTGCTTGGGATCGGAAGGGCAAGTTGCTTTTAGGACACTTCCGCAAACTGATGGCAGTGGTGAGAGGAATGTGTTGGAAGAGACTATGGTTCGCATAGAGACTAGGTTAAAACCCACGTCTAATGTTGCGCTAAGCAGCTTTAAATTTTATACAAGGGCTCAAGAGAATGGTGAAACATTTGATCATTTCCTTACTGGTTTGCGTACTTTGTCAGTGAACTGCAATTTTGGACTTATCACTGATGAGATGATTAGGGATCAAATTATTGTGCATGTCAAGAGCAAGAAAGTCCAGGAACCATTGTGGATTATGAGTGATCCGAATTTGCGGGACGTCATTACTACTGCCAAAGGGGAAACATCCTTTACCATGAAACCATTACAACGCGGTATGTTTACATCGTGGTTTTGACAATGCAAGTCGTTACATCGACTTGCACTGGAGGGCGCTCTAGACTAAGGAATAGTGTGAATTACTATTCCAACACCTTCCCTTCTGTACATAGACTGGAGTTGGAATAGTAATTCACACTATTCCTAAGTCCAGCGCCCTCCAGCGCAAGTCGATGTAACGACTTGCGTTGTCAAGACCGCGATGTAACATACCGCGTTGTGATGGTACTCGTTGAATCATCATACATTCCTGCCAAAGCCATGGAACAATCTGAAAAGTGGATGAAATCTCTATGTAGAGACAACAAGGATGTTGTAGAGGATGTGTGCACTATAAAATCTGGAAACTCAGGGAATGGACAAAGGGTTGTTAAAAAAATTGATAAGGAATTCCACTGTTTCAGATGTGGGAGTGTTAATCATCTCTATGTAGAGACAACAAGGATGTTGTAGAGGATGTGTGCACTATAAAATCTGGAAACTCAGGGAATGGACAAAGGGTTGTTAAAAGAATTGATAAGGAATTCCACTGTTTCAGCTGTGGGAGTGTTAATCATGGGGCATTTTTTCCTAGATGTCCTGCTTTGGGTAAAGAATGCAAGAAGTGTAGACGTCTTGGGCATTTTACCGCCATAGGTAGGAACTTTAAGAGTGCCAGCAGTGGAAGTTTTAATACGGGTAAAGTTTCCTATGTCAATGATCAAGAAGATGATGATGGTGGCAGTGGGAGCAACATGGGTATAGTGTTGTCTATTACTGAGTTTGGTGAGAGTAAAGACAGCCATAGTCTTCTCAAACCACCCAAGTGTTTTGTACGTGTTCATGGCTTAGAAGTAGAACTTATGGCTGATTCTGGTTCCCTTTGGCTAATAATTACCAGAGAGTACTTACTCGATCGTTTCAAAGGAGTTTTATGTCTCAAGGATTTGAAGGAATCCGATATTGTTGCCAAGTCTTTTGATGGCTCTAGGATTGACATGGAAGGGTATGAGGACGTTGAGATGGAATTGAAAGGACGTGTTGCTCATGTTAAGATATATGTTGCTGTCAAGGGTGTGAATGTGTTAGGGTGGAGGGATCAATTGAGTTTAGGGATAATCCTTAATCCCAAATGTGGTGATCCCGTGTTGGTTGTATCGGAGAGTGATGAGAAGAGTAGAGTTACTAACTTCTTTTTGTAAAGTATTTTCTAGTAAACTTGGAAAACCCAATAGTTTCAGTCACAAGATAAAAGTGAAGGATGGTGCTGTACCCATCAAACAGAAATTTAGAGGGGTACCAGTGAATGTGAGAGAAGATCTCAAGAAATTGTTACAAAGTCTCATTGATGATGACATCATTAAAGAGATAGAATTATCTGAGTGGGTTTCTCCCATTGTTTTAGCGTGAAAAGTAGATAAAGGTTTGAGATTATGTGTGGACCTGAGAGCACTTAATGCCAATTTGGTGGTAGATTGCCACCCTTTACCGAACATTAATGAGGTAGTTTGCATGTTGGAGGGAGCCAAGGTGTTTTCCACATTTGATCTACGATCAGCCTGCCATCAGATTGCGTTGACTGATGACTCCAAACAGTTTACTGCTTTCCTTACTCCGCAGGGGCTATTCCAATATAAGAGGATGCCTTTTGTCCTGGCCTCTGCGGTGTCTATTTTTCAGAGGGCAATGTAACACATCTTTAAGGATGTAGATAGTTGCTTCAAGTGTTTACAAGATGATATACTGATATTTTCTCTGAATCATGAAGAACATATGGGGCATGTAATGGAAGTCTGTAAACATCTGGAATCACATGGTCTTACACTTAAGGAAAACAAGTGCAAAATGTTTTGTGATTCAGTTGAGTATTTGGGTCATACCCTTTCTGATGATGGGGTGGTTCCAAAAAAATCCCTTGTAGATGCTATTGCTAAAGCCCCAGCTCCAGACAATAAAGAAAAACTTGTCTTTTGCTGGGCTATGTGAGTATTATAGTAAGTTTATCAAGGATTTCGCTACCAAGATGGAACCACTCAGAGAACTCACTAGGCACAAGGTTGAACTTTATTGGACAGAAAGACAACAGAATGCTTTCCAACAAATCAAAGATGAAATTGTACGAGCGCCTACTTTGAAACCATTTTGTGTGAACAAGTTGTGTATTGTTACTGTAGATGCTAGTTTGTGTGGTGTTGGTGGTGTTTTATCACAGAAGTGTGGTAAAGAAGAATGGTGTGTTGCCTTTGCCTCCTGCACCCTCAGTGACACTGAGAGAAGGTATTCTGTCATTGAAAGAGAACTGTTGGGGTGTGTCTGGGGAATTGAACACTTCCGAAACTACCTATGGGGAACCAGATTCATTCTTAGAACAGATCTCAAGCCATTGGTGTCAATTTTGTCTACTGGTGGTGGTTGGAACGCTACAGCATGAATAGCTAGACGCACGTCTAGACTATAAGAATATGATTTTGGTGCAGAATATGTTCCAGGCAGGTACAATGTGACTGTTGACTCTCTCTCTCGTCTTCCATGTCCGAGTGAAAAAGATGTTGTTGTGACTGAGGATACTGAGATAGTTGCGTCAGTGGGAGATTATGTTTCAAGTGAATTTTCCACTATTTCTGAAGATGAGTGGAATAAAAGTGTTGTTGAGGGTAAAAGATGGAACTTGCTGAAGGAGTTTATTTTGGAAGGGTAGCCTAGTGGAAAAGAGGTACCTTCTGAAACAAAGTCTTTTCAGCAAGTGTCTGGTGATTTGTGATAGAAAATGAATACATTTTTAAAGATGGAAAATGTGTGCCCCTGGAATCTATGCAGGACAAGATTTTAAAACATGTGCATGAGGACCATCCTGGCATGTCATCCATGAAAAGACTTGTGAGATCTAGTTTTTGGTGGCCTGGTATGGATAGGATGGCAGATAGAGTAGTGAGAGAATGGATTGTATGATGGAACAACTACCACATGAACAACTACAGTCTAAACCACTACTCCTCAACCACTACTTAGTCTAAACCACTAAAGTTTTAACAACTACTATTTTTTACAACTACTATGTATCTATTTTCCAGGTAAGTATAAACCCATATGCGTGTGTATATGTGTATATATATATATATATGAACACCACATCCGATTCCTCACAATTAAAACCGGACACCGACACAGGGGATTTAGGAATTTAAAAGTCTTTATTCCTCCATTACGCTGCGACGCGTTTCGGCATTCACTGCCTTGATCACACAGTGATCACTTCCTGTATTACGTGCATAAATTAAAATTCAGCAGAGTGCCCCGATCACATGACCGGCAAGTTTTTCATGAAGCAGGAAAACAGACTATCATACAGGTACATTTTACCAAGTTTCTATCACTTGGTTAATAAAGTTTTTACACATTTCTTTAATGCACTCCATGTTTCTTGGATAGTATCTCCAATTCATTGCAATTAAGGCTTCATAATTTAAATTACTTGAATACAATTATATATCAGAGTATGCATGTGACCATTGTAAAAATCATTGGAATTCAATAAAGTGCAAATGCAAGTGAATAAATAAATAAATACATACATATATATTCATACATATATATATATGTGTATAGATATACACACAAATAATGGGCCAGTGCCCCATATTAGTCTTCACAAACGGGTCCTTTTCTGTAATCTATTGTGCACCATAATAGGTATAACAATTATTACATGCCCATTACATTACCATTTGAACATCATAAATCATCATACAACACTATATTCATTGAAAAATTAAATAAAAAAACAAACTTATCTAAAAAGCCCCAATGTGTGACTACTCCATACTCTGATAAATCCAAACCAAAGGGGAGGGTTTTTATCCCCCCTCACCCTATATCTTGTGTTCTCCTTCCTTTTACCTGCTTATGACATATCCACTTACCAAATATTAGAAGGGAGTTATTTGTCTTTTCTCCATATGTACTAAGTACACAAAAATTTAATGAAGATAATTTGTGTGAATATTCTTTGGAGTTCTTTTGGGGTTAGACTTTTTCTTTTTATCTATGATGAGAAAATCTTGTGGTTGTGCAGGTTCTAATTGCTGGTGTAAACATGACCACAACAACATTAATGCCCATTGCCACATTAAAGTGCTATTGTAAATAAGTTTTTGTTTATATTAATATTTTTATCAATATGAACATTTCATTGTAAATGCAATTTACTATTGTGTTATCATAATGATAAAGTGCAAAATAGCTTTCTAATATAAAGTGCAAGTGCATTACAGTACTTATTTATTTAAAAAAACACTTACTTATTTTTGGCTAATACGTGAAATAAACACAACACTCATCCAAACTAATCTAACTAATTTACCCAAAATCTGATCCAAAAGAATAATAAATCCAACTATACCACATCAACAACACTTAACTCTGCATTACAAAACTAAAATTTGGAGAAACGCCATACTGGATCAACATAAATGGACATGCAAATCTTCTTCAATATTTAATCCATTCGGCATCTTTGTATTGAACATCATAATGTATTTGGACTCTAATTTACGAAGTTTTCCCTCTCTATCCCCTCCTCTTTTCGATTTGGGTACTTGATCAATGGCAAAATAGGATAACTCGTCCAGGTTTCCTTTATGTATTTCATTTAAATGTCTAGCCACCACATAGTTCTTATCATTATTCTTAACAGCTCGCATATGCTGTAAAATGCGAACATGAACCATATGGATAGTGCTTCCTATGTACAGCTTAGGACATGTACATTGCAAAATATAGACAACGTAATCACTTTTACAGTTCAAAAATTGTCTAATTTTCCATGGACTATGCATAAGTGGAGACGTTACTTGCTTTTCATTGCGTCCAATTTTGCACGCCTTACATTTCAGACATCTATGGAAGCCCGGTACACTCTGCAACCAACCAGATTTTTTGTTTACTTCAGGATTGTTGACTACCAATTCTGCCCTCATGGATTTGGCTTTATTAAAAGTGATCATGGGTTTGTGGGATACCATTCCACTCAATATTGGATCTCGTCGAATCAGGTGCCAGTGCCTACACAGACTATCTCTCACTTTAGTCTGGTAGGCACTGTAACCTGTAATCATTCTTATTTGACTCCCTGCATCAGTTTTCTTTTTTAAGACCTTCTCACAGTCTGGTTTCAGTAAAGTGCCTCTATCCACAACAGACACTCTACTTCTAACTTGCTCTAGGGTACTAGGATTGTATCCTCTCTCTACAAATCTCTCTGTGAGGGACTCCTGTGCTTCCGCCAGGGCCTGGTCCTTACTACAATTCCGTTTCATCCTCAAATGCTCCGCATAGGGAATACTCATTTTGAGCCTCTGAGGATGGAAACTCCCGCATGTAGGATTGTATTCCCTGCTGTTGGCTTCCTGAAAGTTCTAGTTTGTATCAAGCCATCCTTTACATATACCTCCAGATCTAGAAATGTCACTACATATTTACTGATGTTAACTGTAAATCCTAAATTCAACTCATTGACATTTATATCATGCACAAACTTATTAGCTGATTCCATGGACCCATTCCAGATCACAAATAAGTCATCTATAAAGCGGGTCCATGTCACAATGTTGTTATTCCATTCGTCGGCAAACTGAATCTTGAGCACCTGCTCCTCCCACCAGCCCATATGCAAATTAGCATAGCTGGGGGCGAAGCAGGTGCCCATCGCCGTACCCTGAAGCTGTCTATATGTCTCACCTCCAAACATAAAATGATTATTGGTCAGACATAACCTACACATTTCCATCAGCATTCCAGTGTGTTGGTATAGGCTAATGGAACGTCTATTTAAGAAATGTCGAGTTGCATTGAGGCCATCCTCATGAGTTATACTCGTATATAAACTCGTGACATCTAATGTCATCAATAGGAACGTTTCCTTCCAACACACCTCAGAGACCTTATTTAAAAAATCTCTGGTATCCTGAATATACGCTGGAAGGGTTTTAACAAAGGGTTGTAGAAAGGAATCTAAGTACCTCGAAGTTGGCTCAAATAAGCTTCCTATTGCCGATATAATTGGCCTTCCCGGTGGAGTCTCTCTATTCTTGTGAATTTTCGGAATTAAATAGAGGATAGGAGTAACAGGATGTTCTACTTTCATGAAGAGGTATTCTGATTGTGATAACAATCCCATTCCTCTCCACCGAGCAAGGTCCTTCCAAAATTTAACTTTTATCTCATCTAGATTACTCATTGGCACTTTCATATAGCAGTGACGGTCTCTTAATTGCAATTTCGCCTCAATGTTATAAGCTTCTAATGGCCAGAGAACTACGTTCCCACCCTTGTCCGCTTGCCGGACTACCACATCATCCCTCGCTTTTATTTTGTTTATGATCATATGATACTCTTTTTCAAATTGACCATATTCTTTAGGGAAGGATTTACTGGAGGTGATAGCTAGCTCTTTAAAATCTTCAATCACTCTGTCCGAAAACATATCAATTGCATCCCTTGGGGTATTTGGGGTAAAGGTGGATTTCGGTCTAAAATTTGACGTTTCATTTTCAAAAACATTAAGACCCATCAAATCCACAGTTTCTCTTACACTAGCTTCACTGGTTAAACCCTCTCCCTCCCAAGCAAGGTTCTGTAATGCACACAATACCTCCATGTCACCACATTCTAAACCACCTTCTTTGTGCAAATATATATATTCACTGAAAAAACCATAGGTTTTAGGGACAGTTATAGTTAGTTGGACATTTCACTCGTACAAAACCATAGAAATTCCCCCGTTATAGTTAGTTCAGCTAACTATAACTCGCGCCCCCGCAATGCACTGCTGATGACGTCACATATTACATCACTCATGACATGGTCAGTGACATCACTGATGACATCTCAAATGACATCACTGATGACATCACTGATGACATCTCAAATGACATCACTGATGACATCACTGATGACATCATCCAGTGACTGTGTGTTTCTGTAAAGTTTAAATATGTTTAATATATATAGGGAAAGGCATATTGAAGAATGAGTGGGTGTATAAGTGTCTGAATGGATGATTTAGTACGTGAGTGACTGACTCTACAAGTGAGTGATTAAATGTATCTTACTGAATGCATGGGTTAGTGACTAAACTGTGTGAATGTCTGTATCCGTCTGTCTGTTGGTTTGTAAGCGGCTGCATGGCTTTCTGAATAGCTACATGAGTGTCTACATGGGTTATTGATTGATTGTCTGAGTATCTGTATGGGTGCCTGAGTGTTTGTGTGGGTGGGGTGTGTGTGACTCTGTGCATAGATGTGTGAGTTGGTGATTCACTGGGTGCATGGTTTCAAGAGTGCATCTGTGATGGACTGTATGGGTGGGTGAGTGTGTGTATGGGTGTGTTAGTGATTGAATGTATATCTCAGTGGTACATGTGTGAGTAACTACATATGTGAAAGGCAGTATATATGTGTGTTGGAGTATATAAATGGCTATAAGTGAGAGTGTGTGATTGTGAGAGTGGCTGTATGGATGAGTGTATACTTGTATCAGTGATTGTATAAGAGCGTAAGAATGTGCTAGTATTTGTATGAGTAAGTGAGCTGGTGTGTGTATAACTGTATAGGTGAGTAAATGGGTGTGTGATTAAGTTTTTTGCATGACTGACTAGGTGTGTGAGTACCTCTATGGATGAGTGGCGGTGTGTGTGAGAAGTTGGCCTGGCATATGCTGTCCACTAATTATAGTGGGCACCTTGCACCAGTCCAAATCGACTCTAATGGTAGATAGGTTAAAGACAACCTTATTGAAAGCTATCCTAGTGGTAGCTATGGAGAGCAGCCTTCAGGCTAAGTCTTGAAGGAATGTAAAGCAGCTTGTTTTACCAGTCTATAATCTCTTGAGTGACCAAATGAAAGAGCACCACACCAGGTACATATTCAAAATATATGTATTTATTACTAAACACACCCCTCTAGTCTCTTTATGAGGCTAGAGTTCGAAGTACATAGGTTATAAGATCTTAAATCACAGTAATAGCACAAATACACGTTTGGGCCCTAGGGGCGTACCAAACCATATACCAATAAAGTGGTATGCGAACCACGACTGAACTAGACACTAGGCCTAGAGCCTCTAGAAGTGCTTGGACCACAAGGAACCACCCAAGGTAGTGACACAGGGGACCCACGGGAGACGCGTGCAGTGTAAATACACAACCGCGATACGCCGTTAACTTCTATGGAGAAAGTCGGGATCGGGAAAATAGAGGAAAGGGACACTTAAAAGAGGACTAGGACAAAACCCTTTGAGATCTAGGACTTTGAAGAGTCTCTACCCACGGGAGCACCGGAGTACTCGTGTTACCTCACCCAGGGAAGCCGGGTGCATAGGTGCCTTTCGGGGTCGGGTTTCGTCGTCGTTTCGTATGGCGATCTGCTGCAAAGTGCTGCTGGCGATCAGGAGAAAAGTGTCCGGGTGGATCCAAGAGTGGATCGGAGTTCTGAAGAACCTGAAAGCAGAGGGGACAGAGTCTGGGTCACTAGCCAGTGACCAGGAAGGCGATGGACAGATGCCCACCGATGTCGAGTGCTTCAGGTGCGGTGACGGTCGTCTTGACTCTTCGGCCACGAGGTCCGGGAGGCGTTGTCGGCGACCAGGAGCAGGATTCGGGCTGGTGCTCGATGTCTGTCGAGTGCTGAGGTGTCGGCGACCGGATTGGACCCAACAAGCCTTGGCAACGGCAAGTCTCGAGTAAGATGTAGATCGTCGATGATGCAGACCAGCAAGGTCTGGGGAACTCACCCAGCGAGGGTAAGTGAGGGCAGGCCTGGAGCAACCAGGATGCCAAGTAAAGAAAAGATTGGCCTTCGTTAAGGGCTACTAGCCAACGGGCTAGCAACCGCGAAGGAGCCTCGTGATGCCGCACGTGGAGCTGGCTTACAGGACACTCGTGGAGTGGGGGCCAGTGATCTTCGGTGCAGGTGGTGCTGGAGGCTAGGGCTACTCGGAGCCCAAAGCACGACTTCTTGGGAGACCCAGAAGTTGGTGCACTTGCAAGTGTGCTCGGTGTCCAGGGGTCACGGTCTCAAGTCACCCACGATAGCCACGGGCCTCAGCTTTGCTGGGGACTCAGGGTAGCCTCGGGGAAGTCTGAGAATCCACGTCTGGTGATGCGATGACTTCGGCGTCCGACGGGAGCTTCAGTAATGCGAACCGGACAGATGCTTCTTTGGTGCCTGCCAAGCAGGGGAGTCACTCCTTGACCCCAAGGGAGATTCTTCAGTCCTCTAATCTTGTCGTAGAGCGTCGAAGGTCCAGGATTCAGTGTCAGAGTTTCGTCCAGGTATAATCTAAAGTCCTAAGGACTGGGTTCCTACCTTTATTCTAAAAATAGGGGATGGACTACTCTGTGGCCCCACCTATGGGTGGGTCAGGGCAGAGGGGTGGCTACACCCCTTTCCCTTTGTCCAGTTCGCGCCAAAGCAGGGGCTGCGAGCCCCTGATCCGGTTTGAACTGGGGTATGCACAGGGACACCAAATGTGCCCCCAGTGCAGGACTTCAAAGCACCCGAAAGTGCTCCCGCCCAGCCCCAATACACATTGTCCTGTCTGGGGAGGTGGTCACACCTCCCTGGGACAGGAAACCTATTGTCCAGGCCTCCCCTGCCGGAGTTTCGTCCAGCAGCAGGAGGCCAGACTCGTGTCTGTGGCAGCAGCATCCATTTTGTGATGCCAGGGCTCTGGAAAGAAGTTACCGGACTCGTCAGAGTTAACATGCCTTTCCCTCTAGAAGGGTGGAATGCTACCCCCGCCGCCAGGATTGGCGGGGGGTAGTATTCCAAGATGTTTGACACCAAACACGACATGTTTAGGTGCAGCCATTCCAAAGTTAGCATTTTACCGCGAGGATATAATGCGCTTAAGAGTATATGGTCAGGCTGCACTACAAACAGCATCAGAGATGGTCTCCGATCGCTGCAGAGGGGCCCTGCTCATGCAGGGGCACCCTCTCACATAGGAACCATGCACTCTGCCTTTAGGATTGATAAGGCCTGCCTTAGGAGTGACTTATAGGTTTATATGTGTGTATGCTTTTAGTGATATAGGTAACCTATACCACAGTAAGGGGTGCATGCACCACCTTACCCAGGCTGCAGTAGCAGACCTGTGGTGTCAGTTTGGATGGCCTTCCAGGGGTGGCATAATATATGCTGCTGCCCCTGGCAGGCCTCTGAGGTGCCTATGCCCTTGGTACATAGTATACCATATACTAGGGACTTATAAGGGCACTCCAGATCCCAATCAGTGATGTGCCTAAGGCACATGGAGACCCTTTTAAAGAGGAAACAGCTAGGCTGGGGTTCTGAATAGCAGGGCCCCAGCCAGACTAATGTCGAAAACCAGTGAAGCATCAGCAAAAAGTGGGGGTACCCATGTGAAGCAGATCCTACTCTCCTACACAACCCCCCCAAACGTAGGGACATTAAACTAACCTTGCCCAGTTAAGTCTTCATGTTCTAAGTGGAAATACCTAGAGAGTCCATCTGCATTCGCATGGTTACTCCCAGGCCTATGTTCCACTGTAAAGTCCATCCCCTGTAGGGAAATGGACCACCTAAGCAGTTTGGGGTTTTCACCCTTCATTTGTTTTAGCCATAAGAGGGGCTTATGGTCTGTCTGAACCAGGAAGTGTGTACCAAACAAGTATGGCCTCAACTTCTTCAGAGCCCAGACCACAGCAAAGGCCTCCCTCTCTATGGCTGACCAACGTTTCTCTCTAGGGGTCAGCCTTCTGCTAATAAAAGCTACTGGCTGATCCTGACCTTCTTCATTCAATTGTGACAGTACAGCCCCTACCCCCAATTCAGATGCATCTGTTTGAACAATGAACTTCTTGGAGTAATCAGGACTCTGCAGAATTGGAGCAGTGCACATGGCCTGCTTGAGGTCATCAAATGCCTTTTGACAGCTAACTGTCCACTGAACCTTTTTGGGCATTTTCTTAGAAGTTAAGTCATTCAAGGGTGTCACTATTGATCCATACCCCTTGACAAATCTCCTATAGTACCCAGTCAGGCCTAAGAAGGCTCTCACCTGAGTCTGGGTAGTGGGAGCAGTCCAGTCCATGATGGTCTGGATCTTGCTCTGCAAAGGTTGAACCTGGCCTCCACCCACAAGGTGGCCCAGGTACACAACCTGACTCTGCCCTATCTGGCACTTAGTGGCCTTGATAGTCAGGCCTGCCTTTTGCAGGGCCTGTAAAACATTCCTGAGGTGGACCAGGTGATCCTCCCAGGTGGAGCTAAAGACAGCAATATCATCTAGATAAGCTGCACTATAGGCTTCCAGTCCTGTGAGAACTGTGTTCACCAACCTCTGGAAAGTGGCAGGTGCATTTTTCAGACCAAAGGGCATTACCACAAATTGATAATGCCCACTAGGGGTTGAAAATGCTGTTTTGGGCTTTGCAGTATCAGCTAGTCTGATCTGCCAGTAGCCAGCTGTTAGGTCAAATGTGCTGAGATATTTGGCAGAGGCCAAAGTATCTATGAGCTCATCTGCCCTGGGTATGGGATGGGCATCAGTCCTAGTGACTGCATTGAGACCCCTGTAGTCTACACAAAACCTCATCTCTCTTTTCCCACCACTGGTGTGAGGTTTCGGTACCAGGACTACTGGACTAGCCCAAGGGCTATCTGAGGGTTCAATTACTCCCAACTCCAACATTTTCTGGACTTCAGTCCTGATACAGTCCCTGACATGGTCAGGTTGCCTATAAATCTTGTTTTTAATAGGCAGACTGTCCCCAGTGTCCACTTCATGAGTGCACCAGGTGGTCTGACTGGGTGTCAGTGAAAACATATGTCTAAACTGATTGAGGACTTGCCTGCAATCAGTTTGTTGCTGGGTAGTGAGGCTGCCTGCCAAGGCTACACCATCAACTGACCCATCGTCAGGGTTCTGTGAGAGCAGGTCAGGGAGTGGGTCACTCTCTTCCTCCTGCCCTTCATCAGTAGCCATGAGCAAGCCCATGTCTGCCCTGTCCACATATGGCTTTAGTCTGTTGACATGGAGAACCCTTTGGGGACTCCTGGGTGTTCCCAGGTCCACTAAGTAAGTGACCTCACCCTTCTGCTCAACAATAGTGTGGGGTCCACTCCATTTGTCTTGGAGAGCTGCTGGGGCCACTGGCTCCAACACCCACACCTTCTGTCCTGGCTGGTACACAGTCAGAACAGCCTTTTGGTCATGCCAGGCCTTCTGAAGTTCCTGGCTAGCCTCAAGGTTTTTGGTTGCCTTTTTCATGTACTCAGCCATCCTGGAGCGGAGACCAAGTACATAGTCCACTATATCTTGCTTTGGGGGCTTGAGAGGTAACTCCCATCCTTCCTTCACCAAGCACAGTGGACCCCTCACAGGGTGGCCAAACAGAAGTTCAAAAGGGCTGTAACCAACCCCCTTCTGAGGCACCTCCCTATATGCGAATAAAAGGCAGGGCAAGAGTATGTCCCATCTACGCCTAAGCTTTTCTGGGAGCCCTTTAATCATGCCCTTCAAGGTTTTGTTGAATCTCTCAACTAAACCATTGCATTGTGGGTGATAGGGTGTGGTGAACTTCTAAGTCACTCCACACTCCTTCCACATTGCTTTTAAGTACCCAGACATGAAGTTAGCACCCCTGTCTGATACTACCTCCTTAGGAAAGCCCACTCTTGAGAAGATTCCCAGGAGGGCCCTTGCCACCACAGGTGCTGTAGTGGTCCTGAGGGGAATAGCTTCTGGGTACCTGGTGGCATGATCCACTACCACCAGGATAAACCTGTGCCCAGAGGCTGTTTGGGGATCCATGGGACCAACAATGTCAATCCCTACCCTCTCAAAGAGCACCCCCACCACAGGTAGTGGTATCAGGGGGGGCCTTTGTAGTGCCACCTGCTTTGCCACTGGCTTTGCAGGTTACACAGGAGCGACAAAACTCCTTACTGTCTTCAGACATGTGGGGCCAGTGAAAGTGAGGGACAATTCTGTCCCAAGTCTTGTTCTGGCCCAGGTGTCCTGCTAAGGGAATATCATGGGCTAGGGTCAATAGGAAGCCCCTGAACTTCAAAGGTATTACCAACCTCCTGGTAGCACCAGGCTTGGGGTCTCTACTCTCTGAGTACAGGAGTCCATCATCCCAATACACTGTATGGGGACCACTAGCTTTCCCAGCAGCCTCAGCAGCAGCTTGCTGTCTGAGGGGTTCAAGGGAGGGGCAGCTCTGCTGCTCCTGGCTCAGATCTGCCCTAGAAGGTCCCCCTGTCCCCAAGAACTCAACCTGGTCAGGTTCCAGTTCCTCTGGGACAGTTCCTTCTTCAGGGCTGAGATCATCCCCCTCAAGGGACTGATCTTCCTCCTGAGCCAAGGGGGAAGGCACTGCCTTAACCCTACTACTCCTCCTCTTGGAAGGCACTTGGTCCATTCTTCCAGAATCCAAGGCCTGTTCAGTGCTAGACATTTTGGCTTGTGACCTGGTCACAGCAAACACATCTGCAGGGATCCCCAGCATTTCTGCATGGGTCCTGAGCTCCACTTCTGCCCAAGCAGAAGTCTCTAAGTCATTGCCAAGCAAGCATTCGACTGGTAGGTTTGCACTTACCACAACCTTCTTAAGGCCAGTTACCCCTCCCCAGGAGAAGTTAACAACTGCCAGAGTATGGTCTGTTCTGACATTGCTAGCATTGGTCACTTGGTACATCTCACCAAGCATAACTTGCCCAGGTAGCACAAGGTCTTGTGTCACCATTGTGACACTTGCCCCTGTGTCCCTAAATGCCAAAGCCTCTCGTCCATTGATTAAAGGCTGTTGTCTGTACTTGCCCAGATTACTGGGACTCATAGAGGAGGGCACATCCATGCCTCCATCACAGACTAACACAGCCTGAGTCAGTTCTCTAACTAGGTCAGAGCCCAACTCAGTTCCCAGGGTGAACCCTACTAAACCCTTTGCTGGAGCACCTCCACCAACTGTACTAGGGGGAACAGGTGCCTTAGGGGCATTGGTGGGTGCTGGACTGGAGTCTTTGGACTTGGTGCAATCACTGGTCCAGTGGGTCTTTTGCTTACAGACCTTGCACCATGGTTTTCTTTGGCCTTTACCCTTGGTAGACTGGGAATCCCCACCAGAAGAAGATTTTTGGGGGCCTGATGAAGACTTTTGATCTTTACCCTTCTCCCCACCCTTGTCAGAGTTCTTAGCATCTTGCTTCTTGGTTTCCCCACCTTGGTTCTGTACCTTCTGCTTCACCCTGGTTCTGACCCATTTGTCTGCCTTCTTTCCCAATTCTTGGGGAGAGGTCAGATCAGAGTCAACCAGGTATTGATGCAACAGCTGATTTTGACAGTTATTAAGAATCTGCTCCCTCATTATCAGATTATACAATCCTGAGAAGTCACACACCTTACTGCCCATCAACCAGCCTTCCAGAGCCTTGGCAGAACAATCCACATAGTCTACCCAGTCTTGAGTCTGTGCTTTTTGGGTGTCTCTGAACTTCAACCTGTACTGTTCAGTGGTTAGGCCAAACCCATCAATAAGAGCACTCTTCAAGACCTTGTAATTGTCAGCTTCCTCCTCTCTAACAGTGAGGAGCTTGTCTCTACCTTTGTCAGCAAAGGAGAGCCACAAGATTGCTGCCCACTGCTCCTGAGGGACCTTCTGTACTTTACAGGCCCTCTCTAAAGCAGTTATCCATTTGTGGATATCATCCCCACTCTGGTAGGGAGGGACAATCTTGCTCAGGTTCCTATGGTCATAGGACCTTTCCCTATCTCTAGGGACATGGCTGCCACCATGGGACTCTAGTCCCAACTTTCTTCTCTCTCTAAGGAGATCTAGGGATTCTCTATCTAAAGCCAATTGCTTCTTCCTGATCTCTAGTTGAGTTTCCTCATACTGGACCAGTCTCTTTCTTCTCTCATGAGAGGATTCCCTCCTGTGAGAAGAAACAGAGCTCCCTATGGAGGTGCCAGAGTGGTTAGACTCCTGAGAAGGAGACCTAGACTTTCTGAGCACACTCATAATCCTTCCTGGGGGACAAAGGTGTGGTTTTCTAGATCCTCATCTTCATCTTCCCCAGAAGGGATTGGGTTTTCCAGGTCAGGGTCATTGTCACCCTCCTGGTCAGTTTCAGAGGGGGCTGGGGGTAGTGGTACCCCTGGCCCCTTCCTCATCTGCTGGCCCACCCTCTGCTCCTACCCCTTCAGTCTCTGAGGACTTACTAAGATCATAAGCCACCAACAACTCCTTGAGGTGTTGGGTGGTGGGACTTTGGCCTGTCCTTAATTTCCTCACGTTACATAAAGCTCTCAATTCCAAGAATTGGAGTGTATCATACTTGGAGGGTGGAAGCTCAATGGCTTCCTGCAAGGAATCTTTGGATCCTGCTTTCAAAGACATTACTAGTGTGGTGTGGTGTATGCACTACCTACTCTAGTGTGGCCTACTAAACTCTCTTGAGTTGTAGAAAGGGTTGTGCTATCCCTTAACACACAACTCTAAGTTCAGTAGAACTTACTGTTATTCTAAGCTTAAATTATATGTACCTTAGGTACCTTTAGTGGTTTTCAGTTGATCAATTCAATTGAGATTATCTGGTAAAACAATAGCAAGCTGGAATCCCACCGCTGCCACCAATGTGAGAAGTTGGCCTGGCATATGCTGTCCACTAATTATAGTGGGCACCTTGCACCAGTCCAAATCGACTCTTATGGTAGATAGGTTAAAGACAACCTTATTGAAAGCTATCCTAGTGGTAGCTATGGAGAGCAGCCTTCAGGCTAAGTCTTGAAGGAATGTAAAGCAGCTTGTTTTACCAGTCTATAATCTCTTGAGTGACCAAATGAAAGAGCACCACACCAGGTATATATTCAAAATATATGTATTTATTACTAAACACACCCCTCTAGTCTCTTTATGAGGCTAGAGTTCGAAGTACATAGGTTATAAGTTATCTTAAATCACAGTAATAGCACAAATACACGTTTGGGCTCTAGGGGCGTACCAAACCATATACCAATAAAGTGGTATAAGAACCACGACTGAACTAGACACTAGGCCTAGAGCCTCTAGAAGTGCTTGGACCACAAGGAACCACCCAAGGTAGTGACACAGGGGACCCACGGGAGACGCGTGCAGTGTAAATACACAACCGCGATACGCCGTTAACTTCTATGGAGAAAGTCGGGATCGGGAAAATAGAGGAAAGGGACACTTAAAAGAGGACTAGGACAAAACCCTTTGAGATCTAGGACTTTGAAGAGTCTCTACCCACGGGAGCACCGGAGTACTCGTGTTACCTCACCCAGGGAAGCCGGGTGCATAGGTGCCTTTCGGGGTCGGGTTTCGTCGTCGTTTCGTATGGCGATCTGCTGCAAAGTGCTGCTGGCGATCAGGAGAAAAGTGTCCGGGTGGATCCAAGAGTGGATCGGAGTTCTGAAGAACCTGAAAGCAGAGGGGACAGAGTCTAGGTCACTAGCCAGTGACCAGGAAGGCGATGGACAGATGCCCACCGATGTCGAGTGCTTCAGGTGTGGTGACGGTCATCTTGACTCTTCAGCCACGAGGTCCGGGAGGCGTTGTCGGTGACCAGGAGCAGGATTCGGGCTGGTGCTTGATGTGTGTCGAGTGCTGAGGTGTCGGCGACCGGATTGGACCCAACAAGCCTTGGCAACGGCAAGTCTCGAGTAAGATGTAGATCATCGATGATGCAGACCAGCAAGGTCTGGGGAACTCACCCAGCGAAGGTAAGTGAGGGCAGGCCTGGAGCAACCAGGATGCCAAGTAAAGAAAAGATTGGCCTTCGTTAAGGGCTACTAGCCAACGGGCTAGCGACCGCGAAGGAGCCTCGTGACGCCGCACGTGGAGCTGGCTTACAGGACACTCGTGGAGTGGGGGCCAGTGATCTTCAGTGCAGGTGGTGCTGGAGGCTAGGGCTACTCGGAGCCCAAAGCACGACTTCTTGGGAGACCCAGAAGTTGGTGCACTTGCAAGTGTGCTCGGTGTCCAGGGGTCACGGTCTCAAGTCACCCACGATAGCCACGGGCCTCAGCTTTGCTGGGGACTCAGGGTAGCCTCGGGAAGTCTGAGAATCCACCTCTGGTGATGCGATGACTTCGGCGTCCGACGGGAGCTTCAGTAATGCGAACCGGACAGATGCTTCTTTGGTGCCTGCCAAGCAGGGGAGTCACTCCTTGACCCCAAGGGAGATTCTTCAGTCCTCTAATCTTGTCGTAGAGCGTCGAAGGTCCAGGATTCAGTGTCAGAGTTTCGTCCAGTTATAATCTAAAGTCCTAAGGACTGGGTTCCTACCTTTATTCTAAAAATAGGGGATGGACTACTCTGTGGCCCCACCTATGGGTGGGTCAGGGCAGAGGGGTGGCTACACCCCTTTCCCTTTGTCCAGTTCGCGCCAAAGCAGGGGCTGCGAGCCCCTGATCCGGTTTGAACTGGGGTATGCACAGGGACACCAAATGTGCCCCCAGTGCAGGACTTCAAAGCACCCGAAAGTGCTCCCGCCCAGCCCCAATACACATTGTCCTGTCTGGGGAGGTGGTCACACCTCCCTGGGACAGGAAACCTATTGTCCAGGACTCCCCTGCCGGAGTTTCGTCCAGCAGCAGGAGGCCAGACTCGTGTCTGTGGCAGCAGCATCCATTTTGTGATGCCAGGGCTCTGGAAAGAAGTTACCGGACTCGTCAGAGTTAACATGCCTTTCCCTCTAGAAGGGTGGAATGCTACCCCCGCCGCCAGGATTGGCGGGGGGTAGTATTCCAAGATGTTTGACACCAAACACGACATGTTTAGGTGCAGCCATTCCAAAGTTAGCATTTTACCGCGAGGATATAATGCGCTTAAGAGTATATGGTCAGGCTGCACTACAAACAGCATCAGAGATGGTCTCCGATCGCTGCAGAGGGGCCCTGCTCATGCAGCGGCACCCTCTAACATAGGAACCATGCACTCTGCCTTTAGGATTGATAAGGCCTGCCTTAGGAGTGACTTATAGGTTTATATGTGTGTATGCTTTTAGTGATATAGGTAACCTATACCACAGTAAGGGGTGCATGCACCACCTTACCCAGGCTGCAGTAGCAGACCTGTGGTGTCAGTTTGGATGGCCTTCCAGGGGTGGCATAATATATGCTGCAGCCCCTGGCAGGCCTCTGAGGTACCTATGCCCTTGGTACATAGTATACCATATACTAGGGACTTATAAGGGCACTCCAGATCCCAATCAGTGATGTGCCTAAGGCACATGGAGACCCTTTTAAAGAGGAAACAGCTAGGCTGGGGTTCTGAATAGCAGGGCCCCAGCCAGACTAATGTCGAAAACCAGTGAAGCATCAGCAAAAAGTGGGGGTACCCATGTGAAGCAAATCCTACTCTCCTACAGTGTGTGAGTGTTTATATAGGTGTATGAGTGCATATGATAGTCCTGTACTGAGTGACTAAGTATGAGTGACTGTACGGGTGAGTGAGTGGATGTGTGTGTAGACCTAAGAATCAGTGAGTGGGTATGTAGTTTTTGGTGTTGGAGTGTCTATGGTTTTGAGAATGGCAGTCTGTAATTTAGAGTGGGTGTATCAAAAGTTATATTAGGGTGTGAGAAGATGCATGAAATTATCACATGGATGATGTCATCAGTGATGTCATTTGAGATGTCATCAGTGATGTCATCAGTGATGTCACTGACCATGTCATGAGTGATGTAATATGTGACGTCATCAGCAGTGCATTGCGGGGGCGCGAGTTATAGTTAGCTGAACTAACTATAACGGGGGAATTTCTATGGTTTTGTACGAGTGAAATGTCCAACTAACTATAACTGTCCCTAAAACCTATGGTTTTTTCAGTGAATTTCAAAGGTTTTTTAAATGCTAATTTCTAACTATAACGTGCCTGAAACCTATGATCTTTTAAGTGAATTTCAAAGGTTTTTTTAAATGCTAGTTTCTAACTATGCCTACAGAGGTTGGACATGTGAAGAAAGAAGAAAAAATGCACAGAAAGAAGCAAAAGATGTGCAGAAAGAACCAACAGAGGAGCAGAAAGAGGCCTTGTTGCAAAATCATCCTGTGCCCACAACTTTTTCAGACGGGTACTGGTGGTAACTGACTCTGACTAACCAGAGCCAGTGCTATGCTAAAAGACACTTAGAATACAGTGAAAACACCTACATACACTAGGGAACACTATGCGTTGGGGTACCCCTGTGATTAGCATGACCTCCTCTGCAAGTCCCTAGTACATAATAGGGCAGGGGATTAAAACTACCTCTTAAAACGCAGCACAGGGCGCGTTTGCACAGTGGTGAAGGGAGGGGGCCTGAGGTGACATGTGTGCAAACGCACCCCATGGCGCATTTTAAGTTGCGGGATTAAGTCCCCTTGAATTCTGAGGGTCCCTGGGGCCCAACTAGCCCCCAGGTACCTACAGTTAGGACCACAGAGCTGAGTTGCAGAGAGGCGTTCCGAGGCCACGCACCTTTTTACCTCTCTGCAACGCAACTCTGTTGTGCTTACTGAAGGTACCTGGTGGGCTAGTTGGCCCTCAGGGTCCCTCAGGATTCAAAGGGAATTAATTCCCCAACTTAAAACGCACCACAGGGCGTGTTTGCGCACATGTCACCTGAGGCCCCGCCCCTCCCTTCACCACTGTGCAAACGCGCCCGTGGTGCGTTTTAAGTTGGGGGATTAGGTCACCTTGAATCCTGAGGGTCCCTGGGGCTCAACTAGCCCACTAGGTACTTCCAGTAAGCACCACAGGCCTGCGTTGCAACGCCTGTAACAAATTGTGCAGTTGTGTTTAGGTAGTGAAGAGGGTCGTGCTGAGGGTAGTGTTTTAGGGTTTAGGGTAGTGCAGTGGTGTTTGTGTAGTGTAGGGGGTCATGCTGGGGGTAGATTTAGGGTTTAGGGTAGTGCAGTGGTGTTTGGGTAGTGTAGGGAGTCGTGCTGGGGGAGTGTTTTAGGGTTTAGGGTAGTGCAGTGGTGTTTGGGTAGTGTAGGGGTCGTGCTGGGGGTAGTGTTTTAGGGTTTAGGGTAGTGCAGTGGTGTTTGGGTAGTGTAGGGGGTCGTGCTGGGGTAGTGATTTAGGGTAGTGCAGTGGTGTTTGGGTAGTGTAGGGGGTACTGCTGGGGGTAGTGTTTTAGGGTTTAGGGTAGTGCAGTGGTGTTTGGGTAGTGTAGGGGTACTGCTGGGGGTAGTTTTTAGGGTTTAGGGTAGTGCAGTGGTGTTTGTGTAGTGTAGGGGGTAGTGTTTTAGGGTTTAGGGTAGTGCAGTGGTGTTTGTGTAGTGTAGGAGGTCGTGTTTTAGGGTTTAGGGTAGTGCAGTGGTCTTTGGGTAGTGTAGGGAGTCGTGCGGGGGTAGTGTTTTAGGGTTTATGGTAATGTAGGGGGTCATGCGGGGGTAGTGTTTTAGGGATTAGGGTAGTGCATTGGTGTTTGGGTAGTGTAGGGGTCATGCGGGGGGTAGAGTTTTAGGGTTTAGGGCAGTGCAGTGGTGTTTGGGTAGTGTAGGGGTTGTGCTGGGGGTAGTATTTTAGGGTTTAGGGTAGTGCAGTGGTGTTCGGGTAGTGTAGGGGGTCGTGCTGGGGGTAGTGTTCTAGGGTTTAGGGCAGTGCAGTGGTGTTTGGGCAGTGTAGGGGGTAATGCTGGGGGTGGTGTTTTAGGGTTTAGGGCAGTGCAGTGGTGTTCGGGCAGTGTAGGGGGTCGTGCTGGGGTGGTGTTTCAGGGTTTATGGCAGTGCAGTGGTGTTCGGGCAGTGTAGGGGGTGGTGTTTCAGGGTTTAGGGCAGAGCAGTGGTGTTCGGGCAGTGTAGGGGTCGTGCAGTGGTTGGTGTTTCAGGGTTTAGGAAGTGGTGTTCGGGCAGTGTAGGGGGTCGTGCTGGGGGTGGTGTTTCAGGGTTTGGGGCAGTGCAGTGGTGTTCGAGCAGTAAAGGGGGTCGTGCTGGGGGTGGTGTTTCAGGGTTTAGGGCGGTGCAGTGGTGTTCGGGCAGTGTAGGGGCGGTGCAGGGGTGGTGTTTCAGGGTTTAGGGCAGTGCAGTGGTGTTCGGGCAGTGTAGGGGGTGGTGCAGGGGGTGGTGTTTCAGGGTTTAGGGCAGTGCAGTGGTGTTCGGGCAGTGTAGGGGGTCATGCAGTGGGTGGTGTTTCAGGGTTTAGGGCAGTGCAGTGGTGTTCGGGCAGTGTAGGGGGTCGTGTTGGGGCTGGTGTTTCAGGGTTTAGGGCAGTACAGTGGTGTTCGGGCAGTGTAGGGGGTCGTGTTGGGGCTGGTGTTTCAGGGTTTAGGGCAGTACAGTGGTGTTCGGGCAGTGTAGGGGTCATGCTGGGGCTGGTGTTTCAGGGTTTAGGAGCAGTGCAGTGGTGTTCGGGCAGTGTAGGGGGTTGTGCTGGGGCTGGTGTTTCAGGGTTTAGGGCAGTGCAGTGGTGTTCGGGCAGTGTAGGTGGTCGTGCTGGGGCTGGTGTTTCAGGGTTTAGGGCAGTGCAGTGGTGTTCGGGCAGTGTAGGGGGTCATGCTGGGGCTGGTGATTCAGGGTTTAGGGCAGTGCAGTGGTGTTCGGGCAATGTAGGGGGTTTTGCTGGGGCTGGTGTTTTTAGAGTCTAGGGCAGTGCAGTGGTGTTCGGGCAGTGTAGGGGTCTTGCTGGGGCTGGTGCTTCAGGGTTTAGGGCAGTGCAGTGGTGTTCGGGCAGTGTAGGGGTCGTGCTGGGGGTGGTGTTTCAGGGTTTAGGGCAGTGCAGTGGTGTTCGGGCACTGTAGGGGGTCGTGCTGGGGCTAGTGTTTCAGGATTTAGGGCAGAGCAATGGTGTTCAGGCAGTGTAGGGGGTTTTGCTTGAGGTGGTGTTTCAGGGTTTAGGGCAGTGCAGTGGTGTTCATGCAGTGTAGGGGTCGTGCTGGGGTGGTGTTTCAGGGTTTAGTGCAGTGCAGTGGTTATCGGGCAGTGTAGGGGGTCGTGCTGGGGTGGTGTTTCAGGGTTTAGGGCAGTGCAGTGGTGTTCCGGCAGTGTAGGAGGTCGTGCAGGGGGTGGTGTTTCAGGGTTTAGGGCAGTGCAGTGGTGTTCGGGAAGTGTAGGGGTCGTGCTGGGGGTGGTGTTTCAGGGTTTAGGGCAGTGCAGTGGTGTTCGGGCAGTGTAGGGGTCGTGCAGGGGGTGGTGTTTCAGGGTTTAGGGCAGTGCAGTGGTGTTTGGGCAGTGTAGGGGGTCAGGCAGGGGGTGGTGTTTCAGGGTTTAGGGCAGTGCAGTGGTGTTCGGCCAGTGTAGGTGGTCTTGCTGGGGGTGGTGTTTCAGGCTTTAGTGCAGTGGTGTTCGGGCAGTGTAGGGGTCTTGCTGGGGGTGGTGTTTCAGGGTTTAGGGCAGTGCAGTGGTGTTCGGGCAGTGTAGGGGGTCTTGCTGGGGCTGGTGTTTCAGGGTTTAGGGCAGTGCAGTGGTGTTCGGGCAGTGTAGGGGGTCGTGCTGGGGCTGGTGTTTGAGGGTTTAGGGTAGTGCAGTGGTGTTTGGGCAGTGTAGGGGGTCGTGCTGGGGCTGGTGTTTCAGGGTTTAGGGCAGTGCAGTGGTTTTCGGGCAGTGTAGGCGGTCGTGCTGGGGCTGGTGTTTCAGGGTTTAGGGCAGTGCAGTGGTCTTCGGGCAGTGTACGGGGTTGTGCTGGGGCTGGTGTTTCAGGGTTTAGGGCAGTGTAGGGGGTCGTGCTGGGGTTGGTGTTTCAGGGTTTAGGGCAGTGCAGTGGTGTTCGGGCAGTGTAGGGGGTCGTGCTGGGGCTGGTGTTTCAGGGTTTAGGGCAGTGCAGTGGTGTTTTGGCAGTGTAGGGGGTCATGCTGGGGGTGGTGTTTCAGGGTTTAGGGCAGTGCAGTGGTGTTCGGGCAGTGTAGGGGGTCTTGCTGGGAGTGGTGTTTCAGGGTTTAGGGCAGTCTTGTTCGGGCAGTGTAGGGGGTCTTGCTGGGGGTGATGTTTCAGGGTTTAGGGCAGTGCAGTGGTGTTCGGGCAGTGTAGGGGGTCTTGCTGGGGTAGTGTTTCGGGGTTTAGGGCAGTGCAGTGGTGTTCGGTGCAGTGTAGGGGGTCATGCTGGGGGTGGTGTTTCAGGGTTTAGGGCAGTGCAGTAGTGTTCGGGCAGTGTAGGGGATCGTGCAGGGGTGGTGTTTCAGGGTTTAGGGCAGTGCAGTAGTGTTCGGGCAGTGTAGGGGGTTGTGCAGGGGGTGGTGTTTCAGGGTTTAGGGCAGTGCAGTGGTGTTCAGTCAGTGTAGGGGGTAGTGCTGGGGGTGGTGTTTCAGTGTTTAGGGCAGTGCAGTGGTGTTCGGGCAGTGTAGGGGGTCGTGCTGGGGGTGGTGTTTCAGGGTTTAGGGCAGTGGTGTTCGGGCAGTGTAGGGGGTCTTGCTGGGGGTGATGTTTCAGGGTTTAGGGCAGTGCAGTGGTGTTCGGGCAGTGTAGGAGGTCTTGCTGGGGGTAGTGTTTCAGGGTTTAGGGCAGAGCAGTGGTGTTCGGGCCGTGTAGGGGGCGTGCTGGGGGTGGTGTTTCAGGGTTTAGGGCAGTGCAGTGGTGTTCGGGCAGTGTAGGGGGTCGTGAAGGGGGTGGTGTTTCAGGGTTTAGGGCAGTGCAGTGGTGTTCGGGCAGTGTAGGGGGTCGTGAAGGGGGTGGTGTTTCAGGGTTTAGGGCAGTGCAGTGGTGTTCGGGCAGTGTAGGGGGTCGTGCAGGGGCTGGTGTTTCAGGGTTTAGGGCAGTGCAGTGGTGTTTGGGCAGTGTAGGGGGTCGTGCTGGGGTAGTGTTTTAGGGTTTAGGGTAGTGCAGTGGTGCTTGTGTAGTGTAGGGGGTTGTGCTGGGGGTAGTGTTTTAGGGTTTAGGGTAGTGCAGTGGTGTTTGTGTAGTGTAGGGGTCATGTTTTAGGGTAGTGCAGTGGTGTTTGGGTAGTGTAGGGGTCGTGCTGGGGGTAGTGTTTTAGGGTTTAGGGTAGTGCAGTGGTGCTTGTGTAGTGTAGGGGGTCGTGCTGGGGTAGTGTTTTAGGGTTTAGGGTAGTGCAGTGGTGTTTGTGTAGTGTAGGGGTCATGTTTTAGGGTAGTGCAGTGGTGTTTGGGTAGTGTAGGGGGTCGTGCTGGGGGTAGTGTTTTAGGATTTAGGTTAGTGCAGTGGTGTTGGGGTAGTGTTTTAGGGTTTAGGGTAGTGCAGTGGTGTTTGTGTAGTGTAGGGGGTCATGCTGGGGGTAGTGTTTTAGGGTTTAGCATAGTGCAGTGGTGCTTGTGTAGTGTAGGGGTCGTGATGGGGGTAGTGTTTTAGGGTTTAGGGTAGTGCAGTGGTGTTTTTGTAGTGTAGGGGGTCATGTTTTAAGATGCAACGCTCCAATACCTGACCAGTCTGCACTACATAAAACTGCAAAAAACTAAAAATAAAAAGTGTTTTGCACACTTTTGTCATTGGGCTATATGTGGGCTACATCTGGGTAATATTTGTGCTACATTTGGGCTCTTTTTTCACTGGTGGCCATCTTGGAAGACTTCTTTGTTATGAAGTTTCCTAATTTCCTCATTTACTGCAGTCTCCTCAGTAGGAAATGCTTTCAGTTTTTTACTTTGATTCCATCAAGAAGGCATTCAGATGTGTCACACATTTGCCATAAATTCAGAATGTTAGCACTCTAGTTGTTCATTAGATCACTGTAGTAAAGCTACTGCTCACCAAGGAGTTAACTGGAAGTCTACTGCTGGTATTGAAAGTGATTGTTTCAGTCTGCATGTCAGAATTTTCTAATGAAATATAAGAGGATTTGAGATCTCACTTAAAACATGCACTAAATTTTCTTTTTGCAGCACTAACCATAATTTCTATGGCAAAATGAACCCCCTCATTTTGTTCCTTTTTAAATTAAATGTTTTAAGTGTTACCAGTTTATTCCAATGAAGATGGCTTCAGGTGTGCCATACTTTTGTCATAAGTAAGGCTGTTAGCACTCTAGTTGTTCGTTAGAACACTCTGGGAAGCTGCAGTAGAACACAAAGGCATCAAATGACAGGCTGCTCCTGTTGAAATATAACAGGAAGATATTTGAGATCTCACTTAAAACATGTCCTAATTTTTCTTTCTACAGCACTAACCATAATTTCTATGGCAAAATGAACCCCCTCATTTTGTTCCTTTTTAAATTAAATGTTTTAAGTGTTACCAGTTTATTCCAATCAAGATGGCTTCAGGTGTGCCATACTTTTGTCATAAGTAAGACTGTTAGCGCTCTAGTTGTTCTTTAGAACACTCTGGGAAGCTGCAGTAGAACACAAAGGCATCAACTGACAGGCTGCTCCTGTTGAAATATAACAGGAAGATATTTGAGATCACACTTGAAACATGTCCTAATTTTTCTTTCTACAGCACTAACCATAATTTCTATGACAAAATGAACCCCATCATTTTGTTCCTTTTAAATTAAATGTTTTAAGTGTTACCAGTTTATTCCAATCAAGATGGCTTCAGGTGTGCCATAGTTTTGTCATAAGTAAGACTGTTAGCGCTCTAGTTGTTCTTTAGAACACTCTGGGAAGCTGCAGTAGAACACAAAGGCATCAACTGACAGGCTGCTCCTGTTGAAATATAACAGGAAGATATTTGAGATCACACTTGAAACATGTCCTAATTTTTCTTTCCAGAGCACTAACCATAATTTCTATGACAAGATGAACCCCATCATTTTGTTCCTTTTTAAATTAAATGTTTTAAGTGTTACCAGTTTATTCCAATCAAGATTGCTTCAGGTGTGCCATACTTTTGTCATAAGTAAGGCTGTTAGCACTCTAGTTGTTCTTTAGAACACTCTGGGAAGCTGCAGTAGAACACAAAGGAATCAACTGACAGTCTCTGCCCTTGTTGGATGTACATGTTTTACTGAGAATGTCAGACTTCATTCTCACATGACTGAGAAAGATAATGTGAATTTACAGAAAATATGCTCTCATTTTAGCTTCTGGAGCACCTTCCAAAACTGTATGGGACAAGCATGTGAAAATAGTTTTCTCTCAAACATGATTCATGATATCCCAGCAGAAGGTTTTTCACAAGGTAAAATTGTGAGAAGTTGGCCTGGCATATGCTGTCCACTAATTATAGTGGGCACCTTGCACCAGTCCAAATCGACTCTTATGGTAGGTAGGTTAAAGACAACCTTATTGAAAGCTATCCTAGTGGTAGCTATGGAGAGCAGCCTTCAGGCTAAGTCTTGAAGGAATGTAAAGCAGCTTGTTTTACCAGTCTATAATCTCTTGAGTGACCAAATGAAAGAGCACCACACCAGGTATATATTCAAAATATATGTATTTATTACTAAACACACCCCTCTAGTCTCTTTATGAGGCTAGAGTTCGAAGTACATAGGTTATAAGATCTTAAATTACAATAATAGCACAAATACACGTTTGGGCCCTAGGGGCGTACCAAACCATATACCAATAAAATGGTATGCGAACCACGACTGAACTAGACACTAGGCCTAGAGCCTCTAGAAGTGCTTGGACCACAAGGAACCACCCAAGGTAGTGACACAGGGGACCCACGGGAGACGCGTGCAGTGTAAATACACAACCGCG
The DNA here is from genome assembly GCA_963921515.1 of Calotriton arnoldi. Lineage (NCBI taxonomy): Eukaryota > Metazoa > Chordata > Amphibia > Caudata > Salamandridae > Calotriton > Calotriton arnoldi. The sequence goes on from CAWUFW010000933.1 coordinate 2,360,782, forward strand.
ATACGCCGTTAACTTCTATGGAGAAAGTCGGGATCGGGAAAATAGAGGAAAGGGACACTTAGAAGAGGACTAGGACAAAACCCTTTGAGATCTAGGACTTTGAAGAGTCTCTACCCACGGGAGCACCGGAGTACTCGTGTTACCTCACCCAGGGAAGCCGGGTGCATAGGTGCCTTTCGGGGTCGGGTTTCGTCGTCGATTCGAATGGCGATCTGCTGCAAAGTGCTGCTGGCGGCCAAGGGAAAAGTGTCCGGGTGGATCCAAGAGTGGATCGGAGTTCTGGTGAACCTGAAAGCAGAGGGGACAGAGTCTGGGTCACTAGCCAGTGACCAGGAAGGCGATGGACAGATGCCCACCGATGTCGAGTGCTTCAGGTGCGTTGACGGTCGTCTTGACTCTTCAGCCACGAGGTCCGGGAGGCGTTGTCGGCGACCAGGAGCAGGATTCGGGCTGGTGCTCGATGTCTGTCGAGTGCTGAGGTGTCGGCGACCGAATTGGACCCAACAAGCCTTGGCAACGGCAAGTCTCGAGTAAGATGTAGATCGTCGATGATGCAGACCATCAAGGTCTGGGGAACTCACCCAGCGAGGGTAAGTGAGGGCAAGCCTGGAGCAACCAGGATGCCAAGTAAAGAAAAGATTGGCCTTCGTTAAGGGCTACTAGCCAGCAGGCTAGCGACCGCGAAGGAGCCTCGTGACGCCGCACGTGGAGCTGGCTTACAGGACACTCGTGGAGTGGGGGCCAGTGATCTTCAGTGCAGGTGGTGCTGGAGGCTAGGGCTACTCGGAACCCAAAGCACGACTTCTTGGGAGACCCAGAAGATGGTGCACTTGCAAGTGTGCTCAGTGTCCAGGGGTCACGGTCTCAAGTCACCCACGATAGCCACGGGCCTCAGCTTTGCTGGGGACTCAGGGTAGCCTCGGGAAGTCTGAGAATACACCTCTGGTGATGCGATGACTTCGGCGTCCGACGGGAGCTTCAGTGATGCGAACCGGACAGATGCTTCTTTGGTGCCTGCCAAGCAGGGGAGTCACTCCTTGACCCCAAGGGAGATTCTTCAGTCCTCTAATCTTGTCGTAGAGCGTCGAAGGTCCAGGATTCAGTGTCAGAGTTTCGTCCAGGTATAATCTAATCTTGCTGTGGCAAGGGTTCCCCATTTTAACCAGTAAAACAGGGAGGGACTAACTCTATGACCCCACCTATGGGAGGGTCAAGGGAGGGGTGGCTACACCCACTTCCCTTTATCCAGTTTCACGCCAGAGCAGGGGCAGGTAGCCCCTGAGCTGGTTTGAACTGGCATATGCACAGAGGAGCCTTTTGCTCCCCCAGTGCAGGACTTCAAAGCACTCTAAGAGTGCACCCACCCAGCCCCAATACACATTATCCTGTCTGGGGAGGTGGTCACACCTCCCTGCAACAGGAAACCTATTGTCCAGGCCTCCCCTGCCGGAGTTTCGTCCAGCAGCAGGAGGCCAGACTTGTGTCTGTGGCAGCAGCATCCATTTTGTGATGCCAGGGCTTCAGAAAGAAGTTACCGGGTAAGCCAGAGTTAACATGTCTTTCCCTCTAGAAGGGTGGAATGCTACCCCCGCCGCCAGGATTGGCGGGGGGTAGTATTCCAAGATGTTTGACACCAAACACGACATGTTTAGGTGCAGCCATTCCAAAGTTAGCATTTTACCGCGAGGATATAATGCGCTTAAGAGTATATGGTCAGGCTGCACTACAAACAGCATCAGAGATGGTCTCCGAACGCTGCAGAGGGGCCCTGCTCACGCAGGGGCACCCTCTCACATAGGAACCACGCACTCTGCCTTTAGGATTGATAAGGCCTGCATTAGGAGTGACTTATAGGTTTATATGTGTGTATGTATTTCGTGATATAGGTAACCTATATCACAGTAAGGGGTGCATGCACCACCTTACCCAGGCTGCAGTAGCAGACCTGTGGTGTCAGTTTGGATGGCCTTCCAGGGGTGGCATAATACATGCTGCAGCCCCTGGCAGGCCTCTGAGGTACCTATGCCCTTGGTACATAGTATACCATATACTAGGGACTTATAAGGGCACTCCAGATTCCAATCAGAGATGTGCCTAAGGCACATGGAAACCATTTTACAGAGAAAGCAGATAGACTGGGGCCCTGAATAGCAGGATCCCAGTCCAACTAAGTCATAAACCAGCAAAACACCATAAAAAAAAGTGGGGGCAACCATATAGTCAGATTCCACCTTCCTACAAAAATCACCTTAGTACACACCACAATTTCTGAAATTAGTATGGTACCATCAACAAATGAATTCTAATGTAACTAAAGTCTGTTATCACCCTTTATAGTTCTCCTTTTGGTAACCCTCAAAATCTTCGATTCACTACAATGCATTTCAATGGGGTACTATCATTTATATTGGTCCCAAGATGGCTGCCAGCAATTCCAGGATGAAGTGCTGACAGCCAATCAGATCTCACGATGACATGTGTGGTTAGGCTCCGCCCAGATATATATGTGTTTTTACTTTTGATTTTCTCAGCAACTACTGAACGGATTTACACCATTTAACAAAAAGGGTTCTTTCTGAACCAAGAACTACCTCTTTGCCAAATTTGGTGTAATTCCGTTCAGCAGTTCGGGCTGTAGCCTTGCATAAAGTTTCCTATGGGAAATTGATTTTTTGACTCTTATTTTTTAATTTCTCCGCAACTACTGAACGGATTTACACCATTTAACAAAAAGGGTTCTTTCTGAACCAAGAACTACCTCTTTGCCAAATTTTGTGTAATTCCGTTCAGCAGTTCGGGCTGTAGCCGTGGCTAAAGTTTCCTATGGGAAAATGAATGGGGAAACACGTTTTGGGACCCCCTTTTTCTCGGCCCCGCTTGACGAATCACCCCGAAACTTTCAGGGTAGGAGCAGACCGGAGCGGGCCATAAAGTTTGAAAATTTCGCAAGATTCGTCAACCGACGCAAGAGTTATTTCAAATAGAATGTTGCGGATTTCCTATGGAAAATAGGTCCTAACTATAACTATCTACTGGCGACCTCCAGTAGATTATATATATATATATATATATATATATATATATATATATATATATATATATATGTAATGGGTTTGTATGTACCTGTAAAAATCTTAAATTTCGTGGTAAAGGCATGCATGCTAAAGACATATGTGTTGTAAAAATTAATATTGATAAGTATTAACACTATATACACACATATATATATATATGCATGTATATATAGTATGTATGTATATATACATACACACACACCCCTATACTCACTTTTAATGTTATAAATTTCCTTTCCACCCAAAAACCTACACCCACCCAAAACCTTAAAAATTCCCTTTCCACCCAAACACCCACACCCACCCTAAACCCTGTAAATACCCTTGCAATCCCAAAAACCCATACCTACCGTAAACCCTAAAATTACCCTTGCCACCCAAAAACCCACACCCACCCTAAAATTACCCTTGTTACCCAAAAACCTCTTACCCACCCTTAACCCTAAAAATACACTTGCCGCCCAAAAACTCATACCCACCCTAAAATTACCCTTGCCACCCAAAAACCCATACCCACCCAAAACCCTAAAATTACCCTTGCCACCCAAAACCCACACCCACCCTAAACCCTAAAAATCCCCTTCCCACCCCAAAACCCATACCCACCCTAAACCCTAAAAATACCCTTGCAATCCCAAAAACCCATACCCACCCGAAATCCTAAAATTACCCTTGCCACCCAAAAACCATGCCCACCCTAAACCCTCAAATTACCCTTTCCACCCAAAAACCCATACCCACCCTTAACCCTAAAAATACACTTGCCACCCAAAAACCCATACCCACCCTAAAATTACCCTTGCCACCCAAAAATCCATTCCCACCCTTAACCCTAAAAATACCCTTGCCACCCAAAAACCCATACCCACCCTAAAATTACCCTTGCCACCCAAAGACCTACACCCACCATAAACCCTAAAAATACCCTTGCCACCCAAAAACTCATACTCATGATACACTTGCCAATATATATATATATATATATATATATATATATATATATATATATCAGTCATAAACAATCCAAGAGTGCCATCTACTGGTCTCAGAAGGTAAATTTAAACAACATACATTAATTAGTAAGATTGCATAAATAAACTTAGAAAATGTAAAACAGTTCATTATTTTTACAAAATGTTACACTCCATGAAAAAAACAAATCAGACAGACAACTTACTATAACAAAAGAAACAACTAATCTCTTCATGCAGGTCGTTGTTTAGACAGGTCGTTGTTTAGACAGGTCGTTGTTTAGACTAGGTAGTTGTAAATGCAGTAGTGGTTGAGGGATCGTGGTTCAGGCCCTCGTTGTTAAAGAGTAGTGGTAAAGGTCGTTTCCCGAGAGAATGCAGTGTATGTATCAGTAGTGACAAGATGTTTAAGTCATCTCCTGCTCCGTTAAAACTCGAGCCATGCCCAAGGTGTCCATGGCAGAAAGTAGCCTTTGATATATCTGGTCCTTATTATTGTCTACCACAAGAAGCACGTTTTGCTTTAGTTATCATTGATTACCACTCCAAGTGGCCAGAAGTCAAGTTTGTCAATCATGCCACTTCGCAAGTAATCATTGAATATTTTAGAGAGGTTTTCGCCAGCGAGGGCAGTCCTGAAGTTTTAGTGACGGCTAATGGTGTACAATTGAAGTCACATGGAATGGAAGAATTACTTGAAATGTGTGGTATTAAACATATTACTACTGCGCTTTATGAACCACAAGGTAATGGCCAGGTTGAGAGGTTCAATCATGTCCTTAAAGATGGTGCGGGCTGGGCCAGGAAATCTGTCCGAGAGTGGAAAGTGGTGTTGAGGGAAAGACTCTTGATGTATCGCATCACTCCTCATTCTGTTACCTAATTGAGTCCCTTCCGGCTATTGATGAGGAGAGAGCCTGTGTCCAAGTTATGTCTGTGATGGATTAAAAAGATAATGCCTGAAGTTAAAACAAATGATGTGCAAGACACTTTCATGAGAGTGAAGCAGAAACAGGAGAAGATGAAGGAAGCTTATGACGCTAAATGGAAGGTTAAAGTACCCACCTTTGTGGTGGGTGACTGGGTAAAAATACTCAAATCAGGTTTCAGAATAAAAGGGACTTCTAAATATGGTCCTGCTCTTAAAGTAGTGAAAGTCAACATGAATAGTGTTGTGACCCAGGATGGTAAGGTCTGGAATGTGAGACGGGTTGTCAAGTGCCAATCTGGAATGAATGAAATGCGCTGTAAGGACACTGATGAAGAGTATCAGTATGCTTTCAGAATACGTGGACGTAATGATCTTATGAGCAATGATTTTCACAACAGTGGTTTGGGTAATGAAAATTCAAGGAGTCTTGTGAATGAACCTGTAGATATTGAATCTGTAGCTTCTAGAGTTAAAGTAAGTGGTAGGGTTTGTAACCCCCCTGTGCAGTTGAGAGATTACATTTAGTTTATTTTTTTTATTTTCAATGTTAAGAGGAGGGATGTGTTCCATTTTATTATTATATTTATTTGTGCATTCTTTTTCACTGTGGCATGTGCCCTGTTTGTGTTTGAATGCTTTGAGTAAGCTGGTTGCTGCGCCGTAAGTTCTATATTCCATAGTAAGCAGATGCTCTGAGGATTTTCCTGGAGCAGGCTGCGTGTACTGTGCTGCATCCATTAATACTTATTTTATATAACATCAGTTTCCTGACTACGTTACCACATCAGGCTTAACTTAAGAGGCAATGTGTACAGTATTTTTGCAACACTTAAATTACAATGACACTGTGAAGACACCACAAAAAATACTCCACACCGGGTGAGAAAAACAGAGAATATTATCTGAGTAAAACAAGACCAAACAACAAAAATCCAATAAGTAGAAGTTGAGATATGAATTTTTAAAGATTAAATCCAAAAACAGTGCTTAGACGTCAATAGTGCTAAAAGGTTACTTTAGGTCACACTAGACCTGGGTAAATCCAAAGTTCCAGGCCACCGTGATGGAGGGCAGGCAGGCTACAGGATCCACGCAGGTCTTGCTGGAAAAATACCTTGTATATAGCAAGTGTCGGCGTTGAGGACTTGCTGCGTCGGTTCTGATTCACGCAGTTGGGTTGATACATCAGAGTCGAGCCTCACAGTCGGTTTCGAAGGGTCTATGCTGTGTCGGAGTCGAGTCTTGAAGCGGTGGCTTCGAATCAGCGTTGAGTCAACGTCGAACCTCACAGTCGAGAGCAGCGTAGTCATTGTCAAATCGGCAGTGCGTCGGCATCAGAGGGCACTGCGCTGGTTCTGATCAGCACTAAATTTTGTAGAAAACTGCTGCAGAACCCACTTCTGAGGCTTAGGACTGCAAGGAGCTCTTCAGACAAGGGTGGGACTCACAGATGGCAGAGTCCAGCAGCACCAGCAGAGTTGCAAGAAGTCTTTTGTGAGCCTGAGACTTCAGAGAACAGGAGGCAAACCAACAAGCCCTTGGAGGAACATGGGTTCAAGGATGTAGAGAGCAGGCTCAGTCCCTCTCACTCCTAGGCAATGAACAACAGGCCAAAACAGCAGAGCAGGTAGCAAAGTGGCAGTCCCGCCTCCCACACAGCAATCAGCAGGCAGCAGGCTAACACAACAATGCAGGTAGCAAAGTGGCAGTCCCTCCTACATCACAGCCACTCTTCTTACAGGCAGAATGTCCTTGGTTCAAGCAAAGTTCTAATTTAGTGGTGTCAGGGGTCTAGTACTTATACCCAAATGTGCCATTGAAGTGGGGGAGATATCAAAGAGGCCTTTGAATCACAAGGTCCCTGCCTTTCCTGCCCTGGCTCCAGACTCACTACAAGGGGGTATGCAGTTTTTTGTGAGGGGACAGGCAGAGCCCTATTTAGGTACAAGTGTCAGCTCCTCCATCCCATTCTACCTCAGAAAGGCCCATCAGCCTGGTGATGGGCCATCAGGATGAAAATGTCATCCCTTTGTGTGACTGTCTAGAGGGAATGCACAAAACCCAGCTGTCACCCAACCCACATGTGCGATCAGGGACGGGTGGAGGCACAGAATGTTTAAAGTAAGCAAATGCCAACTTTCTACAAGTGGTATTTTCAGACTTACAATTTAAAATCCAACTTCATCATAAGTTCTGATTTTAAATTGTGAGTCCAGAGACACCAAACTCCAAATTTCTATCTTTTCCCAACTGGAAATTTCACTTAAAAAGGTTTTTTAAGGCAATCCCAATGTTATTCTATGAGAGAGACAGGCCTTGCAGTAGTGAAAAATGAATGTAGCAGTTTTTCACTACCAGGACATGTGAAACTCAAAAGTACATGTCCTATCTTTTAAATACACTGCACCCTGCCCATGGGCCTACCAAGTAAGTTAACTTGCTCTCGTCGAAACGGCAGTTTAAACTGTACATACATGCTTTGCAGTGGCAGGCCTGAACCATGTTTAAAGGTCTACTGAGTGGGTGGCACACTTAGTGCTGCAGGTGCACTAGTAGCATTTAATTTTCGGGCCTGGGGAAACATAGTGCACTCTACTAGGGACTTTTAAGTAAATTAAATGTGGCAATTGTGGATAAGCCAATGTTACCATGTTTTGAGTACAGAGCATATGCCTTTTAGCACTGGTTAGCAGAATCCTAAAGCCAACAAAAATGAAGTCAGCAAAGCAGGAGATCAGAAGGCAAAAAGTCAGGAGAAATCACACCAAGGTTGCCAGGACTAACAGCACATACGTCAGTTTTATCTCCTTATTTGATAGTATTAATACGTCGATTCTTAGCTGCTTGACAATCATAGTTAAACCATGAATGCTTCCCTAGTGCCCTATTAGTACACTTTTTTGGATCCTTTAAGAAAAATTCTTTAAGCTCAAGAAAAAATTTAGCGTGAGCTTTAGATACAAGCTGTTAATTTCTCACGTTTTGACTCAAAAAAGGAGAACTGGGATAAGGCTACTGTATATTGCCGCCATAGAGGATGTTCACTGTATAACATTCCACTACTTTACATCCCTTCTATTGTTGTTGAGGGAAAGAGTTTCCTTTCTTTTTTCAGTTGGATCAGATCGATCACCGAACATAGTGCCATTTATGTGGTGGGACAAAGGATTGTGATCACCCTCACGCTGTTGAATGGCAGCTATGTCTCTCATTTCACCCCACAGCCATAGGTCTAGTAAAATATAGTCAATGTTAGTTCTGTAGGTCCACCTTTTAAATATGAAGATTCTATTGATCTCTGAGGGGGAACAACCATTACAAGCAGGTAGGCCATAGGAAAGTGTGATGTCTACCAGTTGTAGGGCAATTGTTGAAAGTTCTTTCCTAGTAGACCAGTTAATTCAGGAACGACCCAATATGCACCTTCATCCCTAGCCAAGTCCCAAGCTAACAGTAATGGTTCAAAGGTCGTATTAAAATCATGATGATGATAATGTAAGACTCCTTACTGAATGAATCAAAGATATCAAACAGTACTTGGAGTGTTTGTGATTCCACAGAATTGCTATAACCTATGATGTATAGACTACATAAAAAAGTTTCAGATCTTGTCTCAATTAAATTTTAAGCCCTAATATGTCAGGTGAGTTAGTGCAAATCTGCATATTTGAACAGCTAAGATTGATTTTGGCCCAAGTACACAAGCCACCAGAGGCCCAGCCTGTACTGGAACTTAAAGCAGCTATATGATAAGATTTGAAACCTGCTCTTTAGGGGGTATCTAATGCCCAGGCTTCTGGTAGCAGGAAAACATCAAAGCTTTCAATAAACTGTTGACTGTTGCCATCATTGTTTTTTGAGTTTAAGTTTGAAACAATCCAGCTTATTAAGGTCACGTCTCTAGGTAGGCTGGAATCTACAGCTACTGGAATATTTGAACTGGAATCCCTAGACACTGTGAGTAAATGTTGTAGGAAGGTGGAATCTGACTATATGGTTGCCCCCACTTTTTTTATGGTGTTTTGCTGGTTTATGACTTAGTTGGACTGGGATCCTGCTATTCAGGGCCCCAGTCTATCTGCTTTCTCTCTAAAATGGTTTCCATGTGCCTTAGGCACATCACTGATTGGAATCTGGAGTGCCCTTATAAGTCCCTAGTATATGGTATACTATGTACCAAGGGCATAGGTACCTCAGAGGCCTGCCAGGGGCTGCAGCATGTATTATGCCACCCCTGGAAGGCCATCCAAACTGACACCACAGGGCTGCTACTGCAGCCTGGGTAAGGTGGTGCATGCACCCCTTACTGTGATATAGGTTACCTATATCACTAAATACATACACACATATAAACCTATAAGTCACTCCTAAGGCAGGCCTTAACAATCCTAAAGGCAGAGTGCGTGGTTCCTATGTGAGAGGGTGCCCCTGCATGAGCAGGGCCCCTCTGCAGCGTTCGGAGACCATCTCTGATGCTGTTTGTAGGGCAGCCTGACCATATACTCTTAAGCGCATTATAACCTCGCGGTAAAATGCTAACTTTGGAATGGCTGCACCTAAACATGTCGTGTTTGGTGTCAAACATCTTGGAATACTACCCCCCCCGCCAATTCTGGCGGCGGGGGTAGCATTCCACCCTTCTAGAGGGAAAGACATGTTAACTCTGACTAACCCGGTAACTTCTCTCCAAAGCCCTGGCATCACAAAATGGATGCTGCTGCCACAGACACGAGTCTGGCCTCCTGCTGCTGGACGAAACTCCGGCAGGGGAGGCCTGGACAATAGGTTTCCTGTCCCAGGGAGGTGTGACCTCCCAGACAGGACAATGTGTATTGGGGCTGGGCGGGAGCACCATCTGTGTGCTTTGAAGTCCTGCACTGGGGGCACATTTGGTGTCCCTGTGCATACCCCAGTTCAAACCGGATCAGGGGCTTCCAGCCCCTGCTTTGGCGCGAACTGGACAAAGGGAAAGGGGTGTAGCCACCCCTCTGCCCTGACCCACCCATAGGTGGGGCCACAGAGTAGTCCAACCCCTATCTTTAGTATAAAGATAGGAACCCAGTCCTTAGGACTTTAGATTATCCCTGGACGAAACTCTGAAACTGAATCCTGGACCTTCGACGCTCTACTCACGATTAGAGGACAGAAGAATCTCCCTTGGGGTCAAGGAGTGACTCCCCTGCTTGGCAGGCACCAAAGAAGCATCTGTCCGGTTCGCATTTCTGAAGCTCCCTGTCGGACGCCGAAGTCATCGCATCACCAGAGGTGGATTCTCAGACTTCCCCGAGGCTACCCTGAGTCCCCAGCAAAGCTGAGGCCCGTGGCTATCGTGGGTGACTTGAGACCGTGACTCCTGGACACCGAGCACATTTGCAAGTGCATCATCTTCTGGGTCTCCCAAGAAGTCGTGCTTTGGGCTCCAAGTAGCCCTAGCCTCCAGCACCACCTGCACCGAAGATCACTGGCCCCCACTCCACGAGTGTCCTGTAAGCCAGCTCCACGTGCGGCGTCACGAGGCTCCTTCGCGGTCGCTAGCCCGTTGGCTAGTAGCCCTTAACGAAAGCCAATCCTTTTCTAACTTGGCATCCTGGTTGCTCCAGGCCTGCCCTCACTTACCCTCGCTGGGTGAGTTCCACAGACCTTGCTGGTCTGCACCATCGACGATCTACATCTTCACCGAGACTTGCCGTTGCCAAGGCTTGTTGGGTCCAATCCGGTCGCCGACACCTCAGCACTCGACAGACATTGTGTCCCAGCCCGAATCCTGCTCCTGGTTGCCGACAACGCCTCCTGGACCTCGTGGCTGAAGAGTCAAGATGACCGTCAACGCACCTGAAGCACTCGACATCGGTGGGCATCTGTCCATCCCCTTCCTGGTCACTGGCTAGTGACCCAGACTCTGTCCCCTCTGCTTTCAGGTTCTTCAGAACTCCGATCCACTCTTGGATCCACTCGGACACTTTTCTCTTGGCCGCCAGCAGCACTTTGCAGCAGATCGCCATTCGAATCGACGACGAAACCCGACCCCGAAAGGCACCTATGCACCCGGCTTCCCTGGGTGAGGTAACACGAGTACTCCGGTGCTCCCGTGGGTAGAGACTCTTCAAAGTCCTAGATCTCAAAGGGTTTTGTCCTAGTCCTCTTTTAAGTGTCCCTTTTCTCTAATTTCCCGATCCCGACTTTCTCCATAGAAGTCAACGGCGTATCGCGGTTGTGTGTTTACACTGCACGCGTCTCCCGTGGGTCCCCTGTGTCACTACCTTGGGTGGTTCCTTGTGGTCCAAGCACTTCTAGAGGCTCTAGGCCTAGTGTCTAGTTCAGTCGTGGTTTGCATACCACTTTATTGGTATATGGTTTGGTACGCCCCTAGGGCCCAAACGTGTATTTGTGCTATTACTGTGATTTAATAACTTCTAACTTATGTACTTCGAACTCTAGCCTCATAAAGAGACTAGAGGGGTGTGTTTAGCAATAAATACATATATTTTGAATATATACCTGGTGTGGTGCTCTTTCATTTGGTCACTCAAGAGATTATAGACTGGTAAAACAAGCTGCTTTACATTCCTTCAAGACTTAGCCTGAAGGCTGCTCTCCATAGCTACCACTAGGATAGCTTTCAATAAGGTTGTCTTTAACCTATCTCCAATAAGGGGTTGTTTGGACTGGTGCAAGGTGCCCACTATAATTAGTGGACAGCATATGCCAGGCCAACTTCTCACAAATGTGTTACGTTATTATAATTCCTCACTTGTGATTGGTTCTGAGTAGGAAGGATTTTCGAGTTTGCAATTCTATCAGAGTTCTGTGAGGTGTCAAAGCCTCTGGTCTCCAGTCAATCCACGCAAAACAATTTAGATTCCATTTGAGCCCGTTTGACTTTATCGTATGGACAAGAGTGCTCACAATTGAAGTTTTGTGATCCTCTACTGGGGGATTATGTTTAAACTGCATTTGAGGTTTTGGCAGTGGCATAGTGCAAGTGTCTAGAGACAGCAATCCATTAGCTAATACTTTGATTTTAATATCAGTTTGATATAATCATAGCTCTCTGCAGCAGCAAAATATTGAGTGGCCTTGAAGATGTTAGAACACGTCACATCGTAGCATTGACAAACCCCCCCTTATCCAGTGTATCACCTTTTTAACCAGTGAGTCCCATCTCTCTATAACATGGGAGGCAAGTTTGGGTTTTGAGTTATATATATATATATATATATATATAATACCCACTGGGGGACTCTACGTCCTACGTTGCTGTGCCTGAGTTTCATGTTAGCTCTTGGTTTGTGAAAATTGGGAGTATCGGAGGAAGCCTGTTAGTTTGCAACTAGGGTGGGGGCAATGAGAGCTCCCTTTGTTATGATCTGAAAGTACATTTTGTGAATGAGAAAGTCCACATTTTTTGGGTGACAACATTATGAACAATATTTAATCCCCTAGGGATACTGGCAAGTTCTAAAATATTCAAGATAGTGGAACAATTTGTGGATGCAGGATCACTTCACTCGGATTCTCCTCGGAGTAAATGTAATTTCTGATGGTCCAGAGTTCTTGGGCTCCTCAGCTGCAGTTACCTGTCCACAGGTAGGAATACCACCACAGGCATTTATATGTGCCTTAGTGATCATTTGTTTTAGTATCTTGACCTGTTCCCTATTCTTTAAGTTAGTCTTTTCCACAGCATTCATACGCAGGTTATGAATTATGCAGTTTCCCCTAAGACTGTTTTGGCCTGGCGGTCTTTGTCTACCCTTAAAGCCGAAATATTGGGCCTTGGTCCCAACACCACTCAAGTCCCAGTCCTTACCACTTCACAAGTACAATGCTGGTGCTGTTTAGGCATAGCAGTAGCCTTTGAGGTAGTATGGAGGATTAGTGATCTCATGCTGATTTAGATAATGGCATCCCTGAAAGTGCTTGAATGGAGTGAGTGAGAAGCAGCTCGGAGCAGAAACCCTGAAAGGAAAGATTACACCTAGCCTTTGAATAAAAAATAACATTGGCTACGTAGAATAATTTAGAAAGCCCTGTTATCTGCAATAAATACCAATCCCTGCAGTATAAAAACAACAAAAGTTTATTATTTCAACTATCGGTAAGAAAAAGCAGGTTGGTAGATATATAGAGAAGGCATTCTGAACATAATATGACTATATACATGATCTCAGTGAACTTGAGCCTTGTAGAGCTCAAGTACGTATTGGGAATCCGCCCAGAGTTCCCATCACCCAGAGTTAACTCTGGGATGTACCCTGAATGGGAGGGCCCATTGGTGCACTTGCTGACTGATGGTGGAGTAAGCTTACAGCCTGTGGCAGAGTCTTCACCACAATAAACAATACATACTGGATGCAGCATAGGGTCCTAAGCGATCAATTACCACAGTCCACCAGGGCTGAAACACACAGATGCTTGTCACTCCATGAGTTGCAAGGCAGGTGAAACTATCCAACTGCTGGAGCAGCTGAGCACTGTTGCTGTGACAGAAGACGTCCTGGGCACACTGCCCATCTCTGTTGGTTGATAGTAACTAGTGAGCTTGAGCAGGGATAAGAAAAAGGAAGAATGGGTAATGCAAAGCTAGGGGATAAAGACACGTTCGTCTCCAGAGACTAGTAAGCATAACCTGAAGCTAGTGAGGTTTTCTGGATATCAGTCTTTTGCTACATTGGTGGCTTACAGGGTCTTGAGAAATGATAATACCAAACAAGAACTCCTTCCGAGGATGGGTGACCCTCAAAAGTCTCCAAGATATGCTCATTCCAGCCATGAAGAATTGTGAAAATTCATTTTAAGAACAACATCCTCCTTCTCGGACAACCTGCCTGGGTGGATGTCCAACCCCCTGCAGAAATAATCATGATATGGGTCTTTATTGATCTGCCCACAGTATCTCTCAGAAATGGATGCTAAGAAGTCTTGCAGTATCTGTGGTGAGATCATTATCTGAATGTTGTCTGAAGCTCTAAATCAGTAGGAGCACTGGTATGCAGGATGTGTTGGAGACAGACCAATCAGTGGTCTCTCTAGGTTGAGAGCAGGGTTAGTGACAGTTAATGTTGCAAATGGGTTCCTCCCATTTAGGGGCCGATTCCGATCTCGGTCGGAGGCGCACCTAACACCATTCGGCCGGGAAAAAAGCCAGGCGAATGCCTGTTTCCCGACCGATCCGCACAGCACGTCAAAGCATCCGGGAGAGGCGCACATAAGCTCCGATTCGCGCCACAAGACGATCCACGGCTACGAGACGAACACGCCAGCGATGAGGACGAGGCGAAGCAAAGAGAAAGACGAACGAGACGAACCAACCATGAATCCCATCGTGCCGATCCTACCAATATTCTACATCTACTACCGGAACAGGCACGGACGCGTACGGCGCAGAAGGTAAGTCAGACACCAACCACAAAAACAAACTACACGTACCCGACATATCACACACACACCGAGGGATGCAGAAATTACTTGCAACAGCAGCACCATAGGGGCGGGATGGCCATCAGCAAGGCCACATATACACAAAGGGGCCTGGATGCCCACCACCACTACAACCCCTACTCAGGGGTGCCAGATGCCTACCACTACTACCACCTCTACCCAGGGTGTGCCAGATGCCTACCACTACTACCACCCCTACCCAGGGGGTTCCAGATGCCTACCACTACTACCACCCTTACCCAGGGGTGCCAGATGCCTACCACTACTACCACCCCTACCCAGGGGTGCCAGATGCCTACCACTACTACCACCTCTACCCATGGGGGGCTGGATGCCTGTCACTACTACCACCCCTACCCAGGGTGTGCCAGATGCCTACCACTACTACCACCTCTACCCATGGGGGGCTGGATGCCTACCACTACTACCACCTCCACCCATGGGGGGCTGGATGCCTGTCACTACTACCACCCCTACCCAGGGTGTGCCAGATGCTTACCACTACTACCACCTCTACCCATGGGGGGCTGGATGCCTACCACTACTACCACCCCTACCCATGGGGGGCTGGATGCCTGTCACTACTACCACCCCTCCCCAGGGGGTGCCAGATGCCTACCACTACTACCACCTCTACCCATGGGGGGCTGGATGCCTGTCACTACTACCACCCCTACCCATGCGGGGCTGGATGCCTACCACTACTACCACCCCTACCCAGGGGGTTCCAGATGCCTACCACTACTACCACCCTTACCCAGGGGGTGCCAGATGCCTACCACTACTACCACCTCTACCCAAGGGGGCTGGATGCCTGTCACTACTACCACCCCTACCCAGGGTGTGCCAGATGCCTACCACTACTACCACCTCTACCCATGGGGGGCTGGATGCCTACCACTACTACCACCTCCACCCATGGGGGGCTGGATGCCTGACACTACTACCACCCCTACCCAGGGTGTGCCAGATGCCTACCACTACTACCACCTCTACCCATGGGGGGCTGGATGCCTACCACTACTACCACCCCTACCCATGGGGGGCTGGATGCCTGTCACTACTACCACCCCTACCCAGGGGGTGCCAGATGCCTACCACTACTACCACCTCTACCCATGGGGGCTGGATGCCTGTCACTACTACCACCCCTACCCATGGGGGCTGGATGCCTGTCACTACTACCACCCCTACCCAGGAGGTGCCAGATGCCTACCACTACTACCACCTCTACCCATGGGGGGCTGGATGCCTGTCACTACTACCACCCCTACCCATGGGGGGCTGGATGCCTACCACCTCTACCCAGGGTGTGCCAGATGCCTACCACTACTACCACCCCTACCCAGGGGGTGCCAGATGCCTACCACTACTACCACCTCTACCCATGGGGGGCTGGATGCCTGTCACTACTACCACCCCTACCCAGGGTGTGCCAGATGCCTACCACTACTATCACCTCTACCCATGGGGGCTGGAGGCCTACCACTACTACCACCCCTACCCATGGGGGGCTGGATGCCTGTCACTACTACCACCCCTACCCAGGGGGTGCCAGATGCCTACCACTACTACCACCTCTACCCATGGGGGCTGGATGCCTGTCACTACTACCACCCCTACCCATGGGGGGCTGGATGCCTACCACTACTACCACCTCTACCCTTGGGGGCTGGATGCCTACCACTACTACCACCTCTACCCATGGGGAGCTGGATGCCTGTCACTACTACCACCTCTACCCATGGGGGCTGGATGCCTACCACCAACAACACCCCCACTCACAGGATGGCTAATACATGACACAACAAGCACACACTAACATAAAGAATGCAACATAAAGACACCCCCCAACACCATGACAAGCGTGTGTAGACTGTGTCAAATGCCTACAACACTGAACATGACTTTGAACATACAATGTGAGCCCCTATCACATGTGCCACACATAAATGTGTGTGGCCCCCACAATGCAAGCAGACCATGACCATTGTGGCAATGGGGTCCAAAACCCCATCATCACAGTGACCAAAATGTAAGTGTGGGGTCCATAGCTGAAGCACATCTTGAACATTGTGGCAATGGGGTCCAAAACCCCATCCTCACAGTGACCAAAATGTAAGTGTGGGGCCCATAGCTGAAGCACATCTTGAACATTGTGGCAATGGGGTCCAAACCCCCATCATCACAGTGACCAAAATGTAAGTGTGGGGCCCATAGCTGAAGCACATCTTGAACATTGTGGCAATGGGGTCCAAACCCCCATCATCACAGTGACCAAAATGTAAGTGTGGGGCCCATAGCTGAAGCACATTTTGAACATTGTGGCAATGGGGTCTAAACCCCCATCATCACAGTGACCAAAATGTAAGTGTGGGGTCCATAGCTGAAGCACATCTTGAACATTGTGGCAATGGGGTCCAAAACCCCATCCTCACAGTGACCAAAATGTAAGTGTGGGGCCCATAGCTGAAGCACATCTTGAACATTGTGGCAATGGGGTCCAAACCCCCATCATCACAGTGACCAAAATGTAAGTGTGGGGCCCATAGCTGAAGCACATCTTGAACATTGTGGCAATGGGGTCCAAACCCCCATCATCACAGTGACCAAAATGTAAGTGTGGGGCCCATAGCTGAAGCACATTTTGAACATTGTGGCAATGGGGTCTAAACCCCCATCATCACAGTGACCAAAATGTAAGTGTGGGGTCCATAGCTGAAGCACATCTTGAACATTGTGGCAATGGGGTCCAAAACCCCATCGTAACAGTGACCAAAATGTAAGTGTGGGGTTCATAGCTGAAGCACATCTTGAACATTGTGGCAATGGGGTCCAAACACCCATCATCACAGTGACCAAAATGTAAGTGTGGGGCCCATAGCTGAAGCACATCTTGAACATTGTGGCAATGGGGTCCAAACCCCCATCATCACAGTGACCAAAATGTAAGTGTGGGGCCCATAGCTGAAGCACATCTTGAACATTGTGGCAATGGGGTCCAAACCCCCATCATCACAGTGACCAAAATGTAAGTGTTGACAAAGAAAAAGCTGCAACTGCCAAACTGCATGGATGATTCCTGGTCACAGAACAACAAACACATCAGTGGCAAAGTAGTGCTTGTGTCCCATAGCAACATAGATTGGGGAGGCAAACACTGCAGTGCAAATAAGACATACCTTTGGCCATGTGCAGACAAACATCACCCATGGGGGCTGACACTGTCAACATTCATCAATGACACAATGACAGAAGTGACCATCAGAATGCAGACCCACATATTTGCACCAATGGGCACACAAATGCAGATACCCTGTGGAGACTGTAGATGTGAGGTGAACAGATACCATACCATGGCAGCAATGGGACACACAAACAATGATCATTGTGCTGACTGATGACCTAGGAGTCCCAGGGACAGCAGGGGAAACCCACCAAACAACATACAGCCAATGGCACACTAAAGATATGCCAATGCAGTGGTGCAGATGCACAAACACAAACAGGCAGACCCACACTGCACATCAAACACAACAGGTGAGGGGGGTGCCAGTGTCCCCAGGCAACCACACAACACATGAGGAGGCCTGAATACCAATTACACAGATGTGCATACAGTGCCACACAAAGGTAACTCATGGATCCAAAACCCCTATGTGGGCAATCAGGCATTGTCAGATGAGAGGGAGCACAAATCACACATGTCACACAAGCATGTAGGAACAGCAACTGACACAGCAAGACACAGAGACACCACAGCACTACCCCCAGGGCCCCCACAATGTGGAGACCCTGGGCTGCATTACAATCCCACTGTGATGACAAAGCTAGATGTCGTTCACACTGTGAACCACAGTCATGTGTCCTGAGCAACAAACTACCATCACACCTACACAAGCACAAATCAATCAGCACGGCCAGTAAGCCAAGGCCAACATGGAGGCAGGGGTCTAGCCGGGCAACAACTCTCATCTGCACACACTCAACACCACACATCCCGACCTCCAACAATGTGCAGCAGTGAAGCTCACATGTACTAGTGACATTGCACATGCACCCATGACAATCCCAGGGGTGGTGGTGGGAACCAAGGTGCAGAAACACATCACACATGGCCACTCAACAAGACTCCTGAATGTCTGACACACTGCACACTACGCTGTACATGGACATGATGGCAATACCACACCAACCAATGGGATCCCAGCCACAGTCCCACACCAATGAAGAAGCCAAGGTCACCCACAAAGAACACACATAGACAACTACCAACATTGCAGCCCTGACCCTGAGGAGTGCCAGCAGTCACACACACAACGTGTCACAATCACTGAAAGCTAACACAAACTGGAAATCACATGACAGGTGTAAACAACAAGTGCCAAGGGAAATCCTGACTGTGACCCATCTGCGTCTGCCCACAAACTCAGCCCTGACAGCAAACACACCTATGGATGACACCCTGATGACCAGTAATGTGCCATGCACCCACATCACAGAGAACCCAGGGAGAAGACTTTGGGGGAACATAGGTCAACTCAGCAAGCATCACAAACAGGAACATCACTAGGGATCCCAGCATGCACAGCAAAATGGAAGTGAACACACAGACATGCTCATACAACACACACCTTGGGCGCAGGCGATGTCACAGGAGTACACACTGCCATGAGGGGACTCCACTCCTGTGTGAGGAAAGCTGTGCCATATGTTGCCTCAGTAGGGCTCCATCATGTCAGCAGAACACTTGGTCACACAGTCAACAATTAGCACCAAATGAAGGCTCCCGTCACATCAGCCTGGTCATGGGAGTGTCAACGAAATCATCAGCACAGATCCAACACACATGTATAGCAAGTTGCACTGACAACACAGATGAGTCCTTCCCCATTGATGCCCAAACCTGCATGTCCAGTGGAGATGGCCACACGGTCAGGGAAGTAGACTAATTGAACAATGGCAAGCACAACAGATGTGCAGGGGTGGAAGCCACAGATGTGACATTGCTAATGTAAGTAGGAAATCCCATTGCCAAATATTGAAAACATGACACCCTCAGATGCTGCTAAGGATGACATGGATACACCACAGGATAGGACACATTCCCCCTGGACCACATGGGTTCCTGCACAGTAACACTTCATTTTCATGAGACCAAATATCAACATCACTGCAGCAAGGGCATGGTTAGCATCATCAACATCATGTACATCAGAAGCAAAAGCACTAGAGAACAGAAAGTTGCTTTATTCAGCATATGTGGGTTCAAAAGTTGAAGTCCAGTAAAAAATAAACAAAGGCCAATGGCCAGTCCATCATGAAAGTCAAAACAGGGTGACAGTGGCAGATGTCACCCTACGCATGCCTGCACTGATAAAAACCAGGGACAATCCCCTCGGAGGGGCATACGGGGGGCAGGCCAGGCACCGCAGGGACAGGATCAGGGCTCACCAGAAGGAGGCAGGGAAGGGGTGGTGGGTGCTGGAGAGCCACTGACAACTGCAGTGGAGGTTTCTGACATGGTGTGTGCCGGCACAACTGGGGGGCATGACTCAGATGGTGTGGGTGCCGGCACGACTGCAGTGGACCGTGCAGATGGAGTGGACAGGTTCCCCACTGCAGTGCCCAAGTCAGACAGGGTGGTAGTGGACTCCACTGCAGTGCCTACCTCCAGGGGAGGAGAATGGGGATCAGGTAAGGTGGGCAGGACAGAGGGGGAGGACACCGTCTCCACACCAGTGGCACAGACAAGCGCAGCGGGGGTGTGGGGCCGGAAGAGCAAGTGGCAGGGGGAGAAGGCCTGATCCTTTTGGGGATGGTGTATCTGTGGGTGGGGGAACCTGGGGCAGGATGTGGTGGGGGCACCTGTGGAGTGGGGGCCTGAGGGATGGTGGAAGGAGACTTGGTGCCTGAGCTGCAGGGCGGCGGCGGGGTCTTGCTCTTCTGGGTCCGGGGGACTTGCGGATGGGGGCGTCAGTCGGTCTGCGCCTGGGGGAGGGTGTCCGGGGGCGAGGGGCACTCCGCTCCGTGTGGGTGGGCTTCCTCTTCCCCTGAATGCTGTATCAGCTGGATCGGAGGGGAAGAGGCCGAGGTCACTGAGGAAGAGCCGCTGTGTCTTTGGGGTTGCAGGTGAGGCAAGGGAGGGGGCTTTGGAGGGAGAGGCAACTGAGGACTGTGCAGGGCTCGTGGATGCGTGTGTGTGTGCCTGGGCCCCATCCCCTGTGAGTGTGGTTTCAGTCCCCTGACTGTGCGTGCGTGTGCGTCTTGTTTGTGGTGTGTGTGTCTGTGTGCTGCTCGTGTCTGTGCTGGTGTGTGCCTGTGCCGGTGTGTGTGTGCTTGTGACAGGTAAGGTGCTGGGGAGTGTGGATGGGGCAGAGGCAGGAGGGGTGAGGGACTGTTGGAGGAGGGACACTGCTGCCGTCAGGGAGGAGTCCATGGACCTATTGCCCCTCTGTAGGGTGCCCGAGGAGATGCCCTCCATGAACGACACCAGCTGAGTCAACAGAGTGGTGTGTGCATGGAGGACACTCAGCATCGCTGTCTGCCCTACATGGAGCTGGAGAAGGAGGTACACAGACTCCTCACTCAGGGCAGCAGGGGACACAGGGGCAGGGGGTGCGGTGCCTGGCCCGAAGGAGACACGCTCCTGAACATGGGAGCCTCCAAGGACCTCGGGAATGGGAGCCGATGGGAGGGCGGTGGTGGTGGTGGTGGTGGTGGCGGGGACAGCAACACTAGCTGGGGTGTGGTGGCTGCTGACACCCGCCTCCACAAGGGAGTCATCCTCCGAGCTGCTGTGGTCCTCAGCTGAGGTGGATGGTGCTGAGGACTCCTCGGTGTGGCTCCCCTCGCCCTCCGTGCCACTGGGTCCCTCCGACCACTCCTCGGCTGCTGACCCAGTCTGGCTCTGCGGCTCCTCCTGGTCCGTGGAGCTGTCCCCTCCTGTGGCCGTGGATGTATCTGCAAACAATAGGGAAACAGACAGACATCAGTCACCTGCACCGAACGCACACACCACAGTAAGTACAGCACATTACAGAGCAAGCACTGGCATCCTTAGTTGAACATTGCTAAAAGTGCCCAAACAGAATAGGAGAAGCCAATTGTCAGTCTGATGGTCAACCATGGCACTCACATCCCACCTGGCCTTGCACCCATCTGTCTGGTGTCTGTTGGATGGCAATACCCCAGTGTGGACACATGCACCACCTACACAGTAGTTGGACAGTGCAGAGAACACGGTGAAGCATGTGAACATGCAACACATCACAACTCTTGCCACTGAGTCAGTACAGGTGTCCGGATGAAAGGGATGCCCAGAGTCAAATATGAAATGCATGTGATGCATACCAGCGACAGACACCATGATGCACCCATGTCCTGATAGCCATTGCCACAATGGTGTGCATGTAGCACATGTCACTCCCCTGCAGGATCACTCATAGGAAGTTACATGCCATGGCACAGGCATGCCTGCTAAGTCATACATCACTGTCTCCAGTCACATGGGCAGGGCAGCCAGACAACAACACTCTGCACTGTGTCACAATAGTAGGTCATGGGGAATGCAAGTCCTGGAGCTGAACAAGTGCACATGTACATCCCCCACACACCACATCATCTGAACCCTTATCTGTCCAGGTCATACCGATTGGACATATGGGAGACCTGTAACACAACCCTCTGAACCTGAGCACCTCACAATCTGCTGTGAATGGGAAATAGCTGCCTGAACTTCACATTCGCATACCCCAGTCTGCACGGTCAGGTGATCAAACACCTATGTGTCACACAAGTATCGTCTCCTATGGTCACATCTCCGGTGGCATGCTGAGCCCCAACCGAGAAACACCCCAGCAGTCCTGACAACGAAGCCACAGCACACTGACACAGAGGCAGACACCTGAGGGAACATTTCACTGAGCACAACGTGTCAGCTGATACACGGGAGTGGGAGTACAGAGTGTATTGTATGGCCTGGAGTAGGCATGACTGTCCTGCCCCACATGAATGAGGGATGAGCCCTGGACAGTAGGCAGCTGGCTAAGTATGTGTGACACACGTAATATACACACTCCTGGTGCCCAAACATTGTTCCCACCCGCAGCATGGGTATGTGCCAGATACCCCAGGCACATGTGGTGGATCAGCTCAGCAATTGGACCACATATCAAAGTAACACGCAGATTACATGTCAGAACACAGGCATTGTGTAAGCAATGGACCCACCCATGATGCCCACCACAGAGTTAGGGGAACAGATGCTGTCCCCCACCTTGAGTCAAGCAAACTGCAAGGACACAGTACCCAAGTGACACAATTCTCTGACTGTAAGGGCCACACCTGGGTATCAGATGAGGAGTGGGCAGTGCACAATCGAGGGACATGGGTCCTGGACCACATGACTGATGCACTGTGGAAGTTTAACCAGGCCAGAGGAGAGCACATAGCATGGCAGACAAAGTTCACAATGCAGTCATGGACTCACCCCCTCCTTGCTGCTCTCTGGCCTTCAGCTGCCCATCCAGATCAGGGAAGACCACCGCCAGGATCCTGAGCATGTGGGGGTCAGGGTCCGGTGTCCGCCCCTCCTGCGAGGAGGCGACAGCTTCAGCTGGACCCGTGCGATCCTCCGGGTCCAGCCCCGAAGGTCCTACCACCTCTTCTGGCAGTTGCGGATCCGGCGCTTGTAGACCCCACGGATCTCACTGCCCGGACGATGGTCAGCCATATCTGCTGCTTCTGGTGGGCATCAACCTGTGAGGATGACAAAGTGAGAATGCCATTACTACACATTCAACATATCCATGCATTACACAGTTGGATATACATGTCTCAATCACAGGGGCACATGATGTACACAGGCAGTGCAACGATGGCTATGGACAGTATGCCAGCAGTTACTACATGGTATCATTGCCTGGGAAGTAAAACCTTGTTTAAATGCACTGTCACTGCACTATACCTGTTCAGTGCATGTAACTACACTGTATGGGGGGCGAAAACTACTCAGTGAGCCTGCTAGCCAGTGGCGTGCAGACTGTTAGCCTTGCTAGTCAGACAACATGCACATTTAGAAAGGCAGTGGACAGCACACTCACCTGCTCCCCTGCTTTCCCATACAGCTTGCTGTACTGTGGAAGGAGGCTGTCCAGCAGGGCCTGGTTCTCCTCAGTGCTGAAGGCTGGGGCTCTCTCCACAGTACGTGCCATTGCAGGGTCCAGAGGGTGCAGATACAACAGCAATGGTGGTGGCAGATGTCGTCCTGGAGCATGTAGTGCAGGCAAGTGAGCTCTCAGGGGAACAGCCAGCATTATATGTGTGCTGCAGAGGCAGATACTGTCCCATGTGTCCAAAGTGATAGGTCCAAGTCATTTGCATCTTCTGAATCTGGCCAATCCATGGAATTGCACCACTTACACACGCCCACAGCATCCTTCAAAAGTTCAACTTCATGACACCCATGAATTTGCAACATTGTTGTGGGTGACCAACTGAATTTCCAGCATCAAACTCGTTCAAGATTTGAAAACGCGTCCGTTGCCAGGCCAGGCCATAGCCAATGGGTGCGCACCGATCGGTCCATTGCTGTTCAACGCGTATTGCGAATACAACGCGTACCCGCTCACATTGAATGCAATGGGCCGGCCGGGCACACCGATCAGTCCATTGCTGTCCAACGCGTATTGCGAATACAACGCATGCCCGCTCACATTGAATGCAATGGGCCGGCCGGGCACACCGATCTGTCCATTGCTGTCCAACGCGTATTGCGAATACAACGCGTACCCGCACACATTGAATGCAATGGGCCGGCCGGGCACACCGATCGGTCCATTGCTGTCCAACGCGTATTGCGAATACAACGCGTACCCGCTCACATTGAATGCAATGGGCCGGCCGGGCACACCGATCGGTCCATTGCTGTCCAACGCGTATTGCGAATACAACGCGTACCCGCTCACATTGAATGCAATGGGCCGGCTGGGCACACCGATCGGTCCATTGCTGTTCAACGCGTACCCGGGATACAACGCGTACCCGCACACATTGAATGCAATGGGCCGGCCGGGCACACCGATCGGTCCATTGCTGTTCAACGCATACCCGGGATACAACGCGTACCCGCTCACATTGAATGCAATGGCCAATGTGTGCGCACCGATCGGTCCATTGCTGTCCAACGCGTATTGCGAATACAACGCGTACCAGCTCACATTGAATGCAATGGCCAATGTGTGCGCACCGATCGGTCCATTGCTGTCCAACGCGTATTGCGAATACAACGCGTACCCGCTCACATTGAATGCAATGGCCAATGTGTGCGCACCGATCGGTCCATTGCTGTCCAACGCGTATTGCGAATACAACGCGTACCAGCTCACATTGAATGCAATGGTCAATGTGTGCGCACCGATCGGTCATTGCTGTCCAACGCGTATTGCGAATACAACGCGTACCCGCTCACATTGAATGCAATGGCCAATGTGTGCGCACCGATCGGTCCATTGCTGTCCAACGCATCCCTGTACAAGTCACTGGCATATGTCACTATGCCTGTCACAGGTGAACATATGCCAGCCACATATACTTCCGTGGGATTGAGGGGCACACCTACAACACCACAGCCTGTCCACACTGTATCCTAAGGCATGTAAGGCTGCATTACCTATTCCGTGTATGGGGGTGAACATGTTGTTCTGTGGGTGTCACTTGGGGGCAGCCACTCCCAGGCTGTGCACGTGTTCATGGGGACAGAATCCTTGGTGTTTCGTGTACATGACCACTGTGATGTGCAACTGTTCATTTCTGAGCATGTGGCATGGTCACATTTCACGGTGGTGTATGTGTATGTCATGTCACATACCCCCTGAGTCCCATGTGGGACGGTATGTACGTCCCAGGGTGACCCATTGCCACAATAGTGATGGTCCTCCACAGTCTGTGTGCATGTTGTGTTTACAATGTCTCTGATTCCATGTGCACAATGGGAGACAGTCTCCACATCCACGTTGTTTGTGCATGGACTTTGATGTTGTGCGTGTGTGTGTCACAGACGTCCATGTCTGTCCTGCCGAGGCAACAGGGACCACTACCTGTGGGGGTCATGGTTGTTTTGCTGTGGTGTATTCATGATACACCACGTCATGCCAGTGTCCATGTGGCAATACAGGGTCCCTGGGAATCTACCTGTCGTTGAGCTGTGATGCCTGGGGCACATCTGTCCTCACATGTCACTGTGGGGTGTGTTTGGAACGTGGCAGCAGGAGATGGGAACTGTGACACGGCCTCATGATATCCCATGGCACAACCTGGGACTTGTTGATGCCACTTGTTGAACTGTGATGTTAGATGTTGGCCATGTATGTGCCATACATGTCCTTACGGAACTGCACACATCATGTACTTGTGCCTCATAATGATGTATCATGTGATATTGAGTATGGTCAATGCCACATATGTGGGGTGACTGACAATCTTTCTTTCTTCACCTATGCACTGCAGGGCACCAGCTGTCCATAGACCATTCCCTGACCTTGCAACCATGGTGGAACGGGACTGCATCCGACGGTACCGCTTCACCAGGCCGCTGATTGAGGTATTGACGGTGCTGTTGGCCCCACATTTGCAAGCTGGCCGGACATACCCTACAGCGCTGACCCCCAAGGTGAAGGTGATGGCAGCCCTACACTTCTTTGCCACCGGTACCTTTCAACACACTGTGGCGACTGCTGGTGGGATGTCACAGACCATGTTCAGCCGTGTGCTCCGTGATGTTTTGGAGGCTATGTTGATATACCTGAACCAGTACATCTATTTCCCTAGACTCCAACAACTCACTGACGTGAAGAGTGACTTCTATGCCCTGGGGAGGATGCCGCATGTCATTGGCTCCATTGATGGGACACATGTGGCTTTGGTACTACCACAGGCCCAAGAGCAGGCATACAGGAACCGCAAACACTACCACTCGGTCAATGCACTGGTGGTATGTCTTGCAGATATGAGCATCTCACACGTGTGTGCCCGTTTCCCCGGTTCTGCACACGATGCCTACGTGATGAGGAGTAGTCGCATCCCGAGGATGATGTCACAGATGCGGAACCAGCGTGCCTGGCTTGTTGGTGTGTACTGACTTTGTACCATTGTGTGTGTTCTGCAATGTAGTGTTCCACCCTCTTTTCCAACTCAGCTAATGTGCAATTGTCTGTATGTAGGTGACTCGGATACCCCAACATGCCGCGGTTGCTGACGCCCCTCAGGAACCCTGTGACACCAGCCCAGATGCGCTACAATGAGGCACATTGTCGGACCAGGAGAGTGATTGAGCGGACATTTGGTCTCCTGAAGACTGTAGGGGTGGGCGGAATTCGCGTAGTCGCGCTACGCAAAGCTCCGCGAAACGGTAAAAAACTCCGCGAGCACGCAAAAGTTCCGCGAACACGCGAAATTGCTTGTTTCGCCCGTTCGCGAAGCTTTTTTCCTGTTCGCGAACGCTGTTTGCGTGCTCGGGGAGAAATATCTCGCGAACACGCATTTTGAAAGCGCAAACAGGCAAAAAATTCCGCGAAGCCATGGATCGCGGAATTTTTGGTAATTCCGCGTTCTCCGCGGAACGCGAAATTACCTAAATTCCGCAAATTCCGCGAGCGGAACGGAATTTACCGCCCAGGCCTACTGAAGAGCCGCTTCCGCTGCCTGGACAAGACAGGAGGGGCCCTCCCATATGCCCCAGCAAAGGTGTGCAAGATTGTCATCGTCTGCTGCATGCTACACAACCTGGCAGTGCGGAAGGAGTTGCCTCTCATCCTGGATGACGATGACCAACATCCGCCACCTGTGGAGGATCCTGGCCTGGACCACGATGCCAGTGATGATGATGATGATGGTGATGTCCGCACACAGCTCATCACCAACTTCTTCAGCTGAATGTGAATATCCAGAGATGTCATGTCAATGATGTGAGTTTGCATGATATGTGTTGGTGGTGCTCTGGTGCTGTTTGAGTGTGTCCATGTGCTACATGACTGTATGCGTGTAGCGATGTGTCCTTACAGGTAGTCTGTACTCCCCAACAGTGTTGACATGCTAACTTGGTTCTGGGTGGGTATCTTGTGACATGTATTGGGCATGAGTATTGCAGTTCTGTCCTGTTCTTCAGTGCTTTTGACTGTGTGTCATTTCTGTCCTTCACAGGGTACTTTCAGAGTCGTTTGGTCAACTGTGATCCCCAACACCGTGATTCGACTTCCAGGGTGGTAGCTGTTGTGTCCCTACAGGTGATGTGCGCCACACCCATGGACTTCCTTCCTTCTACACTTGTTGACTGTGTGCCCGCTGCCAGGTGGGATTACGCATCTGTAGTGGTTACAACATGTTGCAAATGTGTAATAAACCTGTGCTTCACTTTGTGATGTGCGTTGTCTGTGGTCACACATCTGACTGACATTTGCTTACTGCACCAGTGGGCTAGTTGACAAAGACTGTGAATAGGTGTTGTGTCTGTGCATTGCACCGTATTTCCTGGCAACATCAGTGTAGGCAATGAGTCAGATGGCCTAGGTGTGTATATGTTGTGTAGCCCTGGTGGTGTGTCTCCCTCATATGTGTCACGTTGCCATGACTCACATGCCTGTGTTGTACTTGCTGTAGCAGTTAGCATGCACAGTGTAATTTCGCTGGTCATCATCTCCATGACAGAAACCACGTTGGAATCACGACAGAGGCAGGTATGGTGTATTAGTGTGTTTATTGTCATACATGTGTGTGTATAGTGCACAGGATGGTGGGTGCTGTACATTTTGATTGCAATCCAAAGTTCCTAGATGAATTGGAAGTCCTGGTAGCAGAAATGTCCTGAATAAAGTCCACAGTCATCTGAGACATTGGTCCAACTTGTACTCCCCATGTCATGTGGGGGAGTTGTGTTGCAGTCAACAGGGTGAACAGTTTGCGCACAAAGGTGATTATCCAGAACAGGTTTTGGCTTCCTGGGGGTTGCACATGGCCATCGGCCTCTCAGTTGCCCCTCCTCGGACGACCCCTCTTCTTTGGGGGGGGGACCCTCAAGTGCAGGCTGCTGCGGTGCAGGGGACTCTCCGCCAGAGTCATCCGCCCTCCCTGTGGCAGTTGCAGTTGTTTCAGCACCAGATGTTGTGGGCACACAGGGAGGTGTTGACTGGTTGCTGCTCATCTGGCGGAGGCATTGTAATATGTCCCTATGCACCGCCGTCATCTCTTGCAGTGTGTCCCACTTGGACTCCACGCGGGACATGTGTGAGTCCAAGCGGGCATGATGGGCAGCCTGCTGCTGTTTAATGTCCCTGAGGAGCCCCACTACCTGGCTGAACTCTCCGGTGCTGGACTGGTACGCATCGGCTATGCGTGCCAGTTGTGGGTCATCATGCAGTCCAGACCCCTCTGTGAGCAGCGACCTATGTCTCCCACCCCTCCCACCACCCCATGCGACACGTGCAGTACCTGAGGTGGCATGCACAGGTGACCCTGGGCCCCCTTGGGGGTTGTTGGTGGTGTTGGTGTCCATGGCCCCACGTTGGTCCAGGGTCCCTGTGATGGTGGTGGTGGTGCTCCTTGGTCTGTCCATGTCGGCAGGGGTGGTATGTGTGTTGACAGTCGTTGGAGGGGTGGGTGCAGGGGGTGCAGCTGGTGGTCCTGCTGGTGCTGCATGATGACTTGCTCCGGAGGTGCCAGGTAGGTCTTCTTCATCCGAGGAGGGCAGAGGCTGTTCCACACCAGTGAGCTCCGTTTCCCCTTGAGCCTGGGACGGGGACTCCTCAGCGTCTGCTGCTGTGTCCCCATCATCACCTGTTTTTGGGAGACACACACAATGTATGTTATGTTTCTGCAGGCATCAATGGTTGACACACCTGACAGTTGTGACTGTACCTCTGGATGCGGCCCTGTACATTGCATTGTCCTAAGTTGTCACAGTCAGAGGTTGATATTGGTGTAGCACATTGTCCTGCATAATTTGGGCATTTCTATATGAATGTTGGGGTGTGTACATGGTCTGCATTGGTTTTATTTGGTTGACATCCGGCCCTCTTTCCCACCCAGCCAGATATTCCACCATGGAACGTGCTTCCATTGCAGGTAGTGCAAGTTGTCTTTCAGGATGTCAGTCAGTAGTGTCCTGCTGTTGGTTGGTGCACAGTTGCCAGCAGGGCCTTGTGCTCCCCACAGCAGTACCCAGTGTCAGCCATCTTGCCAGTTCCTTTCCACTCCCTGTGATGTGCGCATGGTTCAGGGTGGTGATGATGGGACAGTTGTGGGGGTGACCAATATCTGTGACTACCACTCCCATCATGCTATTGCCTCCACCCCAATTCCCAGCATGCCCATACTTACTTGCTTTTGGGTGGACTTCACTGTGTGTGAGTGTGAGAGCAATGGCAAGATGGCTGACAGTGGTGTCCTGCTGTTGGTTGGTGCCCAGTTCCCAGCAGGGCCATGTGCTCCCCACAACTGAGCACCAGTGTCAGACATCTTTGAAGTGGCTTTTCACTCCCTGTGAGGTGTGCATGCTTGAGTGTGAGCTTGCTGGGCCATGTGGGTGGGGGATGTTGAGCTGTGACTACCACTCCCATCATGCTATTGCCTCCACCCCCCTTCCCAGCATGCCCATGCTTCCTTCCTTTTGACTCTGCTTCCCTGTGGGGTTGTGTGCCTGTGCTGACAAGATGGCTGACAGTGTTATCCTGGGGTTAGTTTTGCTACAAGTCCCATGTGTGTCCCTGTGCTTCACACAGCATGACCCAGGGTTGTGGTTCTTTGTGGGATATTTGATTGGAGTGTGAGGCAATGCATTTTCCCAGGTGAGTTGTGTGGAGTTTGTGTTAGGGGTGTGTGTGAGAAACGCTGCTGGTAACTATGGTCAGGGCTGTCAGTCCTCCTTCCCACCCAGCCAGATATCCTACCATGGAACGTGCTTCCATTGCAGGGAGTGCAAGTTGTCTTTCAGGATGTCAGTCAGTGGTGTCCTGCTGTTGGTTGATGCCCAGTTCCCAGCAGGGCCTTGTGCTCCCCACAGCAGTACCCAGTGTCAGCCATCTTGTCAGTTCTTTTCCACTCCCTGTGAGGTGTGCATGCTTGAGTGTGAGCTTGCTGGGCCATGTGGGTGGGGGATGTTGAGCTGTGACTACCACTCCCATCATGCTATTGCCTCCACCCCCCTTCCCAGCATGCCCATGCTTCCTTCCTTTTGACTCTGCTTCCCTATGGGGTTGTGTGCCTGTGCTGACAAGATGGCTGACAGTGTTATCCTGGGGTTAGTTTTGCTACAAGTCCCATGTGTGTCCCTGTGCTTCACACTGCATGACCCAGGGTTGTGGTTCTTTGTGGGATATTTGATTGGAGTGTGTGGCAATGCATTCTCCCAGGTGAGTTGTGTGGAGTTTGTGTTAGGGGTGTGTGTGAGTGGAGCTGCTGGTAACTATGGTCAGTGCTGTCAGTCCTCCTTCCCACCCAGCCAGATTTTCCACCATGGAACGTGCTTCCGTTGCAGGGAGTGCAAGTTGGCTTTCAGGATGTCAGTCAGTGGTGTCCTGCTGTTGGTTGGTGCA
Source organism: Calotriton arnoldi (assembly GCA_963921515.1). Lineage (NCBI taxonomy): Eukaryota > Metazoa > Chordata > Amphibia > Caudata > Salamandridae > Calotriton > Calotriton arnoldi. Next base: position 2,391,785 of record CAWUFW010000933.1, read on the forward strand.
CAGTTGCCAGCAGGACCTTGTGCTCCCCACAGCAGTAGCCAGTGTCAGCCATCTTGTCAGTTTTTTTCCACTCCCTGTGATGTGAGCATGGTTCATGGTGGTGTTGATGTGCGCATTGTGAGGGTGGGCAATATCTGTGACTACGACTCCCATGATGCTATTGGCTACACTGACTTGCCCAGCATACACAGGATTCCTTCCTTTCAGTGGGCTTCACTGTGAGGTGGTGTTGTAGTGGTGGCTACATGTCTGGATGTGTTTGTTTGTTATATTTGTGCCACTGCCTAGCTGTAGTTGTAGTTGTGTTTGTACATGTGATGACACAGTTACATATCACTATGAGATGGCATGTGTTGTGTTTATCTGACTGACATACACATTTTGGGATGATTCTGTTCTGGTTGCTGTGGATTTGCTAAGGGTGCATGGTTTGACTCTCCCCTTGACAGTGAAGTGTGTGTATTGTCGCACAATATTGTGTACATTTGTTGTGTACTCACCAGGCTCTGGGATGTTTTCTAGTCCATATACGCTCACTGGTGGTAGGATGGCCCGCACCTTCTCCTCCCAGGGCTTGAGGTATACTGGTTTGGCAGGAGGGCCACTGCCGGTGTGTTGGCTCAAGAGGTAGTCCTTCTTCAACAGCTCCCTGACCCTCCTGTGCACGTCATACCACCTGTTCTGGATGTCTACCTTTGTACGCAAACATGGTGATTGTGCGTTCACCCTGTCGACAATCCTCTCCCACATCTTGGTTTTCTGCGACATGGGTGTCTGTTGGACCAGTGTACCAAACAGCTGTGGCTCTACCCTGAGGATCTCATCTATCAGGACTTCCAATTCACTATCTAGGAACATATGATTCTTCTTTGGGGGCATGGTGATGGGTGGTGATGGTGAGTGATGTGTGTGTTGGTGTGCAGGTGAGGGTGTGTGAGTGTGTGTTTTGCTGGGTGTATGTGAGGGTGCTATTTGTTGAGGTGCTGATGGTGTGTGGCTTGTGTGATGGATGAGCTGTGGGTGGGTGTGTGGTTGCTGTCTGTTGAGTGCTGGCAGGTAATTTGAATTTGCAAAGGATTATGGTAGGGATTTGTGTCCTTTATATGGGTGGAGTTGTGGGTGTGTCTTTGTTCCCTGTCCCCCCCCAGTATTTATTGGCTTTGTAATTGCCTGTTTGGCCTTTTTTTGTGTGTTTTTCCCTTTGTACTTTTTGTGCATGTAGGAGATGTTCTTGTGACCGAGTCGGACCCTGCAGTTGACTCGTACGAGCTTCTCCGAGTCGTTCACGCTGTGTTTGTGCTGTTTTCTATGCTGCGTACGCGTCGGTCGCGGTGTATTGGGTTGCTTCGGCTCGCAGTTTTGTAAGCGTGTCGGTCGTACGGCTTAGCCTCCGTTCGACTCGGTCGTGTTTTCCACGCGTTGCATCGTACTTGGCGGGAAGAAGTTCGCGGGTACGTTTCGTTCGGGATTCTTCCGGGTGCGTGTCGGTCGGTTCGATTCGAGTGGGTTTCCGGCCGGATAGCTGTTTTCCGCGCGGCTCGGTCGTTCGGCTTGTGTTCCGTACGAGTCGGTCGTATTTTGCATGCTTCTCATCGTACTTTGCGGGTCGGGCTGCACCGGTACGTGTCGGTCGGAATGAATTCCGGCTCCGAGTCGGTCGGTACGTTTTCCGGCCCGAATCGGAATCGACCCCTTAGTCTGTTAGGATTGTTTTGCTTTTAATTACCAATGTATGGAACTGTTCTGAGGGTGTGCTCACTACCATAATTTCATGGTAATTGCACTGTGCCTGTTTACCACCAGTGTCAACCTTTTAAGATAAGGCCGCTGCAGCACAGCTAGGGTAATGGGCACTGGGCTGGTCACACATGAAAGTTGTTTACACACGCGTGTGCGCACATGTGCTGTCAGGGCATAAGAGACTACCATCGCGCGCAGCCTGGTAGCTGCACACAAGTAGCATGCATGTGGCAGTTTTAAACTGCAAATTCGTCTTATCAAAATAACTCCTTTTCACAGGCCTAAATCTTTCTTTTAAATATTAATAAGTGACCATTAAGTAGGCCTTATTGCCCATAGAGGCAGGGTGCATGGTATTTAAAAGATGGACATGCAGAAATTAATGTAACATGTCCTTACAGTGAAAAATCCCCAAAAGCTATATTCGTTGAAACAAAGCGGTCTGCTTCAGTAGGGGAATATTGGGCTACAGTGTTACATTTATTAAATGCTAAATTGGATTGATAGCAGCTGTAGAAATAATTAAAGGACTTATTTTAATTGAAATTTAAAATCCAACTTAATTGTCAAGTCAGATTTTAATTTACTATATTTGAAATGACACTCATAGAAAGTTGTGATTTTCCTGCTTAAAACCAAAAGGCCTTTTTGCCACTGTTCTGTGTCACAAGACTGCTGATGGATGTCCTGTAGTGAGATGTGTATTGCTCCCAGACAGTGGTCAGTGGGACCTTGGTGTGGGGTGTGAGGTGGAAGTTACCTCCTCCTGGCTTGGGGGCTGTGGCAGTAACTTGATTAACTTCAAAGGGGCATTCCCAGTCAAATGCAGATGTAGCACACATCCAGGCTTGCCTCTCTGTTGTCATGCTAGCTAACATGGCTCCAGAGCCAGTGAGAAGGGAAGTTGCCTCGCCCCAGAGGAGGTTTAGGGCTCTGGGGCGAGGCAGGGTGACCAAAAGGGAGGGAAGGGAAGAAGGGTTCTGCCATATTGTACTGCCCCAGAAAACTGTGCAGGTAGGTTGGGAAAGGGGCTGACGGATCATGTGGCATTCTAAGATTGGCCAGTGGTGCCTGGCATCTAGAAATTCCCACCCACACTTATAAATCCCCTGCACAAGGGGAAGACAGATAGCAAGACCCTGGACCTGGACGGCAGCAACACCAGAATCATGGACAGCTGGAATGACAAGCTATCTGATGCCCCTGAAGGACTAAGTACTCTGTCTGCGCTGACCCCCAGCACAAGATGAGTCTTTGGTGCTGACTCCCTTATTCCCCCATAATGACCATTTCAGGAAGACGTGGACTCCCCATCCTGATGCCCTGCAAGATGGCCAGGATGCTGGGGGGTTTGTGGAAGGCAAAGTAGAGGGAAAGGCTGGTGCAGGGAGCCAGTGAAACCTGCTCCCACAAAAAGCCCCTCTGGAGTCAGGAGGCTTGCTGAAAATACTTCAGTGGCTAGAGCATTCCACCAGGAGCCAAATGTGCCCAAGATCAGGAAAATTAGCAAAACGGGCCCGAGTTATACACCTTGGAATGTTCGCCCAATTTAACATCCTCAAACTGAAAATGGAGCATGTGGGGCTCCACCACACTTTTTGAAAGAAATGCCCCTGGGGTGGGCCAAGGCCAGAGGTTTAGGGCAAAGCTCCGCTTTATATAATGTATCCAGGGAGGGGGTGTGCATGGGGCCCCTTCCTCAGACTTACATCTAGCCAGGATACCATCCCTGAGGCCCAGTGTGGCAATAATGGGTTCTGGGACCGCAGACACAGAGCCTTGGAGAGTGGAGGGGGTAAGGAGCTAAATCGCTTCCCAGATGCACTGCTCCCAGGCTGCAGGCAGAAGAACCATCATGCAATCTCACTCGAAGAGACAAGCACGGATGGGAAGGCAGGAAAACAGTTGTCGGCTCCTGTGCGGCACAGGAGCAGTACACAGGGAACCGGCGGGATTGTGAGGCCTTAGGGCTCCTCCCTGCTGCCCCCCATGTTAAGGAAGGCTGATGGTGCCCCAGAAATAAAAGAACACCGCAGCACGAAGCCACAAGAGCAAGTGGCGGAACCACTCAGTAAATATAAATTTTTCTTGCCGGGGACTACCCCAAAATGCCCTGCGTGGCTTCATTTGCATTAGTTTTTCTTCCTTATGATGCCCCAAGAAGGGGTAGGGGCCCCACCAACGTGATTTTTAAGTGCTGTGGGGGGAACGGGGAGTGTAGCATCTCCTCACCCGCTGAATAGATTTGGGAAATTAACCCTATGTCTTCCAGGTCATAGACAGAGTGGCCCAGGGAGACAATTCACCACATTTTAAGAATTTTTAAAGCTAGGTTTTGATGCTTTTCCTCTTGGGAGTAGTGGGGATTCTTAGTAGTGGGTATTTCAGCTATGATTTATATACCCTAAGGTGGTTAAAGAAAGACTTAGCCCCATGATGTTGATTTGCAATGCTTTATTTAAAAGTGCTTTATTGACAACTTAAGGGCCGATTCCGATCTCGGCCGGTAGGGCACCGAATCGGATTTGGCTTTACCGGATCCGATTCGGACGCCTTGTTTCCGACCGATTCGAACACCCGTCCGCGCGAGCAAGTACGATGCGAGCGTACGCGAAATCCCCGACCGACTCGTTCCCGGCTCCGAACCGCTCTGACCGACTCGTACGGACTCGACTCGCACCACGCAATGGAGACGTTCCCCGACCGGGCAAGTACGATGCGCGCCTCGAACAGTCCGAACGACTCGTGCCGTCCGGCTCGAAAGAGCAGTCGGAGCCGGACTTCGGGGGTCCGTGTTGGACCCCCCTGTATGCGTAGCCGCGCGAGTCGCACACAGGGGGGACCCATGGATCCCCCCTACACATGCATGTACGGCGCTAGTCGCACCGACGCGTACCCGCTGTAGGGGGCGCCCTTGTTCGTGACGCACCCATTGAGTCAATGGGAGCCCGTGTACGCGTCGTACGACCGGCTCCCATTGACTTCAATGGGAGTCCGACTGAATCGAGTCCGATAGCATGCGTCCGCATCGTACTCATTCGGTCGGACTGCTAGAGTCCGGTTCGGTCGGATATCTCTCCGAATCCAACTCGGTCGGAGGGATTTCCGGCCCGAATCGGCCCCATAGTTGGTGAAGGATGCATTGCTTATTGATTCTAAGGGCAAATGAACATGCTTACTAAATCCATTATCCCATTTATTGCCACAGTGGTGACCCCTTGACAAAACCAATAGGCTTGGCTTGTATTTTAATGTGATGAGCCCTTGACAAATTAATGTGTGTTATTTAGTAGTGTGTGTGTGTGTGTGTAATAAATCTACTTTTCCTTTTTCAAAGAAAAAGCACTGACTGGACAATCATTTATTGCATGTTGTTATTGCATGCCAGCGAACAGAGATGACTTGCCCAAACCACCTCCCCTGAGTAGGCCTTGTACTTCTCTGCTTCGCTACTCTGAGAGAGTGATTTGCTGCAATGGGGTAATTGGTTCCCAAATAAGGAGACAATTGTGGACCTATTACTTGTGCAGGACTCAAACCCAGCACAACTAATAACCCAATTTCTTACAGTTATTGAACTGTGAGCTGTGTGCTGTAGATTAGCCTATCATTCCCTAAGCTCCCTTAACCACCATGGCAGCAAACTGAGAAGTCATTAGCACTGATGAGCAGAAGGCCAGCATTGGTCTCACTCATCACCAAGGTCCCCTTTGAAACGTACAGATCCCACCCAGATGGCTCCTAAATATGCACTCCCCTCCTCGTTGTGCCTGCATGCTCCGTTCAGCCAATCTTTGACAAACAGATTTTGTACTTCTTTGAGAAATAGGCAACCCGCTCCCTACACTGTCCAAATGTCATCCATACCACATGACTCTGGGGACTAATGGAACCCTAGCTCCTGTTCTGTGTCCATACCATGACAGTGATTAACTACACAACAGGAAATACATGAGGACCTATCTCTCAGTTATGATAGCTTTGAATTAGAGATAAAAATAGTGTGGCAACCTGGACATAAGCCTTCCCTGACAGTCTGCTCTGTTTGCCATCCACAGGGATAAATTCTGAGCAGTGGTAGTCCCCGTCAAGGTCTATTCTAGAGAGGCACTCACCCCTATTCATGGCCATAGCCAACCCAAGAGTCAGGGTTGGTAAACATTGGCACTCACTGGCTAGACCCAGGGACTAGAGACGAAACATTGCCTTTAGGCCAAGGACTTCCCTCCCTGCAGCCTATCATTCCCTAAGCTCCCTTAACCACCATGGCAGCAAACTGAGAAGTCATTAGCACTGATGAGCAGAAGGCCAGCATTGGTCTCACTCATCACCAAGGTCCCCTTTGAAACTTACAGATCCCACCCAGATGGCTCCTAAATATGCACTCCCCTCCTCGTTGTGCCTGCATGCTCCGTTCAGCCAATCTTTGACAAACAGATTTTGTACTTCTTTGAGAAAGAGGCAACCCGCTCCCTACACTGTCCAAATGTCATCCATACCACATGACTCTGGGGACTAATGGAACCCTAGCTCCTGTTCTGTGTCCATACCATGACAGTGATTAACTACACAACAGGAAATACATGAGGACCTATCTCTCAGCTATGCTAGCTTTGAATTAGAGATAAAAATAGTGTGGCAACCTGGACATAAGCCTTCCCTGACAGTCTGCTCTGTTTGCCATCCACAGGGATAAATTCTGAGCAGTGGTAGTCCCCGTCAAGGTCTATTCTAGAGAGGCACTCACCCCTATTCATGGCCATAGCCAACCCAAGAGTCAGGGTTGGTAAACATTGGCACTCACTGGCTAGACCCAGGGACTAGAGACGAAACATTGCCTTTAGGCCAAGGACTTCCCTCCCTGCAACCTCACCTGGTAAATATATAGCATACCAAGGCTGCTGTGGCCTAAGAAGTCCTGGCTGAGCCAAATTCTGCTATGCGTCTCAGACCCCAGTAGTTTGCCGATGGTGGGCACCCTAATGTGCCCTGCTGTTGGTGGGCCTGTTGCAGATGTGTTTGAAATCAGATAAAGTGGAGGCCACCAGCCACTGCCCATCCCAGTTGTATAGGCATTTCGTGTGGCCCTTCTGACGCTTGGAGATTTGACAGCAGTGGACCCCATCTTGGCTAGATGGCATAAGTAAACTCACAAGCCACTTCACTGAGTGGTTGAGGAACCTTTTGTATGTACAACCTTACACCATACTAGATTTGTGTGACAGCCATGCCTGCATCATTGAAGGCAGACAGTCATAAGGGGAGTGGAGGCACTGTCTGATGGGGGAGGTGGAATCTGTTATTTTCCCTGCTCAGGGCAAAACACACAAAAATAAGGAGCCATCTCTTGCACAGTCAAAACATGTACCATTCTGAATTAAATTTATGGCAATAATTTATTTATTATGTAATTATTATGTCATGAAATTATCATGGGTAACAATTCTTCATATAAATTTTGATTGGAATATGCATGCCCAGCCAATGTTATCTTCCTAAGATATTTCTTTGAAGATTTGAGGTGTGAGTTGAAGGTTTCCAATGCATTGACATGTGGTGGAGCATTCATAAAACCTTCTTACAAACTTTTAGCAGACGAATTGATCCCTATACTGGGTATTACCTTTAATTCTGTATATTGCCCTGTGGGTAAAGTCCCTGCGTCTTGGAAGGAGGCCTCAATTGTTTTGATTCTAAAACCAGGCAAGGACCCCCTAAAGCTGATTCATATCGTCCAATCTCCCTGCTGAACGCCGATTATAAGATCTTTATGGGTATTTTAGCAGGGAGATTGGCGAAATTGGTCCCCAAGTTGGTACACACAGATCAGAAGGGTTTTGTGGCGGGAAGGTACATCCAGGAACAGACGCAACTGTTAATTGGTAATATCGACCTGGCCACTGAAAGATCTGATCCATTGGCAATAATTGCCTTGGACGCGGCCAAGGCGTTTGACAGAGTCTGTTGGGTGTATCTTTGGGAAGTATTGGAAATAATGGGTTTTGGTCCTATCTTTATACAAACTTTGAGGAACTGTTATGCGGGGGCCTCTGCCCGGATTCTTCTAAATGGTCAATTGACCTCAAGTTTTAATATCCAGAGGGGGACCCGGCAGGGCTGCCCAATCTCGCCTCTCTTGTTTAATATCTATATTGAGCCTCTGGTGCAGGCAATCAGGATGGATGAATCCATAACTCCCTATAGGTCCCAACTTTATAATTGTAAGTTGGCTTTATATGCGGATGACTTAATACTATATACAAACGACCCTGAGGTGGCTATTCCCCGTGTGGAGGCGCTTTTGAATGGATTTGGGTCCCTGTCGGGATATTTAGCTAACACATCAAAAACAGAGGTGATGTGCTGGAATCTGGATCAATGGGGGGGAGCAACCAGTACAGAGTTAAAATACTTGGGTATTTATATTGTGAAAGATTTGGAAAAAATCCCCCAGATTAATCTTGATAGATCTATTAAAGAAATTGACCGCCTTTTTAGTAGATGGAGGAACCTCCCTTTAACTATCTATGGGAAGGTCAACTTAGTAAAGATGGTCATTCTCCCGAAACTCTCATACTTATTCTCCGCTATACCTCTGGCTTTTCCGTACAAGAGCATTAGTAAAGTACAGAGTAAGATTGGGAGTTTTATCTGGGGTGCCAAAGGGGTCAGGCTCGCCTGGAAGAAACTGAGACGTAGACTTATTAAAGGTGGGCTGGCTTTACCTGATATTAGTTGGTATGCAATAGCATTTCAGTTTAAGGGCATTCGGATGCTGCTTGGGAAACCAGAAGAATCTGCATGGGGAAGGTTGTTGGGAGAAATGGCTAGAACGGAAGAAGGAGGGAGCGATGAAGCCTTCCTATATAAGTTTGGGGCTCCAAAATACTTTAAGCGAGTACGTCTGAAGATTTTGAGGGCAGCTCTGGAAATATGGTACAATGTTAGACGCAAATGGGGGATAGATTATTATTCAGATCTAGCTCCAATTTGGAACTCACCTGGAACACCTAGCTGCCTCAGAGATAGTTTGGCGGTACCTATTAAGAGAGCGGGTATAACTATCTGGTCTGATTTGGTAGATTCGGAGGGGATTCATCCTTGGGAATTTCTGAGGGCTAAGATTGGCATAGGGTTTTCAAGATTCAAATATCTACAGCTGGTGTCATGGTTCGATGCAGAAAAAGACAAAATAAGGGGGAATGGGGATATAGAGAGGCAGTGTCAACATGTACATTCGATAACGAAAGAAATATCTGTGTGGTATAATCATCTATTTGAAGCAGAAGATTTGGAGATTCCATCTTTATCCACGGTTTGGAATCAAACCCCCTTGAACTATCAATAGATGCTCTTTTTGAACCCTCACTGAAGGTGCTATATAAATACATCAAACCTGCAAGTCTGAAAAAGAATCACTTTTTGTTATCAACAGGCTTTATTACACTCCAGCAAAGATAGCAAAGTTCGCCCCTACTCCAATACCAAAATGCCCTAGATGTATGATGCCTACAGCCAATGACCTACACATTTTTTTCGAATGTCCTGAACTAAAGAATTACTGGAAGGAGATAGGTGATACCCTTCACGCTATATTCGAGGCCAATATTGATGTGAATTTGTCATTGGTTTTCTTCGGGGATGATGGATTATACTTAGAGGGCTGCTATTATATTTAATACTGCTAGCACGGAGAGAGGTCTGTAAAAAGTGGAAAGATGCATCTCCCCCGAAAAGAGAAGACTGGCTTAAAGCCGCATTTGCTATGGCCCGCCTGGAGTACGAAGGCGAAGGGGACAAGCCAATAAACATCTGGCAGCCCCTCATGAGTTGGGGTCGAAAACAAAGACTAATATAGTTGGTCCAATGATTACATCAAGTTCCCTCACTAAGGGGATCGGTCGGGCGACCTAAGCGAGTGCGGTAAGTCGGAAGGCTCCCAGATCGTTGTATCGGCTTTATAAGATCCGCAGAAGCTTATTGGTGAGATGAGGACAAAAAAAAAAAACCTTCTTACTCATGGTGGATCTGTTATTTTACACTGCCAGTTGGCCCCGAAAGCAGTATTGCTATGTCTACTCTCCATTACCTGGAAGAGAAGCCGTATAGAGCATCATGCCAGCACACCTAGGTATCAGTAAATATTTGAAATTTGCTTTCTTATAAGAAACAATATAGGTAGAAGAAATCACACTGTGTTATGCCATAGGCATTCCTGCATCACTGTTTGTAAAATCTGTGGAAGATATACTGTTCCTTTTGTATTGTCCCCATATTGATATTGCTTATTTCACATGCTTTGTTGATGTTTACATTTTCGAAGCGGGTGGAACTGTATGGGTTCTCTTAATATGTCTGTGTACCTCTCTCATTATGGGGAGATGGGGCTATTCCATACATCACCATCGTTGTTCTACTGGTTCATGGTTAGTGAGCATATGGCAGAACTGTAATGTTGTATATGGCTTTCAAAGTTGGCAACTGGTCATGCGAGTTGATAAACCATTTTGGTTGTCAACTGTGGTGACATCAAAATAAATGCAACTGCCTTCCACTTCCTCTACCTGGTATCAACATACCTGAGGAGAGTGGGTAATGAATGTTGTAAGAGCATCTTCTCTCTTACCCTGGAGTTCTGTGGAGTTAGGGTAAGTGGAGCAAAAGCAGGTGTCTTAACATCATGGAGACAACTAAACCATAACATGATCTGGAAGGATTTTGTTTAAGACAAATACCCATCCTACAGACGAGCACCAACATATCCCAGCAGCAACTTACTGTGAGTATCCTTTCTCATAGAAGCGTAAGAACATGAATGCTGATTGCATTGTCATATAAAGAAGTGACATGTAGCCAGATTCATTAATGTGCCACTACCGCACCTACAAAACTATATGAATGCAGCACAAGCCAAGCAAATAAAAACACACACCCTTACGCACAACAAATTCCAAGGAAACAAAGACATTGGAACCCCCTCAAAAAAACACAAACTCCATAAAGGCATTCAACTAAAACACAAAAGAAAATGCCCAACTCACATATTCCACGTGTCTTTCTTGAATTTTACCTTGGGATAACGCTTTGTGAACACACTGCCTAACAATCCCTCAGCACCACCCTACCCCCAAATAGGTGAATTTGGCACACATCCACTCATAATCATCCCTCTGTTTGTATTCCACCACTGGTTTCCCTAAAATAAACGTATTCTTTCTCTTACTTCTACCATCCCAGAACCACCAAATTTGCCTTACCTTTTTAATTACATAAGATAATTTGGCCCTCTTTTGTCTCTCTTCTCCAAAATATTCTCTAAAAATCGTACAAACTACAAAAACGTAATTACTTACCTGTTTTAAGTAAATGTCCCAGTGCTGAATCTAGGAGTCCAGCACTGGATTACAAAAGTAACGCAAAAGTAATTTTACCTGCATTTACCTCTGTGGTGCATTTTACATTAAATCCCACACTGGCATCAGTGTGGGTTTAATGTGCTGAGAAGTTTGATTCCAAACTTCCCAATCTTCAGTGTAGCCATTATGGTGCTGTGGAGTTCGTAATGACAAACTCCCAGCACCATATACTCTTAATCGCAGCACTGCACTTACAGTGCCCAGGAATGGACCTGGGTACCGTAGGGGTACAGGGCTCATGCACCTGTACCCTCACCACTGGCATAGGGCACCCAGCTAGAGGGGTGACTGATGTATGCCAGGGCAGTGGTTTGTGGGCATGGCACACAGGGATGTGTGCCATGTCGACTCTTCACTTTGTTCTGCACCAAAACACGCAGCCTGCAAAGGCAGTGTGTGTGTGTAAAGGTACAGGGCCTCTAAGGGTGGCACAATAAGTGCTGCAGCCCTTAGAGGTCTTACCTGGTCACAGTGCCCTGGGTACCTGTGGTACCATTTACCAGGGGCTGACCTGTGGCCAGAGATGCCAATTGGGTACAGTTTTGGGGAAAGAACACAGGCCCTGGGAACCTGATTGGCAGGGACCCAGGGCACATCAAGTAAAAGTGCATCAGTGGTCTGGCAAAAAGTGGGGGGGTTACTGCAACAGAAACCCACTTCCTTACACAAGCCCCCCAGCCCAAAGGCCAGGAGACTCAGCCAAAGCTGGGAGAGTCTTCCTAGTCTTTCAGGCGAGGAAGAGCAGAGGAAGTGGTTTGGGAGTTGCAGGGCCTACTCTGCCTTACATCCTTCTGTCCAGGTCAGCCCCTTTAGGGAGCTGGCCTTTCTCAACAGTTTCAGGACCTAATTCCCAATGCTCCTTTCCTATCTCTTTAGTGCCTTCATGCCATCTTTTTAGTTTGGGTTCAAAGGTGCCTACCTCTGCAATTTCTAACTTAGCTAGGGCAAAGCCCAGCTTACCCACAGAGGTTACCCACAGCTTGAGCAACCCCACCATGACCAATAAGGTCAGGGGGCCTAACTTGCTATTTGGCAGTTGGCTAGGCCACCATGCCACGGACAGTGCTGCCATGAAGGCTAACACCCAGCAGAGGCTACTGACAGCTGTCAGTGCCCAGAACCACACCTTTAGCTCCTCACTGGTAGGTGAAGGGGCTACCTTACAGGCTTCTTTGGATTCTGGTTGCCTGCCTGCTGTTTTAGGATGGGGGGTCACCACACGTGGTAGGGAACACCCTTCTTCCCCCCTATGTTCTGCCAGCTGAGGAGCAACCAACTCAGGCTGGACAGTTGCCTGACTAGTCAGGGCTTTTTGTTGGCTTGGGGGGACTTCACCAGTGCCAATTTTGGAGTTCTCCCTTACTGGGATGGAATCTCCCTGGCCCACTGGAACTGTGGCTAACAGTTGCCCACCTTTCCTACACTGTTTCTTCTTTTACTTTTGGGGCTTAGCTGCACTAGCTGCAGGTTGAGCCCCCGCAGGTTTCTTGGGTGAGGTCTGGCATTGGACCAGTACCTCTCTTTGGCTCAGACCAACCTCTGGGTGGTCATTCCCAAGGAGACAATCAAGGGGAGGTCTTTACTGACTACCACCTTTCTCCATCTAAGGCACCCAGCTACTTCTAGGGGCACTACAGCCACAGGCCTAACAATGACACCCCCTGGGACAGTCCTTACTCTTTTTGTTTCCCCTGGGACATACTGGTTTGAGAGAACCAACCTGTCATGCACCACAGTGTGACTGGCACAGGTATCTCTCAGGGCAAGGGCTGGGATTCCATTCACCAGTAGGTGGTGGAGGTATCTACTCCCCTCTGGAATCTCCAGCTTACCTTGTGGCCCCATTTTCCAGTTGAAGGCTATGAGGGCTTCCTCATCTGAGGACCCTTCCTCCAAAGCTACACTGGCAACCCCTGGAGCTACACTAGTCACCCCTGGAGCTGTGCTTTGGACTTTGTTTTTAGGACAGCTAGGATCCTTGGTGTGGTGTCCTGCCTTTTGGCAGGTGTGATACCATACTCTGTTGGGATCCCAATTCTTACCTTGGTACCCTGTCTTAGTTTGTGAGGTGTCTTTGGGCCCACCCTCTTGGACAGGTTTTTGGGGGGCTACCTGGGACTCCTTACTTTTATCTTTAAGGGGTTCACTGTCTTTCTTCTGGGGAGGCTTTGTAACCCCTTTCTTTTGGTCACCCCCAGTGGACGTCCTAGTCACCCTTGTTTTGACCCAGTGGTCTGCCTTCTTTCCCAATTCTTGGGGAGAAAGTGGACCTAGGTCTACCAGGTACTAATGCAACTTTTCATCAATGCAATTACTTAATATGTGTTCCTTCATAAACAGGTTGTAAATTCCATTAAAGTCATGCACATTGTTTCCAGTTAACCAGCCACCTAGTGTTTTTACTGAGTAGTCTACAAAATCAATCCAGGACTGGTTTTGGGTTTTGTGAGACCCCTGAATCTAATTCTGTACTCCTCAGTTGTGAGCCCAAATCCCTCAATCAGAGTTTTCTTCATGAGGTCATAAGACCCAGTATCTGCCCCAGAAAGGGTCAGGAGTCTGTCTCTGCAGTTACCAGAGAACAGTTCCCAAAGGAGTGCTCCCCAGAAAGTCTTCTTCACCCTTCTGGCTTCACAAGCCCTCTCAAAGGCTGTGAACCACTTGGTGATATCATCACCCTCCTCATATTTAGGGACAATCCCTTTGGGGATTTTAGGATCATAAGATTGCTCTTCATCCTTATTATTTTGATTGCTGCCACCATTGATGGGTGTTAAACCCATCTCCTTTCTTTCTTTCTCTAGAGCCAGGAGTCTGGACTCTAGATCCAGTCTTTTGGCCAACCTTGCTAAAAGGTTGTCCTCCTCATTGAGGCTGTCCTCAATGTCCCCACCAGAGCCTGAGCCACCTGTGTGGTCTCTAGGTCCCCAGAGGTTAACTCTTGGAAATAAGGGTGCAGGGACCCTTTCTTCCCTAGGAAGTGGTGGAGGTGGGTTCCTATCTCCATCCTCCTCACTCCTTTCCTACTCTGACTGGTAATCACCATTTTCAGAGGGGTGGGCCTTTGAATACTCAGCCAATAGCTCCTGGAGCTTTTGTTTGGTTGGATGAGGGCCAATTGCTATGTTTTTGAGTTTACACAAGGACCTTACTTCCTTGAAAGACAAGTGAAGGTAAGGGGTGAGGTCGAGCTCCTCAACCATGGCTTGAGGCAGGTCAGGGGTCGCCGGATCTCGGGTCAGGATCGCCGGGGGGACCTCCTCGGGGTATTTGCCCACTCGAGCTCGGGCCGGATTCGGCGGGTGCAGAGTGTGCGGGATTCGCGGTACCTGGCTGGCACCAGAAGCTGCAGTTCAAACACGTCCGGTGTTCACGGGAGAAACAGCTTGGAAAGTAAAGGCAGGCAGGTCCTCCGGGGTTTTTGAGGTTGCTGGCCGCTGGACACGCCAGGGTTTTGCAGGAGCAGGTTCGAGGGAGACAGGCCTGTAGGGCTGGGGCCAAGTCAGTGGGCGTCGTCCTCTTGTTAGCTCTGCACGGCTTCTCGTCCTTCTTCTTCTCTTCTTTCTCTTGTAGTTGCTGGATCTGAGGAAGGAAGGTTCAGGGTGCCCCTAAATACTAAATTTAGGGGCGTTACAGGTAGGTAAAGGGCAGGGACCAATGGGTCCCTTCCCTGGGGTGGGTACACCCCCTATTCTGCCACTCTCCAGTGGGAGGGGGGCAGGAGCCTGTCCCTGGTTGGCTGGGTCCCCCCATCCTCAAGATGGCGGGGACTCGAGGTTGTGCTTCACCTCGCCTCCCCCACCTTAGGGGTGGAGTTGGCAGAGGTGGGCACACCTCTCTTCCTCACTTGTTTTTCCCGCCGGTTCTCCCGCCCAAAGTGGGGGGTAGAACCAGTGGGGACCAGTTGCTGAAAGCAGCAAATGGTCTGGAGAGGCTCACAAAGGCGGCATGCCTTTGAAGCTTCTCCTTCGTGAACCCTGCCCATCCTGGGGGAGGAGGCTTGGCACCTCGTCCCAGGATGTGCATTGTTTCAGGCCCCCGAGAGCAGCAAGCTCTCAACCCAGGGGTCCAGAAACATGTCTGGTGGTGGCAGCCTAGGCAGCCACTCAGTCAGGTCACTGGAGGTTGGTCGAGTTTCAGGGGGCATCTCTAAGATGCCCTCTGTAGTGCATTTTACATTAAATCCCACACTGGCATCAGTGTGGGTTTAATGTGCTGAGAAGTTTGATACCAAACTTTCCAGTCTTCAGTGTAGCCATTATGGTGCTGTGGAGTTCGTAATGACAAACTCCCAGCACCATATAGTCTTAATCGCAGCACTGCACTTACAGTGCCCAGGAATGGACCTGGGTACTGTAGGGGTACAGGGCTCATGCACCTGTACCCTCACCACTGGCATAGGGCACCCAGCTAGAGGGGTGACTGATGTATGCCAGGGCAGTGGTTTGTGGGCATGGCACACAGGGATGTGTGCCATGTCGACTCTTCACTTTGTTCTGCACCAAAACACGCAGCCTGCAAAGGCAGTGTGTGTGTGTAAAGGTACAGGGCCTCTAAGGGTGGCACAATAAGTGCTGCAGCCCTTAGAGGTCTTCCCTGGTCACAGTGCCCTGGGTACCTGTGGTACCATTTACCAGGGGCTGACCTGTGGCCAGAGATGCCAATTGGGTACAGTTTTGGGGAAAGAACACAGGCCCTGGGAACCTGATTGGCAGGGACCCAGGGCACATCAAGTCAAAGTGCATCAGTGGTCTGGCAAAAAGTGGGGGGGTTACTGCAACAGAAACCCACTTCCTTACAGTCACCAATGAGCCTACCTCATGAATATTAGTGCGGTAGGTCACAGTATGCGACCCATTAGGAATTGAAGCCATCACATGGATAGTGGTCTGCTGTGGTCAGCAGACCACCATATCTGTGATTGCTTTTTTAATGAGGCAACCTTTTTTTTTGTAAAATGCATCCCCGTTTTCCTTAAAGGAAAACTGATGCATTACAAAAAATAAAATGAAATGTTTAGGTTTCATTTCTTTAAGAGTAGGCAGTGGTTCCTGGGATCACTGCCTTCCCTTAAAAAAATATTTGTTTCAACATGCACAAAGGGGAAAGAGTCCATTGGGGCCCTCTTCCCATTTGCAAATGTTTGCCACCACCTTTGAGGTGTTAGTAAATAATTAATGTTTTGAAAACGTAATTCAGTTTTAAAACATTCATTACATAGCACTGCAATTCGGTATTTGGAAAGGATGCCCTAAACACGCCCCTTCCAAATACTGAATTCCTAAACACAAATTGCGATTCGGTAACATGTTAGCAAATTGCAATTTGTGATTTGTACATATCAAAGCATTTTTGTGGTTGGAAACGGCCCAATTCTGCGAATCGGGTCATTTGTGACCACAAAATGCTTTGTACTTATGGCCCTAGGCTCTCATAGTTTTTCCAGTACTCCTGCACAGTCTATTTATGACACTAATTGCAAATCTGTAGGCAATCTTTCTGGCTTTTTGTGTCATTTTCTGAAGAAACTAAGGGCTGCATCATTTAAAGTGATCACTGAGAGCGCTAGATTTAGCCCCAGGGGCTAGGAGCACTAAGTTTAGATCCAGGTTGGTATCACATAAAGCGGGAACTGGGAGCACCAAGTTAAGACAAAGGGCTACATCACATAAAGCGAGCACTGAGAACGTATGTTTACACTCATTCTGTGTCACAGTTTTCAGTGGACTGGTGTTAGACTGGTTGTCATTTGCTTGTCACAGGAACTTTTTAAGACATGTGCAGCGTTTTGCTTGAAATATAGCAGCATTTGTAGACTTATTTAAACAGAATATAACACAATAACATGCGCAAAACAAAATAATTAAGACATACATGACATTGCAGCAAAGGTCAAAACGGAACACAACTGCAATACAACACAACACAATCACATTGCAATAATGCAGCTCAAAATCAGTTCTAAATCAGTTCGGGCTGGACTGTTCCCATGAGGCACAGGGTCAAGACTGATTTGCATATGGCTGGGTTCAAACTGGAATGGCATGGTGAGCAAAAAAACGATGGATTTAGGCCCAGATCTCTGTACTGGGGTGAATGTATGACATTGTTCTGCATTCTGTCCATCAACTGTTGTTTTTGCATTTGTCACCCCGAGTGGGACGGGTATGCCCAGACGTGGGTCCTGTGCTCTCCATGCCACTGGAATCAAGCTATCCTGGCTGAAGAGGGGTGAAACCCTGAAACCGGTCCTAGGATGCTTGTTTCCAGTCCAGGGAGGACCTGGCTTGGCAGTTCGGGCTGGACTGTTCCTATGAGGCACAGGGTCAAGACTGATTTGCATATGGCTGGGTTCAAACTGGAATGGCATGGTGAGCAAAAAACGATGGATTTAGGCCCAGATCTCTGTACTGGGGTGAATGTATGACATTGTTCTGCATTCTGTCTATCAACTGTTGTTTTTGCATTTGTCACCCCGAGTGGGACGGGTATGCCCAGATGTGGGTCCTGTGCTCTCCATGCCACTGGAATCAAGCTATCCTGGCTGAAGAGGGTGAAACCCCGAAACTGGTCCTAGGATGCTTGTTTCCAGTCCAGGGAGGACCTGGCTTGGCAGTTCGGGCTGGACTGTTCCCATGAGGCACAGGGTCAAGACTGATTTGCATATGGCTGGGTTCAAACTGGAATGGCATGGTGAGCAAAAAACGATGGATTTAGGCCCAGATCTCTGTACTGAGGTGATTGTATGACATTGTTCTGCATTCTGTCCATCAACTGTTGTTTTTGCATTTGTCACCCCGAGTGGGACGGGTATGCCCAGACGTGGGTCCCGTGCTCTCCATGCCACTGGAATCAAGCTATCCTGGCTGAAGAGGGTGAAACCCTGAAACCAGTCCTAGGATGCTTGTTTCCAGTCCAGGGAGGACCTGGATTGGCAGTTCGGGCTGGACTGTTCCCATGAGGCACAGGGTCAAGACTGATTTGCATATGGCTGGGTTCAAACTGGAATGGCATGGTGAGCAAAAAAACGATGGATTTAGGCCCAGATCTCTGTACTGGGGTGAATGTATGACATTGTTCTGCATTCTGTCCATCAACTGTTGTTTTTGCATTTGTCACCCCGAGTGGGATGGGTATGCCCAGACGTGGGTCCCGTGCTCTCCATGCCACTGGTATCAAGCTATCCTGGATGAAGAGAGGTGAAACCCTGAAACCGGTCCTAGGATGCTTGTTTCCAGTCCAGGGAGGACCTGGCTTGGCAGTTCGGGCTGGACTGCTCCCATGAGGCACAGGGTCAAGACTGATTTGCATATGGCTGGGTTCAAACTGGAATGGCATGGTGAGCAAAAAAACGTTGGATTTAGGCCCAGATCTCTGTACTGGGGTGAATGTATGACATTGTTCTGCATTCTGTCCATCAACTGTTGTTTTTGCATTTGTCACCCCGAGTGGGACGGGTATGCCCAAACGTGGGTCCCGTGCTCTCCATGCCACTGGAATCAAGCTATCCTGGCTGAAGAGGGGTGAAACCCCGAAACCGGTCCTAGGATGCTTGTTTCCAGTCCAGGGAGGACCTGGCTTGGCAGTTCGGGCTGGACTGTTCCAATGAGGCACAGGATCAAGACTGATTTGCATATGGCTGGGTTCAAACTGGAATGGCACGGTGAGCAAAAAAACGATGGATTTAGGCCCAGATCTCTGTACTGGGGTGAATGTATGACATTGTTCTGCATTCTGTCCATCAACTGTTGTTTTTGCATTTGTCACCCCGAGTGGGACGGGTATGCCCAGACGTGGGTCCCGTGCTCTCCATGCCACTGGAATCAAGCTATCCTGGCTGAAGAGGGGTGAAACCCCGAAACCGGTCCTAGGATGCTTGTTTCCAGTCTAGGGAGGACCTGGCTCGGCAGTTCGGGCTGGGCTGTTCCCATGAGGCACAGGGTCAAGACTGATTTGCATATGGCTGGGTTCAAACTGGAATGGCATTGTGAGCAAAAAAACGATGGATTTAGGCCCAGATCTCTGTCCTGGGGTGAATGTATGACATTGTTCTGCATTCTGTCCATCAACTGTTTTTGCAAAATCACAGCAGCACAAAAAACAACATATTGCCACCCTCAAGATGCCACACAACAAACACACAGAAATGTTCTTGCCACACATTAATACATTCTGAATCCTGTTTTCATAATACAATGGTAAAAGGTGTATGGAGCAAGCAATACCCTAACTTACCACAAAGGACATGCAATAGTGCCAGTCAAAAATCTATTTTGGTCTGGCCCCAAGAGTTTCTGTATGAAAAATAGATGCACTTAACAATTGCAGGCATTCGATTGTGCTTTTTACTGACCCTTTCTAAGTATTGTGACGCTCTGATTGACTATTGATGAAGCCTCATCTTTTATATACAGTATCTCATAGAAGTCACAAAGAACTGATCAAGGACATTGTTTATTACTCCACCTTGTGGTCCTAGTGTTTTGACCTTTATAGCAAGATACGCTGACTCGGGCATTCTAAGATTTGTACTTGCGACATACGGGTCTCACATTATTACCCCGTAGAGCTTTTGTGCCTGCTATAACTTCACAACATCTAATTTGACGCTGGTTATTTCTGACTTTTGTGGCATTTTTAATACGTGGGAGGTGGATGAAGTTGTAAGTAAATGGTGTGAATGTGGCAAGCTATTATAGCGCAGAAATACACCTGTGTACATCATATGCCACTAAATGTATATTTCAGATAATTTTTAATTTCTGCATGATTTCATACGATTTTTCTTTTCCAAGCATATCTATCTGTTGAGGCTCTGGAAAATAATACGCCAGATAGGAACATATATCATTTGATATTTAACAGAATGGATATTTAGTTTTTCGATGTTGATGATGTTTGTAAAAATTGCTTTGGAGAAACAGTGGTCCATCGAGTGGTGGAATGAAACTTGAGGGCCCCCCCTGCAAAGTACATGGAGGTAGCCCCCCCACGCTACCGACCCAGTCAGGAACTCTCAGTTCAGGGCCCCACCTGCACAGTGCCTGAGAGGGCCCTCCGCAGTGCGGGGGCTACAGGGGCTAATGTTACGCCACTGGGCCCAACCGTCATTTTCACTAGATCTGCACCTTCCCTCTTATGGAATAGGATCCAAGGTTATTGATTTTGAATACTAATGTTGATTCTTATCAGTGAGCAGAGTGACGACTTGTGTGTCGTATCAGGTTATGAACAAATGGGGCCTGATTTCAAGTGGTCCGTCTAATTGTGATCTGTGTGCAAACACCTTTATGCAGAAGGATAGCAATTACAAGTGGTGGGATTCACAATTACAAATGATGCCATTTTTAACTATCAAGGGCCCGATTCTGATGCGGTTAGGAAACCTTCCCGATCGAATCGGTTTGGAACTGGTTACCGACTGACTCGGATCAGGAGAGTCCGACCGACCGAGTATGATGCATTCAGATGCTACCAGATACGATTTGGTTGGACTCCCATTGACTTCTATGGGAGCCTATGTTCCTAACTGCATCGTAATCTGGCCATCGGTCGGGAAGACACGTTCCCAATCCGATTCGGAAGGAGCAAATGCCATTAGGAGGCCTTCCTAACCGCATCGTAATCGGGCCCTAGGTGGGAATGCTTTCCGAACCGCATCGGAATGGGGCCCCAAGTGTGATAAAAATTGGGTCTTTTGTTAAATTTCGGCGGGTCAAACATGCCAGAATTCAGCAAGGGAAAATGGCAAAATTTGGTGCAATAAACACCAAGGGGCCGATTCCGATCTCGGCCGGTAGGGCTCCGAATCAGATTCGGCTTTACAGGATCCGATTCGGAGCCCTGTTTCCCGACCGACTCGTACGTGCGTCCGGGCGAGCGAGTACGATGCGAAATCTCCGACCGACTCGTACGCGAGACCCAGCCGCACCGACCGACTCGTACACGAAAGCCGACCGCACCGACCGACTCGCTCGGACACGCCTCGCACCGCGCAATGGAGACGTTCCCCGGCCGGGCAAGTACGATGCGTGCCGCGAGCAGTCCGACCGACTTGCGCCGTCCGGCTCAAAGAAGCAGTCGGAGCCGTACTTTGGGGGTCCGTGTCGGACCCCCCTGTACGCGTAGCCGCACACAGGGGGGACCCATGGGTCCCCCCTACATGTGCGTGTACGGCGTGAGTCGCTTCGCCGCGTACCCGCTGTAGGGGGCACCCTTGTTCGCCTCGCACCCATTGAGTCAATGGGAGCCCGCGTACGCGTTGTACGACAGGGTCCCATTGACTTCAATGGGAGTCCGACCGACTCGAGTCCGATGGCATACGTGCGCATCGTACTCGTCCGGTCGGGCTGCTAGGGTCCGATTCGGTCGGAAATCTCTCCGAATCGGAATCGGCCCCAAAAAGTCATATATTATTTCCAAAAAACTCTAAATATGTTATATTAATCATGGCCCGTAGATTCTGAAAACCTCAGTGCTGGATTTTCATCAGATGCAATAATTATTGTATTGGACAGGGCCTTCTCTTAATGTGGCCCAGAGTAGCACCGAACATGAAGTTCATATGACTGAACATCATTTCCCATCTGTGTGGTCCATAAAAGTGCAGAGCAAAGAAATATAGACTGCAAAGATAAAGACCACACAAAAATAACTACCCAAACAATATTTTGAAAATCACCTAATTTGACCATGAAACATGCTAAGGCTAGATCTAAAACTGTAAATTAACTCAAGCCCCCTGCAGCACCTCTTCACGTAGCATGTGGATATGGCTCTCCTAGCACAACTGGAGCATAATTGCTAAGCAGTAACAACCTCAAAATGGTGCTCTTTGGTATACGGACGAGCAGGGTTAGGTGTCTCACAAATATGAGGATATGAGGTTAAGTGACCTGTGGAAAAAATGTAACTAATCTCCTCTGGAATGCAACACCATTAACAATCAAATGCTTGTTAACCCTGTTCGCGTAGTAGCGCTACGCGTAGCTACACGAAGTGCACTTCGCACTACGCGAGCTACGCGTAGCACTACGCGAACTGCGTAGTGCGGTTGGAAATGCTGTTCGCAATGATTGCACAGTGCCGGATGCTTGTCCGCACTGTGCAATCATTGCAAACGGCATCTTGCACAGTGCAAGCGGTCGTTTTCTGCTGCTCGAGTAGATTTGTACTCGAGCAGCAGTTTTCTCAACGCGGACTGGTAGTCTCTCATCGCGAGCGGTCGCGAGCATACGCGACCACTCGCAATGAGAAACCTGACCTCCCCGCGTTGAGAATCTCGCCGGGAGGTTTATTTTCCACACTCGCGATCGGCAACTTGATGTTGCTGATCGCGAACGAGGAAAAAGTCTCGCCGGGATGTCATTTTGCTCGCTCGCGGTCGCCAACTTGACGTTGAGGACCGCGAGCAAGCAAAAAATGCCCGCTACGCGTTTTTGCACTGTGCTACGTGCAATTCGCGTAGCGCGTAGTTGCGCAAACTACGCAAACTACGCGAGTGTAGCGTAGTTTTCCGCCCAGGCCTAATGCTTGTAACATTCACTATGCCATCATGAACAGCCATAGTTCAAACTCATATGTTTCTCTGCATTATTCATAATTATTTGCAAGGTCAGACAAGAATGATTCTAGTATCACAGCAACAACTGGTAAAACAAAAGTAAGTTCAGCCAGCAGATATTGGGGCAACAATATTGTATTTCTTTATTTAATACCCGTCAATCCAGATACATTTTGCAGTTGCTCAGAGTAATACAGTAGATTATTATTAGATTATGATTCCAGGACGCTACTAATAAAGCAATAATATATTCTAAAATATGCAGTGCATCAGTGGGACGATATGTCCTTTAGCCAGTCTGGCTTCTGAAAACTATTGCCACTTTCTCTGTCAACAAGTTTAGCACTCTTATTAACAATAAATTACAATTGAACAACAAATGAAGCCTTGAATAAGTGATGGTAGGCATTTGGGCAAACTTGACTATTGCCAATCCACTGGTCTGTTCTGAAGTACGTTTCAGAAGCCATATTTGTCATCTTGACAATCAGCCAAATAAAATAAAAAATGATGCCACCATTTTCTTAGTGTACATTAAACAAAAGTAAGAGAAAGAAAGAGTTATATTCCAGATACAACAAGTGGTGCAGAGACAGAATATCGACGTCGAAATATCGAATTGCATGAATATCGAGTCAAGAATATCGATGGTGGTAAATATCGAGGTAAGTTTTTTCGCTGTTTAAAATATCGATTGTTGTGTAATGTGGAAATATCGAATTTGTAAATATCGATTGCAAATATATTGCTGAAAATAATATCGAATGTTTGTATTTTTTATGTTTTTGTTTAATGTTTTTTTTAAATTAATTTGGTAGTAGTTATTTTATATTTTTTAATTATTTTTTTTGTGTAAAAATGTTTGTTTTTCTTGTATTTTAATTTATTTTTAGGAGTGGGATGTTGAGTTTATAGGGGATAGAGGGGGGGAGTAATTTAAAAATATTTGTTTAAAATTTCAAATAATTTTAAAAACGTTTAAAATTTTAGGAGCGAGATGTTGGGTTATAGGGGATAAGGGTTGGGAGTAATTTAAAAATATTTATTTTAAATTTTTTATATTTTTTTAATTGTATGTAAAAATTTAGGAGCAGGATGTTGGGTTTATAGGGGATAAGGGTGGGGACTAATTTAAGAATGTTGGTCGAAAATAAATTATAATAAAAAAATTATTGAAATATATAAATAATTAAAATGTATATATATATAAATGTAAATTATTCTAAAATGTTGAATTTTTTTGAGGGCTAAGATTTTGGTGTAAATTTTGTAAA
Organism: Calotriton arnoldi; assembly: GCA_963921515.1. Taxonomy (NCBI): domain Eukaryota; kingdom Metazoa; phylum Chordata; class Amphibia; order Caudata; family Salamandridae; genus Calotriton; species Calotriton arnoldi. Next base: position 2,415,778 of record CAWUFW010000933.1, read on the forward strand.
ATATTTTATAAATATTTATTTAAATAAAAAAAATAAAAAATGCATGGTTGGTTTATTATTTTTAATTTTTTTACCTATTATTTTATTGTTTTATTTTTTATTTTTATAGTTTTAATAAAATTTGGATAATTTTAGAATTTCATATTGATATTTTTAGATTTTTGTGAGAAGGTGTCTAAATTTTTTAATAATATATTATTTAATAATTGTATTTTTAATCTTTTTCAACAATTTATTTAAAACAAATTTGGAACAGATGTAAGAAAAATTGTGTTACATTTTTAATTTTGATAAAAATTAAATTTAAATGTTTTTATATAGTTTTGGAATATTTTATATTTTAACATATTTCTCATTATTACAATATGTAGTATTTTTCTTTACTTTTTTGTTTTGGAGTTAGGAATAGTAATTTTTTGGGGTTTATTATCCAGCATTTTGTTTTTAGTTTAGTTTGTTTTGGAGTTGGAATAGTAATTTATTATGGTTTATTATCCAGCACTTTCTTTGAGTTTAGTTTGTTTTGGAGTTGGAATAGTAATTTATTATGGTTTATTATCCAGTACTTTCCCTGAGTTTATTTTGTTTTGGAGTTGGAATAGTAATTTATTATGGTTTATTACCCAGCACTTTCCCTAAGTTTATTTTGTTTTGGAGTTGGAATAGTAATTTATTGTGGTTTATTACCCAGCACTTTCCCTAAGTTTATTTTGCAGTTGGAATAGTAATTTATTATGGTTTATTATCCAGCATTTTCCTTGAGTTTAGTTGGTTTTGGAGTTGAAATAGTAATTTTTTTGGGTTTATTATCCAGCACTTTTCCTGAGTTTAGTTGGTTGTGGAGTTGGAATAGTAATTTTTTATGGTTTATTATCCAGCACTTTCCCTTTGTTTAGTTGGTTTTGGGGTTGGAATAGTAATTTATTATGGTTTATTATCCAGCATTTTCCTTGAGTTTATTTGGTTTTGGAGTTCGAATAGTAATGTTTTGGGGTTTATTATCCAGCACTTCCCCTGAGTTTAGTTGGTTTTGGAGTTGGAATAGTAATTTATTATGGTTTATTATCCATCACTTTCCCTTAGTTTAGTTGGTTTTGGAGTTGGATTAGAAATGTATTATGGTTTATTATCCAGCATTTACTTTAGTTGGTTTTGGAGTTAGGAATATTAAATTGTTATTGTTTATTATGTAGTTTTTTTATAGAGTTTATATGTACATTCAAATAAAAAGGAGACGTATGCTAGTTTTTATTGTTAATGTTTTTATTTGCAAACACATGTATTTTTTTCACAATTACATTGTTTTTATTTGGTTTTGTTATACAATTTTTGACAATATTAAAAACATGATTCAGAAATTTAGATATTATTCAGAATTTATTATAAAGTATAATATATTTTTAACATATATTTTTGATGTACATTAGTAAAATTAAAAATATATTTTTACATATATATTTTTTTAACAGTTTTGAAAAATGATAACTTTTCTGAAGTATAGTCATGTAATACTAAATTAAATATATTTGTAATTTTTTAACCATAAACATTTTCGTTTTTATTTTTATCATTTTTTATGAGAAAAAGTAAACATTTTAGTACATTTCTTCTTACATTATTTTAATACATTTTATATAATTTAATTTTTGTTGTAAAATTATATAATATGTATTTTACAAATTTATACTTTGTACATTTTAATTATTATTTAATATAATAAATATTATTAAGAAAATAATATTTAATATAATAAATAATTTACAATTTTTTTAACAAATATCTTTTTTATCATATTTTTTAATAAAACTTTGTTATATTGGTTGCACATTTACAATAGTCTTATTGTAATGTTATATTTTGAAGGTGAGTACATGAAACAAAAGACATTTTAATATATATTAAATATTATATTTTTAGTTTTTGATAATATAATATTTAAATGTATATTTTACAATTTTTTGTACATTTTTTGAACATTTTAATTTTTTTACAAGAAATGAAAAAATATATTTAATTTTTGGGATTTTTAAAATTAATTCTCAATTCTTGTCTATCGGGAGTTAGTCTTTTTTTCATTTTTTTTATGCGCCCATTTTTTTTCTTCCTTTTTCTCACTTTTCCGTCTATCTGTTTCGCTTTTAGGTCATTTTGCAAGACGGAACCTCGCGGTTGGGAGCAGTGTTTCGTAGGTTAAGGTAAGTTTGATTTATTTTACTTTTAAGGTGGTTTTAGGGTAGGGGCGAGGTAGTAGTGTAGTTAGATTTGTTAGGTCATTAGTTGTTCGATTTTGGTGTAGTTAGGTCTTGTTTTTGTAGTTTAGTGTTTTATGTGTTTGACATAGTGTTGGATAGAAGTAGAGTGTTATGTAGGGGCCGATTCCGATTCGGGCTGGAAATCTCTCCGACCGAGCCGGACTCGGAGAGATTTCCGACCGAATCGGACCCGTGCAGCCCGACCAAACTAGTACGATGCGTCCGTATGCTATCGTACTCGAGTCGGTCGGACTCCCTTTGAAGTCAATGGGACCCGGTCGTACAACGCGTACGCGGGCTCCCATTGCCTCAATAGGTGCGAGGCGAACAAGGGCGCCCCCTACAGCGGGTACGCGGTGAAGTGACTCGCGCCGTACACGCACAGGTAGGGGGACCCATGGGTCCCCCTGTGTGCGACTCGCTCGGCTACGCATACAGGGGGTCCGACACGGACCCCAGGCACGGCTCCGACTGCTCTTTCGAGCCGGACGGCGCGTGTCGGTCGGACTGCTCGCGGCGCGCATCGTACTTACCCGGCTGGGGAACGTCTCCATTGCGCGGTGCGAGTCGTGTCCGAGCAAGTCGGGTGGTGCGGTTAGACCCGGGAACGAGTCGGTCGGAGCGGTTGGGACGCCCGAACGAGTCGGTTGGCGATTTCGCATCGTACTCGCTCGTCCGGACGCGCGTACGAATCGGTCGGGAAATAGGGCTCCGAATCGGATCCGGTTATGCTGAATCCGATTCGGAGCCCTACCGGCCGAGATCGGAATCGGCCCCGTAGTGTTAGTTATGTGTTGTTAAATTATGTTTTGTTGTATTTAATGTTAATATTAATGTTTGTGGGTTTTTATATGTTATTGTGGGAGGGTGTTCTTTTTTTTTTGTTTTTACAGGTTTTCCGTTTGGTGAACGGATGGTGGTGACAGCGTGTTTATTTTAAAAAAAAAGGAAAATGTATTTTGTTTCTTTGAAACAAGTTAATTTTGTACATTTCCTTTTATTTTTCTGGTTTGTTGGAGCTTTTTGTTTTTAAAGCTATTTTTCGGGTTTTTGAGGGTTTCGTTATGGAGAGGATTGCGTCGTTGGAGCCTTTTTCGACAGTTGTATTTTTGCATTTTTTTGGGGGCTTTGTTTTTAATGGATTCGTCTTTTGATTTATCTACAATGGATTTATTCGTTTTCAAGGACCGTCTACTGCAACATAACTATAAGTTATTTTTTATTATTATGGGTGGGGAATGTTTTTGGTTATATTTGTTTTTTGTTTCTTTTTATTTTAATAATTATATTATGTCATATATTTATATGTACGTTTATAATTTTAAATAACAAAATTATAATTATTAATTTAAAAGAGAGTAGAATTGTGTAGTTTAAATGTTTTGTCATTTAAAAATGCTTATGATGTTTAGGGTTGTTTTTTGTTTATAGTATCGATTTAGCAATCATGTCTAGGTATTCTAGCCCTTTAGTGTTTGGAAATAGTCGAGTTTTATACATTGTTTTTGTTTGTTTACTTAGGGGCCTATTAGGATGACGGGCGGACTTTCGTCTGCCCGCCACCCTAGCGGTGCTGGGACCGGCCACCAGTGGTGCGGCGGTCCCGCACAGGCGATTAGGATGCCACCGCCACCGTGGCGGTGGCATCTTCCATTCCCAGCATTGTGGCGGGCGGTGCACACAGCACCGCCCGCCACAATGCTGGGAACGCACTGTGTGCATTGGCATGCACAAGGTGGCAGGCACCGCGCGGTGCCTGCCACCTTGTGCATGCCAATGTTGGGGAATACCATGGGTACCCCCCAAGTGCAGCCCCCCACCCGCCCACCCCCCAGGGGGCCCGCAACGGGTCCCCAAAGGCATTCTCCGCATGCCTTTCCATGGCAGACTCTCCGCCATGGAAAGGCATGTGACCGCCATCATCCTAATATGGATGGCGGTGCCTGCAAGGCACCGCCACCATATTGCAGGCCTTTTCCGCCCGGTAGGCAATCGGGCGGATTGCCTACCGGCGGACGGTCTTTCCGTCCGCCTGGGTCCCCACTGCCATTGTAATATGGTGGGGAGGAAATGTTAGGCGGGCGGTCAGAAATGGTGGGCGGATCGCCACCGCCATACGGGCGGCGGCGATCCGCCCGACATCATAATTACCCCCTTAGTTTAGGCCTATTTTAGTTAGGGATTGCTCTAGCCTTAGCTCTTGATAGCTTTATTCTTTTTTTATGGCTTCTATTAGTTTGTGTAAGGTTGGTTGTCCTCTTCCTATTGTGGCTTGGAAGGCATTGTGCCATCCTTCCACTGCATTGTTAGTTTTAGCTTTTTGAGCTAGAGTGCTATCGTAGATGTTCCACCTGGGAATTTGAAACTTTGGTTGTCTACAGTGCCCTGACCTATGTAGCCTTCCCACCCAAGTGCCTTCAAAGTAGTCTAGGAAGGGAGTTAGTTTTGTTTTGTTTGCTTGGTAGAAAGGGCTTTCAAGTAGTATGTTATAGTGGTTGGCTACTTCAGTTGTTGGTACATAGGCCAGGGCTATTAGTTTTTTAATTTGATAGGCAAAGTTGCTATTGGTGGCATAATCTATACTTAGGGGCCTATTAGGATGGCGGGCGGACTTACGTCCAGCCGCCACCCTAGCGGTGCTGGGACCGGCCGCCAGTGGTGCGGCGGTCCCGCACCAGCGATTAGGTTTCCACCGCCACCGTGGCATCCTCCATTCCCAGCATTGCTGGGAATGCACTGTGTGCATTGGCATGCACAAGGTGGCAGGCACCGCGCGGTGCCTGCCACCTTGTGCATGCCAATGTTGGGAGCACCATGGGTACCCCCAAGTGCAGCCCCCACCCCCAGGGGGCCCACAACGGGTCCCCAAAGGCATTCTCCGAATGCCTTTCCATGGCGGAGTCTCCGCCATGGAAAGGCATGTGACCGCCATCATCCTAATATGGATGGCGGTGCCTGCAAGGCACCACCTCCATATTGCAGGCCTTTTCCGCCCGGTAGGCAATCGGGCGGATTGCCTACCGGCGGAAAACCGGCGGACGGTCTTTCCGTCCGCCGGGGTCCCCCCCGCCATACTAATATGTCGGGGGAAATGGGTGGCGGGCGGAGGGAAATGTAGGGCAGATCGCCACCGCCATGCGGGCGGTGGCGATCTGCCCTACATCCTAATCACCCCCTTAGAGTAGATTTTTGGAGATGTCTCCAGATACTTTGGTTGAAGTGATAATAGCAACGTTGTATTGCAGTGTGGGTGTATTTTTAAAATTGACTGAATCATTGCTTGTTCAAAGTCAATGATTATTTTTTGTGGAAAGTAGTTGTCTGTGTGTTGTTTTATTATTGTAAGGAGCTCTATGTAGGTGGTATATTGATTATTAGGGAGTAGTACATATATGAAGGGGATGTTAGTGTCTTCATATTCGCCGTGGATGGTATACAGTTGGTAAAAATGTTTGGGGCAAACTTTGACTGTGCCATCCATCATCCATGTTTCGCAGTTTTTTAGTTTTTGAATGTTGTTGTTGGTGGCAAAGATGATAATTCGTTTTTCATGACATGTATTCCGGTAAGATTTCTATTTCAGCAAAAGTTTGGGGGGGGGTGGGTGGTGTTTGAGCAGTAGCTCTTTTAGTTCTGGTTATTAATCTTTTTAGAGTGGGAATGGATGGTAGTTGTCCTGTGACATGTTCAGGGACCTAAGTTAATACGTTTTTTAGTATTTGGGTACTGGTCTGTTGGGAGCTGGTGCTTGCTTCCCTTATTGTTTCTCGAGCATCTATGACCTCTATTTCTGTCACGTTGGGGGGATGGTTGTGTTCCCTGACATTAACTACATTTGTTTCTACTGTTGTGGCTCTCTCATAGCAAGAATTGGAGTAGTATTTGCTACATTTCCAATGGAATTTGTTTCCAGTTATTTGTTCTTGCGTATAAGTGTAGCCCATGTAGCAAAGAAGTAGTTTTCCCTTTCTGATGTGATGAATTTTGCTCCATCTGCGATTTTTTTGTCTATCTGTGAATATATGTATATATATATATATATTTATTTATTAATTATAAGGTGTTTAATAGTAAACATGTTTGTGTAATTCCTTTATTTGAAAATAAACTTACATTTGTCTTTGTTTAATTTTCTTGTTGGATATTTTATTGATGGTCGTTGTTGATTCACTGGTTTCTTTTTTCTGTTGGTTTAACCCCTTGACCGCGATCGGAATTCCGCTCGTGTGCTGGACATTCCGATCGCGGGTGGGGTCGTGACGAGCTCAGCTCATCATGCGCACAGCGCTACCGCGCAGCATGACGAGCTGAGCTCGTCATGAGCATCGAAGGGGTTAAAAGCAAAATTTTATTTTTATGAAAGTGTTATATTTAATTTCATTATTTCGTTTATTTATTTTCTATTTTTATTTAGTTGAGAGAAAAAATACTTACTATTTTTAGTTGATGAAGTTTATTTTGTTGATGTTGTATGTTGAAGTTTGTAGATTCTGTGAAGAGAAATGTATTTGTTAGTTATATTTTGCTTTTTTATTTAATTTATTGTTTCATATTATTTTGCTCTATTTGTTGGTTAATTAATATACTTACTTTGGGGTCCATTACGATGACTGGCGGATGCACCTCCGCGATGCTGGCGGTGGGAGAAAACGCTGTTTTCTGCCCGTGAGCAGCGGTGCCCCCGTCTGCCATATTACAATGGCCAAACACAGCCCATTGTCCGTCCGCCGCGGTGCAACTCGCACCGCAATCAAAACGCGCCCGCGGCGGAGACAACCAATCCAGAGCCACCGCCGTACGGAATGACGTCCCTCCCGCCGTACAAATTAGGATGCGCAAAACAGCCAGGCCCACCGCAGCGGAGAAACCCACCATTCAGAGCATACGCAAGCACCACAGCGGAGCGCGAAATCGAGAACCGGAGCCGAACGCCATGGACCCGGCATTACACGTCTTCCCGGCGCTGTTCATGATCCACCTACAGCAAGCCATGGACCGTCGCGGACGCCGACGCAGGTACGCCATCACACAACTCCGCAAACAAACACAATCCACAAATCCATGTCCGATGTAAGGTGCCTGCCCCCACCAGACACCCTTGTGGGGACAGGAACACAACCACAGGTGTAGCCACACATGTCCCACCTGCCACTAGTCCACCCCTCCACACCCCGGCCACCATGTCTGCGATCCTGAAATAATGCCCAGTTCACGTGACCGCAGCGTTGAATCCGCGAGTAAAAATGCACACAATGTAGTAGCGTGGGCCAGCGCAAGGCAGGGGCTGTGCCCAAAGTACACAGGGCAACACCTCCCCACTCCACACACTAGGCCCACCCACACCATGAAGGGACATCTCCCTGTGCCCCCACATGGCCAAAAAGCAGCCAGGTGAACACACACACTGCACCACACAACAAACAACTAGGGAGACAGCCTCATCAGGTGTGGCTGCAGAGCAACACACAGCGTACAAGCACTGGGCCAGGGGAACACACACACCACAACAACACACACACACTGACAGGAAAATAGAACCCCACACACAGAGCATCTGTCAACTGCATGACACAACACAACACAAACACTGCACACAGCCACATCAGTCACAACACATGCACAGGCAAAGATATCAACATGCTACAACAGCCAAACATCAGGGGGTGCACAACAGGCAAGGACAAGGCAACATCAACTCACAGCACTGCATGCACACCAAGCAGTGTGTGCACAACACACATACCAGTTAAAAACAGAGATGAGTGACACACCATGAACACACACAACAACAATCTAAACATCACACACACAACAACACACCCAGGAAGTCAATCAGTCCACAGCAAACACACATTCTTCCAAGCCAACACACACAGATGCACAAGTCTGGGACACAAAGGTTGAAACAACATGATCAGAGGAAAGAAGACATTGGCAATGTTGAAGTGGAAAATAGAGCATGTGTCACAGTAAACAATACCCACACAGTAACCCTTTCAATTAGCAAGGACACTGACAAGGCAGACAACAGGAGTAAATATCTTATTTTTATTAACATTTCACACTGTCATGCAGCAAAAGTCAGACAAGAGCAAGGCCAGTGGCCAGTTCAAAGTTCAGGTGAGGTACATGAGAAGCTGCACAGGCCAGGGGCAAACAGCAGTGAACAACAAGGCCAGTGGCCAGGACACAGTGCAGGTGAGGTACATGAGATCCTACACAGGCAAGACTAGGACATCAGTCGACAACAAGGCCAGTGGCCAGTCCAAAGTGCAGGTGAGGTACATGAGAAGCTGCACAGGCCAGGGGCAAACAGCAGTGAACAACAAGGCCAGTGGCCAGTCCAAAGTGCAGGTGAGGTACATAAGATCCTGCACAGGCAAGGGGCAAACAGCAGTGAACAACAAGTCCAGTGGCCAGGACACAGTGCAGGTGAGGTACATGAGATCCTGCACAGGCAAGGGGCAAACAGCAGTGAACAGCAAGGCCAGTGGCCAGATCACAGTGCAGGTGAGGTACATGAGAAGCTGCACAGGCAAGTCTAGGACATCAGTCAACAACAAGGCCAGTGGCCAGTCCAAAGTGCAGGTGAGGTACATGAGAAGCTGCACAGGCCAGGGGCAAACAGCAGTGAACAACAAGGCCAGTGGCCAGTCCAAAGTGCAGGTGAGGTACATGAGATCCTGCACAGGCAAGGGGCAAACAGCAGTGAACAGCAAGGCCAGTGGCCAGGACACAGTGCAGGTGAGGTACATGAGATCCTGCACAGGCAAGGGGCAAACAGCAGTGAACAGCAAGGCCAGTGGCCAGTCCAAAGTGCAGGTGAGGTACATGAGATCCTGCACAGGCAAGGGGCAAACAGCAGTGAACAGCAAGGCCAGTGGCCAGATCACAGTGCAGGTGAGGTACATGAGAAGCTGCACAGGCCAGGGGCAAACAGCAGTGAACAACAAGGCCAGTGGCCAGGACACAGTGCAGGTGAGGTACATGAGATCCTGCACAGGCAAGGGGCAAACAGCAGTGAACAGCAAGGCCAGTGGCCAGATCACAGAGCAGGTGAGGTACATGAGAAGCTGCATAGGCAAGTCTAGGACATCAGTCGACAACAAGGCCAGTGGCCAGTCCAAAGTACAGGTGAGGTACATGAGAAGCTGCACAGGCCAGGGGCAAACAGCAGTGAACAACAAGGCCAGTGGCCAGTCCAAAGTGCAGGTGAGGTACATGAGATCCTGCACAGGCAAGGGGCAAACAGCAGTGAACAACAAGGCCAGTGGCCAGGACACAGTGCAGGTGAGGTACCTGAGATCCTGCACAGGCAAGGGGCAAACGGCAGTGAACAGCAAGGCCAGTGGCCACTCCAACGTGCAGGTGAGGTACATGAGAAGCTGCACAGGCAAGTCTAGGACATCAGTCGACAACAAGGCCAGTGGCCAGTCCAAAGTGCAGGTGAGGTACATGAGATCCTGCACAGGCAAGGGGCAAACAGCAGTGAACAGCAAGGCCAGTGGCCAGTCCAAAGTGCAGGTGAGGTAGATGAGATCCTGCACAGGCAAGGGGCAAACAGTGAACAGCAAGGCCAGTGGCCACTTCAAAGTGCAGAGTGAGTACATGACATCCAGCACTGGGAATGTGTGGTACAGTACCCTGCCATGGTCAGCAACACACTCAGTGCGTCATAAATGGGCAGTCCATGGTACCACTGTGGGAGAGACATGTGTGTGAGGGTGACCAACACTCAGACTTGGCTGGCAGTATGACTGGGAGGTGGCTGTCTGTCGGGGCCAGTTGGGGTACTGGCTAGGGGAGAGAGAGGCCCAGCTGGGGTAGAGCCATCAGTGTTCTGGGAAGCCTGAGGGCTGCTAGGTCCAGGTGTGGTAGAGCCAGCAGTGGTTTGGGAAGCAGGAGGGCTGCTAGGACCAGGTGGGGTGGTGGCACGTGGAGGTGGACTCATGCTTGCACGAGACACAGTGTGTGTGGGAGAAGTTGGAGGGGTTCCCTTCCGCTTTTTGGGGATTTGATATGGCTTCCCTGTCCTGGGATTAATGCCAAGTGGGGTGTATACAACAGGCACACTCGTCACAAAAGCTGTCTCATGTGCAGATGCTGGTCCCCCCTCTGGGGACGTGCTGGATTCTTTGGGACGCTTGGCCCCGGATTGCCTCTGCCCCTGCATCACCTGCATCACCCGGTGTCCCCCCTACAGTGGCCTCCTTCCCCTGCTTCACAGGGCTCTGGATGGGAGTAGATGTTGTGGGTGAACTTGCCTTGGAGCTCTTCTTACGTGTACCCTTAGCAGGCACCTGTTTGTCACTGGGCACGGAAACTGTGTGCTTGTCTCTGCGAGACACTTTTGGGACAGGTGAGTCCTTGGCTGGGGATGCCTCTGAGGCATGTGAGCCTGAGGCCTGCTCCTTGCCATCCTTGCCCTGGGTGTGGCCTGAAGTGCTTTTGCCTCTGCGCTCTGGTGTGCGTTTACCTTTCTGTGGGGATGGTGTCTGCGGCCTGGACTGCTTGGGCTGCTGCTGCCGTGTGCTGCGTGTGCTGTATCTGTCCCTTGATGTCTGGGGTGTGTGGTCACTATCATCAGATGCGGCCACTGGCAGGGTGGTGGGCCTAGGGACTGGAGCTGGACTATGGGATTGGGCAAGTTGAATGGCTGTTGTCACTGCAGAGGCCAGAGACTGTACAGTCCGGTGTAGCCCACCCACATCGGAATGCACGCCCTCCATGAAAGCCACCACCTGTGCCAATTTTTTGTCATGGTCCAGGAAGGCATTGAGGAGAGCTGTCTGACCCACACACAGCTGGCGCAAAAGGTCCACAGACTCTGCACTGATGGCAGCAGGGGGACAGGGGCAGGGGCAGCGGTGCCTGGGATGAAGGACACTCTTCCCTTCCTCGTGGTGCGAACACGGGCAGCAAAAGTGGGAGTAGCAGGGAGGGTGGGCACTGAACGCTGTGTGGTGGACGAGGAGGCAGACTCCCCGTTTCCTTCGGACAAAACCATAGATGCATCACCGCCGTCGTCAGATGACGTAGAGGTCTGCGTTTCTGGCAGGGACTCCTCTAGATGACTACGGTCCCCTCTGATGCGCTGGTGACATCCGTGTCACTATGCAGGTGAGCATCACCTGTGCCTGATGCCTCACCACTGGTGTCCGTCCCATGTCCTTCCGTTCCCATGTGAGTTGCTGCATGAGAGAGAGAGAGAGGATAAGTACATCTGCATCAAGTCAACAAATATCTGCAAGTGAAGCATCACTAATGATGGACAACGATCCATGTTGGACAACACCATGGGCAGTAACATTGTGCAACCTCAATACAAACATAAATTACCGTGGAATGATGAAAAATTGTACAGAATCCACCCATGTGATGGACACACAGCCATTTAGCCTGTTGGTGGCTACGTCTAACAACACACACATATCCCTCTGTGCACACCTAGGGCCCTGAAGGGTTCAAAGATCCTACTCACAACATGTTGCCAACGTCACAACATGATCCAGCAGAAGGCACCAACACAGACACAGACCCAGACCCCAACATAACCACACACAATGTCCATGGGGACATGCCATCCACCATGTCGTATCTTGGGGCACAACTACAGTTGCACATCGGTGTCAGATGTTTAGCCAGCACTAATCTGACGTCAGGCACTGCACACATTGATAATGGCACACTCAGATCATGCACTCTGCTGGACCCTGACATGTGATGTCCGTGACGACACCAATGAAGATGGTACCAGAAGCCAAAAACTACAAATGTGAAGTCAAGGCCCATTATACCAATGACATGGGAAGGTACATGTAGGGGGAATGCATGACAACTGCACCCCACACCGCGACCACTTACACACCATTGCATCACACTAGCAACATCACAGCCCTGCACTGGCCCAGGCCTGGAGCACATGCTGGCAAACAACAACCAGAGTCACACTCACAGAATACTCACCACCAGCTTGCTGCTGATGCACCTTCAGACGTGCATCGAGGTCATGCTGCGTCACTGCTAAAATACGTCCCATTAGGGGTGTCATGCTGCACCGCGCCAACCTGCCGGATCGAGGGATCAGCCCCAGTGTCATCTCTGCCACGTTCCTGCTTAGCCGTGCGATGTCTTGTGACAGTGGGAGCGCCGTCGTTTGGAGACACCCAGTGCACGCACCTTTGATGCAATGGCCCTCCACACGGCCTTGCGCTGGTTGACTTTTAGCTGTAGACATGGGAGACAAGAGGGGGCAACATTCAGTGTAACCAACCACCATTCCCCAGTGCAGGACCATGACACTGACTCATCCCAAATTCTGCCATTACATCAGCGGCGACCATGCATCTGCTAATTGCAAACATCATCATGTGTGAAACACACATTAAGGCATGCAGGTATGAGGGTGGACACAGTACATGGCCATCTCCTGGCCATGCATGACGCCAGCAGAGAGCTAAATGTGTATGCTGACCACATCTAATGCAATATTCTGGGAATAACAAGACATGCAAGACATCACTACATATGTGACTGGGAATACTCACTGTGCCCAACACTGCGCAGCCCACAAAGCACTTGCCCTGCAACTGCCACACTGTGTCATTGATGTCACATTGAGGGACATGACCTCACGAACGCAGACCCTCATCACAAGCCCTGTTGTGTGCAATCTACATCTCTGTAATGGCACATTGATGGAGACTCAAGAGGAAAAGCACATATGTGACACTCTGTACATTCAGTGTTGTGTCACTGTCAGATTGGGCAGGAAGGTGTTTTAGGTGTGGTGACCCTGCCCATATGGCCAATTTTAAAGATTGCCCAGGATGGAAGACTATATGTAAGATTTGCAATAAGAGGGGTCACGTTTCCAAGTGTTGCAGATCTGGGAAGGGTCAAAAGAAAGTCAGTGAAGTTGATCTCTTTGTAGAAGATGTAGAAGAAATTGTTGTCTCACAAATTTTAGGGGTTCCTCTGACAGTCCATATGAAGTGGTACTAGTCAATGATGCACCTGTTAACATGCTGTTTGACTCTGGCGCCAAGATTACGTTGGTACCAAAGAGTTTCTATGAGGAAAGTTTAATAGGTAAAGTGCCTCTTACTAAACCAGACATCAGACCCAAAGGGTATGGTGGTGTTACGATAGATTTGTTGGGATATTTTTGGGGAACAATCGATTTTAAAGGGAGGATTATTCCTGGTAAAATCTATGTGTCAATGAAAGGTGACTCACTTATCAGTTGGTTTCACCAGAGAGATCTCCGTGTCTATCTTGATCCCAACGAAAAACCATCTGTCTGTTTGAAAGAATTAACCCCTGTAAGAGTGGTCGATGGATCAACTCAAGATTGGATTAAAGCCTTTCCTGCTGTTTTTAGAAGTGATTTGGGATGTTTAAAAAATATGTACATCGCATCCTCATAAAGGAAAATGTTGTACCGAAAGCAGCGAAAGTTAGGAATGTGCCTCTTCTAGTTAGGGAAAGTATGAAATGTGAACTTGAGAAACTTTTGAAGAAGGGAATCATTAAGGAAGTTGAAACAACTGAGTGGGTCTCTCCGGTGGTTATGGCTCGAAAAGCCAATGGAGAGGCCCGGCTCTGTGTTGACCTAAGAGAGCTCAACAGGGCGGTGATCGTTGACCACTACCCTTACCCAACATCACTGAGATGTTGTGCTCTCTTGAAGGGGCAAGACACTTCTCTTCGTTAGATCTAACCTCGGCTTACCACCAAGTTAAACTGCACCCTTCTTCAGAAGACCTCACTACTTTTGTAACCCCGTTTGGGACTTTTAAGTATTTAAGGATGCCGTTTGGGCTAGTTTCAGCGGCCTCTGTGTTTCAAAGAGTGATGGAGAACATACTGGGAGGTCTTGAAGGGGTTAAAGTATATCAAGATGATGTACTCATTTTTGGGGCAGATCTAGATCAGCACGAGATGAGGTTGAGGTCCGTTCTAGACTTATTACAAGATGCGGGTCTTACACTTCGGGCAGAAAAATGTAAATTTAATGTTGAAGAGATAGAGTATCTTGGTCATGTTGTCTCTGCGACAGGGATCAGACCAAAACTGCCCTGGTAGATTCCATTCTCAATTTACATTCACCCTCCACAAAGGAAGAGTTAGTCAAATTTTTAGGCATGGCAGAGTTTTACCACAAATTTGTGCACAACTTTGCTGGGAAGACACAATGTTTGAGGTCTCTTTTGAAGAAGGGGTGGGAGTTCGCGTGGTCAGGAAGTTGTGAAGAAGAATTTATTGAGATAAAAGGATCTCAAAAATGCCCCATGTCTCAGTAGTTTTGACCCTGCAAAAATTTCTTACCTCATGACTGATGCGAGTTCGACAGGACTAGGAGCAGTTTTATTACAGAAAGTTGCTGGGGAAGAGAGGACAATCTTGTTTATCTCCAGACCCTTGAGAGGTGCTGAATGTGATTATTCAGTTGTGGAAAAAGAGGCTCTTGGTGTGTATTGGGCTATACGCAAATTACGGAAGTTTCTGTGGGGAAAGGAGTTCAAAGTTTTGTCAGATCACAAACCCCTAAGAGAGGTTTTTACAAAGAAGGGCATTGACTTTGTGTCACATCGTATTCGCAAATGGGTAGTGGCTCTTCAAGAATTTGAGTTTGAGGTGTCATATTTACCCGGTGCAAATAATATTATCGCAGATTGTCTTTCAAGACTTGGTTCTGTTGATAACGACGAAGTAGATGATGTAGAATGGTTTGGAGGAGAACACATTGAAGAAGAAGTCAATGTTTGTTTGATTACTGAGGGGATAATATCTGAAAGCGAATGGAAGAGATGCCTAGTGGATGATGATGTTTTGCAGACGGTCATTACCATGGTTAAAGGGGGTGGTGTGAGAAGAAGGATTGTAGTGAGACTCTAAAAGGGTTTTGGAATGTAAAAGAAGAGTTGGCCGTAGCGGATGAGCTCCTTTTGCGTGGGAGTAAGCTTGTTCCTCCTGTTACTTTGAGAAATAGGCTGGTCAGCAACGCTCATGCATCACATATGGGCATTGCTAAAACCAAGGAGAGGATCAGAGAAGCCTATTGGTGGCCTGCCATGGACGTTTTTGTGGAACGACATTGTGCGGGACTGTGTTGAATGTGCAAATTGTGACAAATTACTTAAATGCAGAACTCAACCCATGATTGTTAGGGAGCAAGCAGTTAGTCCATGGTCTGACATATCTATAGATATTATGGGGCCTATGAGGTACAGCACTCAAGATAAGTATGTCATTGTATGTATGGATTTGTTTTCACGGTGGCCTGTGATAAAGGTGGTTAATTCAGTAGAGGCTGTTGTGGTGATTGAATTTTTGGACGAAATCTTTGAGAGTGAGGGCTTCCCACAAACTCTCTTGTCAGACAATGGGGTACAATTTACTTCAAGGATGGTGCAAGATTTTCTGTCTTTGAGAGGAATAAAGCACAAGAGGGCTTCTTTGTACCATCCCCAATGTAATGGGGTCGTAGAAAGGTTTATCAAGGTCTTGAAGGAATCGATGCAACAGGCAAGATCCTGTGGTGAAAATTGGGAGGTGGCATTGAGAAAGAAGGTCAGGGAGTATAGATTCACTCCCCATTCATCTACTGGTGTGGCTCCCTTTCGGTTGTTTAAAGGAAGAATTGGTAGTACTGAAACAGTTCCTGTGTGGGTGTGCGACAAGAGGTCCTTAGTGTGTGACAACGTGGGAAGCACGGATGGATGGAGAGAAAGGGAGAAAAGTTTAATGAATGAACGGAAGGTTCGGTACGACGCAAGGAAGGCTGTCAAGAATACTGTTGTAAGTGTTGGAGATTGGGTCAAAATTAGGTCTCCAAGGATAACCGGAAGCATCTCCAAGTTTAGTAAGGCTTTTAAGGTTATTAAAGTATTTAAGAATGCAATAAAGACAAGTGATCACAAGATTTGGAACCTAAGCAGGGTTGCAAAGTTTCGCCCAGTACCATCAATTGATGGAACTGGTGTGACTCCCACAGGTGAAGTGGTCCCGGAGTCTGGTGGTGAAGAAAGAGGATCCAGACCACTTCGCGTGAAGCGAGTTCCTCTGCGCTTACAAGATTGTGTTACGTAAAGTGTTCTTTTATGAACTTCTATTTTAAAAAAAAAAATGTTTTACTTACATTGGGGGAAGTAAATTTGTTTGAGTTATGTATGTTCCTTTTTCCATTTTGTTAATTTGTGAGGGGGGAGGTGATGTGGTGTTCTTAGTATCCCTCTTCCCAACCCTGATAGCCTATCTAATAGCTTCTGCCTTCTAGAATGTTAGTGATCTAGAATGGCGGTTGCCTAGCAATGTTTTGAAGGTCGGGCAGTTATTTGAGCTTGCTGCTGGATGGGGTCTCCATGTATTCCTGTACATGAATAAACTACCTTTATTCATTCCTACATGCGTGAGGCTACTTCTTGAAGAGGACGCACTTCCACAGCCTCCTTAATCATTTGGCCTGTCTGTATGCATTTGGGTATGTTTTGTCACCATATATGCAAAATGTCATCAGCATTACTTGTGTCATTGTGTAGGATATGTGCTCATGTTGGTCTGCCTGTCATATGTGAGTTTGTCACATGTATATTCCACAGCTGTGAGTATGTTGATATAGGATTTTATGTGTGTGGTGTGTTCCGTTGGTACTCACCAAGGACAGGTGCATTGACCTTGTCCACATGAAGGTCGTTGGCTTGCTGAGGGACTGTAGCCAAATGTGGTGCTGGTGCTCACTGACTGGTAAGTTTGACATGGCATCTGTGACCAGTAGAAGGTGACCCACAATTGGTCAGGACAGTTCAACATTGCATGTGCTTTCATGTGCAGTAAGTGTGTGCAGTTTTTGCAGGGTGCACAATTAGGACACGTGTGCAGTGGTATTAAACTGACACGTGTGGATAAGCCTGCTATGGTGTGGTAGCCTTTCGGGGGCACAAGCTGGTCCTGCGCTATGTGGGTGAACTGATGGTGCTGTTGACTCAAGCTAATGATGGCATCCAAGACAGGTGAGATATACCTTGATAGGGCTGGCTGTGGCACCCATCTAACTCAGACTTTTGTTGTTCTAATGGTACCAGAGGCCAACAAGTGATGCACAGGCAGCATCTTCGTCTGCAGAGGAATGTTGAGAGTCCGCTTTGTTGTTCCTGACAGGCTATGTGGTATGTGGCTCAGGATGCTTTAGATAGTCGTCCTTTTGTACCTGTGTCGTGCGATGACATCCCCTGTTGTTATGTGCATGAGGCTGTTGTGTCTTTGGTATTTACTCAGTATATTCATGCGTTGACTTTTAGGTGTAGTGTTGTGGCTTTGTCCGGGTGGTGGTGTTGGTTGTTTCTGTGTCACTGTTGTGTGTCCAAGCAGCTGGAGTATTAGCTCCATGGCAAATGTATTACTTTAGTTGTGTGTCTGGGCAGTGCTAGCTTCATACTGCATGTCATGGTGCAACTTTAGTGCAGATTGACGTTTGTCTACAGTCCTTTTGGATCACGTACCTTATCCACTTTATGTGTGCCACATTGACAATCTGTGTGCTTGCTGATGATATTGTGCAGTTGTGTTGTTGTGTCTTTATTCACGTCAAGACTGCATATGCATATGCTGCTCATTATTAGTCATTGAGTGACTTTGAATTGTGTGTAACAGCATGTATGGTATGTCTACTGATGACAGTGGATATTGGCACAGGCTTGTGAATATGTCTGTGAGTGTCTCTAGACTTGTGTGTATTAGCATTGGCTCACATTCCATGCTGAGTCCTTCAGAAGTGGACAAATTGTGTAGTTCATGTGTCCCATGTCATGATTGCACAAGAATGTGTGGCATGTACAGCAGACATTTGGAAGCCAGCAGTGTTTCTGTTTCACACATGTCCTGTATCATTTACTGTCCCGGCTGTTTGCACCAGATTCCTAAATGTGACTATTACCATTCACAGACACAGTTTCCATGTTTGTTGTTCTCACTGTGGTAATACTGAAGAAGTGTAGTACAATGTATTCTCTATGTGTCACGACTGTTGACTTGCACTGTATGGTGCATTGTGATGCCAGTCAATGTTTGCGCTGTGTGAATCAGAAGCTACGGAGTTGTGCACATCTCATGGTTTGTTGCAATGACGTGTCCCCTTTCATCTCACCTAGGAGGCGACCCAATGTGTATCGTCCTGTCACCCTGCTGGCTAACATTGAGGATGATGACGTGATACGCAGATTCCGTCTCGACCGCACGAACATCCAAGACCTGTGTGTCATGTTGGATCCTCACCTGCGGGCTGGCAGGACATACCCAACAGCATTGACAACCGAAACAAAGGTGATGGCGGCACTGCATTTCCTGGCCAGTGGGTCATTCCAGGAGACAGTGGGCATTTCAGGGTGGATGTCTCAGCCCACCTTCAGCATGGTGCTAAGGGATTTCCTGTTGGCCATGATGCAATACAAGGACCAATACATCAGTTTTCCAAGGCGTGCGGCTTTGGCGGATGTAAAGGTGGATTTCTATGCCCTTGGCCACATCCCGAATGTTGTAGGTGCTATTGACTGCACACATGTTGGCCTGGTTCCACCACAGGCACGGGAACACATCTATCGGAATCGTAAACATTCCCATTCCATCAATGTGCAGGTGGTGTGCCAGGCCGATATGATCATATCGCATGTATGTGCCAGGTTTCCGGGCTCCACACATGATTCATACATCCTGCACAACAGCATTGTGCCCCAGCTGATGGCCAATCTACTTCCGGAGCGGGCATGGATTGTGGGTGAGTAGGCAGAGTCAAGTTGTGTGCTGTGTGTGCCATGCTGTCCTCTGCCACAGTTGTATTACTGAATTGTTATGTTTATTTCACACCTAGGTGACTCTGCATATCCCAACAGACCATGGTTGCTGAGCCCACTACGCAATCCTAGGACACCGTCTGACGTCCGCTACAACAATGCCCATGGTAGAACACGTCGGGTGGTGGAGCGAACCTTTGGTCTCCTAAAATCGAGATTTCGCTGCCTGGACCGGACCGGAGGGGCACTCATGTACTCACCCAAGAAGGTGTGTCAGATAGTGGTAGCATGCTGCATGCTGCACAACTTGGCCTTACGGAAAGGAATACCCATGATCCTGGACGATGATGACCAGCCAGGGCCCCCCCCCTGCGATCCCACAAATGTCCAGTGATGAGGATAGTGGTGAGGAGGAAGGTGTCGACCAGCGTCAGCAGCTCATCAACCGCTACTTCACTTGAAGGTGGGTGACGATGTACAACTGGTCCATTGTCTGTTGATGTAGTTGTTTGGGTGGAGGTCTATGTGATCTTTGTGAGTGCATACTGTTGTTGACTCAGTGCTGGCTGCCTGTGTGTTGGATACAGGGTATGTAGGAACTGCTACAGGATGTCTCTGTTGGTACTGTTGCACATTGTTATGTGTGCATATTGTTCTACAGTGAGGACATGTGTTGTGTGATGGCTGTGATGCCACCACCTGACTAGTGACTTTTGTTCTGTTGTCTTTTGCTAGGTTCCTTCTGCCTCCCCTTGCCTACAGAGGATCCATGCTCCTGTGACATTGTAACCATGGTAAACATTGCACATACTGTGATAAACATGGAGCAGACTCAAATACATTGGTGCGTTATTGTTGTTTATTGTCAATGGGTATATGTGAGAGGGAAGTGGATATTTACATAAGTGTGAATGGTGAATCTATGAGTTGGCAGTGATGGTAGATGAGACAATCAAGTAGGCACCACATTGATGTGGTGACACAGTCCAACAGACGGATGCCATTTCCATGGCAGTGTGGGTAAGGACAGTGTTCCAAGTCAATGGCAGGGTGAAGAGTGTTGCTATCATGGCTGGCTCCTTGACTGGCGTTTGGCAGGTGCTTTGCCACTGGTGAGTCCCAAGTTTTTCTTTGGACGGCCCCTCCTTCTTTTGGCAGGGGGGCATCGTCTGCTAGGCCACTGGGGTCTGAGGAGTCACCCCTCTCCGTGCCCGCAGGGGTGGATGATGAACTGTCATCCTGCGGGACAACGGGGGGAGGTGGAGGTGTGTGATGTGGCACTGGCCTATCCCTCAGTACCGCCACTAACTGGCCCATGAGGTCCACAATTTGTCTAATACGGTTGTCCATGGACCTCAGCAGACGTTGGAGCTCCAGGGCATCTTCATGGGCCTGGCCCATTTGTGCCTGTGTTCGTTCATAGGCACCCACGACTCTGGTGATGTTAGCCAGGGCTTCGGTCACAGTGTCCGGTGTTGTTGGAGTCCCACTTGTCCTCCCACCTGCCCTGCTATCACTGGCCTGTTGCCTCACCACTCTAGCCACGCGCCTGCCCTCCACAGGTGTTGGTGTTGGCTGGGCATCCTCTGTGGCTGGGCGAATGTTGCAGGCAAAGGTGGTAGTGGTGGTGGTGGTGGTGGTGGCGGCACAGGTCGTTCCAGCAGGGGTCAGCGTTGTTGTTGTTGCTGATGGTGGGGGGGCAGTGGGGTCATGTGACTGGTTATGCCCTGGCACACCAGATGGGCCGGCTTGGAGCTCCTCATCCAAAGAATCCAGGGACTCCGCATCCGAGTGTCCATGTTCCGGGGGTGGAGACTGGCTCTGCAAGTTGAGGTTGTTGTCCTCTGTAGTCAGTTGTTGGTCACCTGTGGAACAGAGGGTACATGGTCATTGACTTACAGCCATATGACTTGCTGTGTTTGATGTCTCTTATTTACATGTTATGCAACACACAGTTACGTATTTCATGATTTTAATGTCTGCACAGTGTTGTTCGTCATGACATGATGTGGAGGTACATACATCTTGTTCCATGGTGTGACAAGTCATTGGATGCCATGCCCAACTTGACACTCTTTGTATGGAACTGATGAGTTGTCATCTGACAACTGGCTGCCATGCAACTTGATGTGATGCATCGAGGATGATTACTCTTCCCGACAGATGTTACATATGCACATGTACTACACATTGTCACATTGTTATCTCATGCATACCTTTGTAATGTTCTGTGCTTGTATTTATTTGCTGGACAGACCATGCCTTTTTATTGTTACTATGGTCCTTCATGGTCAGCACCCATGGAATTTGCACATTGCATTCTGTGCAGAGCATATTTGGTCCCTGATTTGCTTACACATGGGTTTAGTTGAGTCACAGTTCTGTTTCTGTCACAGTTACATACGCATCGCTGTCTGCTTTCTATCAACTGGGATGTAATTGGGGTGTATTTTGTTGTGATGTGTGGCATTGTGTTGGCATTATCTCGATGCTTTCGTTGAGGAATGGTGGGGTGCATGCACTGGCTGCTTACCTGTACAGTTGGCATCTTTTGGGTGGACTTTCTACCACATGCTTCTGGGTGGGAGGGAGTGCTCCTTCCTGCTGAGGGATGGGGCAGGCTGTGCCTGGTGGGAGTTGTAGTGCAGGCCTTCCTATTCCCAACACTCCTCCCTGGAAAGATGGCTACCTACCTGTTAGGTGAGGGTGTAGCACACAATGACTGCCACATGGTTGTGGGTGTGGGGAGTAGTCCATCCTGCTCAGCTGTGGGACAGGGGGCCTGGTAGGAGTTGTAGTGCTATTTGCCTGGACACATACAACACAGTAGATGTGGTCTACCTTTGTGATGTTTGAGGTGGGGTGGATGTAAAATCAGTGTGACCTGTGTGTGTTTTTGGGGTACAGATGTGTGTACTTGTGCCTCTGGGATGTATCTTTGTAGTTGTGCAAGACAGTACATGGCAGTTTCATGGTATACATTAGTTGGTACTTACCAGCCTCCACTCCCCTGGGTATTCCTTCAAGACTCTCTGGATGCAGTATGGCAAGCACCTTCTCCTCCCACGCAGTGAACGGCTTTGGTGGGATGGGAGGGCCTCCACCAGTCGCATCAGCCAGCTCACGATTCTTGGCCCTCCTCTTCTTGACAACACTCTTCACGTCATGCCACCGCCTCATGATTTCATTCTTGTTGCGGGGCACATTCCCTACTGCATTGACCCTGCCCACTGTCCTTGCCCACATGTTTGTTCTTGTGGCTAATGGTGTCTGTTGGACCATGCTGCCAAAGAGTTGTGGTTCTACTCTGATTATCTCATCTACCATTACTGTCAACTCAGTGTCAGTTTTTTTTTGCATTTTGTGATGTGCCATGGTGTGTTCTGATGTTTTGGGGTGCAGTTGTGAGGGTGGTGTAGGTGGTGTGTGTGTGTGTTGTTGTGCTGGTGAGATGTGTGGTGTTTTGCCTATCCAATGTGCTGCAGGCTTTGGTTCTTTCAGGGCTGGAGTAGTGCAAAGGATTGTGGTCAGGGAAGGGGCTGGTTTTATGCTCAGCTATGTGGGTGTGTCAAGATGGTGTAATGCAGTCAGGTGTGCTGTGTGGGTTGTCCTGTGATTTTTATAATTGAATTTGCCATGGGGGGGTGTCATTGGGAGGTTTCTGCTTATTTTGGGGGCAGGGCTAGTTCCCTGTGTGCTATTGCTGGCCTTTTTAACTTTTTTTTTACTTGGCCGCCAGTTTTTTTGCGGAGCATCCGCAGCGATGGATGTGCTGCAGGGCTTCCGCCGGATCTCACATTGGTTACTGTTGGCGACCGCGGCGGACGGTAACAGCGGAACGTACCGCTGTGACATCGGGGATATCATAATATCATTGGCGGGCACTCCGCGTGTCTGGCGGCGTGTTGATGTGTTTCCGCTATGTTACCGACCGTCGCAGTTGAATTTTCACTTTCTCTGCCCTCTACGGGTGGTTTTTCGATGGCTCCTACCGCCGCGGACGGAATGTTTTGGCGGTTGATCATAATAGGGTCGGCGGGGTTTCTGCGGTACCTGCGGACGGTGATTTTCCGCAACCATGGCGGTCGGATTTTTTTCCGTCCACCATCGTAATGACCCTCTTTGTTTTATATTTTTGTTTAATGTTGATTTTGTCCTTGTTTATGAAGTTAATCCTTGTTTTGAGTTTTTTGGGTGGAGTTTTAGTGAAGTGTAGTCTGTGAAATATAAAAGAAAATGTTATAGTTTTAGTTAAATTTATTATTTCTATTATTTAGACTCTATTTTTATTTTGTTATAAAAGAAATATACTTACTTTTTTTAGATGATAAAGTTTCTTTTGTTGATGTTGTGGTTTTGTTGACTTCTGTAGAAGCAGGAAGCATTCAATACTGTTACGTGGGTGCCTGCAGTGCTGCACACGTCCACAGAGGGCACTCATCTCTGGAAGAGAGTCGACCAGTCATATAAGTGGATTAAACACAAAAGCAGATCCTGGGGCGTTCAGGGTTTAAGACTGTGGAATACCCTTTGCCCCTCACTGAGCGCCAAACCCAATCCCATGCACTTCAGGAAACTCCTAAAAAGTGATCTATTCAGGATTGCTTTCGAAGTTAATTTTTCAGCCTTTTCTACTCATGCTGATTGAGCATGTTGCCCTCGTCATTGCTTGCTCCTATTGCCCTTGTGCCCTGTGGTAACTAAAAGGTTACAAACTGTGCAATGTGGCGTATTATAAAACTCCTAAATAAATAAATAAATAAATTGAACTTACAGGATCTATTAGATCTTTATCTGAAATACTAGCAGTTTTACATTTGAAAACTATGGAGTAATTCAGTGGAAACATCTTTGTGAGCTTACATCCCTCATCATCTCTCTTCTTAATGGTTGGCTCATCTAGTTAATTCTTTCGGGATTTCAAGCATGCACCAATTGCAGTATCCTTATCACTCATAAATTATCAGGTTGCAGTTCCACTTTTCAGAGTCTCCTGTGGGTGCTAAACTGTTTTTTGAAGCCAAAGACCACCAAAAGACTAGTTTACTTGTCACCAGATTTGTTTCTAGGAGATGTTTGAGTGCAGGGTCTCGGCCTTAAAGTGAGTGTGGATATCTCTTGGTTCATCACCTCACTGGCTTATGCCCCTGACGTCTAGTGCAAGATTGCAGCTAACTGTGCCCACTTTTAAGGGGCAATTTGTTTGTAGAGGACCAGGAATGTTCTACAGTTGAAGAAATAGATTCTTTTTCACAGGTGGTCCTTGGTCTGGTTCAATCTCTTGCCCGTTAATATAGCTACTTATATGGTTACATTGTGCAAGCTAACAGCTCTTCTTGAGCGGTGTTTGTATGGCCAAGGGTGATTTCCGATTTTAAGTCTTGGTTACGAACAGCCTCAGCTGGCTGTTGGCCAAGCCTATTGTTTCCAAATCATTACATATACATAGAGTGAGCTTTGTGTCAGGCTCTTGCTCGTTATTGGATGGCCTTGTCAAATATCTCACTTCTCTGCTTTCGATCCAATGCCTTTCATCCCTATTCTGGTGTTTGCCCCATCCAGGAGCATTTTGGTCTCATAGTGTTCTTATTAGAGGAGTTATATCCTTCCACTGAATACTTGATGGGACTTTTATTTTCATTTTTGATTGAGCACTCCAAGTGAATGCATGTGTATTCTTTCTCTCGCTGTTTTTTCTTACACTCTGTATGCTCTATATTGCTTCCCCCATCCCCCACTCTCCGAAGCTCTTGTCCTCATTCCCCATCTTACCACCTGCGTTATTTATTTTTTAAAAATGTGCGGACCCAGAAGCTGCATTGTGCAGTTAGGCCACTTGCACCCTTTATGCACTTCACTCACACCTCCTACTGATGATTTATACATTTTAGTTTACTGTTCTAGTATGGCCTTCTGCCGTGTTTTAACTGTATATTAAAAATGGCTGCCATGCATCATAGCACATGTGCACGCAAGGGACATTACACAAGTGTCACAATACACGCTTGAGTATGTGTCCCACTGGATGGTGACCATCTTGGAATCACTCCAATATTGCCTGCACTTGGCAAAAATCATTGGTGAAACCAACAGCTCACCATTTTAATGCCAAGACCAATTAGCTTTGCCAAACCTTGTTTCAATTTGTATTTCATGCTTTCAGTATCTGATCACTATGTATTTTTTCCCCATGACATAGAGATAAATGCACTAACATTGTATGTTCTTTTTAGGTTGAACCTAGTAGACAGAGCACGCTGTCTATTGCGAGATATGTTGTGGGCTTACTAAGAAGATACATGAGCTTGGAGCCCACCCAATGCTTACCATTGGTTGGCTTTCCTGTCACTCTTGTTTCCTACTTCTTATTTGTGTCCCAGCTTGTCAATCTTGTGTTTGACCCTCCCATGGAGCGTAGCCTCTTTATTATTTATTTTGATTGGCTGGCTTCTATGACTCCATTGCTTGCTTTTCAAGCACTACTTTCTTTTGGGTTAAGCACTCCATAGTATTGCATGTGTTTTCCAGCTGTCTCCCTCATATACTTCTCTCTATTTTGCAATCTGTATTGCTGTCTGTCACCCGTGCGCTTATGCCCACATACTCCATGGTGCCCTTGTGTACTTTCCCCTGCTGCTTTCTCACCCATGTGCTTCTCCTGCACCTGCTTCTTATTGCTTCTCGTCCCCACCCCTGCACTCTGTGTTGTTTCCCTCAGCCACACCTCCTCCTTTCTCGACCATTGCTTCTCCTCTCCACCCCTGCCCTCTGTGTTGCTTCTCCCTACCCGTGCCCTCCTTCTCTGGCCCATTGCTTCTCCTCCCCACTTCTGCCCAATATGGACTTTGATTACCCCTGCACTGATTCCTCCCCCCACGCCCACCATGTTGCCCCCCCCTCACCCGGCCCTCACTGTTACTTCCTCCCCTACCCCTGCCTTCTATGCTGCACCCTCATCTGCACTTCAAAACCCCCCCACTTTCGCACTACTTATTTTTTTATTTACTAATCTAAATTGATAAATATAAAGCACCTTATTTTATTTTAAAGGCGTGTGCATGCGTGGTGTGCATGCCTGCACAACGATGCGACTGCCACGTTACAGCACACTTTTTAACTTATTTTTTTAATCACGCTGCACACCATCGAGGATACCGTAGAGCGTGGCTAGAAAGCATTGCCAAAGCAAATAGGTCACAAAGGCAAAGCCTATTTGCTTTGCCAATGCTTATTTTGCAGTGTACTTAGTGATGATTAACTTTGGGTACACCATTTGGTTCCTCTGTACTTTCATGCTTGATCAATGAACACCAGAAAAACAATATATTGCTTGACTTGAGCCCATGGTGGATGGTGATGTTTACCGTAATGCGATCAGTTTGCATACTGTGGCTTGCTAACTTGCTTCACACAAATTACACATCATTGTAAAACTTTAGTCACAGTCACATATGACAGGGGAGTGTTGGTTTAATATTAATGACTTGACTGCTTACTAATATACTTTCCATCCAGACTGTAAATGATTCCCGTTTTACTAGTACATTACTATTTCTTTGACCATTTTTTTAGTCGCAGCAAAACTGAAGTTAAAGATATTTGCTCAGCTGTATGTTCACGGATTTTGAATGCTTTGCGTATTTATCCACTAGTTACCTCTAATACCCTCGTTATTCACCCCCTTCTTTGCTCAAAGCTGTGCTTTCTTCTGATTCTAATACCTGTTCAGGCTATAATACAACAACCAGTGGTCTGCTGAACTCATCTTTAACTAGGCCCCATTTTTGACCTTTTGGAATCTCATATCTCATATGTGAATGAACATAACCAGCTTTCACAACATTATAAAAACACATATTTCATTTGTATGGCAATCTTATTTTTATATATATTCCATCAGTAGTAGCTTCAAACAGAGCAACACATTAATCAAAAACCTTCTTACTCCCATACGAACAAAACAATACCCAGAACGTATGGTATTGATATCTTTTATTATTGGAAAGTTACCATGCTTAGTACATCTATAAAAATGCTGTTAATCGTTCGATACAAATAGCTCTGAGGAACACGTAGCCCACAGGTGTGATATTGAACACTTCTGAACCATAACCATATACTTGAACAAACACTGATGATTCCCAATTACAAGATTGGATTAAGTTGTATGAAATTGTTGTGGCTCATCAGGAGAGAAGGGTCTACATATCATGGGCATGCTTCTGAGCTTGGTGGGATTTCCTCTATTTTTTATGTTGGTGTTTAAAGGTTGTTAGATTAGGAATTGGTACTGGGAGTTATGTGCACTAGGAAGGAGAGTCACTCAGATATGACTCGCTTCGACTTAATGAGGATGCGACTTCAATATAATACATATTTAGTCCATCCTGGAGAACTGGCAAATATAACATTATGTAGAATTATTGTACTTTAAGAAGATAAACATATATTCCTATTGCACTTTAGCACACAGCTTCTTTACCCTCAAGGCATGTCTATTACACCACACTGAAACACACAGTAGTCATCAAAAATGTTTGAAAACTTAAATGATTTCCAAGGAAAATATGCCTGAACACATTGTTCCTTTCAGGTGAAAACCTTTTATAAAGTGCTGCAAAGATGTTTTTCATATCTTTAGTTGGATTTTCATATTGGGCTTACACCACTTAGCACCCAGTTCAAAGTACTTTCTATTAGAGAATGAACAAATGTGGGTGAACAAGCAAATTAATACTTGGATACCCCTTCTGGATTAAGTGTTGCACTGACAGCCGTCCCAAAGGCAGATGTGAATAGAAGGATTTTAGACCGTTGTCAGAATTTCAGAAAGTCATCTTCAAACCTGAGGTGCCAAGGGAGAAGATTCTAGATGGACAAGCCTTTTAAATGATCTCCATCCAAATGCTTTCCCCTTGCTGGATGAATAGATATTTGTTTGTGGCATGCCAAAAGGTAGGCACCAGACAGCCCTTCTCATTGTTTCAAAGCATGTTTGTCCCAGAAGTGTGAAGGTGTTTTATGTCATGGTCACAGAAAAATGTAGATCTTTTCCTGACATTTTCAACCCTAATGAAGACACTTCTTTAATTCCACTTTCGGGATATCATTGCGCTCTTAATTCGATGGACTACTATTGTACCCAGCCCAGTAACTGCGCACAGGTAGCTTGGCACAGGGGGGACTCTGCAGGATTAGATATTGACCTGGGGTGGCCTTATGATGTTAGTGTACACTAATAGGAAAAGTCAGTGTGGTTTACTGTTTTGTCTATTAAGAGACTTTATTATACACCTAGGAGAAAACTGCCTTAGAGCGCAGTTTCGCTTCCCTGGCCTACAGAGACCCGTGACTTCTCGTATTGGGGTGTAACCTGTGTGAGAAAATCAAATCTGCAAGTTCCACAATGATATCTGTACAATTCATGGGTCATCCAGAGCTGTCATATTTCTCTGGCTCAGCTCAGGATCAGAGCCCAGGCCTCTTGTCACCCTGCTGTGCCAGATTAAATACATTTCTCTTCATCAGCAGGAGCAAAGGCCGCCCACACAAAAGTAATAATTAACAGAGCTTCCCACAGCTCCTGCTCAGAAAAGGGTGGCGAAAGAAAATCTGAATTTGTAATTACCTGTAACACTGCCCCAAGGGCTGGAGACAGCATAGGCACACTGAACAAAGGAGGAAGCCCAGACAGCTGGAACCAACCCAGGAAGGGGCTCTCTTTGAACTTTTGGTGTGCTAGACTCTGGCAGGGATGTCAGCGATGGGGCGGAGCTGAGACCCCAGGAGCAGATGTGACCATTGACTCCTGGCTCACACCATTTTGAACTGTCCCAGTATGCTGTGCAGGATGGTTGGGACAGGGGTGCCTGGCTTCTGGAACCTTCCTCTTCCCTTTAAAAACTCTTGCACAAGGGGAGAATCTCTGTTGCCTGGTTATTTCTCCACGCTTCGCTGCTGGACCCTAGGACCTCCACTTTGAACCGGAAGGAGGAACACCCTTATGCCCATAGGGGACTGAGGACTCTGCCCAGTTGACCCCAGAAACAGTGGGTCTCCCCAAGGGCTAGTGAGGCTGGCCCCCTTACACCTCCCGAGGACCCTTTGAGGGACAGACCTGGACTTATGCTTCCAGAAACCAAGACCAGGAGGAAGGCTGCTGCTGGGAGCTGGGGGAACCAACTCCTTGAGGACTGCACCACTTGGAGGTCTGCGGCAACTGTCCCTGGTGGCTAGAGCTCACCACTAGGAGTAAAATGAGCTCAAGATCATCAAAATCGGCCCAAAAGGGGCTGAGTTATGGCATTTTAAAGTTTGCCAAACTTTCCCGCAACAAAGCGCGTGGGGCTCCACCATCGTTTCTTAATCTACCCCTGGAGTGGGCAAGGGCCTGAGGGTCAGGCACAAGATTCAACAGTTTAATGTCCTCAGGAAGGGGGTGTGCGTGAAGCTCCATTCCCGTTTCCACTTTTTCCCCTGGGGGTCCCCATCTCCCCGGAGGCTGTTGCAAAGAATGGGGGAGCACCACCGCGTCCCTCCAGTGGCGGTGTGCCCATCCCCCGCTCCCCGTGCCCGTGTCTTGGGGGAGCGGGGAGGTCACCGGAAGAGCAAGACACTGCCTGCATGGAGAGGGCAGGTGAGAGCAGAGCTGCAGGCTCCCGTTGCAGCAGGAAGAGAGGCTGCTGCATGGGAGCCAACGGGGCAGCCAGGGGTGGGCTCCCTGGGCTGCCCCCAACTTCGGTAGCATTTGGGGTGCCCAGTTGGGACCCGGCATCCCCAAAGAAAGAGCAAAGAGGCACAAGGCCGCATGCCAGTAAAATAAAAGAAAAGGCTCAGCTTCTGTTACAGTGAAAGAACCATTACTAAAATATACACTGCTCCCGGAGAAGCGCCCCATAATGCCCTGTAGAGCTTGTATATGTGGCTAATTGTTCTTCACTTGTGGTGGCCCCAGGAGGACAGGGGCACCACCAACGAAATCAAGGAAGCATGAGGGGGTTGCAGGAGTGTGGCAGCTCCCCACTAAAGAGTTTTAGTAAGGGACTGACCCTATGTTTGCGGGGTCCTAGAAACACTCTGAAACTTTTTACTAATGTTTCAAAGTACTTCCTGGGCTGGAGCTTCTCCTCTGCAGTTGGGAGTGCAGTGCCCTCTAGGGCTTACATTGTGGTTGCAGCTAATGTGCCCTAAAAGTGTATAAAAAAAGTAAATGTATTGAGCACTCTCTAAGGACTAAATCTATGGTTGCATATAGTGTGGTTAAATTGTGATGCTCTCTAGGGGCTGCTGTAATAAGTGCATTTACACCTGATTATTATTATTGATGATTGCCTTTACGCACAAAGTGATGTCTTTTCATTGTGGTTTGTTTATCTTTGCCCAAGCCAATAGACTTACCTTATATGTTTGCATGACCCCTTTAGGGGGGTCAAACGTGAATATGTAATGTCACCTATGGTATTTTCCATCTGCCAATGTACAAATTTGTAAATTACTGTGTAGTATTTGGTAGTGTGTGTGCAATAAATTTGCTTCCCCTTTTCTAAAGAATAAATACTGAATGGACAATCATTTATTGAGTGTTATTATTGTGCGCCAGTGAATGGTGATTGCTAGCCCACACCACGTCGCCTGAGTAGGCCTTGGACTGCTCTGCCTTGCTACCCTGACAGAATCAAGCGCTACAGTGCTTGGTTCCTAATAAGGACAATAGGGGACCTCTGACTTGTGCAGGCCACACAACTACTAACCCAATTTCCTGCAGTATCAATATATGTTTATGGTTGTGGATGCAGCGGTGATACTGTTATTAGAGATGTAATTCTCCTAGAGATCAGGAAATGCATTAATACCTAAGTGTTAATTTTATGAGTGCAAGGTGTTCAGAAAAGCTAAACTTGAGCTCATATACTCTTTTACCAATTTCTAATATTACCCCAAGGTGAAATAATATTATGCAGGTGATATTGTGAGGTGATCATTATGGGAGTGGCCATGGAAGGTTCTGGAACACTAACTCATGACTTTGTGAGCATTCACAATTTGTTCTAAACTGAGCTGTGGAAGAGTTAGTCCTGTCAGTGGCATGATTAAATCCCTTTGCAGAGTGAGAATGGCAGGGGAGCCCACCCAATAAAGGGTGACCATGTAGGGGTGGGGGGTTCTCCATGTGGGAAATGTTTTCCCTGTTGGAATAGAAGAAGACAGTGGTGTAATTGCATAAATGTGATGGCAGTGGTGGTCGGACTGCCATAGGACCGCTGCCACCACCAGGGATCCGCGATTCCTGGTGGTCTTGCAGTGGTCTGAGGCCCGCAATCTGCTGGTGGTGCCGCTGCGTATGATGTAATGTTTTAAACTCTAAAAACCACTTAAATTCACCAGTTATAGTTATAGTCATCTCAAATAACTATAACTAGTGCCCTAAGGTAACTATAACTCATGCCCCAGCCAGGCACAGTTTTCTCATTAATAATTTCACTGCAATTGTTGCAGTGATATTATCAATGATGTCATAGAAGATGTCATGAGTATAATATGTGGGGTAATTAGCAGTGCATGGCTAGGGTGCTGTTTTACCTGGCATCCTTGGTGTGGTTTCCTCTGATTTTTTTGCCTTCTGCCCTCCTGCTTTGCTGACTTAATTTTTGCTGGCTTTAGGTCTCTGGGCACTTTACCACTGCTAACCAGTGCTAAAGTGTTTGTGCTCTTGTGGTCATGCAGCAGGCCAACACACTACCAACGTCCAGACTTAAGTGGGATTTACGTATGAGGTTTACAGCGCAAAACGTTACTCTGGGGGTTTTAATACAGTTCAGTCTAAAAGAAAAGTACAGGGTTTTCTATCCCTGGTCACTCCTGGGGCATGTTTCCCTCTCCTTGGGTCAGTTATGAGCGTCCTCCTCGTGGCCTTTTCCCTTAGGTCCTGTGACGAGGAACAGGATGCCCCCTTGGAAACAAACAATAGACAGGATCAGGACGTTGATCATAACTGTGGCTAACATACCCGATCACCGTGCTGTCACCACACCCGTGACTTTGTGCTCTGGCCAATGTTCCCATTTTGCTTTAGTGAACTGGTGAGAGTTATCTCCTCCCCTCCACCCACCTCCTTAGTGAGAAATAGTGATACACGGGCACTTGCCTGAGGCCACAGCCCTCCTGGGTCGTGGCAGGGGGTATCACAGGGTCCTCTTCCTCGTTGGGGCCGCTGGACGTGGGCGCATTACTTGTGGCTGGTCGTCAGCAGGCTCCTCTCTCCGAACTCCTTCACTCTCGTTCTCTGCTTCGTCCGGTTCTCCAGCAGGGCCTGCTTCTACCTTCGCGTTCTCTTCTGGAAAATCCATCGCTGTCTTAGGGTCTTCTACTTCCATGCCCTCGCCGCTCTTCTCGCTGTGGATGTCTCCAACGGACGCCATACACGTGTCAGGTCTTTTGGAAGGCCCGTTGGTCGATGTTGTCGTGATGTTTCCCTGAAACACTGGTGCATGGCTGTCCTCATTCTGAGGGCAAGTGTTGGTGGCCATCTTGGAAAGTGCAGTTAACGCGAGTGCTGGATCACAGCTCTCTACTTAAAACATGATAGCCTTGGCTTATCCACAATTATCATATATTTCATTTACTTATAAGTCCCCAGTAAAGTACAGTACATATGCTCAGGGCTTAAAAATTAAATGCTACTAATGGGCCTGCAGCACTGTTTGTGCCACCCACTTCATTAGCCCTTTAAACATGTCTCAGGCCTGCCACTGCTAAGCCTATATGTGCAGTTTTAAACTGCCATGTCAACCTGGCAAGTTAACCCTCTTGCCAGGCCCAAACCTTCCTTTTTAATACATATAAGTCACCCCTAAGGCAGGCCCTGGACAGCCCCAAGGGCAGGGTGCAGTGTATTAAAAAAGTTGTACATGTACTTTTAAGTTTTACATGTCCTGGTAATGAAAACTCTTAAATTAGTTCTTCACTACTGCAAGGCCTATCTCTCCCATAGGTTAACATTAAGATTACTTTATTACTCTTTATAAGTGTAATTTCCAATTGGGAAAAGAAGGACTTTTCAAGTTTAGTGTCTCTCGACTCACAATTTAAAATCACTTATGGTAAAGTTGGATTTTATGTTGCCAGTCTGAAAGTGTATACAATACCGGCCAAAGGCCTGAAGGGTGGAGAGGTACTTCCACGCACTGGAAGTCGTAGGAAGGGGATACGTCCTCCCAGTTTATCATAAATAACAAGCAGTATCCCGCCCAAAGGAAACTAATATAACAAATGGAATATCAAATAACTGCACAATTCTTTTCTCCGGAGGTCTGATCATATATCTCTACCAAGATTGGGAGCAATTCCTCTTTTTATAGTAACCCTCACACACTCTAATAGTGTCATGCTTCATCATCAGGTTCACCCTGGCTCCTAAAGGCCAGGGTGGGCTCAACCGCTTTTCAGGGAGCGCTTAGGAGAAAAGGCCAGGGGTTAAAGATTTAAAGATCCTCCAAAAACTCCAGGTATCCCTTTAATATGGAGTAATGAAGGATATTAAAAACAAATAGTAGGGTGTCCCAAGGATGCAATGGGCCTATGACCCTATTCTCATTGCCAACATGTTTCAGCCTGTGAACGGCCCTATGGGTCCACGGCTTTCTTCAGGGCAAACCACAATGATAAGTCCCTCCCTGGAAATATCAACAAGATAAAAAGAGCTATTAGTTCTTTCAAAAGCACCGTATGGATATACTCACGCCGGGAGTAGCAGACCCTAGTAGGTGTCGCCGTGGGGCCAGGATCCTTGACAAAGGTTTGACTATAGGACTGCCCCTTCATCTCTGCACTCGTGAGAGGCGTTTTGTCCATTTTAATTGGGTGGATGAACCTTTTGAACCAAACGCCACACTGAGGATAAGTATATCCATACGCCGTTTTTGAAAGAACTAATAGCTCTTTTTATCTTGTTGATATTTCCAGGGAAGGACTTATCATTGTGGTTTGCCCTGAAGAAACCTGTGGACCCACAGGGCCGTTCACAGGCTGAAACATGTTGGCAATGAGGATAGGGTCATAGGACCATTGCATCCTTGAGACACCCTACTATTTGTTTTTAATATCCTTCATTACTTCATATTAAAGGGATACCTGGAGTTTTTGGAGGATTTTTAAATCTTTAACCCCCCTGGCCTTTTCTCCTTAGCGCTCCCTGAAAAACGATTGAGCCCACCCTGGCCTTTAGGAGCCAGGGTGAACCCGATGATGAAGCATGACACTATTAGAGTGTGTGAGGGTTACTATAAAAAGAGGAATTGCTCCCAATCTTGGTAGAGATATATGATCAGACCTCCGGAGAAAAGAATTGTGCCGTTATTTGATATTCCATTTGTTATATTAGTTTCCTTTGGGCAGGATACTGCTTGTTATTTATGATAAGCCAGTCTGAAAGTGCCACTTTTAGAAAGTTGGCATTTTCTTACCATAACCATTCTGAGCCTTCTGCTTGTCTCCGAATACACATCTGTGGTGGGTAACAGCTGGGCTTTGTGCATTCCCTCCAGACAGCCACACACAAAGGGAGCATATGCATAACTGATGGGCCATCCACATCCTTATTGGCCATCGTGGGCAGGATGGGAGGGAGGAGCTGACAGTTATACCTGAATAGGCTCTGCCTGTCCCCTCACAAAGAGCTGCATACCCCGTGTAGTGACTCTGGGGCCAGGGCAAGAATGGCAGGGACTCTGTGCACTTAAGATGGGGAAACATCGGTTACATTGCGGTGTTTACACGCAATACCTTTGCTAACGCTGGTATTACAACGCAAGTCATTACAATGACTTGCGCTGGATGGCGCTCTAGCTAAGGAATAGTATGATTTACTATTCCAACACCTTCCCTACTGTAACGTAGGCTGGAGTTGGAATAGTAAATCATACTATTTCTAAGTCCAGCGCCCTCCAACGCAAGTCGTTGTAACGACTTGCGTTGTAATGCCTGCATTGTAAAGGTATCGCTGTGTAAACACTGCGATGTAACATCGTATATTCCTTAAGACGCCTTTCTTTGAAGGGCTCTCTACTTCAAAATCACAACTGGGTATAAGTAATGGACTCCTGACACCACCAACTCAGTACACTTCTGGACTTGAAGATACTCTTCCAGGAAGAAGGGCTGCTGTGCTGCTGAAGGACTGTCACTCTGCTGGACCTTGCTGGACTCTGGCTTTGGTGTACCTGCCCTGCAGCCTACTGCCCTTCTTGCCTGGAAGTGAGAAGGACTGGACCTGCATCTCTACACCCCAGAACCAAAGTGACTCCAAGGGCTTGCTAGCTTGCCTCCTGTTCTGAAGTCTCAGGGACATCAAAGACTTCCAACAATCCTGCTACAGCACCTGGACTCTGACAACTGTGAGTCTTGCCCTGCCAAGTTGTGCCAATCCAGTCCTGGGCCCTTAGAAGTGAGTTTTCTGTGCTGCAACTAACAAAATCCACACATCGCAGTTGTTGCGCCGGTAGTAACTGACGCATCTCTTTCGGCGTCCACGCATCGCCTGCTTCGAGGATCTTGCATCGCCGGCTGCACAGATCAACGATGAACGCATCGCCTACATGGGAAGAAGCCACCGCTGATGTATATTGACTTGCCCGACTTGGAACCAACGCATGGCCTACATTCAAAGCGATCAACAATGATGCATCACCTCCTCTGTTCCACGCATCAGTCCCCGTCGATGGCGCAACAAGGTACTTTTTTAGCGGAACAAGGCCGGTCCCTGTATCCGATCCGTGCTTCATCGCTTTTGGCCTGAACATTTGGATTTGGCCCGGTCAAGTGCGACTAGATAGACCTGGTTGGCGTTTTATGCTTTTAAACACTATATTTGCTGATATTCTTTAAAAATTCATAACTCCAGTTCTACTTGTTGGATTTTTGTCGTTTTGGTCTTGTTTTGTTCACTAAATTTAGCTCTATTTTTCTAACCTTGTGTGGAGTATTTTTGTGTGGTATTTTCACTATTTTACTGTTGCACAAATACTTTACACGTAGCCTCTTAAGTTAAGTCTGACTGCTCTGTGCCAAGCTACCAGAGGGTGAGCACAGATTAATTTAGGGTCTGACTTACCCTGACTAGGATTGTGGTCTCTACTTGGACGGGGTGCATAGCTTTGCCAACTAGAGACCCAATTTCTAACAGGTGTGAGTTATACTTACCTTAGGGCACGAGTTATAGTTACTTGAGATAACTATAACTGTTGAACATCAGTGGTTTTTAGAGTTTAAAATGTTTCAGTGAATTTCTAGTTTTTAAAAAATGTAAAGCAATATTTAATTACCATAGTAAATCCAACCCCCGCTGCGCACGGCCTCTAGCCGTGCGCAGTGGGGGGGTTGGCTGCAAGACCTGGGCTGTGGCCAGGCCCTGTAGCCAACCCATGCGTAAATCCAAACCCCGCCATGCATGGCATCCAGGCCCTGTGGCCAACCCCCTGCATGCAGCCAACTCCACTTTGAGCATGGCTTTTGGCAGTGCACAGTGGAGGGTTGGCTACAAGGCCTGGCTTCTGGCCCTGGCCCTGGCCCTGTAGCCAATCCCCCCTAAAGGCAGCAAGCCCCACACTAAACAGGCCCTTCAGTCGTGAATGGCGGGGCTTGGCCACAGGGCCTGTCCTGCGACCAGGCACTTTAGCCAACCCCACGCCGTGCACGGCCTATGGCTATGTGTGGTGGGAGTTTGACCAGAAGGCCTGGCCCTGTAGCCAACCCCCAAATGCAGTGAACCCCACACTGCACATGGTCTCTGGCCGTGTATGGCAGGGATTGGCCACAGGCCCTGATCCTGGGGACCCCATCCCCCAGGCCCTTTTTTTTTTAAAGGGAAGGGGCGCCACGTAGCCCCCTCCCCAAACTTATTATGGCCCTCGGGACCCCATCCCCATGGCCACATATATTTTAAAGGGGAGGGGAGCTGCGTGCCCCCCTCCCTGAGCCTTATTAGGCCGTGTGGACCCCATCCTCCAGGGCCACTACTTACAGTAAAAGGGAGGGTGGCCACGCAGCCCCCCCACCCTGAGATGTTATCTACACCGTGGACCCCATCCCTCGGGCCCACATTTATTGAAGGTCAGTGCCCTGGTGCCCACCCAAGGCACCCACCATATACTCATTGGGGCCCGTGGGGGGATGCCCAAGGCCCCCGCAGCCCCAGCCAGCGCCCCGCGTGCAGCGGCAGCTGGCATTGCTCCCTCCCACAGGGAGCAGCTACTTATGCTTGTCCCTCTGGGCAGGAGCAATATTTTGATCTGTTTACCTCTCTGCATCACAGGCAGGGCAGGGAAACAGAACAAATGTTTCCTCCCAGCCGGTGGGAGCATTTTCAAAGCTCCCGCCAGCTGGAAGCATACTTTGTATTTGCTCC
The DNA here is from genome assembly GCA_963921515.1 of Calotriton arnoldi. Lineage (NCBI taxonomy): Eukaryota > Metazoa > Chordata > Amphibia > Caudata > Salamandridae > Calotriton > Calotriton arnoldi. The sequence goes on from CAWUFW010000933.1 coordinate 2,453,220, forward strand.
CACGTGGTGGGAGTTTTGAAAATGCTCCCGCCAAGTGGGAGCAAACACAGGTTTCCCTGCCCACGCCTGTGCAAGCACGGAAACTGGTATGCACCGGGGGTGGACTCCCCCCGGAATATAGCTAGTGAGCTGGCCGTGGGAGGTGGGGTCTCCGGGGCCATTAATGGCTCTGGGAGGTGGGCCGTGCATACCCCTCCCTTCTCAAAAGTTTAGCATTCCCAGAGGATAGGGTCCCCCTGGCCTTTAGAGGCTTGGGGAGGGGGCCACGTGGCCTCCCTCCCCTTTAATACAGTGGGCCCCGGGGGTTGGGGTCCAGGTGGCCGAATACGGCCTTGTGAGGGGTCTGCATGACCCTCCCCTAAAACAGACATGGGCCCCAGGGGATAGGGTCCCCGGGGCCACAAGTAGCTCCAAGAGGGGGGCTGTGCACCCCCTCCCCATAAAAATAATTCAGGCCCTGAGGGATGGGGGTCCCTGGTGCCAGAAACGGCCTGGGGTGGGGGGCTGCATGCCCCTACCCCCCAAAAAACGGCATGAGGAGTGGGGCCATGGGCACCCCTGTCCCCACAAATTGAATAAACGCCTAGTCCCCTAGTGGAAATCGTTTTCTGAGTGGTTCTTTTCAATGAAATGTCTCATCAGCCTTGTAGTGTTCTTTCTGCACCTGAAAGTGCTCCTATGCTCGTTCATCCACACTTTTGCTTTACTTGTGGTCATTACCACATATCTTTCCCCGCAGGTGGATCTGAGGAGATAAACCACATTGGCATAGTCACAGTTTGTGAATGTCTTTTGTTCCCTATATGTTCTTAAACCCAGGTCTCTTTGTTTAGTCCTTTATTTTGGAGTGCACACACTGCAGTGTCCATATGGGGCATGGCCCAATATGGCTGGTAGGTTCCACAATGGATGTTGGTTCTTCTTTTCTTGTTGTGGTTTTGGACAAGTGTGGACTATTTCATCCTTTATGGATCTTCCTCGTCTGAATGAGAACATTTGTTTGGTAAACTCTACTGCACCTGATGCCAAAATGTTCCAATGTCTTTTCACTATTTGCTGAACTTCATTGGATTGTTGGCCAAAGGTGGTTATGCAGATCAAACAATCTGGTGTCTCTCTAATGGATTTTTCGAGTAAAACTTCTCCTGGAGTGTTTGATGCTCTTTTATGTGCATGATTGATCACATGTCGAGGGTAATTCTTCTCGCTCAGCTTCTCAGACAAGCATTCTGCATGTTTGTCGAAGTCCTTTTTGTTTGCACAATTTCTTCTCAATCTAAGGAGTTGACCTTGGGGGACATTATCCCGTAGTGACTTGGGATGATTGCTGTCATATTGTAGTAGATTGTTTCTATCTGTGGGTTTGTATTATACTTCGCTCCTTAGTGTGTTTTGATGAGGATTAATCTTGAAATCTCTAAACGGGATCTCTTTATTGCTCAATGTCATTGTGAATTTCAAATACTCATTCGCACTGTTGATCCAGGCCACAAACTTGCTAGCTGTGTCTGCTGTACCTGTCCAATTGACAAAAATTTCATCAGTATAACATTTCCATACCTTGATTTGATCAAGGAATGGATTGTCCTCATTATAGATTAATTCTTCCTCAAAGGCGTGGAGGTAAAGGCAGGCCACACTTGGGGCGAACGTACTGCCCATTGAAGTCCCATGGATCTGTGAATAGAACTCATCTTCAAACTTGAAGCAATTCCTTGTGAGGGCTGTATGGGCACAATCCATTACAAATTCCCGTGGGGTTATAGATGTCCATTCCTCCTTCTGCAATAGATGGTCCAATACTCCTAATGACTCCTGTTGAGGGCTGCTCGTATAGAGCGCTTCATTGTCTAAAGTTAGAAGCAATTGATTGCCTAGATCAAACTGTATCTGGCTCAGGACTTTTAGCATGTCTTTCGTGTCCGATAGGTAGGATGGCATTCTCTTCACTATGGGCTGTAAAAAGTAATCCACAAATTTAAAAAGGGGTTCTAGCGCCGAACCTATTCCTGCCTCAATGGGACGTCCTGGTCGGGTGTTTTTCCATTATGTATTTTTGGCAAGATGTAGAAGTAGGCACTATTGATTTTGCCTCCACCAGGAAATCTGACTCTTGTTTTGTTATCCATTCTTCTTCTTCCGCCCTTTTCACCATGTATGTAATATCCTCCATGATGTCTGTGGTAGGATCTCTTTCCAGTTTTTTTGTAGTTTCTGCTGTCACTCAGTAGTTTCTTGCACTCTAGCCTGTACATCTCTATAGGTAGGATGACTACTGAGCCACCTTTGTCTGCCGGCTTGATAATGATTTCCTTCTTTTTTGTCAAGTCAGTTAATTCTTCTTTCTCCTTTGAGGTATTGTGAAAGTACTGTCTCTGTGTATTTTTGAGAGTGTCTATCTCCCTTGTGACAGCTTTCTCGAATGCTTGTACTTCAATAGGTAGGCTGTTGATGGGTGTATTGAAGGTAGACTATTTTCGTAGGCCTGTGTTCATCGTTCTATTCTCTTCTGGTTTTCCCAAAAAGAAGGTTTTCAGACGTATGATCTGAAAGAACTCAGCTGTTTCTTTTATCTTTGGTTTGGAACAAAACCTAAGCCTTTGTTCAATACTTTCACTTGTAAATAAGTCAGATCTGTGTTTCTTAGAATCATCACTACATTCTGTCCTTGCTTGTCACTGGTTGTGGGGAGTGGTCCCTCTGATCTCTTTGGTCTTCTTGAGGGTTCCACTGGACCCTGTTATCCTTTTTTTCTTCCTCTGCTCTTTCTTCCACCTCTGGCTAAAAAAGGCATTGTTGGTTGGAACCATGGCGGGTTCCCAAAGGGGTTCTGCAGTGGAGGGCCCTGGAAGAGACTCCATCCCATCATTTGTTGTTGGAATTGTGGTGGGCCAAAGTATTGTTTATGGTACTGCCCTCTGTTTTTTGATTTGCCTCCTCTTGGTCTACTATACTCGGAGTCACTCTGATCGGACTCCGATGATGAAGAAGTGGTGGAGAAACTATCCGAGCGATTGCTCCTATTGCTTTTAAAGTGTGACTTAGAGTGCGGATATACAGTTTTCATGTACATTTTTTTTTAGGTCTTTCTGGAAATTTTGGAATTTTTGTGTTTTCTCTGCAAACGCTCCTCTTGGCGCGCTACTGGTTGGAGGAAGAAGTCCACTTTAGACCTGAGGCCCTCAGGAGGCAAGGGAACTTCATTCCCCAACCAGAAGTGTGCCAGGAGGCACGTTTTCAGAGTGGTGGATAAAGGAGGCGTGGCCTCCAAAGACCTCTCAGCAATCCCGCTGTGTGGGACTCACTGGAGGTAACAGGAGGGCTTGTTGACCACCAAGGACCCTCTGGATTCAAGCGGACTTAATCCCCCAACAGCAAGTGGACCAGGAGGCGCATTTGCAAAGTGGTGGTGAAGGGGGCGTGGCCTCCGGCTTCGTGCAGAATTTTTCTTTTTTTTAAGGGAGGGAGGCTGCGTGGCCCCTTCCCTGAGCCATTATCTGCCCTGAGGACCCCACACCCTGAGGCCAGGCCTTTTTTCAATGGGTGAGGGGAGCCACATGGGCCCCCTCCCCGGACCGATGCCGGCCCTGGGGAACCCATCCCCCGGGGTCTGGCCTCTTTTTTTATTAAAAAAAATAAAATAATGGGAGGGGGGCCACCCTCTTTGGCTGATTTCAGCCCTGGGGACCCCATCCCCTGGGGCCCGGGCTTTTTAAACATTATTTATTAAACTTACAGGGAGTGGGGGCCTTGTAGCCCATTCCCCGGGGCCTGGCCTTTATTTATATATTTTTTTTAAAAGGGGTGGGGGAGCCGCATGGCCCCCCTCTCCGGGCCGATTTGGGCCATGGAGACCCCATCTACCAGGGCCTGGCCTTTTTTCCCAAATAATTACAGGGGAGGGTGACCATGCGGCCCCCCTGTCCAGGCTGATTTCAGCCTCAGGGACCCCATCCCCCAGGGCCTGGCCTCTCCGTTGGGGACCACGGGGGAGCCTGAAGGCCCCTGTGGTCCTTGCCGGCTTCCGGCATCCTGCGGGAGCCGGCATTGCTTTTGAACAGAGGGCGCTGCTGACGCTCCCTCTGTCCAAACGTAATTCTGCTCCGCTTTCAGCAAGCGAGAGCATTTTACATGCTCTTGCTTTCTGAAACCGGAGCAGTGTTTGCTTTGGCTGGGGTGGGCACCCCAGGACATTGCTGGACCCGGCCCTGGTGGGGTGCCGGTCCCCAGGGCCATCTAGGGCTCCAGGAGGGGGGTGGCTCAGCCCCCTTCCTTTGTTTGTATTTTCCCCGGGTAGGTGGTGCACGCATTTTTTTACATTAAAGGCCCGGGGAGGTGGCGGCCCCCAGGGCTGCAGGGGTGACCGTGCGGACCACCCATATTATTTTGCAATGAAGCCCTGGGGAGGTGGCAGCCCCTGGGGCTGCGAGGCGGTCCGTGCGGGCCCCCACATTATTTTACAATGAAGCCCCGGGGAGGTGGCGGCCCCTGGGGCTGTGGGTGGTCCGCGTTGTCCCCGCACTTATCTTAATTAAAGCCCCAGGGAGGTGGTGGTACCCATGGCAGCGGGGGAGGCCGTACGGGCCTCCCCCACAATTGTTTTTTAAAAAGCCCTGGGGAGGTGGTTGTGGTCCCCGGGTATCATTGAGCCCCAGGAGGGGGGGAGCCATGCACCCCCCTCCTTTATTACAATGCCCTTGGGACCTGGCCCACCCGGGGGCCAATTAGAAACAAAGCGTCTCTTTGTTTTTTTTTCTCATTTTCAGCCAGATACGCGGATCTTGCTGTAATATTTGTTTTTAATGCTTTTTTTGGCCCTGGGGGGTCCCAGTGGGACCCCCATAGAGGTCTAGGGGTCAGGGGGTTACTACCCGGTACCCTTTTCTTTTTCTATGCATTTTTTGTGAGACTCAGTTCAACCGAGTCCCAAGATGGCTGCTAGCACTTCCTGGTTGAAGTGTTGACAGCCAATCAAATTTCAGTAGGCTTTTGGGCTACCAGATATCTATATTTTTTTAACTTAAATATCTCTGAAACTACTGAACGGATTTACACCAAATCACAAAAAGCAAGCTTCCTGGACCAACACATAGCCTTCTGCCATATTTGGTGTGATTCCGTTCAGCGGTTCGGGCTGTAGTCGTGTTCACAAAATGAAAAATGCCCATAGACATAACATGGGGGAAACGCATTTTGAGACCCCATTTTTTCTCTGCCCCTGCTTGAGAGATCACCCTGAAACTTCCAACACAACATGAACCAAAAAGGGAAAGTTTTGTGAAAATTCCGTTAAATTTCGTCCAAGTGGAGCTAAAGTTATTGGCAAAAAAAATGCTTTTCCTATGGAAACTTTGGTCCTGATTATAACTACCTACTGGTGACCGCTAGTGGGTAATATATATCTCCACCACTCCGAACTGCAACCCCTACTTTATTTATTTATTTATCTATTTATTTTCAGTTTTATATAGCACAAACTTTGACTTATGGCTCTGGAGCGCTTTACATGAGCACCAAATTGCATCACACAAGGTCTGATTCATATTTTAGGTATGGGGAGATTAGATGATTTGCCCAAAATCACAGCATGCTGAGCCCAAGCCTGGACTCAAACTTGGTTCCCCAGTGTTGATGCCGTTAGACCACATCTCCTCACCCTTAATACCAGTCATCACTTCTACATATCTTTGGTGCAGGCAGATACTAGTGCCACAATCACCGTCTCCATACACATTTTCTCTTGCTAAATATCCCTCCCGACCTACAGCCCCACCCACCCCTGCTACCAGTGCACTGCTGCATGCCTCTCCAGACTCTTGGGGCCAGATGTACGACCATTTCATTTAGCGCATCACAATTTGCGACACATTGCGAGTCGCTAAATGAAATGTACAACAGTGTGTTTAACACTGTCTGCGATTCCCAATGGGGTCGCAAATTGCGAGGCTCATTAATATTAATGAGCCTCTCACAGTTGCTAGCCCATTGGGAATGCCAGCTCTCCAGGGATGGTGGCCTGCTGGGCTCAGCAGACCACCATGTCTGCGACTGCTTTTAAATAAAGCAGTTTTTTTTTTTAAATGCAGCCCGTTTTCCTTAAAGGAAAACGGGATGCATTTAAAAAAAAAGAAAAATGAACCGCATTTCGCATGCATTTGCAAAGGGGAAGGGGTCCCCTAGGGACCCCTTCCCATTTGCGAATTCATTACCACCTACTTGAAGTAGGTGGTAATTGCGAGTGTTTTGCTACCGCAATTGCAGTCGCAAAACATTTGTACATGGTTTTGAGACTCACTATTTGGATGGGAACGCCACTTCCAAATAGCAAGTCGCAAAACCTATTTAGCGAGTCGCAAAAAAAATTGCGACTCGCTAAATAGGCTATGTACATGGCCCAATAGGTTTTTGCATGCGCAAACGGGTTCGCAAACCCGTTTGCGCTTGCAAAAACGGGTCGTACATCTGGCCCTTGGTTTCTTGCATGCTTTGACTCTTGCATTAGCTGTTCATGCACTGCACCCCAGAACTGTAAGTGCATCTCTTGTCCGGCTTTTTTACACCACGGGACGGTGACCGTGTTGCTACGTTTGCGGGCGGCGTCTGGCAGTGGAGGCTCGGTAACATACATCTACTTTGTTCAAGCATCCTGGGACTTTGGTCGCTGCCTCACTCCGGTTACGCCGTTAGACCGGTAACCTCGTGAACCCTTTGGTTCCATTGATCACAAGCGTACCTCTGACATCAGCTGTATCCTTTCAGCCTTATTTAAGTAGTAAATCTCAGTTAACTACTGTCTGGCACTTCCATTGTCCATCATCTGGTCTCCTATTTTGGACCGCTCGATGTTTACAGTGTTCGTTCCACCTAGTTCTGATCTTAATAGACGAAAGAACATATTATTTTATATCGGCTTTGAGGTCCATCATCATCCCAGAAGTTATCTCTTCTGTGGAACCCTATGAGGTTTCCATTGACAAAATACATGGCTTCCTGATGAAGGCGTACAGCCGAAACGCACGTAGGACATAGAATCTCAAGAGCCATGCCAATATTGAATGCCCTCTGTATATAACGAATTGATTATCTATCCATTTTGTATGTTTTGAAAAAAGGCAAAAATCTAAACATTGTGAATATATCCATTTCAACACCATGTATTATTGATATTGTGTAAAATATATCTGATAATGGGTCAATATGACAACTGATTTTTTGAACTTTGTGTGCCTGATCACAGTATAAATTTGAATACAAAGGTACATATGTTTTTCCTTTTAATGTATATAGTTAGTAAAAATCATGTGTAACAATAAAAAACAAAAATAAATAAATAAATATTTTTGATACCAGTAAACAGATGTTGCATATTTATGGTTTGACATGTAATATCAAGGTCCACGACTATTTATATTCCTAAACTGTGATTTTCACATTCGAGTTACCTTCCCTGAGTTAGGAATTTGTGTCAGGGGTACCCTTATTTTTACATACAGTGCATTGCTGCCACGCCAGCCCCCTTTCTCCATTCTCAGTTACCATTGCACCCTTCAGCTCTTGCAGTAATACGAACCCCATCACCTGCCCACCCCCCTCACTGCAGCCCACACCCTTGCTATTCGCTGCTGCAGGCCCCCGGTGAATGCTGCACCGGGATCACCCTGTCATCAGCACGCCCCTGCTCGAGGTTTCTTGGCAAGGCGTGGCCTCTTGAACTGAACCTGCTCAGAATGTTTGCTCAAAGCTTATGAAATGTAACGCAGCTCACTGTAAGGAGTTGTTGCTAATTAGTTAATAATAAACTCCTCGGCCGTGGGCCCAGAGGTCCTCTCGGAGTGTGAGGTGCTCTTTGTTGAGGTCCTGCTGAAGGTCCTCTTATATACGCCATGGACAAATCAATACTCTCTGATCCCGAGGATTCCCGCAACGTCTCTCTGAAGACCAGATTGGTCGCTCTTAGCCAGTCTTCTGTGAAAAAATGGGCCAGTGAATACTGTTTGCTTTTAAAATTGCATTACTGATATGCAACACTCACTATACTGCATACTGCAACATGTTATAAAGGTGAGGCCCAAAAACAAGGCCCTCTATGTTTATGCACTTCATTTTGTATGAAGGAAAATAATAAATATGTGCTCCCTAAAGACAATATGCTTATTGCTTACTGGCTGTATGGTTGAGTGAGTGGTTGTGTGAGTAGCTGTTTGGGTGAGTGAGTGGTTGTGTGAGTGGCTGTATGAGTGAGTGAGTGGGTGTGTGAGTGGCCCTATGGATGAGTGAGTGGATGTGCGATTACTTGTATGGGTATGTGAGTGGTTCTGTGAGTGTATGGGAGACTGTATAGGGATGTTAGTGGTTCTCTGAAGTATATATTATCTACTGGCGGTCGCCAGTAGATAGTTATAGTTAGGACCTATTATCCATAGGAAATCCATAACATTCTATTCCCAATAACTTTGGCGTCGTTTGACGAATCATCGCGAAATTTTCAAAACTAATGGGGCACTCCGGTGCGCTCCTGTCTTGAAAGTTTCGGGGTGATTCATCAAGCGGGGGCCAAGAAAAAAGGGGGGTCCCAAAACGTGTTTTCTCCATGTTAATTCCCATAGGAAATTTTAGCCACGGCTACAGCCCGAACTGTTGAATGGAATTACAACAAATTTTGCAAAAAGATAGCGCTTGGTTCAGAAAGCGACCTTTTTTTAAATGGTGTAAATCCGTTCAGTAGTTGCGGAGAAATTCAAAAAATAAGAGTGAAAAAATCAATTTCCCATAGGAAACTTTATACAAGGCTAGAGCAAAACTGCTGAACGGAATTACACCAAATTTGGCAAAAAGGTAGTGCTTGGTTCAGAAAGCACCCTTTTTAAAAATGGTGTAAATCCGTTCAGTAGTTGCTGAGAAAATCCAAAATAAATGTTTCGATATCTATGGCCGCGGTGGATCCGCGCACCCTCCCGATCACGCGCTGCATGCTAATTGGCTGTCAACACTCCAAACCAGGAAGTGTTGGCAGCCATCTTGATGCCTCGGTAGAACCGAGGCACAAGAAATCAGTAAAAAAGTGCGCAAAACGCAAAAGGGGGCAGGGTAGAAACACCCTGACCCCCTAGGCCTGCTCAGGGCCCCCACATTTTTTTTTTTAAATCGGCGGGATGCGCTTAGGGTGCGCGGATCCCACCAAAAAAAAAAAAAAAACGAAGCGCGGTCTCCCGCGCTTTGTGGTTAATTGGCCCCCGGGTGGGCCAAGTCCTGGGGGCATGGGGGGTTTATTTAATAATATGGGGGGCCTCTAAGGCCCCCCAAGCCCCGGGGACCGCCACCCCCGGGGCTTCTTTTTAAAAAAAAAAAAATTACCTGTGTGGAGGGGCTCGAGCCCCCCACACGCCCGGGACCGCCACCTCCCCGGGGCACTAAATATTTCAATATGGGGGTCCGTTACGGACCCCGAGCCCCGGGGACCACCACCTCCCCGGGCTTTGCCAATGGAGGGAGGGGGCCACGTGGCCCCCTCCTGAGCCCTTGATGGCCCTGGGGACCACCACCCCCAGGGCCGGCTCCTGCAGTGTCCCAGGGTGCCTACCCCGGGACACTGTAGTTTCCTATGACAGGACGGGAGCCTCGCGGCTCCAGTCCTGTCATAGCAAACTGCTTTGCTTCATTGAAGCGAGAGCAGGGAAACCTTTGCTTTTCCATAAGGGGAGCTGCATGTCAGCAGCTCCCCTTATGGAAAAGCAATGCCGGCTCCCGTAGGACGCGGGGAGCCGGCGGGACCGTGGGAGGATTGGGGACCCCCCCACGGTCCCCAACGAGTGGCCAGGCCCCGGGGGATGGGGTCCCCGGGGCTATTAGTGGCCTGGGAGGGGGGCCACGCAGCCCCCCTCCCCATAAAGAAAAAAAAAAAAAACGTTAAGGCCGGCCCCGGGGGATGGGGTCCCCGGGGCCTTAAATGGCCTGAGGGGGGGGCCACGCAGCCCCCCTCCAAAAATTTAAATAGAAAAAAAAAGAGGGCATGCCCCGGGGGATGGGGTTCCCGAGGCCAATAGAGGCCCAGGGAAGGGGGCCACGCGGCCCCCTTCCCGTTTTTTTAATTTAAAAAAAAAATCTTCAGGCCCCGGGGGATGGGGTCCCCGGGGCCAAAAGTGGGCGAGGGAAGGGGGGCCACGCATTCCCCCTCCCATACAAAAAAAAAATAAATAAATAAAAAAGACCGCATCGTGCCGGAGGCCCCGCCCCCTCCCTGCAGCAGTCTGCAAACGCGCCCCCTGGCGCGTTTTAAGAAGGGAAGTAATTCCCTTGAATACTGGGGGTCCCTGGGGTCAACTAGCCCACCAGGAATCTCCAGTATGCGCCAGGGCTGCGTTGCAGAGAGGTGTACAGAGGCCACGCCCCTTTTACACCTCTCTGCAACGCAGCTCTGTGGCGCTTTTGGAGGTACATGGTGGGCTAGTTGGACTCCAGGGACCCTCAGGATTCAAGGGGACTTAATCCCCCAACTTAAAAAGCGCCACCGGGTGCGTTTGCACAGTGGTGAAGGAGGGGGCGGGGCTTCAGGTGACATGTGCAAACAGGCCCTGTGGCGCGTTTTAAGATGGGGAATTAAATCCCTTCAATACTGAGGGTCTCTAGGGCCAACTAGCTCACCAGGTACCTCCAGTAAGCACCACGGAGCTGCGTTGCAGAGTGTTGTAAAAGGGCGTGGCCTCTGAACACCTCTCTGCAACGCAGCTCTCTGGCGCATACTGGAGGTATCTGGTGGGCTAGTTGGCCCCTAGGGACCCTCAAGATTGAGGAGGAATTAATTCTCCAACTTAAAACGCGCCACAGGGCGTGTTTGCAGACATGTCACCTCAGGCCCCACCCCCTTCCTTCACCATTGTGCAAATATTCCTCTAAAATCAGCCGAACTACGAATTCCGATTTACTCACCTGTTATCAGGAGAGACCTCAGTGCTGCATCTTTGAGCCCAGTACTGATCCTGAAAAGTAATTTTAACTGTACTTACCAGTAACTTGAATTTCCTTCCATAGGATATCATTGCCTGCTTTTTGCTGAAAAAGTTTGTGTCGATTTTTTAAACATACAAATATTCCTCTAAAATCAGCCGAACTACGAATTCCGATTTACTCACCTGTTATCAGGAGAGAACCCAGTGCTACATCTTTTAGCCCAGCACTGACCCTGAAAAGTAATTCTAACCGTACTTACCAGTAACTTGTATTTCCTTCCATAGGAATCCATTGTCTGGTTTTCAGCAGAAAAGTTTCAAAGTGTCGATTTTCACAAACTACAAATATTCCTTAAAAATCGCCTGTATGACTTAAACGCATTCTTTCAACTGTTTACAGGAGATGCACCAGTGCTGGATCCAGGATCCACCACTGAGTAAGAAAAAGTAACGATAACACTACTTACCTGCTAAGTGAATTTCCTCCCATAGGATAACATTGGTGATTCTATGTGAAAAAGTTTCGAAGTGTCAACTTTTAAAATACAATAATATTCCTTAAAAATCACTACTGTAACTCGAAACGCTTTTACTCAACTGTTTACAGGAGTTGTCCCAGGACTGAATCTAGGATCCAGTCATGTGGTTAGAAAAGTAATCCATAAAGTAACTAATTGCATTTAACTAGAAATTCAGCATTGAGCTCAATGTTGCATTGTGTTTGAAATTGTGTTGCCCATTGCAACAACTGTAACTACTGTACTTAAAAGTCTATTGCCTATTTGCAAAGTATTTAAACTAAAGTAATTCATTCTGAGAAAGTATATTTTGTAATGTAATGTATAATGTAATTACAATGTAATTTAAAAAATAAAATATCTAAAAATAAATAGTTTAACAAAATGTAGTAAATCCGTATCAAAAAAATAAATATAACAATTAATACATTAAAAAATTGTCATTTACAAAACCTTTGAAATTCACTGAAAAAAACCATAGGTTTCAGACATGTTATAGTTAGGAATTAGCATTTAAAAACCTTTGAAATTCACTGAAAAAACCATAGGTTTCAGGCACGTTATAGTTAGAAATTAGCATTTAAAAAACCTTACAAATTCACTGAAAAAACCATAGGTTTTAGGGACAGTTATAGTTAGTTGGACATTGCACTCGTACAAAACCCGTGAAATTCCCCCGTTATAGTTAGTTCAGCTAACTATAACTCGCGCCTCACAATGCACTGCTGATGACGTCACATATTACATCACTCATGACATGGTCAGTGACATCACTGATGACATCTCAAATGACATCACTGATGACATCACTGATGACATCATCCACGTGATAATCTGATGCACCTCCTCACACCCTAATATAACCTTTGATACACCTACTCTAAATTACAGACTGCCATTCGCAAAACCATAGACACTCCAACACCAATAACTACATACCCACACACTGATTCTTAGGTCTACACACACATCCACTCACTCACCCGTACAGTCACTCATACTTACGGTCACTCAGTACAGGACTATCATATGCACTCATACTCCTATATAGACACTGAAACACCGCCACTCATCCATAGAGGTACTCACACACCTAGTCAGTCATGGAAATAATTAAACACACTGCCATTTACTCACCTATACAGTTATACACACACCAGCTCACTTACTCATACAAATACTAGCACATTCTTACGCTCTGATACAATCACTGATACAAGCACACACTCATCCATACAGTCACTCTCACAATCACACACTCTCGCTTATAGCTATTTATATACTCCAACACACATATATACTGCCTTTCACATATGTAGTTACTCACACATGTACCACTGGGACATACATTCACTCACTAACACACTCTTACACACACTTACCCACCCATACAGTCTATCACAGATGCACTCTTGAAACCATCCACCCAGTGAATCACCCACTCACACATCTATGCACAGAGTCGCACACACCCCACCCACACAAACACTCAGGCACCCATACAGATACTCAGACAACCAATCAATAACTCATATAGACACTCATGTAGCTATTCACAAACCCATGCAGCCACTTACACAGCAACAGACAGACGGATACAGACATTCACCCAGTTTAGTCACTAACCCATGCATTCAGTAAGATACGTTTAATCACTCAGTTATAGAGTTAGTCACGCACCTACTAAATCATCCATACAGACACTTATACACCCACTCATTCTTCAATATGCCTTTCCCTATATATATTAAAAATATTTAAACTTTACAGAAATACACAGTCCCAGGATGATGTCATCACTGATGTCATTTGAGATGTCATCAGTGATGTCACTGACCATGTCATGAGTGATGTAATATGTGACGTCATCAGCAGTGCATTGCGGGGGCGCGAGTTATAGTTAGCTGAACTAACTATAACGGGGGAATTTCACAGGTTTTGTACGAGTGCAATGTCCAACTAACTATAACTGTCCCTAAAACCTATGGTTTTTTCAGTGAATATATATATACATACAGTCAATTGAGATGTCATCAGTGATGTCATCAGTTATGTCACTGACCATGTCATGAGTGATGTAATACGTGAGATCATAAGTAGTGCATTGCTGGGCATACGTTATAGGTAGCTCAGGTAACTATAACTGCTGAATTTCAATGGTTTTGTATGAGTGAAGTTTGAGCCTAACTATAACATCATTGTAACGTTTGTTTTTTCCAGTGAAAAAAAAAATACATATATTTTCACTGAAAAAAACAAATGTTAAAGTAACATTATAATTAGATGAAAGTTTCAATGACATCGTAACATTTTAAACTCAAAAAACACTTTAATTCACTAATTATTGTTATCTTAAGTAACTATAACTCATGCCCTAAAGTAACTGTAATTCGCACCCCTGTATGTGGGTACCCACTCCAAGGATGAACCTCTTCCAAAATGTATGAATTCTAAACCTTTCAGTTTGAGAAGAATGAGGGGAGCTCGGACCATCTCAAACCGTGAAAGGTTATGTGAAAGGTTGCACAGCCAAAAATTCATCTCCCAGTGTGTTCGACCAACAGTCTAGATCAGGATCCATTGTCAATAAATCCCAGCAGGGGAGCTCAGTAAGTGATTGCCCACACCTGCTGAAGGTTATCTGGGGAAGGGGGCAGGGCCGGACTGGGAATCCAAAGCAGCCCTGGCAATTTTGTCAGAGCAGCCCCCATACCCCGCCCCCCCCTTCCAGAGGAGGGGGGGGCGCAAGTATGAAGCTCTCCTGATTTTGTCACTAGGGACCGATATTGCAGCACCTCTGCAAAACCTGCCCCCAGTAACAAAACCGGCCCCCACCACTGCAAAACTGGCCCCCACCCTTCCAGCCTCCCGGGGAAACGCCCGATGCCCGCTAATGCCAGTACAGCCCTGGAAGGGGGTCGCTATGACTCTCCTTTCCCCCCTCTCCAAAGATTCCACCGGAGGCGAGGCGCACTGTGTGTCCCTTCCTAGGTGGTGCAGTTAGGACTGAAGAGTCATTTTTGCCCCTGCACTTGCTTCCGTAATATAGTGCGGCCAAAAACGCCCTTGCTCAGTCATGGGCCCATTTGCATGATCATAAGCATGCATGGAAGAAAAAATGCCCGCCCTCGTCACTTGCAAAGGGGTGCAAGCGGCGAAGCCGCGGTTGCCTCTTTATTGAATAATATTGCATAAGTATGTATCCTGCAAGCCCTTGTGTATTGTGGCCGCTGTTCTTCAACTGCGCACTCTTCGGTTAAGACCATGCACCTTTAAGGGCCCAAATAAATAGTCCTACACCACTGCGGTTGTAGCTGTAGCGTGTTAGGTAGGGTTGCGATATAAAGATGTGTTTTTCTTAGTCAGTGGCAACCGCCTAGCTGCTCGTCAGTTCATTAAAAAATGAAATGATCTCATAAGGCGCAACAGTAAAGATCACTGGAAAGTTCACGACAGCACCGGGGGATTCATTAGAGTTCTGCAGATAACAACCTATTGTGCTGGTTTCCCTCACCGTACAGCTTGCTGAAACAGGAGGGCATTTTCAGGGACTTTCACTTGGTTCACTCTAATTAAATTTTACATTTTTAATGCGAACGCTACTGCAGTAGTTCTAGATAATCATGCTCTTTAAATGTAGAGTGTAATTCACCACATGAATTGACAAGTTGGCCTTTGAATATCTGTGTTTCTTGGGTGCGTTGTTTTCAATTGTGTATCAACATATGTAGGCGCATTTCTTTGAACTGAATAAACGTCACCATCCTCATAAAAGACGCCGGGTCTTAATAAGGGAGGTGGCTTTCGCGGATGCGGGAGCAGACTGAGTTCACATCCTCGTCAATAAATGGAGAGCGAACACATTTTTTTCTCAGCTGGGGATGCGAAATGTCACCTCTTCTTTGGGTTCACGGTGGCAGCTCCGCTCAAATGGCATTCTCTGCCCTTAATAGAAACCTCACCGCGCTCAACTGAACAGGTTCTTTAAAAGTGAATGCTTTCAAGATGCCTGAATCCGGAGTAGTGTTTATCGTACATGTTCCAGTTATTTCTAGCAGGGTCGGTGGCACCTGGATTCCGGTTGGTAAACATTTTACTTGCCAAAGCCCATCTTTGTGGAGGTTTAGAGGCACCGATGTTTCTTTCTCTTTTGTGGTCAGTGTAAGTTGAAGTGGCACAGTTTTGTTTAGCATTTGCATTGATACTTGTCACGTTATGATTTCACCCTCATGGTAAAAGAGGGACCAAGCATTGGCAACACCAATAGGTCTGGCATTTGAAAGAGCCTTTTGTGTCATTGATGGGTTGAGGCACTAAATAAGTCATCCTACGTGCACTCTGTCACTCATCTTTGCACTCATGCACCCAGTAGTCAAATTTCTTTATTTGGTTAAAAACAAGTTAACCATAAAAGTTAAAAATAGTTAAAAGTTGACACACAACATAAAATAACATATAAGATCTGCCACCACAAGAATACCTCAATTTAACAGCAGCAACATTGTAGGTAAACTGGCAACATTGTAGATAATAAACGCATTGTGCAATAATTGTAAAAACAGTATAGCACAACACACTTTTTTTATTTTTTTTTATTTTATTTTTGCATTTCCAAAACAAACAAGTTATGCGTATTGCACGCAACAACGACCCCCCCGTGTGACAACAGATACATTGATTTTACAGTATATCATCGTACAACCAGATTCATTACATTAACCCACACCGTCGTACACTACACCACAAAGGCTTCTAGGGTGAATCCGTGTCACCTGTGACATCCTGAAGGCTAGACAGTAAATAGGCCGTTAGTGGGGACCAAACATCTTTAGGCCTAGAAGGCGCTGGAAGTTCTTCGGCACAGTATGCCAGTTGATCTCTGCAAAACACCAAGTCTTGTATCCAGTTTTTAAAGTTCAGTGCCTTTTTACTGTCCCATTTTTGTGCTACTTTTCTCTTGGCCAGTAGTAATGCAATCAGCACTGTTAGACCTGGTACCATTGGCGTGAGTCCCCCTTCCATTTTTTTACTGATTGCCTCCTCTGTTTTTGATATGTCTGCTGGTTTAGATGCTTTGGGCACTGTGCCACTGCTATTTAGTGCCACAGTGCAAGTGCTCCCTATGTTAAATTGATGTATTGATTAGTGACTCCATGATTGGATTATTTGATTTACTTGTCAGACCCTAGTATAGTGCACCCTGTGTGCCCAGGGCCTGTAAATCAAATGCTGCTGGTGGACTTGCAGCACTGATTGTGCCACCCACAGAAGCAGCCTGTAAAGTGTAACTCAGGCCTGCCATTGCAGAGCCTGTGTGCAGTCTGTGTCTGCCATGTCGACTTGGCAAGTGCACCCACTTGCCAGTCCCTAAACCTTCCCTTTTCTGCATATCAGACACCCCTAAGGTAGGCCCAAGGGCAGGGTGCATTGTATGTAAAAGGTAGGACATGCCCTGGTGTGTGTAGCATTTCCTGATAGTGAATTACAGCCAATTTCGTTTTTCACTATTGCAAGGCTACCTGTCCCCATAGGCCAGAATGGGCAGCTTGATTATAACATCTTATAATCCTAACTGACCCAGCGAACATTGTAGAAATTCGAGTTTAGTATGCCTGAACTCAGAATGAAAAAATACATCTTTTAGTGAAGTTGGTTTTAACATTCTGTGTTTGAAAATACCACTTTAGGAAAGTAGGTATTTTCTTGCCTAACCATCCAGCCTGCCTCTGCTAGCTTGTGTATTGTTTGTCTGGTTTTGTGAGTGACAAGGGCTGGGGGGCTCCAGGAGACAGGGTTAGTCAGCACAGGGCTGAATAGACCTATCTGCATATAGAGTGGTGAGAGGAGTAGCACCTGGGCCTGAATAGGGCTGTGCCTGCCTTCCACAATGCTGGCTCCACCTCCTGTGGTGTGTCTGATGACCCTGGCCCACACTGACAAAGGAAGAAGTTGTGCACTGGCAGAATGCACCCAGAACTGGTTTGGACTAGGTACAGGACCCTCTGCCTTCAGAGACAAAGGATTTATGGGTATAAAAAGGGGGACCCAGACCCCAGAACTTTAGATCACTTCTGGAACAACAAGACGAACCTTTGCCAAGGAGAAGAACCAAGGAAGCTGCAGGAGTTTGGACTGCCCCTCTGCCAGTGTGCTGTTTGCTGGGTTGGCCTGCAGTGATCTTCATTGCCAAGGAAAGGAGAAGGAACTTTCAAAGAACTTTCATCATCTTGCAGAATATTTCTCCAAGGGCTTTAACTAGAGCTTGCCTCCTGCTGAAGTCTCAGGGCTACAAGACTTCACCACCAGCTCCCTCCTGAATTCCCTTGCTGGGGATTCTGTCTGCAGAAGCCTGCGTGTCGCTGGGAGCTGGAAGCGCGACTCAACGAGAAGAAGCGTGTCGCTGTCGCAGCTGTTGCCGTCGCATCGCCGGAGAAGCATGTCGCCGCCGCAGAGGCCGCCGCCGCATCACCAGAGAAGCGTGTCTTCGTCGCAGCTGCCTGCCATCGCATCACCGGAGAAGCGTGTCTTCATCGCAACTGCCTGCCGTCGCATCACCGGAGAAGCATGTCGCCACCGCAAGGGTCGCCGTCGCATCACAGGAGAAGCGTGTCGCCGTCGCAGCTGCCTGCCGTCGCATCACCTGAGAAGCGTGTCGCAGGGCCTGTCGCGGCTCCAAAGGTACAGAGTTCGCTGCACGGCCGTCGGGCGTGCACGCATCATCTTCACATCGTCGCATCAAGGGCGCACTCTCATCGCATCGCACCGGATCGTCAGACCGCATCGAGGCGCCTGCTCGCCGCATCGTCCTCCCTGCGTTACACATCCAAGGTACTTTTGTGAGAAACGTGTCGCATTTATCATCATCTTGAACTAAGTTACTTCTACCATCTTTAAGTCTATTTTGAGTACAGTATTGTGGATTTTTGTCGTTTGTGGTCTTGTGTGAAGTCTATATAAAGAATACTTATTTTTATAAAACCTGTGTGGTGTCCATCTGTAGTGTTTTCACTGTATTACTGTGTGTGTTCACAAATGCTTAACACACTGCCTCTGAGATAAGCCTGTCTGCTCGTGCCAAGCTACCAAGGTGGTGAGCAGGGGTTATCCAGGAGTGTAATCCCCTTTCCCTGACTTAGAAGCAAGGGTCCCTATTTGGACAAAGGTGTATACCATTGCCAACTAGAGACCCCCAGTTCTAACATTGGTGGTCAGCGGTGAGGATTCTGGACTTGCATTTGTGACTCATATACTGTGATTGGTGTACACTACTAGTCAGTGCAGACCAAACGCAAGCACATACTTTTGGTAGAATTTTTTTTTCTCCTTGGACTGTTATTTTTTCTGAGAACTGCCAATTCTTACTACCATGAGCCGACCAGCATCTGTTGCATCTATGGATCTAGATTTTGAGGAAGAGAGGTTGGAAACCTACAATGTGAAACAGCTAAAGCGCTTTTGCAAAAATTTAAAATTGCTACCCCAGGCATTGCCAAAAAGGATGAATACCAAAAGGCGCTGAGGGCCTGGGTGGAAGCAAGAAATACCCCTGAGCTGGTGGTGGAGCCAGTGGGGGATGCAGAAGGGCAGCTGAATATACCATTGATTTCAGCCAGGGAAGGGGTACCGTCCCCGCCTGGCAGTAGCGTCTCTTCCAAAGGCCCGTCCCCAGGAGAGCTGGAAGACAGGGAAAGAGACAGGGTGCACAAGCTGGAGATGGCCAGGCTCAAAATGGAGGGTCAGAGGGACCTAGAGAATAGCAGGTTGTCCTTGGAGAGAGAGAGAATGAGGTTGGAACATGAGAGAATGTTGAGGGAGTTAGAGCTCAAAGCAAAAGGCTTAGAAATTAATCCCTCTGGTGGCAGCGCACCATCTGTGCCTGCAGAAAGCAGAGTCCATATCCCCAAGGATGTCATAAAGGAATTCCACAGACAGGAAGATATTGGGCAGTGGTTTGCAGCCTATGAGATAGCAATGTTGGCCCACCCGGGTCCCTGAGAAGGATTGGGGAGCGGGGTTGTGGGGCCGCTTTGTGAGTGAGGGGAGGGATACATTATTAGACCTACCCAGTGAGAATAGGATGTCTTATGCCCATATGAAGGAAGCCCTGTTGACAAGGTATGGTTTGACCCCAGAACTCTATAGACAGAGGTTCAGGAATTGTAAGAAGCTGGAGGCAACTACCTGGGTGGAGTATCAGTCTTTCTTTTGCAGAGCTATGGATGGTTGGGTGAAGGGTAGCAAAGTGGATACTTTTGAAGCGCTCTATGATTTGTTTGCATGGGAACACTTGTCTGCTAATTGTTTTCAGGGCTACGCCAGCACCTTATTGATAGCAAGTTAACTAACCCTAAGAAGCTTGCTGAGGAGGCGGACCGCTGGGTCAGCACCCGGGTCCACAAGGGTCACGTGGGAGACTTCGCCAAAGGTGGGCAGGGTCCCCAGCAGAAGAGTGGGGGGGGACAAGGGTAAACAGAGGGAGTTCCAGAAAGGGCCCCAAAGTAATTCCCAAGGGAACCAAGGGAAGGGTTCCCAGCCTCACCCTGAGAAAAACAAGAGGCCCCGACAGGTAAACCTGTTCTCAGGGGCCCCTCTAAGTGCTTTACGTGTGGTCAAATGGGCCACCGTTGGTATGATGCACAGTGTCCCATGAGGGATTCCAAAGCACCACCACATGCACCACCCCGTCAGATGGCGAGTGTAGCCCTGGGGGGGGAGGAGATGGGTGCCCAAGGTGGGTGGGGTCCCGCAGAAATATCACATGGGGGCGAGGAGGAATTGAGATGGTCCCTGAGACCCAGCTGCCTGATAACACTAAGAAGTACAGGCAGTGGGTGACCATCAATGGCCATAGGGTGGAAGCTCTCAGAGACACTGGGGCTAGTGTGACAGCTGTCAATTGCCGGCTGGTGTCCAGAGAGCAGGTTATCCCCCATGCATTCTTCCCTGTAGTTGCCGCGGACAGCTCGCAGAGCCAGTGTGAGGTGGCTCAAGTTCCCTTTGAGTGGGGGAGGTCTCAGGTACTTTTCAAGTAGCTGTGAGGCCAGCCATGCCTGTTGATTGTCTGTTGGGCAATGATTTAGAGAGTTCCCCTTGGGCTAAAGTGGAGAGAAGGTCTCATTTGGAGATGTTGGGTCTGCCTGAGTGGGGGTGTGTGACCACTCGGTCTATGGCAGCCAGTAAGGGTGTTGAGGAGGTTCTGGAGCCTGAAAATATGGCCCAGAACCCTACCTTAAAGAGAAGAGGTAGGGGGCGCGTGAAACCGGCCCCCATAGTTCCCACGGTCCAGGAGGAGGCAGACCTTGAGGGGGATGCCCTGGAACCTACAGGGGAACAAGTGGCCGAACTGGGGGACTTGCCTGAGCTGACCCATTGGCAGCAAGAAGGAGGCCCCTCCAGGGAGGAATTTTGTGAGGAGCAGAAGAAGTGCCCTTCTCTTGTGGGTTTGCGGCAACAGGCCACAAACTAGGCAGCAGGTGATCAGTCTGGATCACATTGGATCTACTGGGAGAACGACCTCCTGAATAGCGAGCCTAAGGTTGCTGAGCCTGGGTCAGCCCGTGTGCTGGTGGTACCCCAGCGCTTCAGAGCCTTCCTACTGGGTTTGGCTTATGATGTGCCTTTAGCTGCACATCTGGGGCAGAACAAGACCTTTGAAAGGCTTGTCACCCACTTTTATTGGCCCCAGATGCGGAAGAGTTCAGACACTCCTTGTAGGACTTGTCAAACTTGCCAGGCAAGTGGGAAAAGTGGAAGGAAGCACAAGGCTCCTCTCCAACCTTTCCCTGTAGTCAGTCCCCCTTTGAACGGGTGGGCATTGACATTGTGGGGCCACTGGACCCCAAGACAGCCATGGGCAACAGGTTTATTCTGGTCTTGGTGGACCATGCTACCCGGTACCCGGAAGCCATCCCTCTCAGGACAGTGACGGCCCCTGTGGTGGGACGTGCACTGATGGGGGATTTTCTCCCATCTGGGGTTCCCCAGAGAGGTGGTGTCAGACCGTGGTACAAACTTCATATCAAATTATATGAAGTCCCTGTGGCAGGAGTGTGGTGTTACATACAAGTTCACCACTCCTTACCACCCCCAAGGTAATGGGCTGGTTGAGAGATTCAACCGGACCCTCAAAGGCATGATAATGGGTCTTGAGGAACCTATGAGGCGTAAGTGGGACGTCCTCTTGCCATGCCTGCTTTTTACTTACCGTGAGGTGCCACAGAAGTCCTTAGGGTTCAGTCCCTTTGAACTGCTGTATGGTCACCCGGTAAGAGGACCTTTGAGTCTGGTCAAGGAAGGCTGGGAGTAATCTCCCAGGAAACCTCCCAAGGATGTATACAGTTACATGCTGGCCTTCAGGAACCAGACTAGGCGATTCAGACAACTCGCTCAGGCGAATCTGGAAGCCAGCCAGGAGAAAATGAAGCGGTGGTACGATCAGAATGCCACTCTGATTGAGCTTCAACCTGGGCAGAAAGTTTGGGTCATGGCCCCTATAGAGCCCTGTGCGCTCCAGGACAGGTGGACTGGACCATTTGAGGTGGTGGAGCGCAAGAGTGATGTCACCTACCTGGTGAACTTGCAGTCTCCTAGGAACCCTTTGCGGGTCCTGCATGTTAACCGCCTAAAGCCCCACTTAGAAAGGTCCGAAGTGGGCATGCTCCTAGCAACAGATGATGGAATGGAGGAGGAGACCGAGCCTCTTCCTGACCTCCTGTCTGCAACAGAGCAAGATGGGTCAGTGGATGGTGTCAGCCTCTCTGCCACACTGACCCCTGAACAGCAGCAAGATTGTCGCCAATTGTTGGGACAATTCTCTGATTTGTTCTCCCTGGTTCCTGGTGTCACTGAGTGGTGCATCCATGACGTGGATACTGGGGACAGTCCTTCTGTGAAGCACAAGGCTTACAGAGTGACTGACAGGGTCAGAGCTCACATCAAGGAGGAGGTCTCCAAGATGTTTGCCTTAGGGGTGATTGAGTCCTCTCACAGCCCTTGGGCCAGCCCAGTGGTCTTGGTCCCAAAAGCTGCAGCGCCTGGTGTCACACCCGAACTCCGGTTCTGTGTGGACTACCGAGGACTCAATTCGGTCACCAGGACTGACGCGCACCCCCTCCGCAGATCTGATGAGCTCATTGATCGGTTGGGGGCTGCTCGGTACCTCAGCACGTTTGATTTAACGTCTAGGTATTGGCAGATCGCCTTAACTGATGGGGCCAAAGAGAGGTCAGCATTCTTCTTAGATGGGCACTACCAATTCCGGGTTATGCCCTTTGGGGTGAAGAATGCCCCTGCCACCTTTCAGAGGTTGGTCAACCAGGTGTTGGCTGGACTGGAGGATTTCAGTGCCGCCTACCTGGATGACATTGCAGTGTTCAGCTCCAGTTGGGAAGAACATCTGCGCCTCCTCTGGGAAGTGTTGATGGCACCGCGAAAGGCAGGCCTCACGATCAAGGCGAGTAAGTGCCAGACCGGGCAGGGTTCGGTGGTGTACTTGGGGTAGCAGGTAGGGAGCAGCCAGGTGGCGCCCCTACAACCCAAGATTGATACCATCCTGGCATAGGAACCCCCCAAGACCCAGACACAGGTGAGAGCCTTTCTAGGACTCACAGGGTACTACAGGAGGTTTGTCAAGGGGTATGGCAACATTGTTGCACCCCTGACTGAGCTGACTTCCAGGAAGCAGCCCAAGAAAGTGAACTGGACTGACACCTGTCAGAAGGCTTTTGACACCCTGAAGACTGCCATGTGCACAGCACCCGTGCTTCAGGCGTCCAACTTCTCAAAGGAATTCATTGTCCAAACAGACGCTTCAGAGCATGGTGTGGGGGCTGTTCTATCACAGATTAATGAGGAGGGCCTAGACCAACCTGTAGCCTTCATCAGTAGGAGGTTACTTCCACGGGAACAGAGGTGGAGTTCAATTGAGCGTGAGGCATTTGCTGTGGTCTGGGCATTGAAGAAGTTGAGACCATACCTGTTTGGGACTCACTTCCGGGTTCAGACAGACCACAGGCCCCTCAGATGGTTGATGCAGATGAGGGGTGAGAATCCAAAGTTGTTGAGGTGGTCCATTCCCCTACAGCGGATGGACTTCACGGTGGAACACCGCCCTGGTACAGAACACGCCAATGCTGATGGTCTGTCCAGATTTTTCCGCCTTAGTGAAGAGAACTCCCAAGGGGTAGGGTAGTTCTCCCCTCATTTCAGCTGGAGGGGACACGTGTTAGACCTGGTACCATTGGCGCGAGTCTCCCTTCCTTTTTTTACTGATTGCCTCCTCTGTTTTTGATATGTCTGCTGGTTTAGATGCTTTTGGCACTGTGCCACTGCTATTCAGTGCCACAGTGCAAGTGCTCCCTATGTTAAATTGATGTACTGATTAGTGACTCCATGATTGGATTATTTGACTTACTTGTCAGACCCTAGTGTAGTGCACCCTGTGTGCCCAGGGCCTGTAAATCAAATGCTGCTGGTGGACTTGCAGCACTGATTGTGCCACCCACAGAAGAGGTACAGAAACCGAGGAAGAATGACCATTTTTATTACTGCAATTCTATCTGCTAGGGAGAGAGGCAGGCCAATCCATCTATTCACCTGGCCAATCCATCTATTCACCTGTTCTTCCGTGGAGGTCAGGGCTCTGCCAAAGTTTTCTCTCAACACTATCTCAGGATCCGAGTGTACCCACACACCCAGATACTTGACAGGCCCCGTCGCCATTCGAGTGGGTATTCCATTTGGAACTGCAACGTACTAGATGTGAGCGGAATGACAGAAGATTTAACCCAGTTAATTCTTAGCCCCGATAAGTGTTGGTATTTAATGTATTTCCGGATAAGCGAATGCAGGTTCTCCTCCGGATTTCGGATTTACAAAACCATGTCATCCGCAAACATGGAGATTATCAGGGGGCGTTGACTGAACAGTAGGGCAGCTCTCGCGTATCTCTGTCACTACAACACAGGCCAGAGGCTCCATCACAATGGCAAAAAGGATAGGGGAGAGTGGACACCCCTGCCTGGTCCCTTTGTGTATTTTAAAAGGTTTAGAGTGACAATTGTTGGTGAATGTTGGTGATGCGCACCCTCGCCATCGGTGCTGTATAGAGAATCTCTATCCATCATATGAATGGGAACGGCAGACCCATCCTCCTTAAAGTGTCAAACATATACCCCCATCTAACCGAATCAAAAGCCTTAGCGGCGTCGAGTAACACCGCTACTGCTCTGCATTCCGGATCAAGTTGGTGTAAGACCGCAAATAAAGTGCGCAGATTATGAGACGTAGACCGGGACGGTACAAATCCCGACTGATCCGGGAGGACCAAGGCGGGCAACAGCGGACGTAATTTGGTAGCAATGATTTTAGCAATTATTTTTGTGATAATATTCAACAAAGAGAGAGGGCGATACGACTCACAACTGTCTGCCCGTTTCCCTGGCTTTAGCAAAGTAACTATTAATGCTTCCCTAAGGGTGGGGGGGAGCAAACCTTTGTCGTAGGCTTCGCCATACATATTCACCATGTGTGGAGCTAGCAGGTCAACGAACTAATTGTAGAATTCCCCCGGCAGTCCATTCATGCCCGCAGCTTTCCCGGATGGTAACGTCCGTATGGCCTCTTTCACGTCTTCTAACGTGAGGGGTTGCATTAGGTACTCCCGTTGGCCGTTTGAAAGCCAGGCTAATGCTATTTCCTCAAAGAAATCCCTGATCTCCTCACTGTCAGCTTCATCCCCGGAACCATACAGGGAGGCGTAATAGTCCCGGAAGCAGTCAACGATATCTGGGGAGTTATGATACATCGTTCCATTTGGCCCCTCTATTTCGGTGACATATTCCTGAGTCCTCACCCCTTTGATTTTGGCTGCCATTGTGCGACCCGGACGACCACCCTCACCGTACGCCCTAGCCTTCCAGCGTATAGACATATGTTGTATTTCCTGCTCTGCTGTCTCATTGTATTCTGTACTAGTGTCCTGATCTCTGCCAACTTATGTATGTTCAACGTATTGGCGTATTCCCTTTCATGCCGCGTTATCTCCTTCTCTAAATGTTGCATATGCGACCATAATATCTTTAGTACCCCAGCCTGAAGCCCTATACAGGTCCCCCTGATGGTCGCCTTAAAGGCTTCCCAAAGCGTGCCCGCGTCCTCTACTGTGCCTACGTTCTCCGCAAAGAACAATTCGATAGCCTGATGTACCCCTTCCTTAAATACAGGATGTAAAAGAGAAGACGTCTGCAAATGCCACTGAAATGGTGGATGATGCCTAGTCGGAAAATTGATATCCAACACTACTTGGGTGTGATCCGAGAGCGTTCGCGGCATATGCTTTACCCCGGTAACCCAAGACGCCATGGACTCCGAGAGGATCCAGTAATCCAGCCTGGACCATGATTTATGTACTGCCGACATGAAAGTGCCCTCTCTAGTGTTCGGATGTCTGTCCCTCCAAATGTCTCTCATGTGAAATGTATGCATAATATCATGTATCACTTTGGTCGATCGCTTCCCCTGCCATGGAGTGGTAGCGCTTCTATAAATACGTGTTCATGTCGCCCCCCATATCACCAGATCGGAGTGCAACTGAAATATTTTTGTTTTAATGCATTGATAAAAGTCGGGATCATTGACATTTGGGCCATAAGTGTTGATAATCGTGAGCACTGTTCCCGCCAGATTCCCCTGTACCAATGTGAAGCGCCCTAGATGATCTGATTCCGTCGAGAGTAGCTTAAATGGTATCCCCTTTTTTACCAGTATCATTACCCCTCTAGCATAGCTGGAGTTTGAGGCGGCTGCTCTTACCATTGCGCAGCGACCACCAATCCTGCCTTCCCCTACCCGTGTCAGGTGTGTCTCCTGCAATAGTGCCAGTTGCACCCAATGTCTGTCAAGATATGCAAACACCTGCCTGATCTTCTTAGGGTTATTCAGTCCCCTCACATTCCATGTCAACAGACGAATGTCACCCTCTGTCAGCCCCATATTTTGTGGAAAGAATTTGTCATGCATGCACTGTCCAGTGCTCGGTGGGCCACTGAACCATATTATCCTGTTGTACCATTTGCGACACACTTCTCAAAAAATATAACAAACCCCATACACCCCCACCCACTTCAGCATCCCAATCATGCCAAAGACATGCCCCAAATAACATTGCAAAAAACATAGCAAACATCTTGGGAAATACCCACATGGGGGGCAGCCAGGTACCCATGACCCACCCGCAGAACAGGTGTGGCCGAACATTATCTCCTTGGACCCGCAGTCTCACATCATACATCTCTCGCAGACCCACTCCGTCTGCAAATATTAGGAGACCCCACCCACACCTAGCATACCATTACAAGACCTAATCCCTGAAACAGGACCACCATCATTAAATATAACACAATTCTGACATGAATGAGACATGTGTTACTATACCCGCCATCAGGTCCTGCCGTTTAAGTAGTGCAAAAATTCCCAACTGAGTGTCAACGACACCCCGAGCCTAAAGAAACAAGGCACATATTTGTTCAACCTCCATCAACACTGTCCATGAGTCCATTTACCAAACAGATGGTAAGACCGAAATTACTTACAGCCCTTTGGAACAATCAGTTGGCCATAGTAAGTGAAACCCCCGCACTCTTTTGATCGCCCTAAGGGGGTCCCAAATGTACATAGACTCCAATTGCGTGAAGTACCCCCTCCATCTGCAAATAATAGGAGACCCCCGCATACATAGCATACTGTTACAAGATCCCATCTCTAAAACAGGAGCACCATCTTTAAAAAAGACACAATACTGAAGTGAAGGAAACTTTTGTTACTATACCCGCCCTCAGGACATGACATCTAAACAGTGTAAAAGTTCTTAATTGGGCATTAGCACCACCCTGAGCAGTCTTTTGAAACAACCATTTTGCCAGCGCAGGTGATACCCCCGCACTCTTCGGACCGCCTTCAGGAATTCCCCACTGGTCAGAGACTCCATATTGCGAAAAGTTACCTTACCACCTTCCAGAAGTCGTTATGAGGTGCTTTGAGGACAGCAGACAGCATTTAGTCCTCCATATCCGATCTCTCTGAGTGTGTAGAGGATGCATTGCTCCTCGCTGCTTTCCGTTTAGTGTGAATTTGCTTCAGGAAGTCCTGCTCTGCCCTAGGAGATTGAAAGATCTTCACCTTGCCGTCTACCGTGATCTTTAGTCTGGCTGGGTATAACATGGCGTATGGTATCTCCAACACGCGTAGTTTCTTTTTCACCTCCGTGTATTCCCTGCGGGCCATCTGCACCGCCATCGTGAAGTCAGGGAAAAAGGACACCATGTTGCCCTGGTAGCACGTGTTTTGCTTTTCTCTCGCTAGTCTAAGGACCGTGTCCCGATCTCTGTAGTTTAAGATCTTTGCTACGATGGTGCGCGGCGGCGCACCCGGAGGTGGCCTGGGTGCCAACGATCGATGCGCACGTTCCACAATCAGTACCTGCGATAGGTGCTCCGCTCCGAACAGATCCTTCAGCATGCCCTCTACGTACTCCTCAAGGCGGCCAGTATTTGTGCTGTCGGGAACACCCGTTATTCGTAAGTTGCACCGCCAAGAACGCGCTTCCAGGTCCTCGTTTTTGGCCCTGATGACCTCCAGCAGTTTCTCCATTTCCTGTCACTTGCCCGTCGTAGAGTGTGACTCATCCTCCACGGCTGAGATGCGTTGTTCTGCTGTTGTGAGTCTTTCGCCTTGCTTATCCAACGTGGCTGCCATTTTGTCCATCCTGAGGGACAAATTGTCTTTTTTACCATCAATGGCCTGTAGGCTCTGTTGCATAGCCTGTAGCGTGGCCTCTAGTGTGGTGGAATGTGATTGAGGCTGCTCCAACTCCGTGTCCGAGTGTGTGCCTGCTGGCCGGCTCGAGCGGCGAGATTCAAACAATATTTTGGGCTGTTGTTTATCAGTCTTGCCCATGGTGGCGTGTAGGGGGGCAGTTGTAGAGAATAACACCTAAGTACCGTGCGCTGCGGCCGTTTACTTGCTCTCGTACTGCAATGCCCCACATTTATTCTCCCTACAGAAAAGGTTCAGGTCCTGATCCGCCGCACAGACAGGCGCAAGTTCTCACCCTGCCTCGCCTACGATATGGGCCACCGTCTGCGTTACTTGTGGCGCACTCCAGAAACCACTGTTCGGCACCACAACATGAACCAGGCACCTGAATTCGAAATAGCTCCAACGTTGTCAAGCAGAGGCGTTGGCAAGTGCACCTGCTGCCTATAGTCCAGCCACCGCAAGTGTCCAAAGCAGCTGCACGCGGGACGTACTTTCAATGCAGCCAGCAGGCACTAACACGTAGTCCTCCACCGCTTTGCAACTGTGCCCGATTCCGATGACACCAGAGCTGCAGCAACATGTGGGTCGTACTCTCGCAGCTATGCAGCACCCCGCGCCAATGGTACCTCGTTCCCTTCGTTAAATGGAGGCCAGAGGCACACGCACTCACTGATCCTCCCCGAGCGAGATCGGGTTGCTCAGACGCTCCGCCTCCCCATGCGCGGCTCCAGGGTGATGGCACTTGCAGTCGGAGCTCGATGAACAGGCTCCCAGGCGTAAGCTGACTCCAGTACGCCGCCACAGCCCTCTGCAGCCGCACCCCACGCTATCTTCGGCAGCGCCGCAACTCTGTGTCGCGGCTGTGTAATTACATTCGGCAATCGATTGTCCACTTGCCTGACAGCACTGGCTCTGAGAGTCCGTTACTGCGGTAGCGACACCGGGGCTATAGAGAGCGCACCGATCCCCTCCTTGCTGAGTTGTATTTCAGTTCGGGCACGCCACCATCTTGTGCACCATCGAGGTTACGGTGGTAGCTTCAACTCCACGATTCTGGCACAACGAAGTTGTAGCACTGCACTGCTGCACACCGGGTGATTCCTCTGCGGTTCCCCCACTGAACGCTGTCATTGTTGGGGTCTGATGGTCGACGGGTCCGCAGATTATTATAGGATTGTTAGCCCGGCCGGCAGAGCCTCACTACAGTGCGGCCATCTTGCCTCGGGCTCGCTAGCGCCCCCTAGCACAACACACTTTGCATAACTTTCAACCCTTTAGCAGAAGAATAATGTAGTCTTTCCTGGGTCTTGCATAAAAATCTACAGAACATTGTAAAATGTAAGGTATCTTGCAGGGACACAGGGTCGCAACCACAAGGACCTAACTCATTCAGACCCTTCCATCGTTTTGGGGCTGCTAGGATTAGATTAAGCAAATGTAACCTAAATCTGGTAAGTAAAAAACAACGATTACTGTTAGTCACAAAAGTAAGGCAAGGTTCCATAAACTGGATGGTTTTCAACAACACAAACACCCTAACTGAAATGTTTTGCAATTCATGATTTTTCCTATCTACTTGCCGCTGGATTAAAAAAAATTTTGGTACCAGCTCCAGACTTAACCATTCCACCTGGGTTGACAAATAAGTCATCCCTTCCTAGGGTAACCAGAATTTTAAAGCAAAAAACCGGGAAATGTCCCAAAAATAGAAGAAGGACTACAATTTTACTTCAATCGAGAGCACAGAACGACAGTTCTCTGGAGCAGAGAATTACAGAAGAGGCACTAAGAACATAAATAAAATGCCAATTTTAAAGCCGGTAGCATGCCTGTTAATTAAATAGCTTTCTTATAACAGCTGCTTACTAACTCCGCTTTGCAAAACATAAAAAGATACCTCCCACCGTTGTCAGTCGACCCTCTCTAAAAAACGGGACTTGAGCAAAATTTCCTGAAGTCTGCTGGGACAACTGGTGGAAAACCGGGACTGTCCCGGCAAATCCGGGATGCCTGGTCACCCTACCCTTTCCTAGGATATTAAAAGACTCCTTAAAGTACCTTAACCACTGGATGCAATTAGCTTTATGATCGGAAAAACAATCCTGCAATATTTCCCTGTTGAGTTCTGTTTCTGCTGTAGTCCAAATTGTTACCCAATGCAAGAGTGGACAAAGGGCCATTATATCAGAAAAATAACTTTGCCCAGCTCCTCATGCACTATGTATGAAGGGGTACTTTTCGGGGCACTTAGCAGACGCCTAAAACATACACTTTCTTTAATCTGCTTTTGCTTAACGTTGGCATACCCCCAGATGTCACTACCATAAAATACTTTAGAAAGACATTTGGCCTGGTAAATCTTCAATAACGCACTCAGAGGTTTTTGTTCTATCCTAGAAGCAAAGCCTGATACTGCTGCAATAGCCCATGTAAACTCATCTCTTTTAGTTTGAATGAGGGGCTTCCAGTTTGTTCTGGAATTCCCAAATAGCAAAACACTGGAACCTTCCACGCACCCAGAAGGTTTTCAATTCAATCTCCTTTATTCGGATATACAAAATATCCATAAAAGTACAAAGCAAAATACCAGCATACATTAATATATTTAAAACATACAATAAATACCTAATTTGATACAATAAAATACAATAATATCATATACACTGTTAAAAAGGAGACGACACTGCAAAGATAGGATGTTACATAAAAATATAGCAGCATAATAAGTAAAGTGCATGTATTATAACAGATATCAGTCATTAGAATGCATTCTACGACAACCGGAATCCAAATTTAAATACTAATCCAAAAGGGAGAACAGTAATAAAAAATACACTCAAGTTTTGCTTAAATAATGTCCATAGAGGCACGTGAGCGGACAGCCATTTTCAAAATGTGCTAACACGAAAAATTAAATTTTCCCCATCAAGTTTAAGAATAACACTATAGGCTTCTCTGAAATCATCAATACCCAGGGCTTTAAAATAAGGGATCAATAATTGCATACTGTATTTTCGGTAGTAGTTGCAAAAGAATATAAAATGTAACATCGATTGGTTTCCATGGTTGCCACAATAACATGGCGTTTGCTCAAGGTTTATGTTGAAGCCTAAAGGAAGCACAATAAATATTTTAGGGTGCCTGATCTAAGGCGAAAGAGCAAACTACGATCCCAGCGGTTAATAGCTTCTAAAAGATAACCAGCTGGCAAGTATGGGCGGGGACATCACCCTCTACCGTGGATATGTAACGAAATACTGTAGATTTCGAGAATTCTCGCTCATACCTAATACCTTCATAGTGTTTATACAGAGCCTTCTGAATAATCTTTTTATTGATGCCTTCCAAATGGTTTGGGTTTATAAAAATATGTGCGAGATTTATACTAGTCAAGCTAGTCCTAACAGCAGCCAACCATGGTATATCAATGCCCTTATCACAGTTAAGGCAGTCAGTTATAATTTCTCTGCTCAGTGCAGCCGCTGGATTTTGCCATACTTTTAACCAAAATACGGCAGGGCGAGACCTAATATAATCTTCCACATATAGCAAATTCAACTCTCTGTGACAGATATAGGATGATGAAGAGATCGGTACCCCAATACTCTCCGGCAAAATCTATTTTCCTCGATCTGGGTGCTGTTACTATTTGTATAACCCCATATCTCTGCCCCATATGTTACTATGGGTAGACACTGAGTTTTATAAATATTCAATAAAGATAGCACTACCTCAGATCTTCTAGGCTGGGGAAAACTCAAAACTGAGTTAACCGATTTTGAGAATTTACTTCGTCCATGTGCAGAATGGGCCGCCCAGGAACCGTTATCAGAGAATACTAGACCCAAATAGGGGAAAGTGCAAGTGCTTATCAATTTTTCAGGACCTAAATTAATAACTTTAATAGAATATTTTTTGGGGCCACAACACATTAAAAAAGATTTTTTAAAATTGGTGCAAAGATCTAATCCGTTCATAAAATCATCAAAACCCCTAACTAAAATGCGGAGAGAGTTCGGGGTGCGACCCATTAGAACCGCGTCATCCGCATACAATAGAGCAGGAAGTTTATTACCATTGATCATTGGGACGTCTGTATTCAAAGTTAATAATGTATTATGCAACTCATTAATATATAATATAAATAGGAGAGGGGCCAGTACACACCCTGCCTGACCCCTCTACCAATGGATATAACCCCTGATACCTCCCCAGCCATACTAATCCTAACCCTTGCCCTTAAATCCCTATGTAAATACGATAAAAAGTGCACTAAATCCTCATCCAACCCGTATCTTAAAAGGCATGCCCACAAACGCGATCTATTAACAAAATCAAAGGCGGATGTCAAATCCATAAAAGCCAGGTAGATTGGGGATTGCCGGGCTATTGTATATTTACCTATAATTTTTCTCTCTATTTGCTTGTGAGCATGTTGTGTTGAACCATTTTTTTTTACTGTTTGACACGGGTCTTGAAATTATTTGTTTAACACCTGCGCATAAATCGGTAAATGCGGTGACTACCTCAGGGTTAGGGTCAATTAACATCAGGCAGCTATTAACGGATAGGTGATATGTTGACAGCATTTTTGAAAATACTTTACAATTATCTATACCCTTCCATATAATTCTTAAATTGTCTGTCGAGGATGCTATGTTACAGGCCCCTGGTTGCTTGGGAAGGCCGGGTTTTAGTGCTACCCTAAATTTTACAAAGTTAGGGTTATGATCCCCATACATGGTAGGTATAACCTCGGCTTTGAC
Source organism: Calotriton arnoldi (assembly GCA_963921515.1). NCBI lineage: Eukaryota > Metazoa > Chordata > Amphibia > Caudata > Salamandridae > Calotriton > Calotriton arnoldi. The sequence goes on from CAWUFW010000933.1 coordinate 2,486,265, forward strand.
CAAGAGATCTTCCAGTACGTCTGCTATAAAGACGTAGTCTATTACTGAGGCACAGCCACGTCCTCTATAAGTTGGTAATGGGTGACTGTTGCAGTAATTTATATCAGCAATATCCATCACATTAAGTAGATTATATTTTGGTAAATAACCCAGTAACTCAGTCCCCCTTCTGCATGGGGGTGCTTGCAATGTATAAGCAGCACCTGCCCAATTTACTCCTGAAATTTTAGCATTAAAATCACCACCCAAACAGATTTCAGCTAACTTATGTGACCTCATTGGGTCTTGAAACTCTGAAACAAAGTTAAAAAGATTCACAAAATTTAAATTAGGTTCAGATAAAAAATCATTATTATAAAAATTAATAAAACAAATTGAGACCCCACATGTATATATCAGGGCCTGAAAATTGGTTCTATGTGTAGGAATAATTTTAACAGTGCCTCCTGAGGAAATATTAACCCAGATAGAGAGGCCACCTGACGGTCTCCCATATAACGAGGTATTTGCCATTACATTAAAACATTCAAACCCTTCAAGATACAGTTCTTTTGTTGCCCAAGTCTCTTGAAATAGCAATACATCAAATTAGTTTACCATCTTTACCCAATCCTCGATGGCTATTTTAGATGCCAGCCCGGCAACATTCCAACTTAACACACGCAAATCGTGTGTCTCCGGGCTGTCAGTTGTAGAGGAAACCGATGTAGCTATAGAGAGAGATGGCTCAATGGATGTTATTATGGGCTGCAGTCAATCTAAACTATCCAGGCCAGAAAGGGCCATAAATCTGTTTTGCGTCAAATGTAAATTGGTATCCAGTATGTTATGTCTAGGGTTTGGCTTATAAAAATAACCAAGAGGTAGTGACCAAATATCAGTAGATATGCCATTAGTACACTCTTTGATGATAATACAAATCTTACAGAAGCTGGTCGCTGAAAATTAATGACGACGCGGTCACCCTCTATAATTTTATCTGATAATCCAACCCAGCCCACCCTGCGCACCATTATAATGTCATTGATATTACCGGCACTAAACCCTTTATGTTTGATCAACCAGTCAGTGCATTTATTTCGTAGTTGGTCCCAAGATTCAGGCTGGTTTTTCCCTATTGGTGGGACTCCTGCAAGGATCAAAACGTAAGGGCAGGATGCCGGAGGTAAATTTAACACATCAGTTCTACCCTCAATACACTCGCCTGCTTTGGGCTTAATGGCAACGATCTTAATGTCATGCGCAGGATGGGCATTATGTACAGAAATTAAAGGAGAAATATTGTTAACCTGTTGATTCGGTACGTGTGGACTAAAAGGGTCGCTAGATTTTGATAGTGTGATATTGTGGTTTGGGTGCTTAGGAACAGGACATCCTTTAGCTTGATGGCAGGTCCTACATGAATCTACCATAGGATGCTGATCTTGTGTTACAATTCCCTGTATCAACCCAGGTTGTACTCTGCTTACAGATTGCTGATTAGAGGGGGCCCCTCCCTGTTGGGATACTGGTCTGAAAGTACTACCAGGCACACTTAATTTATTAAACAAAGATTCTAAGCGATCCAAACGTTTCCAGAGTATGGGAAAATTCCTTTCAACAAGCTCCCTAACATTCTCTTTAACAGTATCTATGATTGAAAAAGAATCCTAGGCACACGTGTGAGATGATAAATCAGAATATCAGTGTTCGGACTGTGATGCTCAATGTTACAATCACAAAGGTCGACACCAATGAATGTTATGGTAGATGGTGTTTATACAAAGCTTGCAGTGTGTCAAGATATAAGTACCAGCCGACACGTGTTTCGTCACCTGGGTAGTAACCCGTGACTCTTCAGGGCCCAAGATTGACGTACCTGGCGCGCCCTCTGCTGGACAGCCGTAGGAACTCTTCCTTGAATTGGGCCCTGAAGAGTCACGGGTTACTACCCAGGTGACGAAACACGTGTCGGCTGGTACTTATATCTTGACACACTGCAAGCTTTGTATAAACACCATCTACCATAACATTCATTGGTGTCGACCTTTGTGATTGTAACATTGAGCATCACAGTCCGAACACTGATATTCTGATTTATCATCTCACACGTGTGCCTAGGATTCTTTTTCAATTACAAGTGTGGGTCCGAACCCACACATCTGCAGGGGTTGTCTGGGCTTTCCCCTGACCTGGCAGCACCGTAAACTTACTCTTTCTTCTTATACCATACCGTCAATTAGCTTGAGCGCCATTCTTCCTGCCAACCAAAACCCATCGCAGAACCAATTTAGTATCTATGATAATATCAATTGCTGTGTCCCCAAGTGTAAAATTGTTAAACATTGCTGGTAAAGACCCAGTCTGAGTGGAGATTGAACGATTTGACGGCTCAGAAGGGGTTAAGTCAATATGAGCGCTGACAGAAGCTGTGTCGACTGTGTCAACTATAGCTGCCGGGCCCTGGATCCATGTGCTTAGAGCGGTGCGCTGCATCTTCGAACGTGGGGGTTGTTTCCTCTTAGGACAGGCTGGTTTGGTTAATTTCCTTTTTCTCTTAGCCCCGGATATTTCTGGGTTCGGGGAAATGTTCTCAGAGTCGACAAAGTCCCTGCTATACGTTGAAACAGCAGGATCCTTAACTCCCCCTGTGACCCCAATACTATTGCTTCCCTCAACAGCCAGCCAGTTTCCTTGAGCTGACAAGTGCATATTGAGATCAGATGATGGGTGCAGCGGCTGGGTAGGGCTAAGGAGATCCCTGTTTACAACTAGTGGGGAAATATGCGAACTTGGTAAACCCAGGGACAAGCGTCTCTCTGTCAGTTCTATTTCAGTACTAACAATACTGACGGCTCTCTCCAACATGCTATCAATAGTGGTAGTAGTACGCAAACTATGCGGAGCATTGCGTTTGAACGTCATCGATATTATCCGTGGCAATATTTATCTAACTTTATATTACTTACCACATAGAAGTCACAGAAAGTAGAGATTAACGAGTCTCAGAGGGGTTGCCCAGCCCGGCCTCCTTCGGTCTCCGACGGGCTCAGACGGGGCCCGCCCTTGGCCCGGGCTTCGCCGCGCGCGTCCAGCGTTGCGGGAGTCAGGTCCGGAATTTATAGCGCCAGCTGGCGTGAGCTGTTGACGCGGCTCCTGCCGCGGTGCTGGATGGTCCAGGCAGTCCTCCCCTGCGTGGTCAGCAACACGGGATGGCGGCAACGACACTGGGCAGCCACAAGAAACCCCCACGCTGCGGGAGTCAGGTCCGGAATTTATAGCGCCGGCTGGCGCAAGCTGGTGCTGGATAGTCCAGGCAGTCCTCCCCCTGCGTGGTCAGCAACACGGGATGGCGGCAACGACACTGGGCAGCCACAAGAAACCCCCACGCTGCGGGAGTCAGGTCCGGAATTTATAGCGCCGGCTGGCGCAAGCTGTTGACGCGGCTCCTGCCGCGGTGCTGGATGGTCCAGGCAGTCCTCCCCCTGCGTGGTCAGCAACACGGGATGGCGGCAACGACACTGGGCAGCCACAAGAAACCCCCAGAAGGTTTTAGATTTAGGGGATCGTGGACCTGCTATCATGGGAAATGATTTATTAAAATTTGTAACGAGGACCGGGTCCTCCATGAAGGCAACAAATGCATCCAGGAAGATTTGCAGACCCCTTTCAGTTTTGGCTAACAAAACGGCATCATCAGCATAAAGTAATACTGGTAAAGGACCTGCTTCTACTGAAGGGCAATCAGCACCTCTCACCACTAGCAACTTTTCTAGTCGATTAATGTACAATGTGAATAAAAACGGATAAATGATACAACCTTGTCGAACCTCTCTATTAGTAGTAATGGGTCGTGTGGAGGAGGAGTCACTTGTGTAACAAATTATGGCCTATACATTTGTGTGAAGATCCCTCAAGAAAAAACACAAAATCAGGTTCAACCCCCATGGCCAAGAGGATTTGCCATAATTTAGAATGATTGACTCTATTGAAGGACAAGGTAAGGTCCATAAAACCCATGTGAATGGAACCAGATCTTGCTACTATATATTTATTACCAGAACATTGGAATGTTAAGGGCTCCATTGAAAACAATGGAGTGCTCCGGGCTTCTAATGGCTGTTAGAAGCCCGGAGCTCCAACATTCCAGTGTTGTCATTCACAGCTGTTGCTGGGAACAAAGGCCTCATGGAGCCCAGGGTGAATTCAATCCCCTCAGGCTACGTGAGGCCTTTGTTTTATTTGTTAGAGCATTCTGCCCTCTAGTGGCCTTTTTGTCCTCCGTAGCTGGGCTATACTGGCATTCACGCTGGAGCGGGCCTATAATGGCCAGTATAGCTCACTACGGCAGGCTATAAGGATATAATAATCATGTACAGGTTCAAACATTGGCCATTAGTGGGCCTGCTGGATCTGAATCCATACTGAAGATCATACAGTATTTGTTTCATCTCACCAAATTGTCATTCTGTGTAGGATGACCCACCCCACAACCTTCACGATGGAGTCAATCAGCGAAATCGGCCTATAGCACTGGGTGTTATCCTTATCTCGTTTAAAAAAAAATGGGACTATGATAGACGAGGTCTAGGAATGTAGGAGTCCCTACTTAACAGCTGAATTCAAGTACTGTGTGAGTAAGAGGGCCCATACTTCAGGGTCTTTATGCACAATTCTGGAGGAATCCTGTCTGAACTTTACTTTTAGAGAGTCCTGAGATACTCACTTTAACTTCCGTGAGGAAAAATACTAATTTGGAGACCCCATCATTGGACAAAATTAGTTTCATGACCAGTATAAACAGCCACATAATTATATATCTCATCAAAATGTGAGACCCATTTGTCCGGGCTAATGTGATAACAAAGGGACTCATTGTCGAGGGGGGCAAAACAAGGCTGATTGATGATACTCCAAAACAGAGAGCTTTTCTTAAGGCAGCTAACTTTAGGAAAATTCTCCCAGGCATTGTTTTTAATCAGGTTTTTCCGCCTTTTAATCTCTTATTTTTATAACTCATTTGGCAGGCTGCTACAAGTGAGTGATCTCTGGGCTTAGACCTCAAGGCTGTCTGTAATTGTCTGTGTGCTAAAGAGCATCCCCTATCAAACAATTTGTAAACATGCTTAATCTTACTTGAGGGCGGAAGAGTAGAAGGTCCCAAGCCTTCTGACAAATCATTACAACAGCCAGTATAATCTTTCTATGTGAGGATTTGTCTTTCAAACCAACATCAAACTCTGGGGAACAACAGGAGAAGAGTTTCCTTTTAAAGGCCTCAAGGGCCACTGGTGACCATCTTAATCTTCTACCTTGACTTGGGACAACCCACTCACTATTATCATCTTGAGTATTCATCATAAAGGGCTGTGTCCAGTCCAAAGAAAGACAAATTAGATTCTGATGGCTAAAGTGGCTTCACAGGATCATAATATCATTTGTTGGGTGTGCAAGGGGGAAGTAGCAAAAGCAAAATCAATTACAGAAGCACAATCCCACCCTGTAAAAGATTGTGATATTGAGGGACACAAAGAGGATGCAAGTTTTTCAATGGAATGAACTAAATTAAACTTGCTTATGATAGAATTTAGCAAGTCCCCTTGCCTAGTGTGTTCCATATGAAGCCCCACCTGGGTCCTACAGGTCAATGGGTGACGAGAACTTGTTTGCGGACCCTCGCACAGATGACTAATAAAATCACCTACAATAAGACATTGGCAGGGTCTGTATAACCCAGCCCAATACACTTTTTGAAAGAATTCAGAACCTGACGGGTTACCAGGTTGCGTGGTGATGGATTGGCATTATAAAAATTCAACAATGATAATTTAGATGCACTCGGAAGGGTAATTTGTAGAGCCTGGAGATTAGGTGTACCAGTAGTTATCTCCGTCAGCTTGCCCTTAAGGAATAAAGAGACCAGGATGACCAGGCCTACTTTAGCTTTATAAGAGCTAAACTGAATTGCAGGAACAAAAAAGGACTTATACCTATCCAGATAGAAACAGTTTGATGTGTCCCATGTCTCCTGCCAACAGATCATACCAAACCCCTTAATAAAATAAAGCTGTGGCACTACAGTAAGTTTGCTAGCAAGGCAGGCAATAATCCAAATTATAAGTTCTAATACAAGAAATGGAAAGTATAACAGGTCCATATGTGATGTAACCCAAAAGAGTTTTATTTATTACCTTCTGCGATTTGAGTCAATCACAATTTTCCAGTGAACTCAAAGTTTCATACCTGTTAAATGTCTTTAATGAGAAAATGGAAGGCACCACTCTAATATAATTACCAGGGAGGGATGTTGGCTGCAAGTTATCATCAATCATTACTTTAGGCCTGTAAAAGAAGACTAGGGTTAAAGCCGAGAAAGAAGTGGAAAAATTGACGTTATACGAACCAGTGGATGCCAATAAACGAGCGGCCACTCAAGGTCTATTAATATTTATCACAATGCAGTTTCCCTCAAATGCTTTTACGTCTTTCCCTAACCAACTACTCTTCTGACCATGTTAATATATTCAGACAAATTAGACTCCAAAGCAGTGTGCCTCTCTACCCAATGGGTGACCTTATTTTTCAGTAGCGCTAGTACCTTTCTTCATCTGGGGGATATTTCCTAGTATCACTACATAAAGGGGGGCCTCAGGAGGTAAATTATTAGTAACACCTTTGCTTACAACAGGAGATCCCTTAGGATCAGGCACAGGGTTATCCTCACTATGACCACTGAAAGAAGGGTTACTGGGAAGCTTCTGCTGGGGCAACAGAAAAGAGCTCTCCTAGTTGGTCATTGTATCTAGGGTGGACTCTGTAGGAGCCTGCTTCTGCTTTCCCTCTCGCTGAAGTGCTAGGATCATAGATCTCCCAATTTTACACCTGCAGGTATCTCTGGGCACCAGTTCAGGTGACTGTAGGGCCTCCCTATTACAGGTCTTCATTTTGGGAATTCTTTAAATGTTGTTGGCATTCGGGGTTGGAGTGAGCGAGTTAACCTTCACTGTTAGAAATTAGGGTCTCTAGTTGACAATGGTTTGCACCTTTGTCCAACTAGGGACCCTTCTTCCTAGTCAGGGTAAGGGGGATACACTCCTAAAATAACCCCCTTGGTAGCTTGACACTAGCAGACAGGTTTATCTCAGAGGCAGTGTGTAAAACATTTGTGCACACATACAGTAATACAGTGAAAACACTACAAATGGACACCACACCAGTTTAGAAAAATAAGTAATCTTTATCTAAACCAAACTAGACCAAAACGACAAAAATCCACAATACAGTAATAAAAATATGACTTTCAACAGGTAGAGACAGTTCTGTGCATAGCAAACTGTAGATGCGACACTTTCTACTCAAAGTACCTTGGATGCGTCAAAATCATAAACAAAAACAGCTGCAGGGAAGGTGACGCGTCGGTTCCTTATGCGCAGGGAAGGTAATGAGTCAGTTCCTTACTCCAGGGGAGGTGATGCGTCAGTTCCTTACTGAAGGAAAGGTGATGCGTCAGTTTCTTACTCTGCGGGGAGGTGATGCATCGGTTTCTTACTGCGGCCCCAGCGTTGATGTCGACTTGGCGCCCCATTGCGATGCGTGAGAATCGGGGATGCGTCGGTTCTCGATGCAGCGGTGGTGATGGCACTGCATTGATTTCTTCAGCAGCAGTCCCCCGATGCGTTGGTTCTTGCAGCCGCAAAGCAGGGCCTGCGTCGGAATCGGTGTGGTGATCTCGGCCTTCGTAAATCGGTACACTCGAAGCGGCGTGCAGCGATTTCTCCAGCCGCGGGCCGGCGCTGTATTGGATTCTTCAGCAAAGCATAGGAAACGGGTACAGATGCGTCGCGCTTCTCTTCGTTGCGTTACTTTTCCAGCTCCCAACAACAGGAGCAACCTCCAGAGGCCCAGAACACCAACATGCACCTCTTGGCAGGTCAGAACTCTCAGCAAGGGAGTTCAGGGGAGCTGGGGGTGAAGTCTTTGTATCCCTGAGACTTAAAAAACAGGAGGCAAGCTCTACTTCAAGCCCTTGGAGATCTTCCTCAAGCAGGGGACACAGCACACAGCAAAGTTCTTGTCCTTTCCTTGGCAGAAATATCCACTACAGGCCAACCCCAGACAGCACACAGCAAAGTGGCTGTACTTCTCCTCAGTTTGTCCAGCTCTTCTCCTTGGCAAAGGTTCCTCTTGAATCCCAGAAGCAATCTAAAGTTCAGGGGTCGGGCCCCACTTTTTATAGCACAAATTCATTTGTTCTCTGGTGGCAGAGAAGCTCTTTGCCCAGCCAAAATCAGTTCTGTCCTCTCTGGTGCAGCTTCCTGGCAGGAGGTGGAGACAGCATTGTGTAAGGCAGACCAGGCCCATTTAGGTGAAAGAAAATCTCCTCCCCCTACTCTAAATGCAGCCCAGGTCTATTCAGCCCAGCCTTGACTCATCCAGGAAAGGCAGGACACACCTCAACCCCCCCCAGTGGCTGTGTACAGTGAATGCACATCCCCAGCCCCTGTCACTCCAAAGCCAGACAGTCAATACCCAAACCAGCAGTCACTCAGGATGGCTAAGCAAGAAAATACCTACTTTCTAAAAGTGGTATTTTCAAACACAGAATGTAAAAATCATCCTCACTAAAAGATGAATCTTTATATTCTGAGTTCAGGCATACTAAACTTTACCTTCCCATCTTGTCCCAATGGGAAGTTATATTTATAAGATGTTATAAATTAACTCCCATTCTATCCTATGGGATAGGTAGCCTTTCAATAGTGAAAAACGAAATTGGCAATATTTCACTATCAGGACATGCCACACACATCAGGGCATGTCCTAACTTTCACATACTTCACCCTGCCCACAGGGGTACCTTGGGCCTACCTTAGGGGTTACTCACATGTAGGGAAAGGGAAGGTTAGGGCCTGGCAAGTGGGTGCACTTACCAGGTCGACATGGCAGTAAAAACTGTGCGCAGACACTGCAGTGGCAGGTCTGAGTTACATTTACAGACTGTTTATATGGGTGGCACAATCAGTGCTGCAGGCCCACTAGCAGCATTTGATTTACAGGCCCTGGACACACACAGTGCACTGTAGTAGGGAGTGACTAGTAAATCAAATATGCCAATCATGGAATCTCCAATCCCTAAACACAATTTACAGGGAGCACCTGCTCTTAGGCACTGAACAGCAGTGGCAAAGTGCCCAAAGCATCTAGACCAGCAGAAACGAAGTCCAGCACATAGCTAAATAACAGGAGGCAAAGGCAAAAAATACTGGGGAAACCCACACCAATGATGCTAGGTCTAACACATGTCCCCTCCAGTTGAAATGTGGGGAGAACTACCCACCCTCTTGGGAGTTCTCTTCACTAAGGCAGAAAAATCTGGACAGACCATCAGCATTGGCGTGTTCTGTACTAGGGCGGTGTTCCACCATGAAGTCCATCCCCTGTAGGGAAATTGACCACCTCAACAACTTTGGGTTCTCACCCCTCATCTGCATCAACAATCTGAGGAGTCTGTGGTTGTCTGAACCCGGAAGTGAGTCCCAAACAAGTAGGGCCTCAGCTTCTTCAGCGCCCACACCACAGCAAAAGCCTCATGCTCAATCTCACGCCACCACTGTTCTCGTGGAAGTAACCTCCTACTAATGAAGGCTACAGGTTGGTCTAGGCCCTCCTCATTTAGTTGTGAGAGCACACCCCCCCACACCATGTTCTGAAGCATCTGTCTGCACCATGAATTCCTTTGAGAAGTTGGGCGCCTTGAGCACAGGTGCCGTGCACATGGCAGATTTCAGGGCATCAAAAGCTTTCTGACAGGCGTCAGTCCAGTTCACCTTCCTGGGCTGCTTCCTGGAAGTCAGCTCAGTGAAGGGGGTAACAATGGTGTCATACTCCTTGACAAATCCCCTGTAATAACCAATGATTCCTAAAAAGGCTCTCACCTCTGTCTGGGTCTCGGGGGGGGGGGGTTCCCAAGCCAGAATGGTGTCAATCTTTGGCTGTAGGGGCGCCACCTGGCCGCTTCTTACCTGGAGTCCTAATTACACCATTGATCCCTGCCCGATCTGGCACTTGCTGGCCTTGATCATGAGGCCTGCCCTCTGCAGGGCCTTGAACACTTCCCAGAGGTGGTGCAGATGCTCCTCCCAAGTGGCACTGAACACTGCGATGTCATCCAGGTAGGTGGCACTGAAATCCTCCAGTCCAGCCAACACCTGGTTGACCAACCTCTGAAAGGTGGCAGGGGCATTCTTCAACCCAAAGGGCATCACCCGGAATTGGTAGTGCCCCTCTGGGGTTGAAAATGCAGACCTCTCTTTGGCCCCATCAGTTAAGGCAATCTGCCAGTACCCAGACGTTAAGTCAAAGATACTGAGGTACTGTGCAGCTCCCAACGGATCTATGAGCTCATCAGCTCTGGGGTGTGCGTCAGTCCTGGTGACGAAATTGACCCTTGGTAGTCCACACAGAACCGGAGTTCTGGCGTGGCACCGGGTGCGGCAGCCTTTGGGACCAAGACCAATGGGCTGGCCCAAGGACTGTTGGAGGGCTCTATCACCTCTAATGCTAACATCTTCGAGATCTCTTCCTTGATGCAAGCTTTGACCCTGTCAGTCACCCTGTAAATTTTGTGCTTCACAGGAGGACTGTCCCCAGTGTCCACATCATGGACACACCACTGAGTGACACCAGGGGTCAGGGAGAACAGAGCAGCAAACTGTCCCAACAGTTGGCGGCAGTCACTCTGCTGTTCAGAAGTCAGGGAGAGTGTTACACCATCCACTGACCCATCATGTTCCTTAGCAGACAGGTGCTCAGTCTCCTCCTTCATTCCAGCATTTGTCGCTAGGAGCATGTCCACGTCGGACCTCTCCAAGTGGGGCTTAAGGCGGTTTACATGTAGCACCTGCAAAGGGTTCCTGGGAGACTGCAAGTCCACCAGATAGGTGACTTTACTCTTGCGCTCCACCACCTCGAATGGCCCAGCCCAGTTGTCCTGGAGCGGACAAGGCTACACTGGGGCCATGACCCACACTTTCTGGCCAGGCTGAAACTCGATCAGAGTGGCATTCTGATCATACCAACGTTTCATCACTTCCTGGCTGGCTTCCAGATTCACCTGAGCGAGTTGTCTGAAGCGCTTAGTCTGGTTCCTGAAGGCCAGCAGGTAGCTATATACATCCTGGGGAGGTTTACTGGGAGCTTTCTCCCAGCCTTCTTTGACCAAACTCGGAGGTCCTCTTACAGAATTCAAAAGGGGGTGCTGATGACGGGGAAAGGTTGGAGAGGAGCCTTGCACTTCCTCCTACTCTTACCACTTGCCTGGCAAGTCCTACAATGGGTGTCAGAGTCTTTGCGCATTCGGGGCCAGTAAAAGTGGGTGACAAGCCATTCTTAGGTCTTGTCTTGCCCCAAATGCCCTGCTAAAGGCACGTCATAAGCCAGACCCAGTAGGAGGGCTTTGAAGCGCTGTGGTACCACCAGCACACGAGCTAACCCAGGCTCAGCAACCTTAGGCTCACTGTATAGGAGACCTTTCTCCCAGTAAATCCAATGTGATCCATACTGATCACCTGCTGCCTGGTTTAAAGCCTGCTGCAGCAAACCAACAAGAGAATGGCATTCCTGCTGCTCCTTGCAGAATTCCTCCCTTCCTCCTGTCAATGGGTCAGCTCAGGCAGGTCCCTCAGTTCGGCCACTTGTTCCCCTGTTGGCTCCAGGGCATCCTCTCAAGGTTTGCATCCTCCTGGACCATGGGAACTTCAGGAGGCCGGTTTACCGCACCCCTTGCCTCTTCTCTTTCTGGCAGGCACCTGGGCTACTCTTTCAGGCTCCAGATCCTCTTGATTGCCCTTACCTGCTGCCATAGACCGAGTGGTCACACACGCCCACTCAGGCAGACCCAACATCTCCAAATGAGACTTACGCTCCACCTTCTACCAAGGGGAACTCTCCAGATTGTTGCCTAGCAGACAGTCAACAGGCATGGCTGGCCTCACAACTACTTGCAAGGTGCCTGAGACCCCCCCAATCAAAGGGAACATGTGCCACTTTGCAGAGGCACTTTGAGTTGTCAGCTGCAACTACTGGATAAAGTACACTGGGGACCACCTGTTCTTCAGACACTAGTTGACAACTGACAGCTGTCACACTGGCTCCAGTGTCTCTCAGAGCCTGCAGCCTATGCCATTTATGGTCACTGTAGGAGATGGCCCTTTTTGCAGGGTTATCCCCAAACGTTTTGCTTCCTCCTCCTATTTTTTCCTTACTTGCTGTTGTTGGTTTTAGGACTCTGGGCAATTTACCACTGCTATTCAGTGCTAAAGTGCAAATGCTCTATGTGAAATTCGTATTTTGGATTGGTGTTTCCATGATTGGCATATTTGATTTACTAGTCAGTCCCTAGTACAGTACACTGTGTGTGCCCAGGGCCTGTAATTCAAATGCTGCTAGTAGGCTTGCAGCACTGGTTGTGCCACCCACACAAGCAGCCCTTCAAAGGTAACTCAGACCTGCCACTGCAGAGCCTGTGGGCAGTCTGGTACTGCCATGTCGACTTGGCAAGTGCACCCAGTTGCCAGGCACTAACCTTCCCTTTTCTTACATGTCAGTCACCCCTAAGGTAGGCCCAAGGTACCCCTGTGGGCAGGGTGCCGTGTATGTGAAAGGTAGGACATGCCCTGGTGTTTGTGGCATGTCCTGATAGTGAATTACTGCCAATTTCGTTTTTCACTATTGCAAGGCTACCTGTTCCCATAGGACAGAATGGGGAGTTTGTTTATAACATCTTATAAACATAACTGCCCCTGGGAACAAGGTAGAGAAATAAAGTTTAGTATGCCTGAACTCAGAATCTAAAGATGCATCTTTTAGTGAAGGTGATTTTTACATTCTGTGTTTGAAAATACCACTTTTAGAAAGTAGGTATTTTCTTGCTCAGCCATCCAGTGCGCCTCTGCTGGGTTTGTGGATTGACTGTCTGGCTTTGGGATGACAGGGGCTGGGGAGGAGCAGTGGCTCCAGAGAGTCTAGATGGGTCAGGGATGGGCTGAATAGACCTGGGCTGCATTTAGAGTAGGGGGAGGAGATTTCCTTTCACCTGAATGGGCCTGGTCTGCCTCTGACAATGCTGTCTCCAGCTCCTGCCAGGAAGCTGCACCAGAGAGGACAGAACTGGTTCTGGCTGGGCACAGACACTCTCTGCCTGAGAGGATAAAGGATTTTGGGCTATGAAAAGTGGGGCCCAAATCCCTAAACTTTAGAACTCTTTTGGAACCAAGAAGACTGCCAAGAAGAAGAGCTGGAGAAGCTGTGAGGAGGGACTACCACTTTGCTGTGTGCTTTGCTGTGTTGGCCTGCAATGGCTGCTTCTGTCTTGGGCAGTGAAAGGACTGGACTGAACTTTCTGCAATTTTTTGTGAGTTTCTCCAAGGGCTTGAGGTAGAGCTTGCCCCCTGTTCAAGAAGTCTCAGAAACAGCAAAAACTTCAAGTTCTTCTGCCATCAGCACTGGGGACTGTGTGTTTTGTGCTGCAACAGAAGAAAAGTAACCCGATGCGGTCTACAACGCCGCTGCCGACTCTGTGTCCTGAAGGCCCCGCAGAGGGCACCGCCGCAACGCTGCACCGCAACCCTGGTCTCACCGACGACGCCACCTGATGCCGCCACCGAGCCACTGCTTGCACCGTGACCTGTGGGAACTGCATTCTGCACTGCCTCGCTTCACACCGTCGCCCTGGTATCCCTGACGACACCGCTCCACGCCGACATCGAAGCTGCTGCTAGCACCGTGGTTCGAGGTGATGCAGCGGTAATTTCACGGTAATTTCTCAATGCAAAACCTCATTTACCTCTATTTACCGCTGTAAAGATGTTGGGCCCTTGACACCATGTATTACCTTCAGGAGACTTTATATAAACATGAAAAATCAAAAATGCAATTAATATTTAAGCCAATAAAGAGAGTTGTGAGTATTTTAAAGGGTTTTATTTTCTAGTCAAAAGTTAAGGTTCTCTGACTCTTTATTCATTAGTCAAATATCAATCAGGTTACAGAATTGAAAAAATAGGAAAAATAGCATTAATACAGAACATATTACAGTCTGCTTAGGAGGCATTCCATGTAGGAAGAAAATGTGGTGCAAAATTGTCAGTCAGAAACTCTTAAAGAGTTTCTAAGAAAAGAGTGGGTCTTGCAAGGCTAATCAATAATTAATAATGGCAAAAATCTCCCATAAAGATAAATAAATGCATAGGACAAATACATCTTTTCAAAAGCAGTTAGTCAAAGCATGAAATTTAAAGCTTAGCACCTAAAATCTAAACCTGTTCTGATCCTCTCAGCTCTCTCTCTCTGCCTCGCTGTGCTGGTCTGTCTCTCTGTCTCAGGAGTTGCAAAATAGCCCCCCACAGACGCAGCCCCTCCTTCTCTCTCCTCCCCATCTCTGTGTCCAGCACAGAAGCTGGGCCTGGCCCTCAGGAAAAAATGAGCAAAAAGCCACCCCTCCCACTTGTAAGCCATATTTCAAGCAAAAGCCCACGTGCTTGGTCCTCGTAGCTGGTCCAATCAGAACTTCAAGACACATCATCTCCCCATGGGCTGACTGGATACGTCATTAATCAGGCGTGTTCCTCATTACATGACTTCACATCCTTTTACATTTTAAAAACAATTACATTTTTCTGTAACAAAAAGTATTAATTGTGAGTTTTTCTCTTCACTCCACTGTTTAAACAGGCTACAAAAAAATATGCAACATAGTGAAGGTCGAAGAGAAGGAAACAGGAGGGCGTGATTTATTAACAAAGCCCTTTCATTGAAAGTTGGTAGGGAAGAGGAGCACATTCCATTCTAATCTTCAAGGGCAAAAACTGCAGTAAGCTGAGTCTACTAAAGCAAACTGAAATCACGTGGTTTTCTACACCGCAAAAATGCGTGTTAATTCAGCACAAATATGCTAGTTCAAGATACTTTTTCTAAATTAATCTAAATTAAATATATATTTCTATAATGAGGTTAAATCTAAACTACACATTAAAACAACCATGATTAATTAAATGAGCATTGTTTTACATGATTTCATTTGCAGGCCTCTTTCATGTTTTCATTTGCATGCACCAAAATCTGCGTGCCATTTTAGAAATGCTGTCTGCATCTTTTTGTCATATAATAATGCATACATTTTATAGGTGAAATCTGAGCTCCATCAGAGGGCACCGCTCGTAAGTTACACGATGCACCGTCCTCATCCCGCACCGCAGCCTTGGCCTACCGACGCCGGCGCCATTGACTCCAGTTCATCAGCTGACGACAGCGCTTCAGCAATGACGATGCCACTGCTTGCACCGTGACCTGCCAGCACCACGACGAGCAACGCATCACTTCATACCGCAGCCCTGGTCTCACCGACACCGCTGGATGACCGTCACTGAGCCGCTGACTGCACTGCGACGTGAGGGCACCGTACGCTGCACTTCGCACCGCAGCCCCGATGCCTGCTGACGCCGGCACTCCTGACTTCAAACGCAACGAGTTCGATCTGCAACGCGTGTGACTTCAAGGGCCCGATGACTCCTGCACCGACCTCCGGAACCAACGCTTACGGATGCCAGCTTTTCGGGGCTCATCGATAGGTCGCCGGCACCCTGCATTTCTAAAGGTACTGTTTGCGGGTCTTCCTGACACCGTAGCTGGCCCACGACACCGCGGTCAGCCAGAACTGTTTGGATTTGTTGTTCATGATGCCGTGATAGCCTCAGATGGAACTGTCGAGTTCAAGGAACTATATTTCAAGTCTATTTTGATAACTGAAGATTTCTAAGTACTGTATTGTGGATTTTTATCATTTTTGGTCTTGTCTTAAATATATAAAAATATTGGATATTTTTCTAAACTGGTGTGGTGTCCTTTTGTAGGACCCCACCGACCTCAAGAACTACCGTCCCATCTCGCTCCTTCCGTTTCCGGCCAAAGTCATCGAGAAGACCGTCAACAGACAGCTTGCCGCCTTCCTCGAGACGAATGGATCCCTCGACCCCTCGCAGTCCGGGTTTCGGGCCAACCACAGCACCGAGACCGCCCTAATCGCAGCCACCGACGACATCAGAACCCTAACCGACAACGGGGAAACAGCAGCCCTCATCCTCTTGGACCTCTCCGCGGCGTTCGACACCGTCTGCCACCGCACCCTAGTGAAGCGCCTCAGCAACATCGGAATCCGAGAGAAAGCACTGGAATGGATCATCTCGTTCCTCGCCGGAAGAACCCAGAGAGTCCGCCTCCCCCGTTCAGATCCGAGGCCACCGAAGTCATCTGCGGCGTTCCACAAGGATCTTCACTCAGTCCTACCCTCTTCAACGTCTACATGAGCCCCCTCGCAGCCATCGCACGCCAACACAACCTCAACATCATCTCCTACGCCGACGACACCCAGCTGATCCTCTCCCTCACCAACGACCCCACCACCGCCAGAGCCAACCTACACAACGGGATGAGAGACGTCGCCGACTGGATGAGGAACAGCCGCCTTAAACTGAACTCAGACAAGACGGAAGTCCTCATCCTGGGTTCATCACCCTCCGCCTGGGACGACTCTTGGTGGCCCCCGGCCCTGGGCACCGCGCCCAAGCCAACGGACCACGCACGCAACCTGGGCTTCATCCTGGACTCCTCCTTGTCGATGACCAGACAAGTCAACGCCGTCTCATCTTCGTGCTTCAACACCCTGCGCATGCTCCGCAAGATCTTCAGATGGATCCCCACTGGAAACCAGGAAGACCGTCACCCAGGCACTCGTCACCAGCCGACTGGACTATGGGAACACCCTCTACGCCGGAACCACAGCCAAACTTCAAAAAGACTCCAGCGCATCCAGAACGCCTCCGCACGACTCATCCTGGACATCCCCCGACACAGCCACATCACCGGACACCTGAAAGACCTGCACTGGCTCCCCGTCAGCAAGAGAATCACGTTCAGACTCCTCACCCACGCACACAAGGCCCTCCACGACCTGGGCCCCAAGTACCTCAACGACCGCATGACCTTCTACACGCCCACCCGCCAGCTACGATCAACCAGCCACGCCCTCGCCACCGTACCACGCATCCGCAGAGCCACCGCCGGAGGAAGATCCTTCTCCTACCTGGCAGCCAAGACCTGGAACTCCCTCCCCACTCACCTTCGGCGAACCCAGGACCATTTCTCCTTCAGGAAGCAGCTCAAGACCTGGCTGTTCGAGCAGTAACTCCCCCCTCCCCCAGCGCCTTGAGACCCTCCCGGGTGAGTAGCGCGCTCTATAAATGCATTGATTGATTGATTGATTCACTGTATTACTGTTGGTTATGTGTAAATGCTTTACACACTGCCTTTAAGATAAGCCTGACTGCTCGTGCAAAGCTACCAAGGGGGTGAGCAGGGGTTATTTTAGGAGTGCAACTCCTTTATCCTGACCAGAAGGAAGGGTCCCTACTTGGACAAAAGGTGCAACCCCTTGCCAACTAGAGACCCCCATTTCTAACAGTCTCCCACTGCCCATATTTATTAGTGTTAGCAGGCAGATGGGTTCTTGGGGCCATCTCACTGTCTCCTAGTTAGACCAGGGTCAACTCTGCTGGCTCCCACCCTTCCTGGGAACCCAACTCCTCCCCCAAGGCTACACTAGTTAACTCACGGGGCGGTGCACCTGTGGGTGCAGTGGTGGCCTTCTTGGGACACCTAGGCCTTCACCTAGGCTATGAAGTGACCCACCTGACCATAAGCAAAACATGTGCGAGGGCCCTTCTGGGCAGGCTTACCTGCAGGGGCCCATGGCTTCTTCTCACTGGGGGCCTGGGAACCCTTCCCTTAGTTCCCTTGGGAATGACTTTGGGGCCCTTTTTGGAACTCCTTCTGTTTACCCTTGTCCCCCCCACTCTTCTGCTTGGGACCCTGCCCACCTTTGGCGGAGTCTTCCACATGACCTTTGTGGACCCTGGTGCTGACCCCGTGTCCACCTCCACAGCAAGCTTCCTGGGGTCAGTCAGCTTACTGTCAATCAAATGCTGGCGTAGCGTAGCTCTGGAAAACAACTACAAGACAAGTGCTCCCATGCAACCAAATCATAGAGCCCCTGGAAATCATTTACCTGGCTACCCTTCACCCAACCATCCAGTGCTCTGCAAAAATAGGACACATACTTCACCCAAGTGCTTAACTCCAGCTTCTTACAGCCCTCAACTTCAGCCTGTAGAGTTCTGGGGTCAACCCATACCTTCTGATCAAGGCTTCCTTCATGTGGGCATAAGACATTTTCTCCTCACTTGGTAAGGCTAACAAAGTTTCCCTCCCTTCTGTCACGAAGCGGCTCCACAACCCCGCTCCCCAGTCTCTCTCAGCGATCCTGTGGGACCTCATTGCTACCTCATATGCCTTAAATGACTGACCAATATCCTCACTCTTTACAAAA
This sequence comes from Calotriton arnoldi, assembly GCA_963921515.1. NCBI lineage: Eukaryota > Metazoa > Chordata > Amphibia > Caudata > Salamandridae > Calotriton > Calotriton arnoldi. The sequence continues at coordinate 2,504,683 of CAWUFW010000933.1, forward strand.
TCCTTAATCACTTACTTGGGTATGTATACCTTCCCTTCTCCAGGCACTGGCAACAAGCTGCCACCATTGGAACTGGGTGCCACACTCTTGGCCCTTATGTCCAGTTCCTTCAAACCTCTCTCATGCCCTAAGAGCATTCTCTTTTCTTCCAGGACCCATTTCTGCTTCTCTAACTCCGATTCTCTATCCTCCTTCCCCAGACTGAGGTTTGTAAGCTCCAACTCATGCACTCTGCTTCTCTCTCTGTCCTCCAAATCCTCTGGAGACAGCCCCTTTGAAGACACACTGCTGTCCCCCCTCGAGGGTAACTTTCCTCCAGACAGACCCAATAGCCCATCCTGCTGCCTATCTAAATTCTCAGCCTCCACCATAGGTTCCTCGGCATGCTCACTGGCATTCCTTGATTCCAACCAGGCCCACAGCGCCTTTTGGTATTCCTCTTTTCTGGTGAGGCCTGTCACTGAGATTTTATATTTCTTGCAGACAGCTTTCAATTGTGGCACAATGTAGGTTTCAACCCTATCCTCTTTAAACTAAATAATCACAGATGCAATTGATGCTGGTTTCGTCATGGTGAAAATTGGCAGTTCTCAAGGTGCAAAAATTCCAAGAAGAGAAAGTTCCACCAATTGTATGTGGTTGTGTAATGGTCTGCACTATACTAGAAGTGTACACCAATCACCGTATGTAAGGCACAAATGCAAGTCCAGATCCTCACCGCTGACCACCAATGTTAGAAATGGGGGTCTCTAGTTGTCAATGTTTCGTACCTTTGTCCAAGTAGGGACCCTTCTTCCTAGTCAGGGTAAGGGGGATACACTCCTAAAATAACCCCTGCTCAGCCCCTTGGTAGCTTGGCATGAGCAGACAGGCTTATCTCAGAGGCAGTGTGTAAAGCTTTTGTGCACACATACAATAATACAGTGAAAACACTAAAAATGGACCACACAGTCTAGAAAAATAAGTAATCTTTATCTAAACCAAACAAGACCAAAAATGAAAAAAACCACGATACAGTAATAAAAATATGACTTTCAAAAGGTAGAGCAAACACAAGGAGATGATGGACGGAGTGCTGAAACTTTGCAAACACTTACCCCCAGTCACAGATCTGGGTTGAATCCATCATCATTCTTTAGCTCACTTTGCCACCCCAGTTCAGACACAGCTATATGCAAATCAGTCTTGATCCTGTGCCTCATGGGAACAGTCCAGACCGAACTGCCAAGCCATGTCTTCCATGGACCGGAATCAAGCATCCTGGGACCGGTATCGGGCTAACAGCCCTCATCAGCCAGGCTAGCTTGAATCCAGTGGCAAAGTGAGCAAGGGACCCACGTCTGGGCATACCCTGCCAACTTAGGGCAAACAAAGCAAACACAAGGAGATGATGGACGGAGTGCTGAAACTTTTCAAACACTCACCCCCAGTCACAGACCTAGGTTGAATCCATCATCATTCTTTAGCTCACTTTGCCACCCCAGTTCAGGCACAGCTATATGCAAATCAGTCTTGACCCTGTGCCTCATGGGAACAGTCCAGACCGAACTGCCAAGCCAGGTATTCCCTGGACTGGAATCAAGCATCCTGGGACCGGTTTTGGGCTAACAGCAGGCTAGCTTGAATCCAGTGGCAAAGTGAGCAAGGGGCCCACTTCTGGGCATACCCTGCCAACTTAGAGCGAACAAAGCAAACACAAGGAGATGATGGACGGAGTGCTGAAACTTTTCAAACACTCACCCCCAGTCAGAGATCTGGGTTGAATCCATCATCATTCTTTAGCTCACTTTGCCACCCCAGTTCAGACACAGCTATATGCAAATCAGTCTTGACCCTGTGCCTCATGGGAACAGTCCAGACCGAACTGCCAAGCCATGTCTTCCCTGGACCGGAATCAAGCATCCTGGGACCGGTTTCGGGCTAACAGCCCTCATCAGGAAGGCTAGCTTGAATCCAGTGGCAAAGTGAGCAAGGGACCCACGTCTGGGCATACCCTAACAACTTAGGGCGAACAAAGCAAACACAAGGAGATGATGGACGGAGTGCTGAAACTTTTCAAACACTCACCCCCAGTCATAGATCTGGGTTGAATCCATCATCATTCTTTAGCTCACTTTGCCACCCCAGTTCAGACACAGCTATATGCAAATCAGTCTTGACCCTGTGCCTCATGAGAACAGTCCAGACCGAACTGCCAAGCCATGTCTTCCCTGGACCAGAATCAAGCATCCTGGGACCGGTTTCGGGCTAACAACCCTCATCATCCAGGCTAGCTTGAATCCAGTGGCAAAGTGAGCAAGGAACCCACGTCTGGGCATACCCTGCCAACTTAGGGCGAACAAAGCAAACACAAGGAGATGATGGACGGAGTGCTGAAACTTTTCAAACACTCACCCCCAGTCATAGATCTGGGTTGAATCCATCATCATTCTTTAGCTCACTTTGCCACCCCAGTTCAGACACAGCTATATGCAAATCAGTCTTGACCCTGTGCCTCATGGGAACAGTCCAGACCGAACTGCCAAGCCATGTCTTCCCTGGACCAGAATCAAGCATCCTGGGACCGGTTTCGGGCTAACAACCCTCATCATCCAGGCTAGCTTGAATCCAGTGGCAAAGTGAGCAAGGGACCCACGTCTGGGCATACCCTGAAAACTTACGGCAAACAAAGCAAACACAAGGAGATGATGGACGGAGTGCTGAAAATTTTCAAACACTCACCCCCAGTCAGAGATCTGGGTTGAATCCATCATCATTCTTTAGCTCACTTTGCCACCCCAGTTCAGACACAGCTATATGCAAATCAGTCTTGACCCTGTGCCTCATGGGAACAGTTCAGACCGAACTGCCAAGCCATGTCTTCCCTGGACCGGAATCAAGCATCCTGGGACCGGTTTTAGGCTAACAGCCCTCATCAGCCAGGCTAGCTTGAATCCAGTGGCAAAGTGAGCAAGGGACCCACGTCTGGGCATACCCTGCCAACTTAGGGTGAACAAAGCAAACACAAGGAGATGATAGACAGAGTGCTGAAACTTTTCAAACACTCACCCCCAGTCACAGGTCTGGGTTGAATCCATCATCATTCTTTAGCTCACTTTGCCACCCCAGTTCAGACACAGCTATATGCAAATCAGTCTTGACCCTGTGCCTCATGGGAACAGTCCAGACCGAACTGCCAAGCCATGTCTTCCCTGGACCGGAATCAAGCATCCTGGGGCCGGTTTCGGACTAACAGCCCTCATCAGCCAGGCTAGCTTGAATCCAGTGGCAAAGTGAGCAAGGGACCCACGTCTGGGCATACCCTGCCAACTTAGGGCGAACAAATCAAACACAAGGAGAGTGAGCTAAAGAACGATGATGGATTCAAACCAGATCTGTGACTGGTGGTGAGTGTCTGAAAAGTTTCAGTGCTCCGTCCATCATCTCCTTGTGTTTGCTTTGTTCGCCCTAAGTTGGCAAGGTATGCCCAGACGTGGGTCCCTTTCTCACTTTGCCACTGGATTCAAGCTAGCCTGGCTGATGAGGGCTGTTAGCCCGAAACCGGTCCCAGGATGCTTGTTTCTGTTCCAGGGAAGACATGGCTTGGCAGTTCGGGCTGGACTGTTCTCATGAGGCACAGGGTCAAGCCTGATTTGCATATAGCTGTGTCTGAACTGGGGTGGCGAAGTGAGCTAAAGAACGATAATGGATTCAACCCAGATCTGTGACTGGGGGTGAGTGTCTGAAAAGTTTCAGTGCTCCGTCCATCATCTCCTTGTGTTTGCTTTGTTCGCCCTAAGTTGGCAGGGTATGCCCAGACGTGGGTCCCTTGCTCACTTTGCCACTGGATTCAAGCTAGGCTGGCTGATGAGGGCTGTTAGCCCATAACCGGTCCCAGGATGCTTGTTTCCGGTCCAGGGAAGACATGGCTTGGCAGTTCGGGCTGGACTGTTCCCATGAGGCACAGGGTCAAGACTGATTTAGATATAGCTGTGTCTGAACTGGGTTGGCGAAGTGAGCTAAAGAACGATTATGGATTTAACCCAGATCTGTGACTGGGAGTGAGTGTCTGAAAAGTTTCAGTGCTCCGTCCATCATCTCCTTGTGTTTGCTTTCAAAAGGTAGAAACAGTTCTGTCCATAGCAAACTATAAATGTGACACTTTCAACACAAAGTACCTTGGATGCGTCAAAATCATAAACAAAAACAGCTGCAGGGAAGGTGATGCGTCAGTTCCTTACGCGCAGGGAAGGTGATGCGTTGGTTCCTTACTCCAGGGGAGGTGATGTGTCGGTTCCTTACTGCCACGCTGGGGAGGCGATGTGTCGGTTCTTTACTGATGGGGAGGTGATGCGTCGGTTTCTTACTGTGCGGGGAGGTGATGCGTCGGTTTCTTACTACGGCCCCAGCGTTGAAGTCGACTTGGTCGCCCGGTGCGATGCAGGAGAATCGGGGATGCATTGGTTCTCGATGCGGCAATGGGGCTGTGTTGATTTCTTCAGCCGTGGTCCCACGATGGGTTAGTTCTTGCAGTCGCACAGCAGGACCTGCGTCAGAATCGGTCAGGTGATCTCGACCTTCGTAGATTGGTACACTCGATGCGGCGTGCAGCAATTTTTCCAGCCGCGGGCAGGTGCTGCGTCAGTTTCTTTGGCGATGCGTTGGAAACGGTGTGGATGCGTCGCATTTCTGTTCGTTGCGTTACTTTTTCAGCTCCTAACAACAGGAACAGCCTCCAGAGGCCCAGAAAAGCAACATGCACCTCTTGGCAGGTCAGAACTCTCATCAAGGGAGTTCAGGGGACCTGGGGGAAGTCTTTGTATCCCTGAGACTTAAAAAACAGGAGACAAGCTCTACTTCAAGCCCTTGGAGATCTTCCTCAAGAAGGGGACACAGCACACAGCAAAGTCCTTGTCCTTTCCTTTGCAGAAACAGCCACTGCAGGCCAATCCCAGACAGCACACAGCAAAGGGGCAGTACTTCTCCTCAGTTTCTCCAGCTCTTCTCCTTGGCAAAGTTTCCTCTTGAATCAAGAAGTAATCTAAAGTTCATGGGTCTGGCCCCACTTTTTATAGCACAAATTCCTTTGTTCTCTGGTGGCAGAGAAGCTATTTGCCCAGCCAAAACCAGTTCTGTCCTCTCTGGTGCAGCTTCCTGGCAGGGGGTGGAGATAGCATTGTGTAAGGCAGACCAGGCCCATTCAAGTGAAAGGAAATCTCCTCCCCCTACTCTAAATGAAGCCCAGGTCTATTCAGCCCAGCCCTGACTCATCCAGGAAAGGCAGGACAAACATCAACCCCCCCCAGTGGCTGTCTACAGTCTACAGTGTCTACTGTCTAAAAGTGGTATTTTCAAACACAGAATGTAAAAATCATCCTCACTAAAAGATGCATCTTTATATTCTGAGTTCAGGCATACTAAACTTTATCTTCCTATCTTGTCCCAATGGAAAGTTATATTTCTAAGATGTTATAAATGAACTCCCATTCTATCCTATGGGATAGATAGCCTTTCAATAGTGAAAAACAAAATTGGCAATATTTCACTATCAGGACATGCCACACACATCAGGGCATGTCCTAACTTTCACATACTTCACCCTGCCAACAGGGGTACCTTGGGCCTACCTTAGGGGTGACTGACATGTAAGGAAAGGGAAGGTTAGGGCCTGGCAAATGGGTGCCCTTGCCAGGTTGACATGGCAGTAAAAACTGCGCACAGACACTGCAGTGGCAGGTCTGAGTTACATTTACAGACTGCTTATGTGGGTGACACAATCAGTGCTGCAGGCCCACTAGCAGCATTTGATTTACATGCCCTGGGCACATACAGTGCACTGTACTAGGGACTGACTGGTAAATCAAATATGCCAATCATGGAATCACCAATCCATAGACACAATTTACAAGGAGCACCTGCACTTTGGCACTGAACAGCAGTGGAAAAGTGCCCAAAGCATCTAGACCAGCAAAAGCAAAGTCCAACACACAGCAAAATAACAGGAGGCAAAGGCAAAATATACAGGGGAAACTCACGCCAATGATGCCAAGTCTAACATTCACCATCAGATTTAGCATACACTTTCCTCCTTCATCACAAACTCTGTCGATCCTACAGCGGAGGATACAATCATGGTAGAGCTGGGTGCAACAGGATTGAGGATAGCTGGTTTGAGGATGTTAGATACAGATGAGAAATGTAGGGCCAACTCCTCATCTACATTAATGAGGGCCCCCACCGCTGATGATAAATAAGATAATGTTCTGATCTTACCACTTTTACCCTCTACCAGTTAATTTGCTTTCATTGTGGTTGTCCCATTAGATGCAGTTAATTTGTGTTTCCCCATTTCTCCTGAGATTGCACAGCAGATGTTGGGGAAGCCCGGTCTGCTCTCGTACGGCTGCAGATGGGCGCATACGGGCCCTCTTTTGACCTGGTCTTCACCGTGGGCTTCCAAGGATGGTTTTATGCTCCTTCACAGGTCCCGTCTTGTCCAGCCAAGTGGTGTATTGTCATTGAAGCTGAGCACAACACATCACAGACACAAAGATTACCACGTTTCCCATGCTGCGGGATTCCTGGGATGTTAAAATGCCCCTTCACAGGCCCCGCCTCCTGCAGCTGAGCGAGAGCATGGGATTTGAAGTTCAGCACAACACAGCCCAGACACAAGGATTACCTTGCGTCCTGCACTGCGGACTTCCTGCGATGTGTAAATGCCCCTTCACAGGTCTCGCCTCCTCCGGCCGAGCGGGATCATGGGATTTGACGTCCACCACAACACAATCCAGCCACAAGGATTTAGAAGAGTCTTGTGCCGCGGCCTTCCCGTGATGTTTAGTGCCCCATCACAGGTCTTGCCTCCTCCAGTCTAGCAGTAATATGGGCATTGAAGTCCAGCACAACACAGCCTAGCCACAAGGATTATTGCGCGTCCCAGAGTACCAGTATTATTCTAATGAAAGCATAGCAGGCCTATTATGAGGTTTTAATGCTGTCGCATTAAAGGTATTGCAGTGATGTTGCAAGATGTTGGTACTACCCCATTAAATGTACCGGGCCATGCTATCAAACCATTAAAATGTAAATCAGAAAATCCATGTTTGAACAGCTCATCCAGGCCATTTATCCATCCACCAACTCATTCTTACACTCAATCTTTTACACTACCACAATAAAACACACAAAAACTCAACAACAAATGCAAGATAAATTAAAATAATACAAGTACATACAAGCATTGGCAAAGCCAACATGTCTGGCCTTGGCCACAGAGCTATTGGCTTTACCAATACCTGTTCCTTTGCTATGGGTTATCATTAGTTTATCATTCCAAAAAAACACATTAGCTATCTTGGAATGGTACACTAATGATAAAATTTTAAAAAAACATGCTTTTTACTATGCTTTACAACAAAGGAGAAAAAATAGACATTGGCAAAGTCAATAGCTCTGCAACCAAGGACAGGCCTGTTGTCATTGCCAGCGGTTGTTTTTTAACCCAGTGGTAAGTTCACAGACGTTTCTTTTTAACACGAGCAATGACTGCACTATTTGACAACATAATACAAGATGCAATCATAATTGGAGCAAAGGGAGGGTGCTGCAAAGCTTATTTAGGACAACAGTAAGGAGAAAGATCTGTTGCACTAAAAGTCAAAACACACACAGTGCAGTACTACTTACTGGTACATGTTTTTTTAATGTTAGTTGTTGATAGGTTTATAACATGAACTAGTGCAAGGCACAGATTTATGAATTGAAAGTGGTATACAGTCATTCCCATCCCAAGAGTTGCCTGGCCACAAATCTTTTCTTAAAGCTCATCTCTCTACATGTTAATGCCAGTGCTTAATTTGAGCAGGGGGTTTCCGGTGCTCGGCACCAGCACTTAATTGTCAACACCTGCTGCTCAAGCCATTCTTATAGCTTTGAGGGCCTGTAATAGTCCAAATTGTCACACTTATAGGAGTGTGATGGCTAGTAGTTGTGTTGTTACTATCACTGGCACCATGGCAGGGGCAATGTGGGGGCAAGCTGCAGTGGCCTCCTAACAAGAGCCCTGGTACTTATTGTTTTTCAAATTAAGCACTGGTTAATGCCACCAATAAAGTATTCCTACAAAGTGAGAGAGAAACTCAAGTGCACTTCAATGCACAGTTTAGAAGGACTGTGCACAGTGCTGTATTTCTTCAGACATCTCTTGGCAGATGACCTTATGCGTTATCTGCTCTGGGTGTCACGGAAGATTGCACTGATTCAAACTGCCTGCATGTATTCTCAAGGTGAGTGAGGTGTGCTTTGCTGCTGCCAGCGCTCTGCCAAATAAAATGCTGCTTGAAATTCCGTTATAACTTGAGTGTATGAGGAAAGCTTGGGCTGCTGATGCCTGCCGTTGCCTATTGTGTGTGTGACAGAAGCGTGCAACAGAAGTACAAACAGTAAAGACCCATCTAATAAAGGAGGCAACAGAGAAAAGATGATTTGATGGTCTGAGCGGCACAAATCATTCGTCGGGAGAGTCTCTAGAGGAACATTTGTCCAGGCAGCTGTTGTTAAACACAGATGATAATAGGACAGACTCCATTCTTTCTTGTACCTTCACTTCTGGACTTGCACTGAAATGTGCACAGCAAAATGCCATCACTGAAAATGCAATACCGCCAATGGCTGTGGTGGGCTGACAAAATGGTCCACGATGTATGCTGAGGTGGGCAGAAGCAAAATGTGAATGACATTTAAACAGATTCATCGGTAAAGCGTACTGACTCAGAGCCCCTCCATGTATTTGTACACGTATGTATTTTTTATTTAGGATTTTTTATTATATATGGCAGGTGAGACAGCTAAAGCAATCTCTTCAGCGGACTAAAAAATGACTGCACTGCAGAGTTTGGCTGCCCACATGACATGAGTGCTATAAAAATGTAATCACGATATATATATATATTTTGGGAGTTTTATATAGCACGAACTAGACCCGAAGGTGTCAGCGTGCTTTACATAAGCACCAGTTACTTTACAGACGGACACATACATTTTTGTTAGGCACGGGGAGATTAAGTGATTTGCCCAAAATCACAGGATGTTGAGCGTCCCTGCCGAGACTCGAGCCCGGTTCCCCAGGTCCAAGGTCAACCGCCCTAGCCATTAGGCCCCATCCTCTTCCCCACGATAATGTTGGTATGCAAAAATATTGCTCGGAAAGCCATCAGCAAAAGGCTGAATATAAACTGTCTGAATTAGTGTTCCTGTTTCTGGTCTTCTTCATTTTTACAGAAACTAAAATGGTATTTATATAAACCCAAAGTTAGTATCTTAAACATTTTACTGGAAAAGTATATGGGATTTACACATTTCTCATTAACTTGTCTACCTGACATTAACTTGTACATATTTCAACCAAAATCTCATTAGTTTTTACAGGAGATAAATTATGTTAAATATATATATATATATATATATATATTATATATATATATATATATATATATATATATATATATTCAATCCAATCCCATTTTTGAAGAAAAACGGGTCCGACACATTCTCAGTGCTGGCAACAGGGTTTATTCCATAATCAAAGCGCAAAGCAAAAAGATGAAAAAATGAAACGCAAGGCAGACGCGTTTCAGCCAGTCGGCTTTCCTCAGTGCCTGTTCCATCAACGATGTGCTTCCACCTGGGGGCTGGTTTAAAAGATCACAGTTCACTCCTGATTGGTGGATGTTACTAGCCCAGCCTCTGCAGTCACTGTCGCGCTGCTCCCATTCCTTGCCAGGTTTTCATGCTCTCCGCAGCGAGTAAAAATACAATGATTATTCACTCGGCACCAAGTGGCTTCCCAGTCCTGCTGGCTGCGGTTTGCACTTTCCCAGCAATATGTAAGGGAGTGAATAATGGAAAACCCATACATTGTCAACACCTTAATGCAGCAGAATGCTGCATCCTCTCTCCCCGAATGGCATCCAAACTCAGGTGAGTATCTTCTCCACTTGGGGGGGCGCCGCTATGTAGTTACATACAACACCAAAGCTGCAAGCAAAGCGCGGAGCTCCAGAACGGGAGGGCGTGCCGGAATACCGGTGCTTGCTAACTGGTCAAACATTCAATCCAATCCCATTTTTGAAGAAAAACGGGTCCGACACATGCTCAGTGCTGGCAACAGGGTTTATTCCATAACAAAGCGCAAAGCAAAAAGATGAAAAAATGAAACGCAAGGCAGACGCGTTTCAGCCAGTCGGATTTACTCAGTGCCTGTTCCATCAACGATGTGCTTCCACCTGGGGGCTGGTTTAAAAGATCACAGTTCACTCCTGATTGGTGGATGTTACTAGCCCAGCCTCTGCAGTCACTGTCCCATTCCTTGCCAGGTTTTCATGCTCTCCGCAGCGAGTAAAAATACAATGATTATTCACTCGGCACCAAGTGGCTTCCCAGTCCTGCTTTTCAGTATATATATATATATATATATATATATATACTGAAAAAAACCACAGGTTTCAGGGACGTTATAGTTAGTTGGACATTTCACTCGTACAAAACCAGAGAAATTCAGCCGTTATAGTTAGTTGAGCTAACTATAACTCGCGCCCCAGCAATGCACTGCTGATGACATCACATATTACATCACTCATGATATGGTCAGTGACATCACTGATGACATCTCAAATGACATCACTGATGACAACACTGATGACATCATCCACTTAATATCTGATGCACCTCCTCACACCCTAATATAACCTTTCATACACCCACTCTAAAATAGACTACCATTCTTGAAGCCATAGACACACCAATACCAATAAGTAAATACCCACTCACTGATTCATAGGTCTATACACATCCACACACTCACCGATACAGTCACGCATACACGCAGTCACTCATCAATACAGCCTCTGATATATGCACTCATACACCCATACAGACACTCACATACTGCCACTCATCCACAGAGATACTCACACACCTAGTTAGTCACCCAAAGACTCAATCACACTGCCATTTACTCACCGATACAGTTATACACACACCATCTCACTTATTCATACAGATACTAACACATACTTACTCTCTTATACAATCACTGACTCAAGCACACACTCATCCATACAGCCACTCTCACAATCACTCACTCTCACATATAGTCACGCATATACTCCAACATTCACATATACTGCCTTTCACATATGTAGTTACTCACACATATACCACTGAGACATCCATTCACTCACCAACACAGCCATACGCACACTCACTCATCCATACAGCCCCTCGCAGACACACTCATAAACCCATACACCCATTGAATCACCCAATCACACATCCATGAAGGGAGTCACCCCCACCCAGACACACAGACACTTAGGCACCCGTACAGGTAATCAGACAACCAATCATTAACCCATATAGATAATGTAGCTACTCATCAACCCATGTAGCCACTAACACACCAACTGACAAACTGATACGGACATTCACACAGATTAGCCATTCACTAAGACACGTTTAATCTCTCTCTTAAACAGTCAGTCATGCACCCACTAAATCATCCATTCAGACACTCATACACCCACTCATTCTTCAATACACTTTTGCGTATCTATAATTAATATTCTTAAACTTTTAAAAACACCCAGTCTGTGGATGATGTCATGAGTGATGTAATTTGAGATGTCATCAGTGATGTCACTGACCATGTCATGAGTGATGTAATATGTGAAGTCATCAGCAGTGCATTGTGGGCGCAAGTTATAGTTAGCTCAACTAACTATAACGACCGAATTTCTTTGGTTTTGTACGAGTGAAATGTCCAACTAACTATAAGGTTCCTGAAACCTGTGGTTTTTTCAGTGAAATTCTAAGGTTTTTTAACTGCTAATTTCTAACTATAACGTCCCTGAAACCTATGTTTTTTTCAGTGAATTTCAACGGTTTTTTAAATGCTAATTTCTAACTATAACGTCCCTGAAACTTATGGTTTTTTTCAGTGAATTTCTAAGGTTTTCTAACTGCTAATTCCTAACTATAACGTCCCTGAAACCTCTGTTTTTTTCAGTGAATTTCTAAGGTTTTTTAAATGCTAATTTCTAAATATGCCTACATAGGTAGGACGTGTGCAGAAAGATGAAGAAAGGCACAGAAAGAAGCAAGTGAAGTGCAGAAAGAGGCAACAGAAGTCCAGAAAGAGGAAGAAAGTTGCAGAAAGAAGCAAGAGAAGTGCAGAAAGACCCAACAGAGGTGCAGAAAGAGGCCTACTTTGACTGTACCTTACAACAGACTCATACAACATAGCCTAATCACTAATTCTTCTCCCAAGATGTCTTAACCCTCACTTTTCTCTTGAAGGTTCACTATTAATCAACTGCTCAGAATGTTAGGCCTACCTACCAAATATAAAACAGCAACCCTAAGCATACCACTGTTGTAAGTCTGACCAAGTTTGTGAAGGTATGCATGCGTGTCTCTGCTTTTATCGAGTGACATGTTACATAAAAATAAACATAGAAATACTTTCAAACAGCATACTCTGTAAATATGTGTACGAAAAGGTGTATGTATTTCTTTCTGCTCATAATACAGGGCACATGGGTATTCAATAGTACATTTGAGGGGCTCTATCACACCTATATACATAAGACATGTCTGCCTGTGCAACTGAATGACAGAGCAGAACTGAGAACATTTAACGACCTATAGAAGAAGCTAGCCACTTTTTAAGCTACCATCTTCAGATGCATAACACATGTGAGAATACATGTACAAGTAGACATATTCCTCATGCATGAGAGCACACAGACCTTCAAACTTGACAGCTTGCACTTCCCATTTCAATATAGAAACAGGCAAGAGAAGTACAGAAAGAAGCAAGAGATGTGCAGAAAAAGAAACAAAAGAAGTGCAGAAATAAGTAACAGAGGTGCACAAAGAGGCAACAGAGATGCAGAAAGGGGGAAGAGGGGTGGAGAAAGAGGCAAGAGGGGTGCAGAAAGAAGCAAGAGAGGTGCAGAAAGAAACAAAAGAACAGCAGAAAGAAGCAACAGAGGTGCAGAAAGAGGCAAGAGGAGTGCAGAAAGAGGGAAGAAGGGTGCAGAAAGAGGCACAAGGGGTGCAGAAACAAGCAAGAGAGGTGCAGAAAGAAGCAAGAGAAGTGCATAAAGAAGCAACAGAGATGCAGAAAGGGGGAAGTGGGGTGGAGGAAGAGGCAAGAGGGATACAGGACGAAGCAAGAGAGTTGCAGAAAGAAACAAATGAAGTGCAGAAAGAAGGAACAAAGGTACAAAAAGAGGGAAGAAGGGAGCATAAAGAGGGAAGAGGGGTGCAGAAAGAGGCACAAAAGTTGCAGAAAGAAGGGACAGAGGTGCAGAAAGAAGCAGGAGCAGTGCAGAAAGAAACAAAAGAAAGTGCAGAAAGAAAGAACAGAGGTGCAGAAAGAGGCAAGAGGGGAGCAGACAGAGGGAAGACGGGTGCAGAAAAAGGCACAAGGGGTGCGGAAAGAAGCAAGAGATGTGCAGAAAGAAACAAAAGAAGTGCAGAAAGAAGGAACAGAGGTTCAGAAAGAGGCAACAGGGGTGAAGAAAGAGGGTAGAGGGGTGGAGAAAGAGGCAAGGAGGTACAGAAAGAAGCAAGAGATGTGCAGAAAGAAACAAAAGAAGTGCAGAAAGAAGGAACAGAGGTGCAGAAAGAGGCAAGAGGGGCACATAAAGAGGCAAAAGGGGTGCAGAAAGAAGCGAGAGGTGCAGAAAGAAACAAAAGAAGTTCAGACAGAAGGAACAGAGGTGCAGAAAGAGGCAAGAGGGGTGCAGAAAGAAACAAAAGAAGTGCAGAAAGAAGCAACAGAGATGCACAAAGAGGCAAGAGGAGTGCAGAAAGAGGGAAGAGGGGTGCAGAAAGAGGTACCAGGGGTGCAGAAAGAAGCAAGAGAGGTGCAGAAAGAAGCAAGAGAAGTGCATAAAGAAGCAACAGAGATGCAGAAAGGGGGAAGTGGGGTGGAGAAAGGGGCAAGAGAGATACAAAAAGAAAGAAGAGAGGTGCAGAATGAAACAAAAGAAGTGCAGAAAGAAGGAACAGGTGCAGAATGAGGCAAGAGGGGTGCAGAAAAAGGGAAGAGGGGTGTGAAAGAGGCACGAGGGGTGCAGAAAGCAAGAGGGGTGCAGATAGAAGCAAGAGAGGTGCAGAAAGAAACAAAAGACGTGCAGAAAGAAGGAAGAGAGGTGCTGAAAGAGGCCAGAGGAGTGCAGATAGAGGCAAAAGGGGTGCAGAAAGAAGCAAGAGGTGCAGAAAGAAACAAAGGAAGTTCAGACAGAAGGAACAGAGGTGCAGAAAGAGGCAAGAGGGGTGCAGAAAGAAACAAAAGAAGTACAGAAAGAAGCAACAGAGATGCACAAAGAGGCAAGAGGAGTGCAGAAAGAGGGAAGAGGGGTGCAGAAATAGGCACCAGGGGTACAGAAAGAAGCAAGAGAGGTGCAGAAAGAAGCATGAGAAGTGCAGAAAGAAGCAGCAGAGATGCAGAAAGCAGGAAGTGGGGTGGAGAAAGGGGCAAGAGGGATACAAAAAGAAAGAAGAGAGGTGCAGAATGAAACAAAAGAAGTGCAGAAAGAAGGAACAGGTGCAGAATGAGGCAAGAGGGTTGCAGAAAAAGGGAAGAGGGGTATGAAAGAGGCACGAGGGGTGCAGAAAGCAAGAGGGGTGCAGAAAGAAGCAAGAGAGGTGCAGAAAGAACCAAAAGAGGTGCAGAAAGAAGGAAGAGAGGTGCTGAAAGAGGCAAGAGGAGTGCAGATAGAGGGAAGAGGGGTGCAGAAAGAGGCACGAGGGGTGCAGAAAGAAGCGAGAGGTGCAGAAAGAAACAAAAGAAGTGCAGAAAGAAGCAACAGAGGTGCAGAAAGAGACAAGAGAGGAGCAGAAAGAGGGAAGAGGGGTGCAGAAAGAGGCACAAGGGTTGCAGAAAGAAGGGACAGAGGTGCAGAAAGAGGCAAGAGAAGTGCAGAAAGAAGCAACAGAGATGCAGAAAGTGGGAAGAGGGGTGGAGAAAGAGGCAAAAGAGGTGCAGAAAGTAGCAAGAGCGGTACAGAAAGAAACAAAAGAAGTGCAGAAAGAAGCAATAGAGGTGCAGAAAGAGGCAAGAGGAGTGCAGAAAGAGGGAAGAGGGGTGCAGAAAGAGGCACAAGGGGTGCAGAAAGAAGCAAGAGAGGTGCAGAAAGAAGCAAGAGAAGTGCATAAAGAAGCAACAGAGATGCAGAAAGGGGGAAGTGGGGTGGAGGAAGAGGCAAGAGGGATACATGACAAAGCAAGAGAGTTGTAGAAAGAAACAAAAGAAGTGCAGAAAGAAGGAACAAAGGTGCAGAAAGAGGGAAGAGGGGAGTAGAAAGAAGGAAGAGGGGTGCAGAAAGAGGCACAAGGGTTGCAGAAAGAAGGGGCAGAGGTGCAGAAAGAAGCAAGAGCAGTGCAGAAAGATGCAAAAGAAGTGCAGAAAGAAGGAACAGAGGTGCAGAAAGAGGCAAGAGGGGAGCAGACAGAGGGAAGAGGGGTGCAGAAAAAGGCACGAGGGGTGCAGAAGAAGCAAGAGATGTGCAGAAAGAAACAAAAGAAGTACAGAAAGAAGGAACAGAGGTGCTGAAAGAGGCAACAGGGGTGAAGAAAGAGGGGAGAGGGGTGGAGAAAGAAGCAAGGAGGTGCAGAAAGAAGCAAGAGAGTTGCAGAAAGAAACAAAAGAAGTGCAGAAAGAAGGAACAGAGGTGCAGAAAGAGGCAAGAGGGGTACAAAAAGAGGCAAAAGGGGTGCAGAAAGAAGCAAGAGGTGCAGAAAGAAACAAAAGAAGTTCAGACAGAAGGAACAGAGGTGCAGAAAGAGGCAAGAGGGGTGCAGAAAGAAACAAAAGAAGTGCAGAAAGAAGCAACAGAGATGCACAAAGAGGCAAGAGGAGTACAGCAAGAGGGAAGAGGGGTGCAGAAAGAGGCACCAGGGGTGCAGAAAGAAGCAAGAGAGGTGCAGAAAGAAGCAAGAGAAGTGCAGAAAGAAGCAACAGAGATGCAGAAAGGGGGAAGTGGGGTGGAGAAAGGGGCAAGAGGGATGCAAAAAGAAAGAAGAGAGGTGCAGAATGAAACAAAAGAAGTGCAGAAAGAAGGAACAGAGATGCAGAATGAGGCAAGAGGGGTATAGGAAGAGGGGTGTGAAAGAGGCACGAGGGGTGCAGAAAGAAGCAACAGAGGTGCAGAAAGAAACAAAAGAAGTGCAGAAAGAAGCAACAGAGGTGCAGAAAGAGACAAGAGGGGAGCAGAAAGAGGGAAGAGGGGTGCAGAAAGAGGCACAAGGGTTGCAGAAATAAGGGACAGAGGTGCAGAAAGAGGCAAGAGAAGTGCAGAAAGAAGCAACAGAGATGCAGAAAGGGGGTAGTGGGGTGGAAAAAGAGGCAAGAGGGGTGCAGAAAGAAGCAAGAGAGGTGCAGAAAGAAACAAAAGAAGTGCAGAAAGAAGCAACAGAGGTGCAGAAAGAGGCAAGAGGAGTGCAGAAAGAGGGAAGGGGTGCAGAAACAAGCAAGAGAGGTGCAGAAAGAAGCAAGAGAAGTGCATAAAGAAGCAACAGAGATGCAGAAAGGGGAAGTGGGGTGGAGGAAGAGGCAAGAGGGATACAGGACAAAGCAAGTGAGTTGCAGAAAGAAACAAAAGAAGTACAGAAAGAAGGAACAAAGGTACAGAGAGAAGAGGGAGTAGAAAGAGGGAAGAGGGGTGCAGAAAGAGGCACAGGGGATTCAGAAAGAAGGGACAGAGGTGCAGAAAGAAGCAAGAGCAGTGCAGAAAGAAGCAAAAGAAGTGGTCGAAAGAAGGAACAGAGGTGCAGAAAGAGGCAAGAAGGGTACAGAAAGAGGGAAGAGGGGTGCAGAAAGAGGCAAAAGGGGTGCAGGAAGAAGTGAGAGGTGCAGAAAAAAACAAAAGAAGTGCAGAAAGAAGGAACAGAGGTGCAGAAAGAGGCAAGAGGGGTGCGGGAAGAGGGGTGTGAAAGAGGCACGAGGGGTGCAGAAAGAAGCAAGAGAGGTGTAGAAAGAAGCAACAGAGGTGCAGAAAGAGGGAAGAGGGGTTGAGAAAGAGACGAGAGGTGCAGAAAGAAGCCACAGAGCTTCAGAAAGAGGAAAGAGGGGTGGTAAAGAGGCAAGAGGGGTGCAGAAGGAAGCAAGAGAGGTGCAGAAAGTAACAAAAGAAGTGCAGAAAGAAGGATCAGAGGTGCAGAAAGAGGCAAGAGGAGTGCAGAAAGAAGAGAGGGTTACAAGGGGTGCAGAAAGAAGCAAGAGAGGTGCAGAAAGATGCAAGATAAGTGCCAAAAGAAGCAACAGAGATGCAGAAAGAGGGAAGAGGGTGGAGACAGAGGCAAAGAGAAGTGCAGAAAGAAGCAACAGACATGTAGAAAGGGGAAGAGGGGTGGAGAAAGAGGCAAGAGGGGTGCAGAAAGAAGAAAGAGAGGTGCAGAAAGAAACAAAAGAAATGCAGAAAGAAGAAACAGAGGTGCAGAAAGAGACAAGAGGGGAGCAGAAAGAGGGAAGAGGGGTGCAGAAAGAGGCACAACGGTTGCAGAAAGAAGGGCAGGGGTACAGAAATAAGCAAGAGAAGTGCAGAAAGAAGCAACAGAGGTTCAGAAAGAGGGATGAGGAGTGGAAAAGAGGCAAGAGAAATGCAGAAAGAAGCAACAGAGGTGCAAAAAGGGCTAACAGGTCTGGAGAAAGCGGCAAGAGGGGTACAGAAAGAAGCAAGAGAGGTGGAGAAAGAAACAAAAGAAGAGCAGAAGGAAGGAACAGAGATGCAGAAAGAGGCAAAAGGGGTGCAGAAAGAGGGAAGAGGGGTGCAGAAAGAAACACGAGTGGTGCAGAAAGAAGCAAGAAAGGTGCAGAAATGGGCAAGAGGGGTGCAAAAAGAGGGAAGAGGGGTGCAGAAAGAGGTACGCGCGGTGCAGAAAGAAGCAAGAGATGTGCAAAAAGAAACAAAGAAGTGCAGAAAGAAGGAACAGAGGAGGAGAAAGAGGCAACAGGGGTAAAGAAAGAGGGAAGAGGGGTGTAGAAAGAGACAAGGGGGTGCAGAAAGAAGCAAGAGAGCTGCAGAAAGAAGGAACAGAGGTGCAGAAAGAGGCAACAGGGGTGAAAAAAGAGGGAAGAGGGGTGGAGAAAGAGGCAAGGGGCTGCAGAAAGAAGCAAGAGAGGTGCAGAAAGAAACAAAAGAAGTGCAGAAAGAAGCAACAGAGGTGCAGAAAGAGGCAAGAGGAGTGCAAAAAGAAACAAAAGAAGTGCAGAAAGAAGCAACAGAGGTGCACAAAGAGGCAAGAGGAGTGCAGAAAGAGGGAAGAGGGGTGCAGAAAGAGGCACCAGGCATGCAGAAAGAAGCAAGAGAGGTACAGAAAGAAACAAAAGAAGTGCAGAAAGAAGGAACAAAGGTGCAGAAAGGGGGAAGAGGGGAGTAGAAAGAGGGAAGAGGGGTGCAGAAAGAGGCACAAGGGTTGCAGAAAGAACGGCTAGGGCGGTCGACCTGGAATCTGGGGAACTGGGTTCGAGTCTCGGCAATGACGCTGAACATCCTGTGATTCTGGGCAAATCACTTAATCTCCCCGTGCCTAACAAAAATGAATGTGTTCTCATGTAATGCAACTGAGTGCTATGTAGAGCGCTCTGATACCCGGTTTGGGTCAAATTTGCGCTATATAAAACTCTGTAAAAAAAAAGGGACAGAGGTGCAGAAAGAAGCAAGACCAGTGCAGAAAGAAGCAAAAGAAGTGCCAAAAGAAGGAACAGAGGTGCAGAAATAGGCAAGAGGGGAGCAGAAAGAGGGAAGAAGGGTGCAAAAAGAGGGAAGAGGGGTGCAGAAAGAGGCACGAGGGGTGCAGAAAGACGCAAGAGATGTGCAGAAAGAAACAAAAGAAGTACAGAAAGAACGAACAGAGGTGCAGAAAGAGGCAACAGGCATGAAGAAAGAGGGAAGAGGTGTGGAGAAAGAGGCAAGGGGGTGCAGAAAGAAGCAAGAGAGCTGTAGAAAGAAACAAAAGAAGTGCAGAAAGAAGGAACAGAGGTGCAGAAAGAGGTAAGAGGGGTGCAGAAAGTGGCAAAAGGGGTGCAGAAAGAACCGAGAGGTGCAGAAAGAAACAAAAGAAGTGCAGAAAGAAGGAACAGAGGTGCAGGAAGAGGCAAGAGGGGTGCAGAAAGAAGCAAGAGAGGTGTAGAAAGAAGCAACAGAGGTGCAGAAAGAGGGAAGAGGGGTTGAGAAAGAGACGAGAGGTGCAGAAAGAAGCCACAGAGCTGCAGAAAGAGGAAAGAGGGGTGGTAAAGAGGCAAGAGGGTGCAGAAGGAAGCAAGAGAGGTGCAGAAAGTAACAAAAGAAGTGCAGAAAGAAGGATCAGAGGTGCAGAAAGAGGCAAGAGGAGTGCAGAAAGAAGAGAGGGTTACAAGGGGTGCAGAAAGAAGCAAGAGAGGTGCAGAAAGATGCAAGATAAGTGCCAAAAGAAGCAACAGAGATGCAGAAAGAGGGAAGAGGGGTGGAGACAGAGGCAAGAGAAGTGCAGAAAGAAGCAACAGACATGTAGAAAGGGGGAAGAGGGTGGAGAAAGAGGCAAGAGGGGTGCAGAAAGAAGCAAGAGAGGTGCAGAAAGAAACAAAAGAAATGCAGAAAGAAGAAACAGAGGTGCAGAAAGAGACAAGAGGGGAGCAGAAAGAGGGAAGAGGGTGCAGAAAGAGGCACAACGGTTGCAGAAAGAAGCTCAGGGGTGCAGAAATAAGCAAGAGAAGTGCAGAAAGAAGCAACAGAGGTTCAGAAAGAGGGATGAGGAGTGGAAAAGAGGCAAGAGAAATGCAGAAAGAAGCAACAGAGGTGCAAAAAGGGCTAACAGGTGTGGAGAAAGCGGCAAGAGGGGTACAGAAAGAAGCAAGAGAGGTGGAGAAAGAAACAAAAGAAGAGCAGAAGGAAGGAACAGAGATGCAGAAAGAGGCAAAAGGGATGCAGAAAGAGGGAAGAGGGGTGCAGAAAGAAACACGAGTGGTGCAGAAAGAAGCAAGAGAGGTGCAGAAATGGGCAAGAGGGGTGCAAAAAGAGGGAAGAGGGGTGCAGAAAGAGGCACGCGCGGTGCAGAAAGAAGCAAGAGATGTGCAAAAAGAAACAAAAAGAAGTGCAGAAAGAAGGAACAGAGGAGCAGAAAGAGGCAACAGGGGTAAAGAAAGAGGGAAGAGGGGTGTAGAAAGAGACAAGTGGGTGCAGAAAGAAGCAAGAGAGCTGCAGAAAGAAGGAACAGAGGTGCAGAAAGAGGCAACAGGGGTGAAAAAAGAGGGAAGAGGGGTGGAGAAAGAGGCAAGGGGCTGCAGAAAGAAGCAAGAGAGGTGCAGAAAGAAACAAAAGAAGTGCAGAAAGAAGCAACAGAGGTGCAGAAAGAGGCAAGAGGAGTGCAAAAGAAACAAAGAAGTGCAGAAAGAAGCAACAGAGGTGCACAAAGAGGCAAGAGGAGTGCAGAAAGAGGAAGAGGGGTGCAGAAAGAGGCACCAGGCATGCAGAAAGAAGCAAGAGAGGTACAGAAAGAAACAAAAGAAGTGCAGAAAGAAGGAACAAAGGTGCAGAAAGGGGGAAGAGGGGAGTAGAAAGAGGGAAGAGGGGTGCAGAAAGAGGCACAAGGGTTGCAGAAAGAACGGCTAGGGCGGTCGACCTGGAATCTGGGGAACTGGGTTCGAGTCTCGGCAATGACGCTGAACATCCTGTGATTCTGGGCAAATCACTTAATCTCCCCGTGCCTAACAAAAATGAATGTGTTCTCATGTAATGCAACTGGTGCTATGTAGAGCGCTCTGATACCCGGTTTGGGTCAAATTTGCGCTATATAAAACTCTGTAAAAAAAAAGGGACAGAGGTGCAGAAAGAAGCAAGACCAGTGCAGAAAGAAGCAAAAGAAGTGCCAAAAGAAGGAACAGAGGTGCAGAAATAGGCAAGAGGGGAGCAGAAAGAGGGAAGAAGGGTGCAAAAAGAGGGAAGAGGGGTGCAGAAAGAGGCACGAGGGGTGCAGAAAGAAGCAAGAGATGTGCAGAAAGAAACAAAAGAAGTACAGAAAGAACGAACAGAGGTGCAGCAAGAGGCAACAGGCATGAAGAAAGAGGGAAGAGGTGTGGAGAAAGAGGCAAGGGGGTGCAGAAAGAAGCAAGAGAGCTGTAGAAAGAAACAAAAGAAGTGCAGAAAGAAGGAACAGAGGTGCAGAAAGAGGTAGGAGGGGTGCAGAAAGTGGCAAAAGGGGTGCAGAAAGAACCGAGAGGTGCAGAAAGAAACAAAAGAAGTGCAGAAAGAAGGAACAGAGGTGCAGGAAGAGGCAAGAGGGGTGCAGAAAGAAGCAAGAGAGGTGTAGAAAGAAGCAACAGAGGTGCAGAAAGAGGGAAGAGGGGTTGAGAAAGAGACGAGAGGTGCAGAAAGAAGCCACAGAGCTGCAGAAAGAGGAAAGAGGGGTGGTAAAGAGGCAAGAGGGGTGCAGAAGGAAGCAAGAGAGGTGCAGAAAGTAACAAAAGAAGTGCAGAAAGAAGGATCAGAGGTGCAGAAAGAGGCAAGAGGAGTGCAGAAAGAAGAGAGGGTTACAAGGGGTGCAGAAAGAAGCAAGAGAGGTGCAGAAAGATGCAAGATAAGTGCCAAAAGAAGCAACAGAGATGCAGAAAGAGGGAAGAGGGGTGGAGACAGAGGCAAGAGAAGTGCAGAAAGAAGCAACAGACATGTAGAAAGGGGGAAGAGGGGTGGAGAAAGAGGCAAGAGGGTGCAGAAAGAAGCAAGAGAGGTGCAGAAAGAAACAAAAGAAATGCAGAAAGAAGAAACAGAGGTGCAGAAAGAGACAAGAGGGGAGCAGAAAGAGGGAAGAGGGGTGCAGAAAGAGGCACAACGGTTGCAGAAAGAAGCTCAGGGGTGCAGAAATAAGCAAGAGAAGTGCAGAAAGAAGCAACAGAGGTTCAGAAAGAGGGATGAGGAGTGGAAAAGAGGCAAGAGAAATGCAGAAAGAAGCAACAGAGGTGCAAAAAGGGCTAACAGGTGTGGAGAAAGCGGCAAGAGGGGTACAGAAAGAAGCAAGAGAGGTGGAGAAAGAAACAAAAGAAGAGCAGAAGGAAGGAACAGAGATGCAGAAAGAGGCAAAAGGGGTGCAGAAAGAGGGAAGAGGGGTGCAGAAAGAAACACGAGTGGTGCAGAAAGAAGCAAGAGAGGTGCAGAAATGGTCAAGAGGGGTGCAAAAAGAGGGAAGAGGGGTGCAGAAAGAGGCACGCGCGGTGCAGAAAGAAGCAAGAGATGTGCAAAAGAAACAAAAAGAAGTGCAGAAAGAAGGAACAGAGGAGCAGAAAGAGGCAACAGGGGTAAAGAAAGAGGGAAAGAGGGGTGTAGAAAGAGACAAGGGGTGCAGAAAGAAGCAAGAGAGCTGCAGAAAGAAGGAACAGAGGTGCAGAAAGAGGCAACAGGGGTGAAAAAAGAGGGAAGAGGGGTGGAGAAAGAGGCAAGGGGCTGCAGAAAGAAGCAAGAGAGGTGCAGAAAGAAACAAAGAAGTGCAGAAAGAAGCAACAGAGGTGCAGAAAGAGGCAAGAGGAGTGCAAAAGAAACAAAAGAAGTGCAGAAAGAAGCAACAGAGGTGCACAAAGAGGCAAGAGGAGTGCAGAAAGAGGGAAGAGGGGTGCAGAAAGAGGCACCAGGCGTGCAGAAAGAAGCAAGAGAGGTACAGAAAGAAACAAAAGAAGTGCAGAAAGAAGGAACAAAGGTGCAGAAAGGGGGAAGAGGGGAGTAGAAAGAGGGAAGAGGGTGCAGAAAGAGGCACAAGGGTTGCAGAAAGAACGGCTAGGGCGGTCGACCTGGAATCTGGGGAACTGGGTTCGAGTCTCGGCAATGACGCTGAACATCCTGTGATTCTGGGCAAATCACTTAATCTCCCCGTGCCTAACAAAAATTAATGTGTTCTCATGTAATGCAACTGGTGCTATGTAGAGCGCTCTGATACCCGGTTTGGGTCAAATTTGCGCTATATAAAACTCCGTAAAAAAAAAGGGACAGAGGTGCAGAAAGAAGCAAGACCAGTGCAGAAAGAAGCAAAAGAAGTGCCAAAAGAAGGAACAGAGGTGCAGAAATAGGCAAGAGGGGAGCAGAAAGAGGGAAGAAGGGTGCAAAAAAAAGGGAAGAGGGGTGCAGAAAGAGGCACGAGGGGTGCAGAAAGAAGCAAGAGATGTGCAGAAAGAAACAAAAGAAGTACAGAAAGAACGAACAGAGGTGCAGAAAGAGGCAACAGGCATGAAGAAAGAGGGAAGAGGTGTGGAGAAAGAGGCAAGGGGGTGCAGAAAGAAGCAAGAGAGCTGTAGAAAGAAACAAAAGAAGTGCAGAAAGAAGGAACAGAGGTGCAGAAAGAGGTAAGAGGGGTGCAGAAAGTGGCAAAAGGGGTGCAGAAAGAACCGAGAGGTGCAGAAAGAAACAAAAGAAGTGCAGAAAGAAGGAACAGAGGTGCAGGAAGAGGCAAGAGGGGTGCAGAAAGATACAAAAGAAGTGCAGAAAGAAGCATCAGAGGTGCACAAAGAGGCAAGAGGAGTGCAGAAAGAGGGAAGAGGAGTGCAGAAAGAGGCACCAGGGGTGCATAAAGAAGCAAGAGAGGTGCAGAAAGAAGCAAGAGAAGTACATAAAGAAGCAACAGAGATGCAGAAAGAGGGAAGTGGGGTGGAGAAAGAGGGAAGAGGGATACAAAAAGAAACAAGAGAGGTGCAGAAAGAAGCAAAAGAAGTGCAGAAAGAAGGAACAGAGGTGCAGAAAGAGGCAAGAGGGGTGCAGAAAGAGGGAAGAGAGGTGTGAAAGAGGAACGAGGTGTGCCGAAAGAAGCAAGAGGGGTGCAGAAAGAAGCAAGAGAGGTGCAGAAAGAAACAAAAGAAGTGCAGAAAGAAGTTACAGAGGTGAAGAAAGAGGCAAGAGGAGTGCAGAAAGAGGGAAGAGGGGTGAAGAAAGAGGCACGAGGGGTGCAGAAAGAAGCAAGAGAGGTACAGAAGAGAAACAAAAGAAGTGCAGAAAGAAGGTACAGAGGTGCAGAAAGAGGCAAGAGGAGTGCAGAAAGAGGGAAGAGGGTGCAGAAAGAGGCACGAGGGGTGCAGAAAGAAGCAAGAGAGGTGCAGAAAGAAACAAAAGAAGTGCAGAAAGAAGCAACAGAGATGCGGAAAGGTGGAAGTGGGGTTCAAAGAGAGGCAGAAGGGTTGCAGAAAGAAGGGACAGAGGTGCAGAAAGGGGGAAGAGGGGTGGAGGAAGAGGCAAGAGGGGTATAGAAAGAAGCAAGAGAGGTGCAGAAAGAAACAAAAGAAGTGCAGAAAGAAGCAACAGAGGTGCAGAAAGAGGGAAGAGGAGTGCAGAAAGAGGGAAGAGGGGTGCAGAAAGAGGCACAAGAGGTGTAGAAAGAGGCAAGAGAAGTGCAGAAAGAAGCAACAGAGATGCAGAAAGGGGGGACGAGGGGTGGAGAAATAGGCTAGAGGAGTGCATAAAGAAGCAAGAGAGGTGCAGAAAGAAACAAAAGAAGTGCAGAAAGAAGCAACAGAGGTGCAAAAAGAGGCAAGATGAGTGCAGAAAGAGGGAAGAGGGGTGCAGAAAGAGGCATGAGGGGTGCAGAAAGAAGCAAGAGAGGTGCAGAAAGAAACACGAGAAGTGCAGAAAGAAACAAAAGAAGTGCAGAAAGAAGGACCAAATGTGCAGAAAGGGGGAAGAGGGGAGTAGAAAGAGGGAAGAGGGGTACAGAAAGAGGCACAAGGGTTGCAGAAAGAAGGGACAGAGGTGCAGAAAGAAGCAAGAGCGGTGCAAAAAGAAGCAAAAGAAGTGCAGAAAGAAGGGACTGAGGTGCAGAAAGAGGCAAGAGAAGTGCAGAAAGAAGCAACAGAAATGCAAAAAGGGGGAACAGGGGTGAGGAAAGTGACGAGAGGGGTGCAGAAAGAAGCAAGAGAGGTACAGAAATAAATAAAAGAGCAGAAAGAAGGAACAGGGGTGCAGAAAGAGGCAAGAGGGGTGCAGCAAGAGAAAGAGGGGTGCAGGAAGAAGCCCGAGTGGTGCAGAAAGAAGCAAGAGAGGTGCAGAAAGAAGCAAGAGTATTGCAGAAAGAAGCAACAGAGGTGCAGAAAGAGGCATGCAAAAAGAGGGAAGAGGGGTGCAGAAAGAGGCACGAGTAGTGCAGAAAGAAGCAAGAGATGCGCAGAAAGAAACAAAAGAAGTGCAGAAAGAAAGAACAGAGGTGCAGAAAGAGGCAAGAGGGGTGCAAAAAGAGGGAAGAGGGGTGCATAAAGAAGCAATAGATGTGCAGAAAGAAACAAAAGAATTGCAGAAAGAAGGAACAGAAGTGCAGAAAGAGGCAACAGGGGTGAAGAAAGAGGGAAGAGGGGTGCAGAAAGAGGCACGAGAGGTGCAGAAAGAACTAAGAGAGGTACAGAAAGAAGCAACAGAGATGCAGAAAGGGAGAAGTGGGGTGGAGAAAGAGGCAAAAGGGATACAGAAAGAAACAAGGGAGGTGCAGAAAGAAGCAAGAGTATTGCAGAAAGAAGCAAGAGAGGTGCAGAAAGAGGCAAGAGGGGTGCAAAAAGAGGGAAGAGGGGTGCAGAAAGAGGCACGAGTAGTGCAGAAAGAAGCAAGAGATGTGCAGAAAGAAACAAAACAAGTGCAGAAAGAAGGAACAGAGGTGCAGAAAGAGGCAACAGGGGTGCAGAAAGAGGAAAGAGGGGTGTGAAAGAGGCACGAGGGGTGCAGAAAGAAGCAAAAGGGGTGCAGAAAAAAGCAAGAGAGGTGCAGAAAGAAGCAAAAGAAGTGCAGAAAGAAGAGAGGGGTACAAGGGGTGCAGAAAGAAGCAAGAGAGGTGCAGAAAGAGGAAAGAGGGGTGCAGAAAGAGGCACGAGGGGTGCAGAAAGACGCAAGAGAAGTGCAGAAAGAAGCAACAGAGGTGCAGAAAGAGACAAGAGGGGAGCAGAAAGAGGGAAGAGGGGTGCAGAAAGAGGCACAAGGGTTGCAGAAATAAGGGACAGAGGTGCAGAAAGAGGCAAGAGAAGTGCAGAAAGAAGCAACAGAGATGCAGAAAGGGGGAAGAGGGGTGGAGAAACAGGCAAGAGGGGTGCAGAAAGAAGCAAGAGAGGTGCAGAAAGAAACAAAAGAAGTGCAGAAAGAAGCAACAGAGGTGCAGAAAGAGGCAAGAGGAGTGCAGAAAGAGGGAAGAGGGGTGTAGAAACAAGCAAGAGAGGTGCAGAAAGAAGCAAGAGAAGTGCATAAAGAAGCAACAGAGATGCAGAAAGGGGGAAGTGGGGTGGAGGAAGAGGCAAGAGGGATACAGGACAAAGCAAGTGAGTTGCAGAAAGAAACAAAAGAAGTACAGAAAGAAGGAACAAAGGTACAGAGAGAAGAGGGGAGTAGAAAGAGGGAAGAGGGGTGCAGAAAGAGGCACAAGGGATTCAGAAAGAAGGGACAGAGGTGCAGAAAGAAGCAAGAGCAGTGCAGAAAGAAGCAAAAGAAGTGGTCGAAAGAAGGAACAGAGGTGCAGAAAGAGGCAAGAAGGGTACAGAAAGAGGGAAGAGGGGTGCAGAAAGAGGCAAAAGGGGTGCAGGAAGAAGTGAGAGGTGCAGAAAAAAACAAAAGAAGTGCAGAAAGAAGGAACAGAGGTGCAGAAAGAGGCAAGAGGGGTGCGGGAAGAGGGGTGTGAAAGAGGCACGAGGGGTGCAGAAAGAAGCAAGAGAGGTGTAGAAAGAAGCAACAGAGGTGCAGAAAGAGGGAAGAGGAGTTGAGAAAGAGACGAGAGGTGCAGAAAGAAGCCACAGAGCTGCAGAAAGAGGAAAGAGGGGTGGTAAAGAGGCAAGAGGGGTGCAGAAGGAAGCAAGAGAGGTACAGAAAGTAACAAAAGAAGTGCAGAAAGAAGGATCAGAGGTGCAGAAAGAGGCAAGAGGAGTGCAGAAAGAAGAGAGGGTTACAAGGGGTGCAGAAAGAAGCAAGAGAGGTGCAGAAAGATGCAAGATAAGTGCCAAAAGAAGCAACAGAGATGCAGAAAGAGGGAAGAGGGGTGGAGACAGAGGCAAGAGAAGTGCAGAAAGAAGCAACAGACATGTAGAAAGGGGGAAGAGGGGTGGAGAAAGAGGCAAGAGGGGTGCAGAAAGAAGAAAGAGAGGTGCAGAAAGAAACAAAAGAAATGCAGAAAGAAGAAACAGAGGTGCAGAAAGAGACAAGAGGGGAGCAGAAAGAGGGAAGAGGGGTGCAGAAAGAGGCACAACGGTTGCAGAAAGAAGGGCAGGGGTGCAGAAATAAGCAAGAGAAGTGCAGAAAGAAGCAACAGAGGTTCAGAAAGAGGGATGAGGAGTGGAAAAGAGGCAAGAGAAATGCAGAAAGAAGCAACAGGGGTGCAAAAAGGGCTAACAGGTGTGGAGAAAGCGGCAAGAGGGGTACAGAAAGAAGCAAGAGAGGTGGAGAAAGAAACAAAAGAAGAGCAGAAGGAAGGAACAGAGATGCAGAAAGAGGCAAAGGGGTGCAGAAAGAGGGAAGAGGGGTGCAGAAAGAAACACGAGTGGTGCAGAAAGAAGCAAGAGAGTGCAGAAATGGGCAAGAGGGGTGCAAAAGAGGGAAGAGGGGTGCAGAAAGAGGCAGCACGGTGCAGAAAGAAGCAAGAGATGTGCAAAAGAAACAAAAAGAAGTGCAGAAAGAAGGAACAGAGGAGCAGAAAGAGGCAACAGGGGTAAAGAAAGAGGGAAGAGGGGTGTAGAAAGAGACAAGTGGGTGCAGAAAGAAGCAAGAGAGCTGCAGAAAGAAGGAACAGAGGTGCAGAAAGAGGCAACAGGGGTGAAAAAAGAGGAAGAGGGGTGGAGAAAGAGGCAAGGGGCTGCAGAAAGAAGCAAGAGAGGTGCAGAAAGAAACAAAAGAAGTGCAGAAAGAAGCAACAGAGGTGCAGAAAGAGGCAAGAGGAGTGCAAAAGAAACAAAAGAAGTGCAGAAAGAAGCAACAGAGGTGCACAAAGAGGCAAGAGGAGTGCAGAAAGAGGGAAGAGGGGTGCAGAAAGAGGCACCAGGCGTGCAGAAAGAAGCAAGAGAGGTACAGAAAGAAACAAAAGAAGTGCAGAAAGAAGGAACAAAGGTGCAGAAAGGGGGAAGAGGGGAGTAGAAAGAGGGAAGAGGGGTGCAGAAAGAGGCACAAGGGTTGCAGAAAGAACGGCTAGGGCGGTCGACCTGGAATCTGGGGAACTGGGTTCGAGTCTCGGCAATGACGCTGAACATCCTGTGATTCTGGGCAAATCACTTAATCTCCCCGTGCCTAACAAAAATGAATGTGTTCTCATGTAATGCAACTGGTGCTATGTAGAGCGCTCTGATACCCGGTTTGGGTCAAATTTGCGCTATATAAAACTCTGTAAAAAAAAAGGGACAGAGGTGCAGAAAGAAGCAAGACCAGTGCAGAAAGAAGCAAAAGAAGTGCCAAAAGAAGGAACAGAGGTGCATAAATAGGCAAGAGGGGAGCAGAAAGAGGGAAGAAGGGTGCAAAAAGAGGGAAGAGGGGTGCAGAAAGAGGCACGAGGGGGTGCAGAAAGAAGCAAGAGATGTGCAGAAAGAAACAAAAGAAGTACAGAAAGAACGAACAGAGGTGCAGAAAGAGGCAACAGGCATGAAGAAAGAGGGAAGAGGTGTGGAGAAAGAGGCAAGGGGGTGCAGAAAGAAGCAAGAGAGCTGTAGAAAGAAACAAAAGAAGTGCAGAAAGAAGGAACAGAGGTGCAGAAAGAGGTAAGAGGGGTACAGAAAGTGGCAAAAGGGGCGCAGAAAGAACCGAGAGGTGCAGAAAGAAACAAAAGAAGTGCAGAAAGAAGGAACAGAAGTGCAGAAAGAGGCAACAGTGGGGAAGAAAGAGGGAAGAGGGGTGCAGAAAGAGGCACGAGAGGTGCAGAAAGAACTAAGAGAGGTGCAGAAAGAAGCAAGAGAAGTGCATAAAGAAGCAACAGAGATGCAGAAAGGGAGAAGTGGGGTGGAGAAAGAGGCAAAAGGGATACAGAAAGAAACAAGGGAGGTGCAGAAAGAAGCAAGTGTATTGCAGAAAGAAGCAAGAGAGGTGCAGAAAGAAGCAAGAGTATTGCAGAAAGAAGCAACAGAGGTGCAGAAAGAGGCAAGAGGGGTGCAAAAAGAGGGAAGAGGGGTGCAGAAAGAGGCACGAGTAGTGCAGAAAGAAGCAAGAGATGCGCAGAAAGAAACAAAACAAGTGCAGAAAGAAGGAACAGAGGTGCAGAAAGAGGCAACAGGGGTGCAGAAAGAGGAAAGAGGGGTGTGAAAGAGGCACGAGGGGTGCAGAAAGAAGCAAGAGGGGTGCAGAAAAAAGCAAGAGAGGTGCAGAAAGAAGCAAAAGAAGTGCAGAAAGAAGGAACAGAGGTGCAGAAAGAGGCAAGAGGAGTGCAGAAAGAAGTAAGAGAGGTGCAGAAAGAGGCAAGAAGAGTGCAGAAAGAGGGAAGAGGGGTGCAGAAAGAGCCATGAGGGGTGCAGAAAGAAGTAAGAGAGGTGCAGAAAAAGACAAAAGAAGTGCAGAAAGAAGGAACAGAGGTGCAGAAAGAGGCAAGAGGGGAGCAGAAAGAGGGAAGAGGGGTGCAGAAAGAGGCACAAAGGTTGCAGAAAGAAGGGTCAGAGGTGCAAAAAGAAGGAAGAGAAGTGCAGAAAGAAGCAACAGAGGTGCAGAAAGAGGGATGAGGAGTGGAAAAGAGGCAAGAGAAGTGCAGAAAGAAGCAACAGAGATGCAAAAAGAGGTCACAGGGGTGGAGAAAGTGGCAAGCGGGGTGCAGAAAGAAGCAAGAGAGGTGGAGAAAGAAACAAAAGAAGAGCAGAAAGAAGGAACAGAGGTGCAGAAAGAGGCAAAAGGGGTGCAGAAAGAGGGAAGAGGGGTGCAGAAAGAAGCACGAGTGGTGCATAAAGAAGCAAGAGAGGTACAGAAAGAAACAAGAGTAGTGCAGAAAGAAGCAACAGAGGTGCAGAAAGTGGCAAGAGGGGTGCAAAAAGAGGGAAGAGAGGTGCAGAAAGAGGCACAAGTGGTGCAGAAAGACGCAAGAGATGTGCAAAAAGAAACAAAACAAAGTGCAGAAAGAAGGAACAGAGGTGCAGAAAGAGGCAACAGGGATGAAGAAAGAGGGAAGAGGGGTGGAAAAAGAGGCAAGGGGGTGCAGAAAGAAGCAAGAGAGCTGCAGAAAGAAACAAAAGAAGTGCAGAAAGAAGGAACAGAGGTGCAGAAAGAGGCAAGAAGGGTGCAGAAAGAGGGAAGATGGGTGCAGAAAGAGGCAAAAGGGGTGCAGAAAGAAGTGAGAGGTGCAGAAAAAAACAAAAGAAGTGCAGAAAGAAGGAACAGAGGTGCAGAAAGAGGCAAGAGGAGTGCGGGAAGAGGGGTGTGAAAGAGGCACGAGGGGTGCAGAAAGAAGCAAGAGAGGTGTAGAAAGAAGCAACAGAGGTGCAGAAAGAGGGAAGAGGGGTTGAGAAAGAGACAAGAGAGGCGCAGAAAGAAGCAACAGAGGTGCAGAAAGAGGAAAGAGGGGTGGTAAAGAGGCAAGAGGGGTGCAGAAGGAAGCAAGAGAGGTGCAGAAAGTAACAAAAGAAGTGCAGAAAGAAGGAACAGAGGTGCAGAAAGAGGCAAGAGGAGTGCAGAAAGAAGAGAGGGGTACAAGGGGTGCAGAAAGAAGCAAGAGAGGTGCAGAAAGATGCAAGATAAGTGCTGAAAGAAGCAACGGAGATGCAGAAAGAGGGAAGAGGGGTGGAGAAAGTGGCAAGAGAAGTGCAGAAAGAAGCAACAGACATGTAGAAAGGGGGAAGAGGGGTGGAGAAAGAGGCAAGAGGGGTGCAGAAAGAAGCAAGAGAGGTGCAGAAAGAAACAAAAGTGCAGAAAGAAGAAACAGAGGTGCAGAAAGAGACAAGAGGGGAGCAGAAAGAGGGAAGAGGGGTGCAGAAAGAGGCACAACGGTTGCAGAAAAAAGGGCAGAGGTGCAGAAATAAGCAAGAGAAGTGCAGAAAGAAACAACAGAGGTTCAGAAAGAGGGATGAGGAGTGGAAAAGAGGCAAGAGAAATGCAGAAAGAAGCAACAGAGGTGCAAAAAGGGGTAACAGGTGTGGAGAAAGCGCAAGAGGGGTACAGAAAGAAGCAAGAGAGGTGGAGAAAGAAACAAAAGAAGAGCAGAAAGAAGGAACAGAGATGCAGAAAGAGGCAAAAGGGGTGCAGAAAGAGGGAAGAGGGGTGCAGAAAGAAGCACGAGTGGTGCAGAAAGAAGCAAGAGAGGTGCAGAGAGATGCAAGAGTAGTGCAGAAAGAAGCAACAGAGGTGCAGAAATGGGCAAGAGGGGTGCAAAAAGAGGAAAGAAGGGTGCAGAAAGAGGCACGCGCGGTGCAGAAAGAAGCAAGAGATGTGCAAAAAGAAACAAAAAGAAGTGCAGAAAGAAGGAACAGAGGAGCAGAAAGAGGCAACAGGGGTAAAGAAAGAGGGAAGAGGGGTGTAGAAAGAGACAAGGGGGTGCAGAAAGAAGCAAGAGGGGTGCAGAAAGAGGCAAAAGGGGTGCAGAAAGAAGTGAAAGGTGCAGAAACATACAAAAGAAGTACAGAAAGAAGGAACAGAGGTGCAGAAAGGCAAGAGGGGTGCGGGAAGAGGGGTGTGAAAGAGGCACGAGGGGTGCAGAAAGAAGCAAGAGAGGTGTAGAAAGAAGCAACAGAGGTACAGAAAGAGGGAAGAGGGGTGGAGAAAGAGGCAAGAGGGGTGCAGAAAGAAGCAAGAGAGGTGCAGCAAGTAACAAAAGAAGTGCAGAATGAAGGAACAGAGGTGCAGAAAGAGGCAAGAGGAGTGCAGAAAGAAAAGAGGGGTGCAGAAAGAGGAACAAGGGGTGCAGAAAGAAGCAAGAGAGGTGCAGAAAGACACAAGATAAGTGCAGAAAGAAGCAACAGAGATGCAGAAAGAAGGAAGAGGGGTGGAGAAAAAGGCAAGAGAAGTGCAGAAAGAAACAACAGACATGCAGAAAGGGGAAAGAGGGGTGGAGAAAGAGGCAAGAGGTGTGCAGAAAGAAGCAAGAGAGGTGCATAAAGAAACAAAAGAAATGCAAAAAGGAGGAACAGAGGTGCAGAAAGAGGCAGGCGGGGTGCAGAAAGAGGGAAGAGGGGTGCAGAAAGAGGGAAGAGGGGTGCAGAAAGAGGCAACAGAGGTGCATAAAGAGGCAAAAGAGGTGCAGAAAGTAGAAGAGATGTGCAGAAAGAGGCAAGAGAATTGCAGAAAAAGAAAGAAAGGTGCAGAAAGAAGAAACAGAAATGCAGAAAGAGGCAAGAGAGACGCAGAAAGAAGCAAGAGTGGCTTGCACACCATTGGTACCAATTTAACACCCACATTTAGCAATAAGTAACAGGTGACCATTCTGGGTTTACAAAGTATCTTCCACCACACTGTAACACTTGTCGCTGCATTTTTGGTATTGTTGAGCCGTTTGAGCTAGAAACAAGGCTTTTTTTGGTCAAATCTGTAGATTAGGCAGCCGATGATGGATTATGTTGGTAATGCAGAAAATGTATAACTGTGGGAATGTCGGTGCAGCCAAACAGTCGCATAATTCCAATGGCCCTGCTCATACCTCTGACTAGGTCCAGAAGTGCTCCTCAGTGATTCCTTCTTTTTTGTCTCATTGAGTTCATAGTTTAGCTTCTATGGAAACGAGGAAGACTAAACCTGAGGTTACCACTCCACAACACAGACTACCATGCCACATAATTACTCTCCATAACACATAATCCCACTCTACATAATTCCTATACACTAAATACAACATACTTTCTATCCACATAATTTCACTGCACAACATACCAAATAATTCCAATACACACAACGTACATCCACTTCACTCCAAAAAACATTAGTAAAAAATTTTTACATTTACAATGCCAATAGCTCTAACTTTCGCAAATGCGAAACCTATTACATTGCAAATGCTTCTTTAACTAGTAGTCGCGTTTGCAGAGTGGTGGAGAAAGGGTGCTGGGCCTCTGACCAGTGCTCAGGAATTCTGCTGCGCAGGACTTACAGGAGGTACCAGGAGGGCTTCTTGGCCCCCAAAGTCCCTCAGGAGTAAAGTGGACTTCATCCCCCAACTCGTAGTGTGCCAGGAGGCACGTTTGCAGAGTGGTGGAGTAAAGGGGGCATGGCCTCCGAAGACCTCTTAGCAATCCCACTGTGTGGGACTTGCTGGAGGTAACAGGAGGGGTAGTCGGCCCCCAAGGACATCTTTGGGGGCCAACTACCCCTCCTATTATCTACAGTAAGTCCCACACAACAGGCTTGCTAAGTTCTCATAGCAGGCCACGCCCCCTTTGCCCACCACTCTGCAAACACGCCTCCTGGCAAGCTCTTGGTTGGGGATGAAGTCCCCTTTGCTTATGTGGGTCCTTAGGGGCCAACTTGCCTACCTGTTACCTCCAGTAAGCCCCACACAGTGGGATTGCTGAGAGGTGGACACAGGCCACACCCACTTTCTCCACCACTCTGCAAACGCGCCTCCTGGCATGCTCTTGGTTGGGAGATGAAGTCCCCGTGCCTCCTGAGGGTCCCTGGGGGCCAACTAGCCCTCCTGTTATCTCTAGTAAACCCCACAAAGCTGGATTGCTGGGAGTGGTCCGAGGCCACACCCCCTTTTAACTCCACTCTGCAAACGCGCCTCCTGGTGCACTGCTGCTCGGGGGATGAAATCCACTTTAGTCCTGAGGTCCTCAGGACACAAGAGAACCTCATCACCCCACCAGCAGTGCGGCAAGAGGCGCGTTTCCAGAGTGGTGTAAAAAGGGGCATGGCCTCGGACTACCTCTCAGCAATCTCACTGTGTGGGGAATACTGGAGGTACCTGGTGGTCTAGTTGGCCCCTAAGGACCCTTAGGATTGAAGGGGACTTAATTCCCCCAACCCAGAACGCGCGTTTGCAGAGTGATGCAGGGAGGGGACAGGGCCTCCGGCGAGATGCAGGCTTTTCTTTTTTTAAAATATTTTTAGAAGGGGGATGTGTGGCCCCCCTTCTTTTAGTATTTTTTGGGCCCTGGGGACCCCATCCCCCAGGGCCTGACCCATTTTTTAAACTTAAAAAAAAAAAAAAGGGGGAAAGGGTCCGCGCGGCCCCCCTCCCGAGGCTGATTTCGGCCCTGGGGACCCCATCCCCCGGGACATGGCCACTTTAATAAAAAAAATTTTTTAAAACCTACCTTTAAAGGAGGGGGTCGCGCGGCCCCCCTCCTGAGGCCATTATTGGCCCTGGGGACCCTATCCCCGGGACATTGCCTCTTTTTTAATTTGTTTTTTCTATTTATGTTATGGGAGGGGGGCCACGTGGCCCCCCTTCCCTGGACCACTTCTGGCCCCGGGGACCCCATCCCCCGGGGCCTGGCATCTTTGTTGGGGACTGCGGGGGAGCCCCAATGCCCCCGCGGTCCCAGCCGGCTCCCCGCCTCCTGCGGGAGCCGGGATTGCTTTTGGACAAGTGGAGCTGCTGACATACCCAACACATTTTTTTTATGAAGCCCCGGGGAGGTGGCGGTCCCCGGGGATGCAGGGTCCCACGGGCCCGCTACATAAATCTGGATTGCCCCCGGGACCTGGCCCACCCGGGGGCTTAAAACAAACGAAGCGCGGGAGCCCACGCTTTTTTTTTTTTACTTTTCGGCCGGATTCACAAACCCAGCACGAATACCACTGAAATTTTTTTTTAAAATGCTTTTTTTGGCCCTGGGGGTCCCTGTGGGACCCCTGAGCAGGCCTAGGGGGTCAGGGTGTTTCTACCCCGATCCCTTTTCTTCATTTTTAACCTTTTTTTTACCTTTTTCTTGTGACTCGGTTCTACCGAGTCACAAGATGGCTGCCAACACTTTCTGGTTTGAAGTGTTGGCAGCCAATCAGAATCAGGCTCATGCTCGGGAGGGTTCGCGAATCCTCCTCGGTCAGCAGATATTGGTATTTTTTTATTTTTGAATTTCTCAGCAACTACTGAACGGATTTACACCATTTAAAAAAGAACGCTTTCTGAACCAAGACCTACCTTTTTGCCAAAATTTGGTGTAATTCCGTTCAGCAGTTCGGGCTGTAGCTTTGTCTAAAGTTTCCTATGGAAATGAACATGGAGAAAACGCGTTTTGGGACCCCCCTTTTTTCTCGGCCCCCGCTCGACAAATCACCCTGAAACTTTCAAGACAGGAGCTGACCTGAGCAAACCATTAGTTTTGAAACTTTCGTGAAGATTCGTCAAACGGCGCCAAAGATATTGGCAAAAGAAAAAACGCTTTCAACTTGGAAACTAGTTCCTAACTATAACTACCTACTGGCGACCGCCAGTAGGTATATATATATATATATATATATATATATATATATATATATATATATATATATATATATATATATATATATATTGCCACTCTGTAGTTATAGTTAGTGTTACAAAAAATAGGTATTTTTTTTATTTTTGTTCCTTAGTAACTGTGCACCTGTTAGACAAATGTCTGCAAAACTTTGCAGACCTGGTGCCTCAGTTTCAGTTTTGGAGTCCTGAAAGTTTCGTGGCGAAAACGGGTGTAAAATTCAACGCTTTTTACATAGGTTTTTGTATTTCACATATCGCAAAAACCTTCAATCAGATTTTGATGAACTTTGGAAAGATTATATATTATGGTGCACAGATGATTCTGTGGGATACTGCAGGTAAGTAGGGTAACTATTTCATACATTTTAAATGTTTTTAATTTAGGTATATCTGTGGCCACAGTAGTACTGTGGTACCCCTGAGGTATATAGTGATGACAAGTCATTTGCTGATTGGCTAATGGATCCCTTTGCAAAAGTTAAAGACAGCCATCTTGTTTTCCCCACGGGTTTCCCTGTGTTCTGCGTTATGCTATTCAATGTAAGTAAATATCAGGTTTGATATTTTTCCCATACCTGTTAGCACTTTAATAAAGTGGTAATAGGTAGAGAAAAATATCTATACTTTCATATATATATATATTTGTTTTAAATAAATCGGGAGTAACGCAGTACCGATTTAATGGGGGGGGAATAGACTATAAGACACTGTATTTTAATAATATAATGTGCTGTTTCTTCAATTTTTTACATTTTTAAATTATGCACAACAAAGTAATTGGAGTGGCGCATTAATTTAACTACCACGCTACTTTTTAAAAAAACACAGTTCACTGTACACTATATATAGAAAAATGTATAAACAGAAATGTTAACCTTAGAAAATGCTTTTGCGGTTACCACAGTACTCCTGCACTACGCCATAATTTTTAAACAAATATCTAGGAATGTTTTAATATTTTGATCTACCTATTACCACTTTACTAAATTGGTAATAGTTAGGACAAAAATATCAAATCTAATACCTACATCGGAAGGTGTAATGCACAACATGGGAAAGTGTACCTAAAAACAACATGACTGCCTTGAACATTTGCAAAGCCAGTGAATACCTAATCAGCTAATGACTTGTGATAACTATGTACCTTTGTACTACAGCAAATAACCCCCACATTTTGCAAAAAGACCGCAATAACAAATATTACTAACTTTAAATGCATTAAAACGTATAAAATTATTACATGTCTTACCTGCGCTACACAAAATAAACGTGTGCACAATAAT
Organism: Calotriton arnoldi; assembly: GCA_963921515.1. NCBI lineage: Eukaryota > Metazoa > Chordata > Amphibia > Caudata > Salamandridae > Calotriton > Calotriton arnoldi. The sequence goes on from CAWUFW010000933.1 coordinate 2,541,276, forward strand.
ATGTAATCCTGCCAAATTTAAACAAAATATGACTCCTAGTTGTCGTGCAATGCAAAATGTAAAGGTGTATGTTAAATATATTTGATATAAACACATTTTGGGACCCCAGTTTTTCTTTACACCCACTTCAGCCAAAGCAACAAAACTTTTACTCCTTCCTGAATTAAACTAGTGGAAGAAGTCTGCTAAAATGTGTGGGCATTCCTCGAACAGGTGCAAAGTTATTATGGTATAAAAAAAACATAGGTCTATAATATATACAATTTTCAAAACAAAAGTTTTAACGAACGACTACTTCATGAAAGTAGTAATAGGTTGTTAACAATAATAAAACTTAATATTTAACCATATGTAACACCCTAACACACAAGTCAGTCAAACGCTGAACATACAATAATGCAAATTTGTCATAGAAACAACATGGCTGATTTCTGCCTTGCCTAAACACAGCCATCAACCAATCGCATCAACAGTTCTAAGCCCCATGTACTGTGGTATACTGTGAACTTTGCACGGTATACCATAGCACAATATATAAGTACGTTTCATACAACATATAAGTTTACAATTACTTACACTTTTTATATATACAGCCAGATAATTAACATTTAGATAATAAAGTTAATATTTTTCAGAAATAGCATTCACATATTTTAACATAATATCACAGTACCTTTCATTTTAATTACAAACTCCACTTTACGCCACTCCAGTGTATAAGAGTTGACTTTATGCTACTGTACTCTATGCTATTTACAGTATGCCACTTCACTTTATGACACTCCAGTAAACGCCATGAAATTCTATGCTAATCCACTGTATGTTACTCCACTCTACTTCACCCAACTCCACTGTACGCCACTCCAGTCTACACCACTATACTCCACGCTATTATACTGTTTACCACTGTATTCTATTACACCTTTGTGTATGCCAGTTTGCTGGTCGACCCTACACTATACTGCTTGCAACTGTATGCTATTCCACTGTATGCAACTCCACTTTACGCTCTTTCACTATGCCCCACTTTATGGTACACTACTGGAGTGTACGGTATTCCAGTGTACGCTACTCCACTCTACGGTACTCAATACTACTAAAATGCAGTATACACAGCTGCAGTGTACCATAATTTACTGTATGCAATTTCACTTTAAAAACTACCTTCTCCGCCACTCCACTAAACAACATGACTAGACTCTGCGTTTCTATAATGAACATTATTGAATGGTACAACAGTCTACTGTATGCTAATCTACTATATGCCACTCCAATGTACATCTCAAGACTTAATGCCAATAAACTCTATATTATTACAGTAAACACTACTTTAATTGTACGCTACTCCACTATATGGCACTACACTTTAGACTACTCCAGTATACGCCAGTGCACGGTACCCTATTCCACTGTGCACCGCTGTAGTGTACACTAGTCCACTCTGCACCACTGCACTGTACAGCGCTCCAATATACACCACTCCACTTTACGCAATTGTACCTTACAACACTACACTGTATGACTCTTGACTTTACGTAAACCCACTGTACACCACTCAACTGTACGCCACTTCACTGTATGGCACTCCACTGTACCCCACTCCAGTGTATGCTATTCCAGTTTACGCCACTTCACTGTATGCTATTTTAGTATACGATATTCCAATATATGCCCCTACACTATACTACGCTCCACTGTGTACCACTACAGTGTTCGCGAATACACTCCACAATATTAACAGGACATAACTCCAATTTACCACACTCCACTCTGTGCTATCCCACTGTATACCACTGCACTGTACACTACTACACTCTATGCCACTGCAATAGTCACCACCCTACTGTATCCAACTTCAGTGTACACCACTCCACTGTATATGACTCCACTCTACGCCACTCCACTGTATGATATTACAGTGAAAACCACTCTTGTGTACCGAATTCCACTTTATTCCACTCCAGTATATCAAAATATACTGTAGCACAGTAGACTTTACAACAGTATCCTGCACTATATTCTACCACACTGCACTTAATAACACTTCATTCTCCACCACACCACCAAACTGTACCAATATTACACATGTGTTACTAATATTAGAAAAAACATTGAAATTCACAAAAACAAACAAAGGTGAAAGATAAGTTATAGTTAGGAAAACTTTATTTATATTTGGTATACAACCCCAACTTAAACTACACAAACAGAAATTCTACTGCTATAGTTATATCTTTTATTTATCATTTAAGCACCACTTTCAAAGTTATATAAGTCATACTTATAACTCACATTTATACTTATGCATCACCTTGCAATTCAGATAACACGCACACCTCCTTACACAGTCTTCTCAGTTCACTTGCCACAATACATTAACTATAACACGCACCTTCTCCATGCACTCCCTATACCCTTGCATATTACAGAAGTTAGAGCAAATCACTGCATGAATAACAACACTTATGACAACTCAAATTACATGATTTGCCTGAACACACTGCATGGTACGGAACATTCCATGATGGTCTCCTGGTTTAGAGGAAGTGGCCATGTGGGTTGTGGCACAGTGCAAATGAAATTAGCAACAAGCAAGCGACCCGTTAGCACTGCCTGGAGAGCTGTGGTATCTTCTTAAGAAACATTAAAATAAAAAGAGGATAAGCAAAGAAATGAATGGGGAACTATAAAAGGAGAAAATGTAAAGCATAAGCACTGGCCAACTAGCCCTGACACTGAAGCACACTCAGGTGGATGTACACATTTGTTCAGAAAATGGTGTCATTCACAGGGCAAGAGACAAGAGAGTCAATGATGTGGACTGAATTATTACTCCGAAATCAATGGTGGAGAGAGAGGTTAGCGTTCTACTCAACTTCCCGAATATAGCAATAAAAAATCAATAGGAGTGGAAGAATTACCAGAAGAGGAGGAGGCAACACCAAAATTGTTGTTAGACCCTCAACAGTGTTCTGCCAGAGGTATATTTTCCACTGCCGTACTTGGTCACTGATCGTCACATCATTGGGTCTACCCTCCACCAGGAGGGGTTGTGTCTGGAATCAGAGACTGTTTGGGATCCACCGTGTGAAAAAGATATGATTAAACATATCTCCTACCTTCAAAAGTATACAATGTATTTAAACAAGAGGGTAGTGGTATGATTAAAATAATAGAGGATGTGAATAGAGAGATATGAGGTTTCTCTCACATCTACCTTTAGAAGAGCCAGGTAAGCATGTTTCAGTCTGGCAGAACAACACTGTTGAGGGACTCAACCATTATCCCATGCAGTTTGCTGTCATGGATGAAGCAGAGTGTAAACGACACTCAGACAGAGGAATGGCAGAACAGAGCTGATCCAAAGGCCCTTTATGTATCTGTATGGGTATATGGTATATATATAAATAAAACATACGTCAGGCTATATTTTTGGTTTCTAGCTGTTTGTCATGCCGACTGCACCTTCATTTAAAGACTATGTACCCACCCATGAGGCTTTTTCCAATCGAGGGCAACCTTTTTTGTGGATTTTTAACGGCTGGTACAGCCGTGGAAACTGCCCGCCGCTTGAACGCGGACCAGATGACAGCATCATCGTGTCTGCATGGACCGGTGGGTGTCTTTAATAAAAGCTACGATACTGGCAGAGAGCAGGCTGACGGAATGCGGCCAATCCACTGGGAATGTAATGTTGGCCTTTAATTTGGAAACAACGGGGAGACCCACTGTGGTGAAATGATGCAGGACCCCAAATACCAGAATGCTTAGAGGCCCAATGTGGGCGGGACATGCATACAATTTAAAAGAGGAACTGCAACTCAGCTCGTTATTTCCTGGCCTCCCCTGTGACCAAGGGCGTGTGAGCCCGAAACGCGTCAGGCTTTATTTTTGGTTTCAAGCTGTTTGTCATGCTGACTGCACCTTCATTTAAAGACTATGTACCCACCGGTGAGGCTTTTTCCAATCGAGGGCAATCTTTTTTGTGGATATATATATATATACTGGATGAAAAGCTTCAGCTATGGACATCAAGAAAACTTCTGGATGAGGAGGAACGCAAATACTTAACGGTGGATTATCCAGTCACTGCGACAATGTATTTTCTGCCGAAAATACACAAAGATCGAATAAAACCACCGGGCCGACCAATATTATCAGCAAAGGGGTCACTGCTAGAACCATGGGCCAATTACATTGACCATTTTTTAGCGCCGTATGTTACTGGGCTCAGTTCATACGTGAAAGACACTAATGACGTACTACGAATATTGCAAATGACACCATGGCAAGAAAACTATCAACTGGTGACAATGGATGTGATAGGATTGTACACCAATATAGGAAACAAAATGGGATTGAAAGCATGCAATTACTTTCTGGAAGAGAGAAAGATTCAGTATAAAGATCATAATGAACTGTTATTGGACATGATAACATACTGTCTGACTAAAAATATATTCCTTTTCGGTGAAGAAATCTATCGACAAAGAAATGGAACTGCAATGGGTTTTTCATTCAGTCCAAACTATGCTTGTCTAGCAATGGGCTGGTGGGAGAAGGAGGTGGCATGGAGTGCAGAGAACGAAGGAACAGCAAATAAAATCATTAGCTGGATCCATTATATAGATGATCTCCTAATCATCTGGGATGGGACAACACAGGAATTTCAAAAATACTTTGAAAAGATAAATGCTAGTGATGAAAACATAAAGTTCACATATGAAATCAGTAATAACCGGGTGACCTTCCTTGACATGGAGATTTATGTTAAAGAAAATCAAATTGAAACAACACTCCATCGAAAAAGTACTGCAACAAACTCCACCCTAGAAGCCACCAGTTTTCATCAACCATCCATAATATCCAGTATTCCCTACGGGAATTCTTGCGAACTCGAAGAATATGCAGTGAAGAAAATGAATGGCAGAGACAAAGCAAATTAACAGCAAAAGATTTGAAGAGAGGAAATATAATCAAAAAATTGTGAAAAGATGCTGGTCAAAAACTAATAAAAGAACCAGGGAAGATTGTTTAAATCTGAATAAAAAAGAAAAAACCAACGAAACAACAGTCGCAGAACCCATTAGGCTAATTACGGATTTTTCAAATGAAAAGGATGAGTTAAGGAAAATTCTCAGGAAAATTGGAAAATCCTACAAATGGATGAAACAGTGGGTGAACTGGTGGGCAAACATCCTATAATAACTTATCGTCGCGCAAAGAACTTGAAAGACCAATTGATACACAGTCACTTTAAAGGGAAACAGAAGGATACATCTTGGCTAAACACCAAAGGTTTCATAAAATGCCATTCTTGTAAGGTGTGCCAGATCGCGAAACCTGTCAAGAAAATAAAATTTGCTAATAACAGAATCTGGGAGATAAGGGAATTAATAACATGCAAGACACAATTCACTGTATACGTAGTAGAATGTCCCTGTCCACTCAAGTACGTCGGAAGTACAATTTGTGCTTTGAAAAAACGTATAATGGAACATGTAAGAGCAACGTCCAACAAAGATAGATCAAACGCAATCGCAAAACATATGGAACAACACCATCAAAGCGATTGGAAGATGTTAAAATTCTATGGAATCGAGACAGTCCCCCAAAAAGAACGGGGGAAACCGAGAACGACTTCTACGCCAGAAAGAATCACGCCATATTCTCAATTTACGAACAATGAACCCGCATGGCCTCAACCAATCGGAAGAACTTTATATTCATTTATAAAACAAAATTGACTAACCCTCAAATATTAAATTGTGACACATTTTAACAGGTTATCACGAATTTTAAGACACTTGCACATAGAACCGGATGTCAAATAAACTCCCAAAATGAAGTAAAAATGTTAAGAAAATAAAAAATTACGAGCAAACAAAATATTAAAAATATTAACAATACCCACTAGAGGGTTAAGAAAGTTGAAAACATCAATGAACAAAAAAGAAATGGGTGAGTCCCCAAATCCGAAATAAATAGGGAGATAGGGTTTTGCCATCCGGATGTAAGGAAAAAGAAAAAGGATCAAAAAAGAATATAAAAGAGGACTTTGAATGAATTAAATAATGTATAGTTTTCATTTGGTTTTATTCACACATAGTTTTGTGTTTTCTTTCCTTTTTTCTCTTTTTCCTTCTCTTTTCTATTTTTATATTCACTTAAGTTTGGTTTATAAATTTCACGTATAACAGAGAAAAATCACATAACATTTAAGAAAAACTACAACTCCCAGAAATCTATGGGGCCCTTGTAATCCAGTGCAGGAAATGATGTAATAGATATTTAAAAGTATTTAAACAACTCTCACAAGGGCGCCCATGTGATCGTGAACAAGGTATTGTGTAATACCGAAACGCGTTGATCTTAACTGATGCCTTGTCCCCATTGATGCAAGGGAGGAAATAAATCCAAGTGCGTTTAAACTCGACAGGAGTGCGGCTCGTTTTTCTTCCTCAACCAGAGGAGGAGTGTGGATGATTGAAAGCGGTGTGGTTCAGCCGCGGGGCGACGCACCCAAAGGAGCGCTGTAATTAACCGGCAACAGGGAACCAATGTGAGGAATATATATATATATATATATATATATATATATATTATCTACTGGCGGTCGCCAGTAGATAGTTATAGTTAGGACCTATTATCCATAGGAAATCCGCGACATTCTATTTGAAATAACGTTGGCGCCGGTTGACGAATCTTCGCGAAAGTTTCCAACTTGTTGAGGCGCTCCGCTCCTACCCTGAAAGTCTCGGGTTGATTCGTCAAGCGGGGCCGAGAAAAAGGGGGTCCCAAAACGCGTTTTCCCCATTCATTTTTCCATAGGAACCTTTAGTCGCAGCTACAGCCCGAACTGCTGAACGGAATTACACCAAATTTGGCAAAGAGGTAGCCCTTGGTTCATACTGGTGCCTTTGCTTAAATGGTGTAAATCCGTTCAGTAGTTCCTGAGAAATTCACAAGTAAAGTCACATATATATCTATGGCCGAGTAGGGTCCGCGTACCCTCCCGATCACGAGCTGCATGCTAATTGGCTGTCAGCTGGCTGTCAACATTCCGATTCAGGAAGTGTTGGCAGCCATTTTGTCCTCGGTAGAACCGAGGGACAGAAACAAGTGCGCAAAGCGCACAAAGGGGGCAGGGTAAAAACACCCTAACCCCCTAGGCCTGCTCAGGGGTCCCACAAGGACCCCCTGGGCAAAAAGCATTTAAAAAAAAAAATCGGCAGGATGCGCTCAGGGTGCGCGGATCCTGCCGGAAAATCGAAGCGCGGTCTCCCGCGCTCGATAGTCACTTGCCCCGGGTGGGCCAAGTCCCGGGGCATGTTGGGGGGGTTAAATTGATGTATGGGGGCCTCTAAGGGCCCCCAAGCCCGGGGACCGCCACCCCGGGGCTTTAACAAAATGGTGCGGGAGGGCTCTTTGCCCTCCGCTATCTCGGGACCGCCACCTCCCCGGGGCTTCTGTTTTATTTATTTTTACCAGTGTGGGGGGCTCCAGCCCCCCACACGCCCGGGACCGCCACCTCCCTGGGGCACTAAGAAATTAAAAATGGGGTCCGTTTGGACCTCCGAAGCCCCGGGGACCACCACCTCCCGGGGCTTTGAAAATGTGGGAGGGGGGCCGCGCGGCCTCCTCCTGGAGCCAGTGATGGCCCTGGGGACCGCCACCCCCCAGGGTCGGCTCCTGCAGTGTCCCGGGTGCCTACCCCGGGACACTGCTGTTTGCAATGACCTTGCGGCTCCCGTCCTGTCATTGCAAACTTGCTTTGGATATTGGAAGAGAGAGCAGGAAACCTGCTCTCGCCTCCAATATCCAAAGCTGATTGCTTTCCACATGGGGAGCAGCATGTTAGCTGCTCCCCATGTGGAGAAGCAATGCACGGCTCGCGCAGGAGGCGGGGAGCCGGCTGGGACTGTGGGGGATTGGGGACCCCCACAGTCCCCAACCAGAGGCCAGGCCCCGGGGATGGGGTCCCCGGGGCCATAGTGGCCAGGGAGGGGGCCACGCAACCCCCTCCCCAAATTTAAAAAAATAAAAAAACAAAAAAGTGCAATGCCGGCCCCGGGGATGGGGTCCCGGGGCCTTAAATGGCCTGAGGAGGGGGCCACGCAGCCCCCTCCAAATAAAAAATTAAAAATCGAGGGCATGCCCCGGGGATGGGGTCCCCGGGCCAATACAGGCCCAGGGAAGGGGGCCACGCGGCCTCTTCCCGTTTTTAATTTTAATAAAAAAAAAAAAATGCTCAGGCCCCGGGGGATGGGGTCCCCGGGCCAAAAGTGGGCAAGGAAGGGGGCCACGCAGCCCCCTCCCATTAAAAAAACTAGAAAAAAAAACGACCGGCATCGTGCCAGAGGCCCCGCCCTCCCTGCAGTAGCTCTGCAAACGCGCCCCCTGGCGCGTTTGCAGAGGGGGAACGAATTCCCCTTGAATACTGGGGGTCCAACTAGCCCACCAGGAACCTCCAGTATGCGCCAGGGGGCTGCGTTGCAGAGACGTGTACAGAGGCCACACCCCTTTTTACACCTCTCTGCAACGCAGCTCTGTGGCGCTTTTTGGAGGTATATGGTGGGCTAGTTGGACTCCAGGGACCCTCAGGATTCAAGGGGACTTAATCCCCCAACTTAAAACGCGCCACGGGGCGCGTTTGCACAGTGGTGAAGGGAGGGGGCGGGGCTTCAGGTGACATGTGTGCAAACAGGCCCCGTGGCGCGTTTTTAAGATGGGGAATAAATTCCTTTTCAATCCTGAGGGTCCCTAGGTGCCAACTAGCCCACCAGGTACCTCCAGTAAGCGCCACGGAGCTGCGTTGCAGAGTGTTGTACAAAGGGCGTGGCCTCTGAACACCTCTCTGCAACGCAGCCCCCTGGCGCATACTGGAGGTACCTGGTGGGCTAGTTGGCCCCTAGGGACCCTCGGGATTGAGGAGGAATTAATTGTCCAACTTAAAACGCGCCGTGTCCAACTTAAAACAGGGCGTGTTTGCAGACATGTCACCTTAGGCCCCACCCCCTTCCTTCACCATTGTGCAAATATTCCTCTAAAATCAGCCGAATTACGAATTCCGATTTACACACCTGTTATCAGGAGAGACCTCAGTGCTGCATCTTTCAGCCCAGTACTGATCCTGAAAAGTAATTTTAACCATACTTACCAGTAACTTGAATTTCCTTCCATAGGATATCATTGCCTGCTTTTTGCTGAAAAAGTTTCTAAGTGTCGATTTTTGAAACATACAAATATTCCTCTAAAATCAGACGAAATATGAATTCCGATTTACTCACCTGTTATCAGGAGAGAACCCAGTGCTGCATCTTTTAGCCCAGCACTGACCCTGAAAAGTAATTCTAACCGTACTTAACAGTAACTTGAATTTCCTTCCATAGGCTAACATTGACTGGTTTCACTTGGAAATTCTTCTAAGTGTGGAGTTTTGGAACTTTATAATATTCCTCTTAAATCAGCCGAAATACGAATTCCGATTTACTCACCTGTTATCAGGAGAGACCTCAGTGCTGCATCTTTCAGCCCAGTACTGATCCTGAAAAGTAATTTTAACCGTACTTACCAGTAACTTGAATTTCCTTCCATAGGATATCATTGCCTGCTTTTTGCTGAAAAAGTTTCTAAGTGTCGATTTTTGAAACATACAAATATTCCTCTAAAATCAGACGAAATACGAATTCCGATTTACTCACCTGTTATCAGGAGAGAACCCAGTGCTGCATCTTTTAGCCCAGCACTGACCCTGAAAAGTAATTCTAACCGTACTTACCAGTAACTTGTATTTCCTTCCATAGGAATCCATTGTCTGGTTTTCAGCAGAAAAGTTTCAAAGTGTCGATTTTCACAAACTACAAATATTCCTTAAAAATCGCCTGTATGACTTAAACGCATTCTTTCAACTGTTTACAGGAGATGCACCAGTGCTGGATCCAGGATCCACCACTGAGTAAGAAAAAGTAACGATAACACTACTTACCTGCTAAGTGAATTTCCTCCCATAGGATAACATTGGTGATTCTATATGAAAAAGTTTCTAAGTGTCAACTTTTAAAATACAATAATATTCCTTAAAAATCACTACTGTAACCAAAACGCTTTTACTCAACTGTTTACAGGAGATGTCCCAGGACTGAATCTAGGATCCAGTCCTGTGGTTAGAAAAGTAATCCATAAAGTAACTAATTGCATTTAACTAGAAATTCACATTGAGCTCAATGTTGCTTTGTTTTTGAAATTGTGTTGCCCATTGCAACAACTGTAACTACTGTACTTAAAAGTCTATTGCCTATTTGCAAAGTATTTAAACTAAAGTAATTCATTCTGAGAAAGTATATTTTGTAATGTAATGTATAATGTAATTACAATGTAATTTAAAAAATAAAATATCTAAAAATAAATAGTTTAAAAAAATGTTGTAAATCAGTATCAAAAAATAAATATAACAATTAATACATTTAAAAATTGTCATTTACAAAACCTTTGAAATTCACTGAAAAAACCATAGGTTTCAGACACGTTATAGTTAGGAATTAGCATTTAAAAACCTTTGAAATTCACTGAAAAACCATAGGTTTCAGACACGTTATAGTTAGGAATTAGCATTTAAAAACCTTTGAAATTCACTGAAAAACCATAGGTTTCAGGCACGTTATAGTTAGAAATTAGCATTTAAAAACCTTAGAAATTCACTGAAAAAACCATAAGGTTTTAGGGACAGTTATAGTTAGTTGGACATTGCACTCGTACAAAACCCGTGAAATTCCCCCGTTATAGTTAGTTCAGGTAACTATAACTCGCGCCCCGCAATGCACTGCTGATGACGTCACATATTACATCACTCATGACATGGTCAGTGACATCACTGATGACATCACTGATGACATCTCAAATGACATCACTGATGACATCATCCATGTGCGAATTTAATGCACCTCCTCACACCCTAATATAACCTTTGATACACCCACTCTAAATTACAGACTGCCATTCTCAAAACCATACACACTCCAACACCAATAACTACATACCCACTCACTGATTCTTAGGTCTACACACACACATCCACTCACTCACCCGTACAGTCACTCATACTTATGGTCACTCAGTACAGGACTATCATATGCACTCATACTCCTATATAGACACTCAAACACCGCCACTCATCCATAGAGGTACTCACACACCTAGTCAGTCATGCAAATAATTAAACACACTGCCATTTACTCACCTATACAGTTATACACACACCAGCTCACTTACTCATACAAATACTAGCACATTCTTACGCTCTTATACAATCACTGATACAAGCACACACTCATCCATACAGTCACTCTCACAATCACACACTCTCGCTTATAGCTATTTATATACTCCAACACACATATATACTGCCTTTCACATATGTAGTTACTCACACATGTACCACTGGGACATACATTCACTCACTAACACACTCTTACACACACTTACCCACCCATACAGTCTATCACAGATGCACTCTTGAAACCATCCACCCAGTGAATCACCCACTCACACATCTATGCACAGAGTCGCACACACCCCACCCACACAAACACTCAGGCACCCATACAGATACTCAGACAACCAATCAATAACTCATATAGACACTCATGTAGCTATTCACAAACCCATGCACCACTTACACAGCAACAGACAGACGGATACAGACATTCACCCAGTTTAGTCACTAACCCATGCATTCAGTAAGATACGTTTAATCACTCACTTATCGAGTTAGTCACGCACCTACTAAATCATCCATACAGACACTTATACACCCACTCATTCTTCAATACGCCTTTCCCTATATATATTAAAAATATTTAAACTTTACAGAAACACACAGTCACTGGATGATGTCATCAGTGATGTCATTTGAGATGTCATCACTGATGTCATCAGTGATGTCACTGACCATGTCATGAGTGATGTAATATGTGACGTCATCAGCAGTGCATTGCGGAGGCGCGAGTTATAGTTACCTGAACTAACTATAACGGGGAATTTCACGGGTTTTGTACGAGTGCAATGTCCAACTAACTATAACTGTCCCTAAAACCTTATGGTTTTTCAGTGAATTTCTAAGGTTTTTTAAATGCTAATTTCTAACTATAACGTGCCTGAAACCTATGGTTTTTTCAGTGAATATATATATATATATATATATGGATGGATGTTTTATTTAGTTTAAAATACAGTTTTTTTGATAGTTGTTTTTTATTACAAGATCCTGGTATACAGCTAAGAAGAGATTCTAGCAAGAATTATTACAGTGCCAATATTCTCCCCCTAGGTAATCTGTAGCATCATTTCTTGTAACAAAATACCTATCTGTAGGCTTTAATGCAGAGAAATCATAAGCCACCCTTAAAAGCCAATTCATTTTAACATATGCTTTTCACAATCAAAATGTCAGGCCTAATGCATTTATCATAACGTTTCATAATAAGCAGCTCAGACCTATGGCAAAAAGAATATTTTTTTCTAGTGAACCAATCAGGCCTGTAACTGTTTTCAATGGCTTATCACCATAATCAACTGATGCTTCCTGCACTGAATGTAAGCTTTACCACAAGACAACCATCAGGCATACAGTCATATAATACCATAGCATTCAAAGTTACTGTTGGCAAAGCAACATCTCTCCTAAAGGGCTCCAACAAGGTTTTTAACAGTACAAATCATTAATACCCACGGTTTGTAGCAAGGATGTAACCTATACCAGAACACATGCCTACTATGGTAATCTGTGAGATTCCATGTAACTGAAATACTTATCTGCAGGCTTAAATGCAGCGTAATAACAATCTACCCTTAAATGCTTATTGACTTTATTATAGGCTTTTTACATTGAATATTCAGGCCTATTGCCTCTATCACACCCTTTCATTATAAACAATCGGTCCTATCACTCAGACCTACTTTATTGGTTCATAAGCCTTCCCACAAGGCATCCATCAGGAATACTGTAATAAAATTACAAATATCTTCAAAATACAGTTGTCAAAACAACATGAAATCCCTATTAATAGATTCTAATAAGGGTCACCATAGTCCAAATCATCTATCCCCATTGTTTGTTCAGGAGAGTCACCAACTCCAAAACCCTTGCCTACTACAGTAATCTGCGAGATTCAATGTCACAAAATACCTGCCTATAGGATTTAGCACAGTGTAATAACAATCCACCCTTAACAGCCTATTGTCTTTAACACATGCTTTTCACAATAAGTAAGGCTTTGTTATAACTTTTCCCTAAAGAATCTGACATAACTTTTTGCAGTGACCAATAAGACCTCTAGCCTTTACCAGTAACTTGACATATACTAGCAAAAATCAGGCATACATTTATAAAATTAGAAATATGTACAAAATTACAGTTGGCAACACAATATTCAACCCCACTCAATAGGGCCAAACAAGAATCATCAAAGTGAAATTCTACTCCAGTGTTTGTCAGAGTGGTTGACCAACACTAAAATCCTTGCCTAATCTAGCAATCTGTGGGATTACATGCAGGGACACTGGAATTATGTGATTGTGCGGCCGCTGCATTTTTTGCATAGTTAAAGAGTTGCCGCATTTGCCACATAGTCCATCATCTGCTGAATAATCTGTGGATTTTAACAAAAAAGATTGTTTCTACCTCAAACTGTTCAAAAGTTAGTCAAAATGCAGCGACATGAGTTACCGTGAAGTGGAAGGCCCTTTGGAAAGGTTGATTTGTCATCTTTCTGTTGCTTATTGGTATATTTGGTTCTTAAACTGGTACTAATGTGGTGCAATCAATGCCCGAAAAGTGTTAACAAGTGTAAAAATGGCAAAATAAAGAACTAAAACTATCACAATATGTGCCGTATTACGCAGCATAATTTGCCTTTTCTTACTGCATAATTTACTCAACCCTGATGCATAATTTGACCCTCCCCTGCTGCATAATTCCATTGGCCCTGATTATATGTAACCAAATACATTTATAATGCCTATAACATAATGTGATAACAATCTACTGTTAGAGGCCTATTGGTTTTACCATATGTTTTTCACAATAAATAAGTCAGACCTACTGCCTTTGTAGTAGCTTTTTTCAGACCTATGGCATTAAGCATAACATTTTCCTGCACACCAATCATGCCTAATGCCGATATGATTGGCTTGTCGCTATAACCAGCTCAGGCCTATTGTACTGAGCATAAGCTTTTCCACAAGGTAACAGTCAGGCACACACAGTGCTTAACTTGTAAACGAATGTGTGCTGGTGCCCAGAAGCCCACAGCCAGTGCAATAAAATATCAGTGCACAAAATACCAAGGCTGCGCAGTCTTCAATTCACCTCAGGCCTCTTTAATCCACTGCCAGATGCTCCCTGATCATTTACCGCACCCATCTTGGTTCTCACTTTATACCTTTGTGACATTTTTTCAATTTTCCCACCTTTCTCTTCCTCTGCTTTCCATTTCGTGCGTTTTTCCCTCTCGTGCAGAAAAATAAGTGCTGGTCCCCAAAAATAAGTGCCAGTGGCTCTCACCGGCAACCACTGGCAAAAATGAAGCTCTGGCGCATACAGTCATAAAATTGCCAATGTATACAAAATGACAGGTGGCAAAGCAAAACACTATGGGCCATATGTACGAAAGGGTTTTACCCATTCAGTGTCAATGGGAAAATGTGTTCATACATATGGCCCTATATCTCCTAACAGGGCTTACAAGGATTCTCACAGTCCAAATATTTTTCTTTTTCCAATACTTTACCCAACACAGGCCTATTCAAGCACACATAAACTGGCAACCATCAAGCATATAGTTATAAAATTACAATTATGTATAAAAATACAGCTTGATAAACAATATACAACCCCTCTCAACAGGGTCTAACAAGATTCATTGCAGTGAAACCCCCCAGTGTTTGTCAGAGTGTGTGTCCAACCCCCAAACCCTTGCCTACTACAGTAATCTGCAAGATTACATATATCAAATTACCTGTCTGTATCTAGTAACACAATGTGATAACAACCAACTGGATGCATACCCTGAATATTGAATCCAGAATATCAACGCATGCAAATGTCAAGGACAAAATATTGAATCCAAAATATCGAAAGATATGAAAGCATCGATTTGCTATACCTACCCCACCCTTACACACTTATGTATGTTGGTGTTATATATATCTTCAAGGTAGGTAGAGGCTGAGTTGGGAATAGTATATCTATATTTCCCTATATGCACTAGCCTTTCGATATTTTGTTCTTTGAAATTCTGTCCACAATATTCTTTTATGTTGATATTCTTAGGTTTGATATTCAGTAGTACAACCACCAACTGTTAAAGGCTTACTGACTTTACCACATGCTGTTCACAATAAATAAGCTAGACCAACTGCCTTTGTCATAATGTTTCATAATTAGCAGATCAGACCTATAACATCAGACATAATGTTTCCAATGACCAAACAGGCATATTGCTTGTCACCATAACCAACTAAGGCCTACAGTTTTGAGCATAAGCTTTTCCACAAGCCACCCACAAGACACACAGTCATAAAATTAGAAACGTATGGAGGATTACAGTTGGCTAAGCAAAACACTATTTCTCCTAAAATGGCCTAACAAGGATTTTCACCGAGCAAATGTTCTATATACATAATTTGTCACTATGAGTGACCAACACCTAAACCATTGCCTACTACGGTAATCTGTGAAATTCCATGTAACATACTTATCTGTAGGCTTAAATATATAGTAATAAAAATCCAACCTTAAATACCAAGTGACTTTAACATATGCTCTTCACAATAAATATGTCAGAGCTAGTGTCTTTATCATAACATTTTATAATAAACAGATCAGGCCTATATCCATGTTCATGGGCTTGCCACTATAATCAACTCAGTCCTGCTGCATCAAGTTAAACTTTGCCACAAGCCAAAAAATGCAATGCAAGTAGTCGTTTTAGTGGACGTACACAAATTTGGTTGAATCAAATTCTGTAGTCAGAGAAACCAACATGGTGGAGCCTAAGCCTCTCTCTAAGTAGGACTCTAAAAGCTGTGTTTGTTGATCGCATGAGAGGTCAGACGACAGTGGTACTGTCAAGCCATACCTAAAAATCCATGTAGATAAGTGTAACTCTGGCTCTCAAACACATAAATGCACTCTGAGGTCGAAAGTAAATGACTGCCCAGCTGTGCTGCTGCCAGAGAAAAAAAAAACACCATAGCTATTTCATACATTTTAATAGCATTCACTGTCATGTGTGTGCCCCTGAAAGTTCAAGCTTAGGCAACTGGATAAATAAATAAACAAAATGATCACAGCTGTCTGGAGGGCAAGCACTTTATTTGTAGAAGCACACAACTTCTGCCCAATCAAAACATGTACTCCTGAATACCAACATGTGGGTGAAGCCAAAGCCCTTCTCTTGGTAGTGCTTCTGAAAGCCCTTTTTTAGATTGATCACATAATGTCTGATGACAGCTGCACTGTCAACCCAGACCTAAAAACTGCCTCTAATGATTCAAATATAAACGCAAGGCAAGCACTTGGTTAACGTATCTCACAAAATCGAGCATGGTTTCGGGGTGGTGGGTAGAAGTATCATAGCATCAGCATGTTGCGCTTTTACTTGATTACTTTTCCCCTGTGCATCTGTACAAGTGTTTCTTCAGAAAGCTGCTTCCCAATGCCCTCCTCTCTTACTCATGCCTCTTTCTCTATAACCTTATGATTTGGCTCAACACAAGCATTACAGCACTGCTCCACATTAACAATACCAGGCGGTTGCACTGTGTTTGTATCCTGGGGTGTCTCAGTCTGGGCAGCATTGCAGTAGGTGAGTTCAGTGTGTGAGAACTTCATAGAGGAGGTTGTCTGCTGTAATGTTGCCCAGAATAAAGCACGGGGGCATCAAATGAGCAGAACTGTCTGCTGTGGTTTAACAGTGTGTAACACAGCAGGTGGGCCCATCTTCCTTAAGTTAGTGGATTGGGAGGGGGATTAAAGGTTCTCTTTGATGTGTTATATTAGGTATTTGCCAATTACTTGACTTCCTAATGCTTTTGGCAGACATCGGAACTTCTCCATTGTGAAGTGGGTTAAAAAATACAAAAAATAGGGCGAGCGGCTTAAAAAGCCAAAAATAAGACGAGACCACTCCCAGCTGCCCCACTTCTCTGTGTCCAAACATAAAGTGCAGTACACAGATGAATGAGCGGGTAGGAGATCCCCTGATCCCTCATTACCTTCGTGAACAGGATGTTGGGACAGCTGGCATGACTCATTTCTCAGTGACCTGCAGCATGCATGTTGTTGGCCACCCAAGAGTGGGGCATCTTACCGCTGTCCCAGACCTCTGGTCCAAACTGAGAATAAAGTGCTGTGAAAGTTGTGCGCTTTCACAGCCCTCCTTCGCAGTTAGAAATATGATGAAAGAGGGCAGCCTGTGACCTGTCAAAGCAGCCCTGCTCTTTATTTGGTGAAGGAGTGCTGTGAAAGCTCACAGCTGTGCCGTCGTCCTCTTTGAACATGTGGGGTAGCAGTCACCTAACGGCAGCGGATGTCAGTTAACGCCAGCGGGGTAGCTGTCAGCTAATTGGGGCCACTGAATGCTCCTCCTGCTCACCCTTCTGACTGTGAACAAGGGAGAAGGGGTTAAAGCTTACAATGGTGCCCGTCTTCATTCACTGACCAAGGCAAGGGTGGGGGTGCAATGTAAACTTCCTTTTCTTATTATTTTTTTTTGATTTCCTCGACGTTTGTGAACGAATTATTACAACAATATTACCCCCTTGCAAAGCGGGGGCGGGGATGAAAACTAGTTATGCTGACAACCCCTCCACCCCTCGCCGAACTGCAGCTGAGGGTTACCTTGGTGCTATTGTCAGATAACAGGTGCATTTTTACCTAACCAAGTGGAACCTGTTTTAACTACATTGGAAAAATGATAAAATGGGTATAGCTGCCAGAATTCGAACCTGTAACCAGGCTGTGTCAAACACAGGTTGCTAATGTTGATAACTAAATGGACGTCCAAACTTGGCCACCAGCTAAGACTCCAAAGTACTGATATTTTTGCAAAAACAATAGCCCACATATAAGATACACGCAACCTCCTCTACTTTTCATCAGAAATGTTTTACATTCCCTCATGAATTTCATATTTCACAATACCAGTCAATGTATACAATTTGCAGCATTGCACTGTCAGGGTTCAGTGTGCTTAATGGATTACTCAGCACTGAGGCATATGTTAATAATATTACCTTATATCACACAGAAGATTGGAATGTGACATTTTAATTTAGTTTATCATAAAGACAGTAATAAAATAAGTAAAGGGAACACATTATTCGACATCACCGTACTTTTATTAGAATGTTGCCTACTGCGAACATTAATGTTATGACACTTTTAATGCGTGATATAAAAGATTAAAGACGCAAAATTTATCATCAAAACAGCGAAATCTATCAGCATTATTTAGAGACATAAAAGTGCCACTGTGAACATACACTAACGGAAGAAAAGAACGACTGAATCCTTCGGGATTGCCATAAGTCATACAGTGCCTATGCGGGAAGCAGAAAGGAACTGGAATCATGATGGTTTTGAAAGCAATAGGAGATTTTGGCTAAAGAAATAATTTTCAGGAGACACGAATATGTGCTGTAACAGGTGCCAATAATATTTTCACCTTTTTTTTTTAGCTGGTGCTCTGTTTGTCAGCTGAGGACAATTGGGCTCGCACCTGTCTTGCAGAGGCACTTGCCACCACTGGTTTTAGGTGACTGTGCAAAACAGTGTGCTTTTGTATCATTTATCAGACAGGGCACAAAAATGATTTGTCTATGTTTATCCCTACTTTTCTGCTCCAAAGTGTTAAAGAGGTACAAAATAAAAACTTAGGTTAGTCTCAAATGTTTTTGTGACAGGGCGTAGCCTTCATCCAATTAACAATGCAGTGTTATTCAAACAAGAGAACCCTCTACTCTATACTGGCACAACAACTGACCATCCCTCCTTACAAGAAGAAAGGCATTGGTGGAACCTCCTTCTCCGTGCAACACCTTTGGGGTTCTCTCTCGTTAAAGAGAAGCACCATCAAAGGCCACCTGGAATTCATGAAGGCAGTGGTGATTGGGTAATGAGCACACAGACACACTTGCGCTTTGAAGGCATGGACAACATACACTTTAGAATTATACTAAAGGTTAAACAGAGTACTAGGATGGTAGGCATAGCCATATAAGCTGCTTTGGTACTCTCTTCTTTGCACTACTCCACACATTGCTACTACACGCTATGAACAGCCTCTGGCATGCATGCATGATACCAAAACCACTGGTACCAGTGCACTCTCATACTTTCTCTCCATCCATACACCTTATAAGCGTACTATCCCTGTCTCTCACTCATTTTGCTTCACAACACACCAAGGAGCAGCCACAAAAGCACTATAAGAGCACAGCTCTGGTCCTCAGGCATGACATCGAAACACGACAAACATAAGCTACATCGAAGACTCATAGTCTTCCATCTAAACACTTCCAAGGAGTAGCATGCTCCCTGTCTGCAAATACTCTTAGGCGCCTAACCTGGGGTATGACGTGCCCTATGTATGGAACTGCAATACAGCTGGTTGCTGTTTGTCAAGCCAGATGATGGCCTGAATTAAAGACAAATGAATCTGTGCAGCAATAGGCGTGCAAGCTTGGGGCCGGTGAACTATTATTTCAACAACAAAACTTGAGCATACCACTGCTTCATTTACTTCAGTGATTCTGGCCATAACCTTTACACTACTATTCCTCCATGTATATTACAGTTTCAACAGCGGCGGAAGAGCGTCGCCCGACTGCTTGGCTCAGAGCCAACAAATGAAAAATAAAACAATGTTGTAGCATCGTTGATGTAGGAAGGCCGGGGCCGAGGCATGGGAGGGGGAAGAGGAGTGCTATCTGCACTCCATAAGTGCCCATGAGTGTTTTGGTCGGCCGTCTCAGACCGACCAAAACACACATGCACACATAGGTTTCTCCAGCCCGGCTGCAATAAGCAGCTGGGCTGGAGAAACCCAACAGACACCCTGACCTGAGTGGAAGGTCTTTTCAGCCCACTCAGGCCAATCTCTGCGCTGCTCTGCAGCAGAGTGATTGGATGGGAGTCAGTCCTATGGGCTGCTGGGACCACGAAGAGGAGAGGAGGCGCAACGCAAAGCTGGAGGTGGCCGGCGGCTTCAGGTAAGCTCTTGTTTCTTTATTAATATATTATTCCTAACCCTCCCGCGCGATGCGACCCCTCCCGCGTTCCCTCCACCCACCACCCCACCCTTTGTATATGGCGGCCGCACTAAGGTTCAAAGCATATTTGTGGAGGATTTCTGACTTTGTTCATAATTGAGGTACATTTTTTGGCTGTTATATATTTTTGTCTATTGTTTATACCAATTTGATAGCTGGTTCAACAAACAGATGTTTATTCTTCCTTGAAGTTTGTTTTACCAATTTTGCTGTTGGACGATAATATGGGTGCAATTGGATGTGTATTACTTTGTCTTATTTTAGAGATGCAAGACCTTTTGTAATTTCAGTGTTGGTCTCAAAATAAGGGAATGGCAGAAAGGGATCTTCAGTGATCAGACAACCTCATCTTTTCTGCTCTTATACTTTTCCGCATCTGGTTTTGAGTGATGAGAAGTACTTTTTAAAAATTATTACTGAGTAAAGTTGTTGCCTCGAAGGAACTTGGTTACAACAGTCAAACTGCACATTTTCAGAGTTTAACAATCCAGAGGTATCCAGACGCCAACAACAGCCACCACATCTTCAAATCTGCACAACTTAAGTGACAGCAGTCTAAAAGTGGTTGGGTGGACTGTACAACACTTTTCAATTGAACAAATCTGAAACTAGATCAAGAAAGTTCGTTAACACCTTTTGCTGCATATAATGCTGTTGTGGGACAAATAATGCTAAGATCACTGGGTTTAGCCATGACATGGCCAGACATGTTGAATGACCACATGGCAGTCTAAACTCATTGATCCAACACCCAGGTTTCTAAATATATATAGATGTTACATCTTTCCATATTTGGGAAGAATCAAGGAGGAGACAGAGCATATGTCAACAAGACAGGACATGTACGTTTCATGGTGCTTTGTGCAGAGAATGAGTAATAAAAGTCTACACCCTCACAGGGTCCTACTCCCAGACTGGACTGGTCTCCAGTATTACCCCTGGGGCTATAGAGATATAGGGGCATAGGGGTGTTGCCCTGCAGCATGCAAGCCACTACATCCCACACACACCATTTATGTTCCCAAGCATATTAATTCTCCAAGTAACATACGGCGTGCATACGACTCACGCTGGGGCGGAACGTCAGAGGCACTGCCGCGGCATCGGGCCTGCATTGTAAGTCACGGTCGTTGCACTCAGTGGGGACCACAGCTCTGGTGCAGGCAGCAGCACTGTGTCGAAGAGCGGCGCTGGCTCCGAAGTCACACTCGAAGTTGATGTACCAGTTTCTTCTTGCTGAAAACAGCAAACTCACTTCTAAGTGTCCAGGAACAGGATTTGGCACCACTTGGCACACTAGAAGTCCCAGCAGAGGAGCCCAGGTGCTGCAGGTGAAGTCTTTGATGGGCCTGAGACTTCTGAATAGGAGGCAAGCTCAACTGAAGCCCTTGGAGCACCTTGAAAGCAGGATGTAGAAAGCATAGTCCAGTCTTTTTACTCCCAGGACAGAAGCAGCAGCAGCAGCAGCAGCAGCAGCAGCAGCAGCAGCAGCAGCAGCAGCAGGCCAGCAAAGCAAAGCAAACAGCAAAGTGGTAGTCACTCCTGACAGCAATGCTGCTCTTCTTTGTGGCAGAATGT
The DNA here is from genome assembly GCA_963921515.1 of Calotriton arnoldi. NCBI lineage: Eukaryota > Metazoa > Chordata > Amphibia > Caudata > Salamandridae > Calotriton > Calotriton arnoldi. The sequence continues at coordinate 2,563,188 of CAWUFW010000933.1, forward strand.
CCTCAACCCAGAAGTGTTCGGAGTATATGGTTTTCAGAAGTCCAGTACTTATGCCCCATTTCAGCCTTTGAAGTGAAGTAGGCAAACATCAAAGGAAAGTCTTTGTAGTGCACAAGACCCTGCCTTTCCCTGCCCTGGCTCCAGACACACCACAGTGGTTGTAGACTTGTTTGTGTGAGGACAGGCACAGCCCTGTTCTGGTGCCAGTGTCAACTCCTCCCACCACTCTAGCTCAGGAAGGCCCATCAGCCTGGTGAAGTGGCATCAGGGTATGCAGGGCACACCTCAGCTCCCTTTGTATGACTGTCTAGAGTGAATGCACAAACACCCAAACTGTCATCCTAACCCAGACATGTATTCAGAGACAGGCAGAGGCACAGAATGGGTAAAGTAAGAAAATTGCCAGCTTTGTAAAAGTGAAATTTTCAGACCTGCAATTTAAAAACCAACTTCACTTAAAGATGTATTTTTAATGTCCAGAGACACCAAACTCAAATTTTCTATCAGCTCCCAATTGGCAGATATACTTGTAAGAGGTTACAAGGCAGCTCCAATGCTAACCTATGGGAGAGATAGGCCTTATTGCAGTGAAAAACAAAGTTTGCAGTATTTTCACTACCAGGACATGTAAAACACAACAGTACATGTACTACCTTTCAAATGTACTGCACCTTGACCATGGGGCTACCTAGGGCCTACCTTAGGGGCCTTACATGTAATAAAAGGCAAGGTTTGGACCTGGTAAGTGGGTGCACTTGCCTGGACGAAGTGTCGGTTTAAAACTGCACTAACAGACACTGCAGTGGCAGGCCTGAGACATGTTTGCAGGGCTAGTCATGTGGTGGCACAATCAGTGCTGCAGGCCCACTAGTAGCATTTGATTTACAGGCCATGAGCACACATAGTTCACTGTACTAGGGTCTTACTAGTAAATCAAATATGCCAATCATGGAGAAACCAATTACCATTACATTTTAGACATGGAGCACTTGCCCTTTAGCACTGGTCAACAGTGGTAAAGTGCCCAGAGTCCTAACATCAGCAAAAACTAAATGCAGCACACAGTCAAAAACAGGCGGTCAGAGGCAAAAAGACAGGGCAAACTACGCCAAAAGATGGCAGGTCTAACACGTGTCCCTCCCGCTGAAAGTGGGGAGAGCTACCCAACCTACCTCTTGAGAGTTCTCATTATTAAGGTGGAAGAATCTGGAAAGACCATCAGCATTGGCATGTTTTGTTCCCGTGTGGTGTTCCACCGTAACGTCCATTCTCCGTAGGGAGATGGACCACCTCAACAGTTTAGGGCTTTTACCCCTCATCTGCATTAACCTGTGGTCTGTCTGAACCTGGAAGTGAGTCCCAAATAAGTAGGGTCTTAGCTTCTTCAGCACCCAGACCATAGCAATGCACTCCAGGACCTGGCTGACCAACCTCTGGAATGTGGCAGGGGTGTTCTTCAACGCAAAAGGCATGACATGGAACTGGTAGTGCCCTTCTGGTGTTGAGAACACTGACCTCTCTTGTGCCCCCTCGGTCAAGGCAATCTGCCAATAACCAGACATTAGATCAAACGTGCTGAGGAACTTGGCAGTTTCAAGCTGGTGAAAGAGCTCATCAGCTCAGGGGATGAGGTGCGCGTCAGTCTTAGTGATGGTATTGAGCCCACTGCAGTCAACACAGAACTGCAGTTCAGATGTGACACCAGGTGGGGCAGCCTTGAGGACCAAAACCACTAGGCTGGACCAAGGACTGTTGGAGGGCTCAATCACCCTTAACACCAGCATCTTAGAGACCTCCTGCTTGATGCTGTTTCTCACTCTATCAGACAACCTGTAAGACTTGTGCTTAACGTAGACTGTCCCGTGTCAATGTCGTGGTTGCAACATTGGGTGACTCCAGGGATGAGTGAAAACAGAGTGGCAAACTGTCCCAGCAACTGGTGACAGTCTCTCTGCTGTTCTAGGGTCAGAGTTGGGGAGATGATCACACCCTGTACTGACCCATCCTGGTCTTTGGAGGCTAGGAGGTTGGGGAGAAGTTTACTCTTCTCTTCCAACCCATCATCTGTGACCAAGAGAATGGTCAACTCAGACCTCTCAAAATGCGGTTGGAGGCGGTTTACATGTAGGACTCTCAAAAGGTTCCTAGGAGTGTGCATGTCGACCATGTAGTAAATGTCACTTTTGCACTCGTTCATCTCGAATGGCCCAGACCATTGGTCTTGGAGAGCACGGGGCTCTACAGGCGCCCACCATCACCCACACTTTCTGGCCAGGCTGAAACTCAACCAGAGTGGTATTCTGGTCATACCAGTGTTTCATGTCCTCCTAACTAGCTTCCAGATTCACCTGGGTGAGTTTCCGGGAGTGGGCTGTCTGGTTCCGGAAGGCCAGCATGTACCTGAAAACATCCTGGGGTGGCTTCATAGGAGCTTACTCCCAGCCCTCTTTTACCAAACTAAGAGGTCCTCTCACAGGGTGCCCATACAGAAGTTCAAAAGGGCTGAAGCCAACCCCCTTCTGTGGTACCTCCCAGTAGGCGAACAGAAGGCATGGTAAGAGGACGTCCCACTTACACGTCATGGAGAGACACATAATCATGCCCTTCAGGGTACATTTGAACCTTTCAACCAACCCATTACTCAGGGGGTGTTACGGCGTGGTGAACTTTTAGGTAACACTAAAAGCCTTCCACATGGCCTTCATGTATAAAGACATGAAGTTGGTACTCCGGTTAGATTCCACCTTCTTGGGAAACCCAACTGGGTAAAGTTCACCATCAGTTCCCTGGCCACTGTTGGTGCAGCCCCATCCTCACAAGGGTAGCTTCCGAGTATCAGGTGACATGGTAAACCAAGACCAGGACAAAACTGTTGCCCATGGCTGTCTTGGGATCCAGAGGTCACACAATGTCAATGCCCACACGCTCAAAAGGGTGCTCATAACAGAAAACAGTTGGCGAGGAGCCTTGCACCTCTTCCCAGACTTGCCACTTGCCTGGAAGGTAGGACAGGTCCTGCAGAACGCATCTGAGGCATCCTCATTTGGGGCCAATAAAGTGGGTGACAAGCTTGTCAAAGGTCTCATCCTGCCACAAATGACCTACCAGAGGGACACCATGAGCCAAACCCAGTAGGAAGGCTCTGAAGCAGTGGGGTACCACAAGCATGCAGGCTGCCCCAAGCTTAGCAACCTTAGGCTCGCTATACAGGAAATCATTCTCCCAATAGATCAAGTGAGATCCTGAGGTGGTACCAGCTGCCTCGACCTCTGCCTCTTTCCAAAGACCCACAAGAGTGGAGCACTCTTTCTGTGCTGTGCAGAATTCCTCCCTGGTGGGGCCTGCTTCCTGCTGCCAATGGGTCAGCTCAGGCAGGTCCCCCAGTTCAGCCACATCTTCCCCTGTAGGTTCTGGGGCGTTATCCTAAGGGGCTTCCTCCTCCCGGACTGTGGGTATTTCAGGAGTGGGTTTCCCAGGCCCCTTGCCCTTCTCTTCCCGGCAGACACCTGGGCCTTTTGGTCACCCTCTCTGGCTGACTTTGGACCGTGTGATCAGGCACACCCATTCTGGCAATCCCAATCTTCAATTGCAACCTGAGCTTCTCTGCCTTCCAGGCGGTATGATACAGGTCGTTGCCTAGCAGACAACCAACAGGCATGGATGGACTCACAGCTACCCTCAAGGAATCTGAGAGCCCCCCCCGCTCAAAGGGAACCTGAGTTACCTTACACTGGCGCTCACTGTTGTCTACTGCAACAACTTGGAGGACCACATTAGGGACTACCTGCTCTACAGACACCAGATGACAGCGGACAGTTGTCATACTAGCTTCTGTGTCTCTCAGAACCTCTACCCTCCTCTCTTTGATGGTCACCCACTGCCTGTACTTCTTAGTATTATCAGGCATGAGGCTTCTCTTAACCACCTCACCCTCACCCAGGGACACAAGGGCCATCTCAGCTGTCTCCCCACCACTGACTGTGACCAACTCCTCCCCAAGTGCTACACTGGTCATCCCCTTTGACTGCCCGCTGGTGAGGGCCTGTGCCAGCTTCAGACATTTGGGACTCCGTCTAGTGTCCTTCCTGGCTACAGTCAAAATACTTCAGGGGTCCCTTCCCTCCAGGCTTTCCTGGCTGAACCAAGCTTTCTTCTCAGTAGAGGGTCGGGAATCCTTAACCTGGGAACTAGTTTGGGGCCCTTTTGAGAACTCCATACTCGTATTCTTATTATTTTTGTCCCCCTCTTCTTCTGTGGGTGCCCTGCCCACCTTTGGCTGAGTCTCCCATGCCAAACTTACTTCAGGCTTTACAAATAAACAAATTTAACATCTTTCATAGAAGACTTAAAAGTATATGCATATTTTATGTATTTGTAGATAGTGACAAAATGTTGATGACATAAGAGTGGGTAGAGTGTGATATGTTGTTGCACTCTGTTATTTCACAATGAACATGTTATACGCTCTTTATACACATAAAAATATTTCTCGGTCATACATCTCAGTCTGATGCAGGCACGTGTTTATTGGCCTGATGGTATCAAGTGCCTTTTAAATAGAATGAGGATGAGTGTTGTGGCTGTTAGAGAACTGGACGGGGTAAATGTGGAAAGTGGTGTGTATCTGCAGGCAGCGTTGATGAAACAAAGAAGAAATATTGCCACAAGGGAGACGGCATTGAATAATTCACTAATGTCATCAAAAACAGCACAGATGTTTGTGTGCACGCACGCTAATGATTGAATCATGGAATAACAACTGCTTTGAGCATGAAGGTGAACCCAAAGCAGCCATGGACAATTTTGCAAGTCCATACCCATTTTGCACCATAGAAACATGGAATGGAAAGCAGTGTTTGTCCCAAAAGCAACTACTGAAAAAAAGAGTCAAACTATGCCTTTTTTCCTTCAGGGTCTGCTATTGTATCCAGAACCTTTTTTGTTGTTGCAGCAAACTGGTTCACAGTTTAGCAACTTATTTTCCCTGTGACTATGCCCCCAAAACCCTTTTCAGAATAAACCTGAACCCCCATTAATTTGGGTTGATTTTGATTGTGTCAAAATTCACAGTTTTGGGAGGCTCACTTAAGTTATAAAGAAAAGGCAAGAATGATTTATAATCATTACAGAGATTTATCAGTCGACTTTTTATAAAACTCACTCTCTCGCTGTATCACAAAAGCATACTATAAACTGTCCAATGGCAAGTACATTGCAAATCCTAAACTTAAAATGTTTTAAAAAATGAAAAGGGGGCTGAGTAGGAGTACCCTGACCCCTCAGCTCTGGTCATGGAGTCCAGAGAGACCCCAACAGGGCCAAAAAGCACTTGTTTGCCATGAAAACGCAATAGAGCCGCAAATCCACGGGCAATTTTTTTAAAAAACCAAGCACGGTCTCCTGCGCTTGTTTACACTTTACCTCCTGGGTGGGCCAGGTCCTGGGGGATTATTAATATATATAATATGGGGAGAAGGGGGTGCACACGGCCTCCCTCCTCATGGCCAGTCTTGGCCCGGGGACTGCCAACTCCCCGGGGCAGACCGATAGCTAATTTAATTGGAGGCCCTCTGAAGGCTCTTAAGAGCCCCGGGAACCACCACCTCCCTGGGGCTTTATACTCCAAAAGGAATATGATGACACACCCAAGCTCATCAGAGTCCCCACCCCCCTTTATCCACCACTCTCCAAACGTGCCTCCTGGCGCGCTACTCGTTGGGGGATGAAGTCCCCTTGGATACTCAGGTTCCCTTGAGGCCAAGAACCCCTCCTGTTACCACCGGTAAGTCCCACACAGTGGGATTGCTGAGAGCTCACCGGAGACCCCGCCCACTTAGTCCACCACTCTGCAAATGCGCCTTCTGGCGCACTAAAGGGGTTGAAGTCCTCTTTGTTCCTGAGGGTTCTTGGGAGGCAAGAACCCCTCCTTTTACCACCACTAACACTAAATCCCACAAAGCGGGTTTGCTGAGAGCTCGTCAGAGGCCCCACCCCCTTTCTCAACCACTCTATAGATGTGCCTCCTGGCGCACTACTCATTGAGGGATAAAGACCCTTTGATGCTGAGGGCCCTTGGGGGCCAATAACTCCTCTTGTTACCACCACTAAGTCTCACACAGCGGGATTGCTGAGAGCTCATCAGAGGCCCGCCCCCTTTGTCCACCACTATGCAAACACGCCTCCTGGCACACTACTTGTTGCGGGATGAAGTCCTCTAGGATGCTGATGGTCCTTGGAGGCCAAGAGCCCCTCCTGTTACCACCTGTAAGTCCCACACAGCGGGATTGCTGAGAGCTTGTTGGAGGTCCCACCCCCTTTCTCAACCACTCTGCAGAGTCGCCTCTTTGTACACTACTTGTTGTGGGATGAAGTCCCCTTGGATGCTGTGGGTCCTTGGGGGCCAAAAGCCCCTCATGTTACCACCAGTAAGTCCCACTCAGCTGGATTTCTGAGAGCTCATTGAGGCCTGCCCCCTTTGTCCACCACTCTGCAAATGCATTTCCTGGTGCACTATTCATTGGGGGAAGAAGTCCCCTTGTATGCTGAGGGTCATTGGGGGTCAAGAACACCTCCTTTTACCACCAGTAGGTCCCACACAGCAGGATTGCTGAGAGCTCGCTGGAGGCCCTGCCCCCTTTGTCCAGCACTCTGCAAACGTGCCTCCTGGTGCACTACTCATTGGGGGATGAAGTCCCCTTGGATGCTAAGGGTCCTTTGGGGGGCCAGGACACATCCTATTACCATCACTAATTCTCACACAGTGGAATTGCTGAGAGCCCATTGAAGGCCACACCCTTATTCAACCTGTTGTGTAGTTCCTATAGTATCCCTGCAGGACCTGCGCGTTTGGATAACATATACTGTGGGCTTGGTGGTAGACTGACTCTGAGCACCCCCACCGTATATGTTATCCTGGTTTGCATTAGCTAGCTCACAGTGCCACTAGAAACTCCTCCTCTCGGGGAGAGATTAGTTTCTGGCAACCTTAGATCATGACAACCCAAATTCCTCAGAATCATGGAAACAATGTACTACCTTTCGCTCAGTCACTCGTGCTTACTTATTCGGTTTGTCTCAGAGAGTTACACAGAATAAACAGTCGGGCGTTTCAATAAGTATTTATTGAACAGTTGTTATTCTAGTGTAAAATATATGTGCTGCGGCAATCAGCAGACAATAGCAGAGATATATTATCAGCAGTACGATAAAAGCAAAGGGATAGAACAGTTCTACCATATTGCGATTTTCATGAATACATACATGAATATAAAAGCATTATGCAAGTGCGCGTACTCCTACGATGCCTAACTAGATGTACCTGAGTGTACCTAGCATATGTGTAGGTCTAAAAGCTAAGAGCCAAGAATCCTTCTAGGATTTAGTCGAACCCCCATACCTGAATAGAGAGAGTGTGGGACCCCGTCCTGGTCTCGAGTTGGACAGCCCGCAAGGGCTGTGTTAGACCGCTGTCAGCTGGAGCGACTGCATGCAGGAGCCTCAGCGTCTCTGGTCAGTGTGTCAGCATGGAAGTCTCGGTTCCCTCTGTCTTACCGGGGCAAGATGTGGTGTATTTATACCCTAAAGAGTCTCGGTCCTTAGTATGGATTGTATTGGTCTGTCGTTAGACATGAGGAAGACGTCAGGGGTGAACTTTGTACATACATATTATGCAGGTGGTGAATTCCTAGACAGCCATGCATAATTGATGAGTACAGTGTGGGCCTGTGTTTGGGAAAAACCCTGCTGTATTCAAAACCACAGGATAGATAACGTTCAGCCCTCAGAGCTCGTTGTGTACTAGCTGGGACCAATGTAGGTTAAAGATCATGCCTATATAAGGAATCATGACTATAATAGGACATGTACGGTTATGACCGTAATAGGGCATATGCGGCTATGACCATAATAGGGCAAGTACGAATATGACCATATTAGGGCAAATACGAGTATGTCCATTTTAGGGCATGTATGAACTGGTCTACATTAGGGCCTGTATGCGGGATATAACACCCACTCCTCTTCCGAATTGGATAACAATGACCATACTTAAAATCTAGACAATTTAAAATCATATTTAAAAGCAAGTAAAAACATGGTTTTAAAATCTTTTAAAAAAATGTCTTCTAAAATGTTAGTAATTCAGCTAATTTCAATTGACACTAAAAGAATGTCTATTTTGTTTCTCCATATAAGTTGCCTCACTCAAAGCGGAAGAAGGCCATGCTTTTCTCAAGCGAAAGTGTCAATTTAGGAAATGTTCCAATTTTGCTCGTTTGTTTTGAAACGAGTGAAGAAGCTGAATTCTTTCCCAGGACACGATGAGCCAATTCAAGATTAAGCGTCCTGGCTGGGAAGCACAATATTATCGGTGTTAGCTGCTGCAGATGACAAATCCAATGCCTCACAGAGAACTTCAATCGCACATAGATGGAATGTAGCACTGCCAACAGTCGGTGCTGCGGCAGCTTGAGCGGCAGTTGTAACCTGGGTACCTGTGGAGGAGTCACCTAACCCAGCAGGAGCAAACGGCACCTGTGGATTCTCCAGAAATGCATTCATCAGAATCGGAAGCCGCTGAGGACAACGCAGAGCGTGGGCCTTTATGGGGTCCAGCATTTCATCCGTGTCCGGAGGCGCATCTGATGGAAAAGTTAGACAAAGATCCAACGTGCATTCTTCTCCGCAGAACAGGCATCGAAGAACAGGTAAGATGCAGTGTACCCAGACTCGTCTAAACGATAGAAACCAGGAGGCATTGAGTTCTCGCAAGCAAGGAATGCCCAGAAGTTGTACCATGCATTCACGGTATGTCCGCTCCAGGAGCGTGTTCACCATTCCCTCGGGAATTGGGCCGTCCATTGCATAGCAGTAGTATTATGAATAGGACCCTGCAACCAGCAATAGGATAAGCGGGAATACTCCAAATACGCTTCCCAATACGGAGTGTATAAAATTTGGGATTACTCCGAGGACTGTCTGAAAGGTGCTTAACAGTCCTGACCCTATGGTCTTAAATAGGTGTACAATACCGCTCGTATCAGACATATTGAAGATACGTCCCACCATTTCTACGAAATGAGAAGGGCAGTTTGTACGTATAAGCGCCTGTATCTCAGTCGAATTCCTTGCAACTTGAAGTTCATAGGTTTCTCGAGCGGAGGTTAAGGGCACGGGTTGCTGTAAAAGCATGGCTTTCAATCTGCTCAGAGTAACAAATTGTATGAAAGAAACATTCAGTGAAGGCCATAGCGGCGCCTCCCTGACTGTGTTCAGTGCCGGAAACAATACTTGCATACAGCAAGTAACCCTGGGGTTAACAGTGACTAGATATGCGACCCCCGGAAGCATCCCACAGCAACCTTGATCATTTAGCATTAAGTAACTCCCATTCGAGAGCAGCTGGAAAACCGGCGTGATCATGGCCGCTGGGGTCCCTGACATGTGACAAGATAGGTTCGCCACTGAACCACTGCAGGCTCCGTGTAGAGAAATATCTTGACACATGAGAGAACCGCTAAAGCGTTCTTGCAGTTTGTACCACTCAGATACACTTCTCGATCCCCATTCCGGCATCGGTATCTAGATGGTAACTCCCAAGATTCCTTAATGTATCCCTTACCCATTTTTTCATATTTGCCTGCCTGCCTTTGCTCAAGGCAATATTGAAACTGAAACATAGTGACTGGCAGAGTGATTTGGCCATGAATTAGCCATTCTGTTGATGGTGATTCGGCTACAGTGAAAGGTAGCCTTTCCAGTTTCTCAATACGCAACATTGTATATTTGGCTCCCCTTTGTGCCATTTCTGTCTGTTTATCATTAGATTGTATTCTGAAAACAGCGACGTGGTGTTTATAAAACGCCAGGGCACATAGCCTGCACGCAAAGATTGCAGCGTCCAGCTTAACATCATAATAGAACGTAGCTGAGATTGCCTGTGTTGTAACAAGGCCAGATCTTGTTCTAATATGTCGATCGCCGAAGACACAATGTTGCCCAAGGAGTAAATCCTGGAGGTCAAAGTTGTTAACCCATTATCCACTACAGCTAATGCCTTTTCTAAGTTAATTCGGTCTATCTCCTGTATCTTGTTCACAGTATCAGTGTCCCAATCATCAGAAAATGTACTGGAGGTAATGATATCACTTAAAGAAATTTTAAATACATGTTTAAGCTTTAAAAGTTCAGTCGGACCGAATACATGATAATCAATCTTGTCCCATACTATACCGTCCGGTATAGTAAATGCTGTGATGTTCACTGAAGACAAGTCTCTTGGTTCACGATGTGAAGACTGGTGTGGTTTTAAAATCAAATTGACTCTTTGGGCTGTAGAGCTTTGCTGGAGGTATCGTCCATTAATAAGCATACTAAAAGTTATTATTAAACCTAGCCAGAAAATGAAAAATAAAATCCCAGTGATATACCATAGTTCTATCCAAGGTGACACCAGGTAAGTCTTTCTAAAAAAGTTCAAAAAGTCATTGAGTTTCTGTTGGAGTGATTTTTTGGCTGGCGTCGTTTCCGGTTCGCTTGGATCCAGTGAAAAGGTATCAAAGTTCATGAAATAGTCAGAAGCAGTTCGATCAATTGTTGGAATTGCATCGGGATTTGTTGAAATCAGATTTTGCTCTTGACGAGGCACTTTGACGTAGATGTCTGTAGTCGGTCTGATTGCAACTTGGTTGTTAAGTTGATTTTCATTTTGAAGATGATTTTCTTGTTGAAGTGGAACGAGTTCCATAGCATCGTTGCTCAGTCCTTCATTCCGTACAGGTGGCTCTTCAAACGTGATGAGTCTTTCTGTTTGAACTTCTTGGATTGTTGCGAGAGGAGGGCGTCTGCTACTGTGGAGTCCACGTGGCCTACTGTTTAGTATCAGCCACATGGTGTGGTTTGATTAAGTCGATTGAGACAAATCTTTTCTCCTTTTTTCCGGCAAGAGGTGGCAGAAGTACAGTTCTTGTGCCTTGGATTGCTATGACCGGTACAGGTTTTCTGTAGGATGGCCCAAATTCTTTCTTGTCAGCAATCTTTTCTCTGACCAGCTCCCCGACTTTTGGGATCCAGACAGGTCTTGCCGTTACTGTCTTGACTTCCTCAGTGGCGGCCTGTTTCTGGAGCATGTTACTTTGTTGTGTCCTGGATTCATTTAGATCCTGTAAAACAGCCAAATGGTTTTTCATCCGCCACTGTGCCTTCACAATCAAGATCAGGTACCCACATTCTTGTCCCAAATAGGACCTCGTAAGGAGTGACACCCCCTAGAGAGCTTCTTGGCTGATTATGGATCGCTCGCTGTACCCCATAAAGGTGATCGACCCATCTACCGCCCTTGCCTAATACCCTAGCTGTTAAAGATTGCTTTAAGTCTCGGTTTTTCCTCTCCACAACAGAATTTCCCTCGGGATGGTATGGAGAGGAGTACCACAATGCTACGCCCATTCCTTCCATGGCCTCTTTGTAAGCCCGAGAGTTAAACGCCGGACCACGGTCAGAATGTAACGTGCCAACTGCGTATGTGCCGATAAAGACTCGCAAATCTTTTATAACAGTTCGAGCGTCAGCCGAGCACTGAGGCCAAACCCATAGGAATCTAGAGCAGTAATCCACTGCAACCATGATGTATTTCTTGGACCCATCAGATTGTAGGGGCCCGCAGTGTCCAAATACACACATGCGAGAGGTTTGTCTGATTTCAGTAATGGTGTCTGTGCTGGGCGTGTTACGGTGGAGCCTTTCATCTGCTGACAGATGTCGCATTTCAAGACAAAGTCTTTAGTCTGCTTTGTTAACCCTGGCCACCAATAGCGCTGTTTCAGTAAAGAAATAGTCGCTGTGACGCCTGTATGCGCAGAACCCAAACCCTCGTGTGCTGCTAGAATTAAGCCTTGCCTACGATCCATATTTGGTATTACTCTATCCCCCACTTCAGGAATCTGAGCATATGGAATGTTTTGTGCATCTAACTTGTAGGAGTACTTGAGTGGAAATTTCTTAGGTACTGCTGTGCTGCCTTTGCGTGAAGCATTGACAGCTACCATAATCTCGCCGTCTATTCTCGTTTTTGAACAAGTGATTGCAGCTACGGCGGCTGTGCGAACACCCCCCTTTGCGGCTTCATCAGCCAATGAATTCCCTTCAACGTGAACGCCATCACGCTGATGACTCAGTGTATGTATCACGTTTCTTAACTCCACTACCTGTTCCCATAGCATTTTATGCTTAATTGTGCCACCTTTTGCATCTTTGAACCCGTTTTGTTCCCAATGATGTACATATTCATTGTATGACTGTACACAGTAAAAGGAATCACACACAATCAGTGTGGGGAATTCGTGATCCGTATTTATAAGTGCCAGTATCAGTGCTTTGAGTTCTGCCAACTGAGCCGTGCAGTCTCCTAGAGATTGCGTTTTAGTGCAACTCGGATGGAACTTTCCATCGCGCATGCGACCTTTAACAATCGAACACGCTGCGCTGTAAGCTTGCTTACTCCCTATGGCTGGTTGAGCAGACCCGTCAGTGTAAATAATGTATTCATACTGATCTAGAGGCAAAATTTCATTTGGTAGAGGATATTCTTGTTCGTATTGCAGGAATGCCTGTGTTTTTAAACTTGGATCGAATCTGTATTCAACATCCGTTGCAGTAAGAGAATTAGCCCATTGTATCCATCTGGGATGTAAGGCTTTCGCATTTGGAATGCTAGCTTTTGTAACAGCTTCTAAAGCTGGTACTGGGGTCACGACAATTATGCGTTTACCCTGAGCCAGAGCTCTTTCTCTTGCCTCAGCGGTCTGCACTGCTGTCAGGATTTTTTCTGTTGAAGTGAAACGCATTTCTCCGTTTGTGTACAGGTGTGATTTGTATGCGATTGGTACTATTTCACCTTCATTAAAAGTTAAATAAGTGTACCCGCATTGACCCGCTATTACTCGGATCACTAAGTTCTGTGCGTTTACGCGTGTCTGTAGATGTTTAGAGGCTATCATGTCTTCCTGTAGGGAACGCAGGATATTTGTATGTTCCTGTGTCCATTGTCTGACTGAAAAATCAGGTTTTATTAAGTCGTAGAAAGGTTTTACTCTTTCTGCGTAATCCAAAATGTATGTTGGACCAAAATTTAGGAATCCCAGAATTGATTGTAAATTCTTTAATGATTTTGGAGGTTGGAGCAGCGCACACTTTTCTAAAAAGTTAGCTGCCAGGCTTTTTCCCTCACTTGACAGCTCGTATCCCAAAAATAGGACACTGAGGTGGGCAATCTTTGATTTTTTAAAGTTAAATTTGTAGCCCTCAGAGGTGAATCCCATAATAATGGTGCTCACCCTGGTCAAGTGCCTCGGTAAGTCATCGTCTGTCAGATAAATATCATCTACATAGGACAATGCTTCTTCATCTAAATTTTGGAGTAACTCTGTTACCCTTGCTGAAAACAACCCCGGGCTATTCTTATACCCTTGGGGGAGTCGGCAAAATTGCCATTGTGACCCTAACGCACTGAATGCGGTCAGATACCTGCTTTCAGGCGCTATATTTTGGCAGAAAAATCCATTTGAGATATCACGTGTTGTTTTATATTTTTGTCGCACAATGTTATTCATTAATGCAGCACTGTGTGCATTTTGAACTGCAAATGTCTTTGTGCAAGTGTTTAAATGTCTGTAGTCTAAAACTAGACTATATGTGTTGTCAGGTTTGGCTACGGGGAATAAAGGATTGTTCATAGGTGAAGTGAAATTTTCTATCACCCCCTGGTACTCAAGTTGATCTAGGATCTCCCTGACTTGTTTTTTAGCTTCCTGCTTTATAGGGTATTGCCTTTCGGCATTTGGGGAAACTTTTAACGGGATCACGTGGTGGGTTGAATCCTCATCCCAACCAGCATGATTTTTGTACAATGCTGGAGCTAGGGCAACCGCCCACTCCTGTGCATATGCATGTTTAAGATGTATGGGAATGAGGTCGGAAAATGCTGGAAAAATTACCCTTTCTCCCTTTTGGCACTCCATGACGAATGCTGGCGGCTGGTAATAGGATGTCATAACCAGATGACAAATTTTCCCAAAATAGACCTTGAATTTTTCTGGGCTTGTCCCCCTCCATCCGGAGTGTTATCTCATGTAACTTATGTGGGGCGCTTACCCGAGTATCAGGTGTTTCCACCGTGATATACTCAGTCAACTCCGCTGTCACCAGAAATTCCTTCAGGTTCTGGCGAGCTATCGTTACTTCTGCCGCGCTGTCTAGCATCGTCAGAGCCCATTCCCCGTTCAGAAGCTGTGTCCTCAGAATTCTGGGCATGTCTGATCTTGAGACCTGCTACCTTCTTCTTTTTGAACTGAGGTTTAGATTTTTGTTTATCTTCTTTTTTAGGTGCGTAGTCCGCAGCGCGTTACGTGTCCCTGGACTTTGTACGCTCCTCTTGTCTGCGTTCTGACCGTCCTTCCCTCTCTGAGTTTCTTGACGAACCCTGAAAGGAACGAGAGGAACGAGTATCAGTATCCTGATACCTGTCAGGTTTTTTAATATTATCCCTATTCCTGAGGTTATACCTCCTTTCAGAGGGCTCCTGTTGAGGAGACCTACCTCTGGATTGAGATCTGCTGTCTTTAGACTTTTGTTGTTTTTTATTTTCCCACTTCTTTTTAGAAGAAGTAGGTGTCTGCTTTGTAGTGTCCTTTTCAGGACTGCCCACCAGTTGTAGTTTTAATGCTTTTCCACCTAGACTGTCTCTGCCTAGTTCTGCATATGCAGTTTCAATTATTTTGGGTAGTTCGTGTTGTTGTTCTACTGGACTGAACTCCCTTAGGCGTTGGCGGATCACCACTGAAGCTGCTTCCCCCTTAATGTTAGCTAGTATTATGGCTGATACCTGATCAAAGTTGTTTAGTAACTTCATCCCTAAGTTTAGGGCAGGTTCTGCTCCGTACTCATTTTGTATTTGTCTCAATACATCAGGTATTACTGCTAAGGACGGGATACCATGTGTTCTGCTATATATGGCAGCAAAGACTGAACCCCAAGAGGTGCAATCCTCTAGTTGTGGTGTGATCCCCATGGGCAAGCAGATTGTTAGAATTCTGTGTTTTTCATAGGTGGTAGTATTCGGAAATACTGCCTCAAGCTGAGTTATTTTCTGAGCTATCCAGAATGGGATTTGTTCACGTTTTGCTGGCATTTTGCCCATTACCGCGTGTAATGTTTGTGGAGTAATTTTATTAACTGTACTCTGGACTGGAGCATCTTGTGCTGCAGCTGGTGCAGGCTGAACTGTTAAAGTCCTCATCACAAATTGTGTGAGGTTTCTGTAGATTTTAATTAAATCTCTGTGTTGTACGAGTAGGTCTGGCTGTGGCATTGTGCCAATGTCAGGATGTGGTGTGTATGCCGCTAATATGGGCCATGTGGTTCCTGCTCCTCCGAGCGGGCCTAATCTTGCTCTTCCTCGTACGTAGGGTAGGGCGCCTTTAAACCAGTAATTATGCTCCTGGTAAGTGAGCGGAACCTCTAACTCCTCAAAAGGAGTATAGTCCGCTGGTGTTTCATCTTCTAGGTAGTAGTGAAATACATCTGTAACTGGATTCGCTGCTGGGAATGTAACCCATGAATAGAACACCTCTGTTTTATTGGATTTGTGTGCCTCGATCACCAAAATTACTTTATCACCCCTGGCTCTTAAGCCATGTTCTAGAAGTTTTATGGTGACTGCCCTTCTGAAATTTGGTGTAATTTGTATTGCATCTTCAGGGTCTTCTTCTCCTAAACCGAAGAGGTCTGTTTCAACTCTCCTTGTTTCTTCTGCTTGTTCAACCATTTTTAAGTGGAAGAAGGGTGTTTAAGGAATTTTTAAGATAAGGTGTAAATGCACAATTGTAGGAACTATATGTCCTTCAAGCTTGAATAACCAACAGCCAATAAATAGTATTCTCGTACTACTCAGCTGCGGCGAATTTTGTGCCCACCCACTCCAGACGTCTCTGGGGTTTTGTGAGTAGGTTCTCTGAGAATAGCACGACTCAACTACTCAGATTCTACTGTTAAATAAGTACCCAACCAACGTTGGGCGCCATGTCGTGTAGTTCCTATAGTACCCCTGAAGGACCTGCGCGTTTGGATAACATATACTGTGGGCTTGGTGGTAGACTGACTCTGAGCACCCCCACCGTATATGTTAGCCTGGTTTGCATTAGCTAGCTCACAGTGCCACTAGAATCTCCTCCTCTCGGGGAGAGATTAGTTTCTGGCAACCTTAGATCCTGACAACCCAAATTCCTCAGAATCGTGGAAACAATGTACTACCTTTCGCTCAGTCACTCGTGCTTACTTATTCGGTTTGTCTCAGAGAGTTACACAGAATAAACAGTCGGGCGTTTCAATAAGTATTTATTGAACAGTTGTTATTCTAGTGTAAAATATATGTGCTGCGGTAATCAGCAGACAATAGCAGAAATATATTATCAGCAGTACGATAAAAGCAAACTGATAGAACAGTTCTACCATATTGCGATAATCATGAATACATACATGAATATAAAAGCATTATGCAAGTGCGCGTACTCCTACGATGCCTAACTAGATGTACCTGAGTGTATCTAGCATATGTGTAGGTCTAAAAGCTAAGAGCCAAGAATCCTTCTAGGATTTAATCGAACCCCGATACCTGAATAGAGAGAGTTTGGGACCCCGTCCTGGTCTCGAGTTGGACACCCCGCAAGGGCTGTGTTAGACCGCTGTCAGCTGGAGCGACTGCATGCAGGAGCCTCAGCGTCTCTGGTCAGTGTGTCAGCATGGAAGTCTCGGTTCCCGCTGTCTTACCGGGGCAAGATGTGGTGTATTTATACCCTAAAGAGTCTCGGTCCTTAGTATGGATTGTATAGGTCTGTCGTTAGACATGAGGAAGACGTCAGGGGTGAACTTTGTACATACATATTATGCAGGTGGTGTATTCCTAGAGAGCCATGCATAATTGATGAGTACAGTGTGGGCCTGTGTTTAGGAAAAACCCTGCTGTATTCAAAACCACAGGATAGATAACGTTCAGCCTTCAGAGCTCATTGTGTACTAGCTGGGACCAATGTAGGTGAAAGATCATGCCTATATAAGGAATCATGACTATAATAGGACATGTACGGTTATGACCGTAATAGGGCATATGCGGCTATGACCATAATAGGGCAAGTACGATTATGACCATATTAGGGCAAATACGAGTATGTCCATTTTAGGGCATGTATGAACTGGTCTACATTAGGGCCTCTATGCGAGATATAACAATATGTACCGTGCAGGCCCATTGTCATTTTCCCTATGTTAGCATGAGCACGTTGCAGACTGCCCTCTGCTTTGCGCACGTTACTATACAAGCATATTTTGCTTTGTGCCACACTGTACTTTCACACAGTACCTGCTGCTGTTTTTGCGTTCTGTTCTTTCCTGGGATTTAGTCATGCCCTAGCACCTAGACAAAACACACATATGCTGCTGTTGTTTGGGAACATATACTTTTGCCAAATAGGTATTCACGAATAGGTAACAACACACACTTGGAGAGGGATCTTTCCAGGGAAGAGATCGTGACAGCACTTGAGATGTAGAACGGTCATCTAGATATGCTAAGGTACGGGGTCTGCTGCCAACACCCAGAGATCTTCTGATATATAATAATTTTTACTTCTGTAGAAGGGGAGAGAGGTTTGGCTATTCTGTCTTGTACAATGACAGCTCCTTTCATGATTTATGTGCTACTTACTATGCTGACCATATTTGTGTTAGGCATTTTCTTACTTATTGTGGCACGTATACTGCACACTACAGCATGATAGTTAAAATAAACATTTTAATTTTTTTTCGTGTCACTGTCAGAACTTATTGTGGACTAGTACGAGAGTGAGAGTGAAAGGGTGTGCCTGCAACCGTGATTCCTGAGAGTGTCTGGAGTCTTGTGTTCTGGGGTGTCTAATCACTTGTGCCTCTGTGAGTGAGTAGGAGGGCAAGTGAGACACTATAGCTATTCAGTCCCGGGGTCATGGGTACTTAGGTGGTAGGATGACTCAGTCCCTGCCTACTAAGGTTCTATGATCCCAAGCATTGTTCTGTGAGTCTGTAGAATCCCTGCAACAAACCACTCTGCAAATGCGCCTTGGATGCTGAGGGTTCTTGGGGGCCAAGAATATCTCTTGTTAGGGTCCCTGCCCCCTTTCTCCACCCACGGTACAGACCCATACAGCAACTCACACACCCACTCACAGACCCATATAGCCACTCACAAACCCACACAGCTACTCACACACCCACTCACAGACCCATATAGCCACTCACAAACCTACTCACAAACCCACACACCTACTCACAGACTCATACAGCCACTTGCACACCCACTCATAGACCCATTCAGCCACACACAAACCTACTCACACACCTACACAGCTACTCACACACCCACATAACCACTCACAAACCCAATATCAGACCCATACACCCACTCACCGACCTATACACCCACTCACACACCCACTCATCAACCTATACAGCCACTCACACACCCACTCTGAAGGATTACAGGTTACAGTTAGGAAATAATATGTAAAAACCTTCGAAATTCACTGAAAAAATCAAAGGCTACAGGGACGTTATAGTTAGGAAATAGTATTAAACAAACCTTAGAAATTCACCGAAAAACCCCCCAAAGTTTACAGGGACATTATAGTTAGGCTCACATTTCACTTCGTTAAATCCACAGTGTTAGGGATCCCAGATAGGGGCCCTAAGAGGGTAGAGAGGTCCTCACTCAAGAGACTGCAAGGTATATGTCCTCCCTATCATATACTTAACAGACCAAAAAAGTATCCCCTCTGGAACCAAAATGGTTGCTGTAGGAAACAAAAAGAGAGGGGTGTAAAAAGTTTTTTTTTTAACAGTACGCCGGTTATCGGCCGACCCACTCTTGTGGGTAGGAAGGGAAAGACACCCTTTTCTTAATATAACCCTCACTCACTCTAGTAGTGACATGCTTCATCATCTGGTTCACCTCAACTCTTAAAGGTCGGGGTGGGCTCAACCATGTTTCAGGGAGCACTTGTGAAGACTTGGTGTATGGGGGCATAACTTTAAAGATAAAATTCCTCTCCTACTCCTAAAGTATCCTTTTTTCATGGAGTGGGAGGGAAGGTTAAAAACAGTTATAGGGCTAAAGGATGTGATGGTCCTATGACCCTACAGCACCAACATGTTGCAGCCCTTCCTAATGGCCTAAATGAAGTCCTGGGCTTTTTTCAGGGGGGGACGCGATGAAGTCACTTCCCCCGAAGACGTGAGTAAACGTGAGCATGCAACTTGCATGTGTAAAAGTATAAGGGTATAGTTAGAACAAGTCTAGTACTTGCTGTTGTTTCCAAGAGAAATTACCTGTGGAAAAAAAGTAAAAGAACAAACACAAAGGTACATTTTGTAACATATGTGCTGTAAAGCCAGTGAAGGTGTGTTGTTGCCGTGTAACTTCACAGTGCTATCCCCCAAAGAGAAACACACTACGTGTGGGTGCCTGGTATTGGTATTCAGGAAAGATTCACCAGGAAAGCATGTGATCTAATGGCCTGAAATGATTCATACCAGTGGTACTCAGGCAAGAGGCTTAATTTGTCCAATCAAAACATAGGGTGCATGGATTTAACATGCAGGCATATTTTCACTCATACTGCCAACTCCATGGTGGGGTGATCACACTCTCATCAATATTCAATTATCAAGGAGAGAGAGAGGACTAGGTAGCTAGTCCGTATCCCCGGGTTTATTATATGTAATCAAAAAGGACTAGCCTATTTGTGACTGATAAAGGACTCAGGACTGTATGGGGATGGGGGAAACTATTTAGTTTCTTTGTGAAGCCCTCACCCACCAACCTAGTTGGTGGCATGCTTCATCATCGGGCCCACCCAGTGACACCAAATGTGTCCCGGGTGTGCTTCAACACCTGTGTTACAGCGGAGCTGGTATGTTGCTGAGTGTGCAATGTGGGTGACGTGAATGTGAAAATTTAAAAGCTATACAGTGGTCCCAGTACCCAGGGGGTTAACTTTTAATATCTGGGCCTCTATTAGCGTTAAAAACAAGGCAATGGATGTGGGTGGAGTAAGTATTAAGAACTCCTACATCCGGTGTGTGGTCTACATGTTTCAGCCAGGCCTTTCTTTAAAACTGGCTTTCCTCAGGACCGAAAGTTGTGTGTAAGTGCGTTCTACACTTATAGTGAGTGTGTGGTCTAAAATGTGTTGCACGCGCTAAGGTGCCCTATGTGTGGGAGGGGGATTCCCTCTCCAAGCATTACTGGACGTACATGTATGACAAACAAGCATACAGAGGAGAGTATAAGCATAGTAGCATGAGTCACATAAGTACATATTTGCCGGTAGTGATGTGCATGGCTGGCGGAAAATTGCGGCAAAAGTGGAACCGTACTGGTGGTATGGTTTAGGTGAATTATCGAGTTATGCGCTGATACGTGTAGTGGGCTAGGAAGCGTAAGCACACACGCGTGTGAGAAGTGGACACGCTCAAGGGGTAACCTTACGCTAGCGTTTTGCAGCATATGCCCCTGTAGAGATATCCGGCAGAGGTTCTGACCCTGTAATGAGAAGGGGGGTGGCCCGAGGGCCGTTAGGAACCTGTAAAAGAGAAGCTTACCCAGTCAAAGTTGAGTTAAGCGCTCTACTCACGACTTTGTGGATCAGGACCCTTTGGAAACCTGTTGTGCTGTCGCGGATCTCCGTAGGAAAAGGTCCCGGTGGCGCTGGAGTTTAAGAATCCTTTTCGGCGTGCTCAGGTGTAGCTCGTTTCTCCCGCACTGCGAGTAGCGTCCCTGGAGAAAGGGCAGGGAAGAGAGACTACGCGCGCGCGGTGGGCGTTGTCATGGATACAGGGCGCTGTTAGTACTCAAGGAGGCACGGGTGAATGGACGATAGAAAATAAGACAAAACAGGGATTTAACAATTAGGGATAAAAAATAGTAGGGTCCACAGCGCGACGTTCTAAGAGCGCTAAGGGACTTATTGCCAAAGGGATCCTATCAGAGGGGGCCGAAGACCCCAAACGGTGATGTTTAACAGAGGCGCATATAAAGAGAATCATTATGTGTGCGTGGGCCATGGGAAAGCCTCGCTCAGTAGTGTGGGGTCCAAGAGATGTGTTAACTTCTCAAAGAGCACCACGGGATGGAGTCATTCAATCCCTGATGTTGCGTGGACAGACGATAAATCCATCGTTGTTCTTTAGTCAGTAGGATTTTGTCATTGTTGCATCAGTTGTGATCAAATTGCTCGATCACTGTCCAAGTCATGTCATTGGGGGTGTGGCCATGTTGTAAATAATGGTCAGTGAACTTGCTAATGTTCTTTTTGCATCTTATTGTGCTGCGGTGCTCAACTACTCTGGTTTTCACCTTCCGCGTCGTCATCCCCACGTAGCGGAGGCCACATGGGCATGTGATGAGGTAAACGACGTTGGTTGAGTTACAATTTGTGTGATGTGACTGTGTCCAGACTTTGCCTGGTTCTAAGTCCAGTGTCTTAGAGTGTTGAGTGAGGTGGCACACACTACAGTCATTGCAAGGGTAGTGTCCTGTGATTTTTGGGAGACCCCAAGCGTTCAGAATGGAGTTAGTGGCTGGTTTCAGCGATGTCCTTGGACGTGTAGACACTAATTGGTCTTTGAGATTGCTCGCACGTTTGTAGGCGAAGAGGGGTTCTTCCCATTGTCTGGGTACTGGGACCACTGTATAGCTTTTAAATTTTCACATTCACGTCACCCACATTGCACACTCAGCAACATACCAGCTCCGCTGTAACACAGGCATTGAAGCACACCCGGGACACAATTTGGTGTCACTGGGTGGGCCCAATGATGAAGCATGCCACCAACTAGGTTGGTGGGTGAGGGCTTCACAAAGAAACTAAATAGTTTCCCCCATCCCCATACCGTCCTGAGTCCTGTATCAGTCACAAATAGGCTAGTCCTTTTTGATTACATATAATAAACCTGGGGATACGGACTAGCTACCTAGTCCTCTCTCTCTCCTTAATAATTGAATATTGTAAGCAGCGCAGAGCTGCGAGAGTCTCTCTCATACCTCCTTATCAACCATGGCAGAAAACCATGGTTTAACCTACAATGAAAACGACATCAGCGAAATCCTCGCAGACCCCTCCTTTCTGGCAGACTTCAACATTTCCAATACCATAGCCCAAACTACAGACTGGGATACCTTAACAGAGAAGAAGCGCAACTGAATCAGAACCATCCTACATGGCCTTATATTGACAGAATACCTCCGGACAAACACAGCCCCCCGAGGCCTCCTCGTTACAAACGCCCCAAGGATCTTCCTGGAAGATGCCATCTTCAGGAGAGACTGGGCCAAGATTGCCTGGCACTGCACCAGAGATTGGCTGGTGCTGATCATCAAAACGGCCAAACGTCTATCTGAGGCAATGATAATCGACATCCAAGCCACAGAGAGCCACTTCAGAACCACGATCACCTCATACAAGAAAAAGCTGGATGACCAGAACAAAGAAATGGCAGACTACAAAGAATACTTAACACAAGCAAAAATAACGAAATTCTAGAAGGATCTCAAGAAGTTTTTCTATGTCAAAACATACCCTTATACAGATGACAACTATGTACCCCCCAACAAATCCGACAAATCCAGTGACGCATCAGGAGACAGCAGCTCCATTTCCAGTGATTCCAGCACTGGCTCATCTAAACAACGAGGAAGAGGACGTCCACAACAACGGTGGCAACAACCCTGGCACGGACCACAACAAGGACCCACCTATGGACCAACACCCTTCGGACATCCACAACACCCATACTTTGGCTGGCCACACATGTACCAGTTAGGCCCACCACCTTTCTTCCAAGGCAACCCCAGGCCACCTTTTTTAGGACAGGGCCGGAGGTCACGCGGCAGAAGAAGAAACAACCAACTAGTACACTGGGCAGAAGAGGAGAACCCAGTAGGTGCGAACACCCGTAACAAAACACGGGAACAACAACCAGGCACGAGCAAACAATAACCAACGACTCGCTGCCCACTCTGGTATTCAACCTGTCCAGCACTCCACTATCACCTAAAGAAACCGCAGTACTCAACAAGGGCCTATCTTTCGTCCCAACCACTAGACTGGACAAATTTAAACTACACGTGGAGCTTGCTGACTTCTTCAGAAAGCTCAAACTGAAGGCCTTCTTCGAAAAACCTAGAACGAACAATGACAACACCACTGAGAACAACAATGAGACGGGCTTGAAACTAAAATCCAGTTTTACACCACCACCAGCAAGTGTCCCGGCAGAAATCGTCACATTCGAACAAGCTGTCTATCATGATATAGAGCAACTCGATTCTATCAGGACATTTAACAACCTCTCCAGAGAAGACCGGGAGACCATCAAAAACCTACAGGACAACCCCAGCCTTGTCATCAAGCCAGCTGACAAGGGCGGAGGTATTGTACTACAAGATAAAACGGAATACGACAAAGAATGCCGCAGATTGCTGAGTGACACACGTAATTACAAACAACTCAGAAATGACCCCACCAAGACGCTACAAGCCACCATCAATACCCTGGTGGACGATGCCAGCAAAGCATGCCATATATCTAAACAAGAGGCTGATTTTTTGTGCACCAAAAATGCTAAAGTCCCATACTTCTATACTGTCCCCAAGGTCCACAAAGGAACAATTCCACCCCCGGGATGGCCCATTGTTTCTGGGATCAACTCCCTCCTAGAACCGCTGTCTAGATACTGTGACCACTTTCTCAACCCCCTGGTCCAACAAACACCGACTTATATAAAAGACACCAAACATCTTCTCAACCTCATCAAAGACCTGAACTTTGATCCTACGACCCAACTAATGGTGGGATTAGACATAGAGAGTCTTTACACTAGCTTACCACAAGACGCCACGCTCCAGGTTCTGCATGACGTACTGATGCACACACCCTGGACATACCTTACCCCCAGGGAATTCATCCTCAAATGTGCTACACTTGCACTTAAAGAAAATTTCTTTGAGTATGAGGGTGACTTCTACTTACAAACCAACGGAACATCAATGGGGAGTATTTTTGCCCCCAGTGTAGCGGGACTTTATGTCCACCATTTTGAGCAGAGGCATATATCATCCACCACCAACCCACATTTAGTTAACATCAAAGTGTGGCGTCGCTACATCGACGGCATTTTTATGATCTGGGAAGGCACACCAGAAACATTAACCCTATTCTTAACATGGCTGAACGAACGTGACCCATACCTCCGATTCACTAGCTCATCCAGTACCACTACCCTGGCATTCCTTGACCTAAACATCACAGCTGAGCAAGGAGCACTCACAACCAATACTTACTACAAACCAACCGCCAGGAACTCTTTACTACACTTTAACAGTTTCCACCCCAGAACCTTAAGGGAAAACCTCCCTTTCGGGCAATTCCTCCGCATACGGAGGAATTGCAGCCAACTCACAGATTACAAACAACAATCAGCTGCCCTTGCTTCCAGATTACAGGAACGCGGCTACCCCAGCAGAATCATTGAGAAAACTAAAAAGAGGGCACGTAACCAGAATAGAGAGGCCCTCCTTGAAACGGTGGTCAAAGAACCTGGCCCACCTCTAATGACATGCATTACCACGTACAACGCGGTATCTAACCAGGTCTCCAGCATCATCCGCAAGCATTGGCGCATCATAAATTCAGGCCCCAGACAATGGGAAGAACCCCTCTTCGCCTACAAACGTGCGAGCAATCTCAAAGACCAATTAGTGTCTACACGTCCAAGGACATCGCTGAAACCAGTCACTAACTCCATTCTGAACGCTTGGGGTCTCCCAAAAATCACAGGACACTACCCGTGCAATGACTGTAGTGTGTGCCACCTCACTCAACACTCTAAGACACTGGACTTAGAACCAGGCAAAGTCTGGACACAGTCACATCACACAAATTGTAACTCAACCAACGTCGTTTATCTCATCACATGCCCATGTGGCCTCCGCTACGTGGGGATGACGACGCGGAAGGTGAAAACCAGAGTAGTTGAGCACCGCAGCACAATAAGATGCAAAAAGAACATTAGCAAGTTCACTGACCATTATTTACAACATGGCCACACCCCCAATGACATGACTTGGACAGTGATCGAGCAATTTGATCACAACCGATGCAACAATGACAAAATCCTACTGACTAAAGAACAACGATGGATTTATCGTCTGTCCACGCAACATCAGGGATTGAATGACTCCATCCCGTGGTGCTCTTTGAGAAGTTAACACATCTCTTGGACCCCACACTACTGAGCGAGGCTTTCCCATGGCCCACGCACACATAATGATTCTCTTTATATGCGCCTCTGTTAAACATCACCGTTTGGGGTCTTCGGCCCCCTCTGATAGGATCCCTTTGGCAATAAGTCCCTTAGCGCTCTTAGAACGTCGCGCTGTGGACCCTACTATTTTTTATCCCTAATTTTTAAATCCCTGTTTTGTCTTATTTTCTATCGTCCATTCACCCGTGCCTCCTTGAGTACTAACAGCGCCCTGTATCCATGACAACGCCCACCGCACGCGCGTAGTCTCCCTTCTCCAGGGACGCTACTCGCAGTGCGGGAGAAACGAGCTACACCTGAGTACGCCGAAAAGGATTCTTAAACTCCAGCGCCACCGGGACCTTTTCCTACGGAGATCCGCGACAGCACAACAGGTTTCCAAAGGGTCCTGATCCACAAAGTCGTGAGTAGAGCCCTTAACTCAACTTTGACCGGGTAAGCTTCTCTTTTACAGGTTCCTAACGGCCCTCGGGCCACCCCCCTTCTCATTACAGGGTCAGAACCTCTGCCGGATATCTCTACAGGGGCATATGCTGCAAAACGCTAGCGTAAGGTTACCCCTTGAGCGTGTCCACTTCTCACATGCGTGTGTGCTTACGCTTCCTAGCCCACTACACGTATCAGCGCATAACTCGATAATTCACCTAAACCGTACCACCAGTACGGGTCCACTTTTGCCGCAATTTTCCGCCAGCCATGCACATCACTACCGGCAAATATGTACTTATGTGACTCATGCTACTATGCTTATACTCTCCTCTGTATGTTTGTTTGTCATACATGTTGTACGTCCAGTAATGCTTGGAGAGGGAATCCCCTCCCACACATAGGGCACCTTAGCGCGTGCAACACATTTTAGACCACACACTCACTATAAGTGTAGAACGCACTTACACACAACTTTCGGTCCTGAGGAAAGCCAGTTTTAAAGAAAGGCCTGGCTGAAACATGTAGACCACACACCGGATGTAGGAGTTCTTAATACTTACTCCACCCACATCCATTGCCTTGTTTTTAACGCTAACAGAGGCCCAGATATTAAAAGTTAACCCCCTGGGTACTGGGACCACTGTATAGCTTTTAAATTTTCACATTCACGTCACCCACATTGCACACTCAGCAACATACCAGCTCCGCTGTAACACAGGCGTTGAAGCACACCCGGGACACATTTGGTGTCACTGGGTGGGCCCGATGATGAAGCATGCCACCAACTAGGTTGGTGGGTGAGGGCTTCACAAAGAAACTAAATAGTTTCCCCCATCCCCATACAGTCCTGAGTCCTGTATCAGTCACAAATAGGCTAGTCCTTTTTGATTACATACACACTCTCATCAACACACACAATTTCCTCGTGTTGTAAAAAAAGTCTAATTTTTAATGCTAGTCTAGGGTGGTAAGTGGCACTTACCCCACATTAACAGGGCATCTGCTCACAACGGGGGCATGAGAGGGAGGCCTTGTAGTCACACACTGTAAGTGAAAAGAGAGAAAATGCCAGGCTCGTAAGGAGAAATGTTAGAAACACGTATATTTGGCAAATTCCTAAATAAGGCATCTCATGCCTTCTCCTTGTGAAAAAGATCAGACACTTACTTCGTCAAAGGTCCTTCCCTGTTTGCATCCTACTGTGTGCTCTGCTCCCCTGCTTGTCCTACTCGAAACTGAAAACATCCTGTATAAATATCCCTGCTCGCGTTCGAGCGAAGGAAAAGCAGTTCCGATGTTGACCACGCCTATCGGCTGTTGTTGTCAGGCGATTGGTCAAGATGTGGAGGCTTGGCCCGGAGCACTAATGGGATGTGACGCCACGCACGGGGTGCTGAAGGGTCCGGAGAGTTAGTGTCTTAGAGCCCGGCAGAGACGCACGTATTGTGGAGGCTCGACCGCGGACGTCATAGAGGGCGGTTCTCATGGAGACTGGCAGCACGTGGGAGCCTTCGGAGAATTCGAAGGTTCCAATGTGCTTTCCTCTGTTGTCGGCTTGAGTCATCTGGATGCAAGTAAATACATCTCTAGAATGTGTTCAGTCAAGTTATGTGATAAGCGTCCTCAATCACAACTTCTGCCGTGGGATTATTTTCTTAAAATGCGAACATGCATATGATGCGAGTACATATCTGGAATTTATGATGCATGGTAAATAGTTGGAGCATGACATATCCGGCAAAAAAGTACACCATAGTGTTATATTTGGCAACAGTCCATGATCCTAATTAGGTCAGTGATCTGTTAATGCATATGGTTCTCATTGTTTTCATTCAATATACCCATTTTGTATACGCCCAGCCATGTTTTTATCTATCAACCTTATTAGGTCAGCGATCTAATCGTATGTACTATGTGCATGTGGATCTAAGTGGTATCTGCGTAGCTGGTATGATGTGGATACAGATGTGTGCCCAGCCATGTTTTTATCTATCAACCTTATTAGGTCAGCAATCTAATCACATGCACTATGTGCATGTGGATCTAAGAGCTACCTGCGTAGCTTGTATGATGTGGATACAGACGGGTGCACATCTAGAATGTATGGCACATATGTTTAGGGTGAACTAGGGGGTTGCCTGTTTGCAGTGTAGCTGAACTAGCTATCATACTTTGTACTCGATATTATATATTAGTAATGGTAAATGTTAAAGGAAGAATTTATGTAGTACATAGACCCACGTAGGGCTATGCAGTGGTTTGTGCAGAGACAGACTTGTAACCCTGAGGGAGTGAAGATGGCAATGGTCTGCACTTGTAGATCATGTTAGGTTGTTTAGCTGGTTCCAAGGGATGTCGTTGATCAATCCTTTAGTATGCGTCTGTAGCCGGTATATCCAGGGTTGTTCTCTCAGGAGGTTGTGATCAACCAGCCGACAAAGGCGGTGCTATAGGAATTCCAAAGCAAGGAAGATTACAGATTATCATGCCTATCCCTGCTACAGGACGAGAGGCATTACACAGTCCTTCATGTCGATCCCACAAGGAGAATCCAAAATAAAATCAAGAGACTAGTAGAAGAGGCAAGCGAAAAAGGCTGGATCAACAAAAAAGAAAAGGAGTTCTTGACTACCAAGGAACCTAGGACCCCACGCTTCTGCACGATCCCAAAAATACACAAAAGAAGGACCCCACCACCAGGGAGACCAATTGTCTCAGGCATTGGATCAGTCCTAGAACCCCTATCTCAATTCGTAGATTGGTACCTGAAACCACTTGTTACAAAAGTAAGGTCCTATGTCAAAGATACCACTCACCTTCTGACTATCCTACAAGAACTGGACTATGACCCAACCAGGGAAACATTGATGTGCCTGGACGTGGAGGCACTCTATACCAGTACCCCCCAAGAAGAGAGCCTAAAGGTGATCCATGACCTCCTATACACCCAAGAGTGGAAATGGAATGCTCCAAGAGATTGGATTATGGAATTGGCCAGATTGGCTCTTACTGATAACTTCTTTGGTTTTGAAAAAAAGATCTACCTCCAATACCACAGTACATCTATGGGTAGTACTTTTGCCCCAAGTGTGGCTTACCTATATATGAGCTGGTTTGAGGACCACAACATCTGGTTGAATAACCCGCACGGAAACCCGATACGTCTTTGGATAAGACACATAGACAGCATCCTGGTAATCTGGCAGATGAACAACACCACTACTTAGTCCTTCAAAAACTGGGTAAATGAAAGAAACCCTTTTCTGAAATTCACCATGACACACAAGAACACTCAGGTGTCCTTTCTGGATGTCAACATCATCGCTGAAGACGGCAAACTTTGCACCTCTCTGTACACCAAACCAACAGACCGAAACAGTCTGCTACATTTTGAAAGTGCACACCCGAGCACACTAAGGAAAAACCTACCACTGGGCCAGTTTATGCGTATTAGACGCAATTGCTCCGAAACTGAGGATTTCAAAAGGGAGGCAGAAAACCTAACCAACAAACTCCGGGATCGGGGTTATCCTACCCAAGTGGTAAACAAGGCAAAGAAACGAGTACGCAACATTCCTAGAGAGAGTCTCCTGGAAAAGACAAACAAACCAGAAACCAATGCGCTGATATGTGTCACTACCTGCAACTCGGGATCCAACCTGATAAAATGCACTATAAATAAACGTTGACGTATTTTGACATCAAATCAGTTAAACTTCGAGAAACCATTGTTCTCCATCAGAAAAAATAGGAATATCAATGATAGAATGGTACACAGCAACACCACCAACAGGACAACCAACCAACGAAGCACGCTTTGGGAATTACCACCTGTCATGGGACACTTCCCATGTGGAAACTGCATAGCTTGCCCCCTACCCACTCACACCAGGACCATTGACCTGGGACTCAAGACCCCATGGGAACAAAGAACCCATACAAACTAATAGCACCAACGTTGTCTATTTGATCACCTGTCTGTGCGGTTTGAAGTACGTTGGAATGACTACAAGAAAAATAAAACTATGCATCAGTGAACACAGAATCACCATAAGATGCAAGAGAGTAACCCCGGGCGTAGTGGGCGTAGCGGGGCTACGCGGCGGTCCACAGAGTTGCAAACAAACTCCGTGGAACTCCGCTCCGCCACCCGCCTCCACCCCCCCTATATTATCAAGTAAATCTACATTACATAATAGTAAATTAAAACCACTTACGTGGCATGCTGCGTCCCCGGGCTGCCCTCCTCCTCTTCCTTGCAGTATCGGTAATCCTTGAGAAAACTGTGCATGCGCGCGCCCGCGCATATGCATTTCTCGCAAGAAATGCGCGGGCGCACGCGCATGCGCAGTTTTCTCAAGGATCACCGATACTGCAAGGAAGAGGAGGAGGGCAGCCCGGGGACGCCGCATGCCAGGTAAGTGGTTTTAATTTACTATTACGTAATGTAGATTTACTTGATAATATAGGGGAGGTGAAGGCGGGGGCTGGCCAACTCCGCTCCGCTGCGGAGTGTGCGGAGATTTGCCTTCTCTGCGTTCTCCGCGGAATGCGGAGGAGGCAAATCTCCGCCCGGGGTTACAAGAGAGTCATGACAAAACTCACCGCCCATTTCCTGGAAGTCCAGCATACGGATTCTGACACCAGATGGACAATCATTGAGAAAATAGCACAGCAGAACAGAGCATACAGGAGACTCCTCCTGAGAGAACAACGCTGGGTATACCGGCTACAGGCGCATACTAAAGGATTGAACAACGACATCCCTTGGAACCAGCTAAACAACCTAACATGATCTAATAAGGTTGATAGAAAAAAACATGGCTGGGCGCATACAAGATGGGTATATTGATTGAAAACAATCAGAACCATATGCATTAACAGGTCACTGACCTAATTAGGATCATGGACTGTTGCCAAATATAACGCTATGGTGTACTTTTTTGCCGGATATATCATGCTCCAGCTATTAACCATGCATCATAACTTCCAGATATGTACTCGCATCATATGCATGTTCGCATTTTAAGAAAATATTCCCACGGTAGAAGTTGTGATTGAGGACGCTTTTCACATTACTTGACTGAACACATTCTAGAGATGTATTCACTAGCATCCAGATGACTCAAGCCGACAACAGAGGAAAGCACATTGGAACCTTCGAAATCCCCGAAGACTCCCACGCGCTGCCAGTCACCATGAGAACCGCCCTATGTGACGTCTGCGGTCGAGCCTCCACAATACGTGCGGCTCGAACTCTCCAGAACCTCCAGCACCCCGTGCATGGTGCCACGTCCCATGAGTGCTCCGGGCCAAGCCTCCACATCTTGTTCAATTGCCTGACAACAACAGCCAACAGGCGTGGTCAACATCGGAACTGCTTTTCCTTCATTCGAACACGAGCAGGGATATTTATACTGGATGTTTTCAGTTACGAGTAGGACAAGCAGGAGAGCAGAGCACACAGTAGGTTGCATACAGGAAGGACCTTTGGCAAAGTAAGTGTCAGATCTTTTTCACGAGGAGAAGGCATGAGATGCCTCATTTAGGAATGTGCCAAATATACGTGTTTCTAACATTTCTCCTTACGAGCCTGGCATTTTCTCTTTTTTACTTACAGTGTGAGACTACAAGGTCTACCTCTCCTACCCCCGTTTGGAGCAGATGCCCTGTTAATGTGAGGTGAGTGCCACTTACCACCCTAGACTAACATTAAAAATTAGACTTTTTGAACAGCATGAGGAAGTTGTGTGTGTTGATGAGAGTGTGATCAACCCCACCATGGAGTTGGCAGTATGAGTAAAAATACGCCTGCACGTTCAATCCATGCACCCTATGTTTTGTTTGGTCAAATTAAGCCTCTTGCCTGAGTACCACTGGTATGAATCATTTCAGGCCATTAGATCACATGCTTTCCTGGTGAATCTTTCCTATATACCAATACTAATACCAGGTACCCACACGTAGTGTGTTTCTCTTTGGGGGATAGCACTGTGAAGTTACACAGCAACAGCACTCCTTCACTGGCTTTACAGCACGCTTTGTGTTTGTACTTTTTCTTTTTTTCCACAGGTAATTCCTTTTGGAAACAACGGCAAGTACTAGACTTGTTCTAACTATACCCTTATACTTTTACACATGCAAGTTGCATGCTCACGTTCACTCACGTCTTCGGGGGAAGTGACTTCATCACGTCCCACCCTGACAAAAGCCCAGGACCTCATTTAGGCCATTAGGAAGGACTAAAACATGTTGGTGCTCTAGGGTCATAGGACCATCACATCCTTTAGCCCTATAACTGTTTTTAACCTTCCTTCCCACTCCACGAATAAAGGATATTTAGGAGTGGGGGAGGAATTTTATCTTTAAAGTTACGCCCCCATACACCAAGTCTTCACAAGTGCTCCCTGAAACATGGTTGAGCCCACCCCGACCGTTAGGAGTTGGGGTGAACCCGATGATGAAGCATGTCACTACCAGAGTGAGTGAGGGTTATATTAAGAAAAGGGTCTCTTTCCCTTCCTACCCACAAGAATGGGTCGCACAATAACGGGCGTGCTGTTAAAAAATAAAAATAAATCACACTTCACTTCTACAAAACCATAGAAATTCAGCATTATAGTTACCTCAGCTAACTGTAACGTACGCCGCTGTAATGCACTGCTTATGACCTCACATTTTAATCACTCATGACATGGTCAGTGACATCACTGATGAGATCACTGATGACATCACAAATTACATCACTGATGACATCATCCACAGAATCACTCACATACCAACTCATACGCCTATACAGCCTCTAATACACCCACTCATACACCCACATAACCATACCCATTCAAAGACCCATACAACTACTCATACAACCACTCACTCATCCATTGAGCCACTAACACACCTACTCACTCACTCATACAGCCACTAACACACCCATACAGCTATTCATACAACCACTCACTCACCCATACTGCCACTCACACAGCCACACTCTTCATACAGCTACTCACACACCCACCTATTCACCTATACACCGACTCACACACCAGCACCCTCACCCATACAGCTACTCACACACCCACTTATTCACATATACAGCCACTTACTCACCCATACTTGGATGCTGAGGGGTGTTGGGGGCAACAACCCCTATTGTTACCACCAGTAAGTCCCACACAGCAGGATTACGGAGACCTCATTGGAGACTCCGCCCCCTTTATCAACCACTCTGCAAACACACCTCTTGGAGCACTACTGGTAGGGTGAGTCCTGTTGGCTGCTGAGGGTCTCTGGGGGCCAAGAACCCCTATTGTTACCACTAGTAAGTCCCACACAGCGGGATTGCCGAGACCTCGTCGGTGTCCCCACCCTCTATCTCAACCACTCTGCAAACGCACCTCTTGGCACACTAGTCGTTAGGGGATGAAGTTCCCTTGGCTGCTGACGGTCATGGTGGGCCAAGAACCCCTATTGTTACCACCAGTAAGTCCAACACAGCGGGACTGTTGAGACCGTGTCGGCAGCCCTACTCCCTTTCTCAGCCACTCTGCAAACAGACCTCCTGGAGTACTACTCGTTGGGGTATGAAGTTCCCTTGGCTGCTGAGGGTCGTTGGAGGCCAAGAACACCTATTGTTAAACTTTTTCAAAAGAGTATGATGTCTTTTTTATTCTCTAGTAACTCCAACAATTTAGCAACCACTTGCTAGTCCATTTGCCTGTCATTGGATGCTGTTTGATCCTGATCTGGAGGTACCCGGCTGCATTTTAAGGTTTTTTTAGATGCTGCCCTCAGAATAAGTTAGCTAGATTTGCCTCCACATTAATATTTTAAAAGTCTGCCATTCTAGTGACAGCATTTGGCTCTTACACATCTTACAGAGTAGGATATCATTTATTTTCTGCTTTATGCTGATTGTTGTCTCCATCTTGCTTTGCTCCTTCTGCACCATGGTATGGAGTTTTATAGGACAAAGGTTATGGCTTGGCTCAGAACCGTCCCACGCAGTGCTGCTGCATGTCTCTCTCTATCCGAATGAACACACCATGGTGCTTTTGAAATAGCTTCTTCAGTTATAGGCCAAAAGATGGTGCCTATAACCACGTTCTGTCTCGAGTAAAGTACACTCTCTGATGAAGACGGTTGAGTGAGTCCACCCATGTACATAACCCTGGATAGCCCTTAAGTGTAAGGCTTCCACATCTTTGCTCCTGACAAAGGTCATAGGCCCACAAGGGCTGTTCCAAGCTGAAACATGTTGACCCCATCACTAAGTGTCATGGATCAGTGACTCATCTACTTAACACCAATTTGTTTTTAGTCTTATCACTATCCTGTTGTTTTCCCTCAATAAAGATTTACCTACAGGATAGGAGTTCATTTTAATTCACCAACCACTGTTAACATCCAGACAGTCTCCCTCCTAGTAGAGGTCATGAAGTCACTTGGAGAACGGGACACTCAAGTGACAGACCCTATGATGATACTATCCACGAACCACACTTAGCGGAGATTATATACAGCGCAGACTGTGAACGTGTGCTTGAGGGTCTCTGAGACACTATACCTAAGACTCTGATACTGAGACCTACGTGGTTCATTCTCCCCTTTGTTTTGACTGATGGCATGAATATAATATGAAAATATATTGAATTTGACATAGTCGTGTATGTTATTTTTTTTAATGTAATTTACAAAAGTTGTATTTTTATTGTACGGATTATAGTATTCATTTGAAGTAAACATAAATTGAATAAAAATTATTTTAAGTTATGTATTTACAAATTCATATCACTTATCAGATAGAAAAGTGTGTTTGACTTGACCCACTGCTGTAGTACCACTGTGTTTTATTACGTTACTCTGACCACCTGTTGATAATTGTTTTTGCAGGATGTTTACCTACTATAGATAGCTAAGAAAACTCTTTTTCACTCACCAAGCTCCTACCACTTCCTCCTTCGAGAGTAAAATGACCATACCTCACTAATTCCCTAAAATATAATAAACGGTAAAACAAATGAAAAATATTTAATAATTCCCTAAGTGGCAGCTGCAAAGTTGTTGGGCTATATCCACCACACTGTTTTGGGCCAGTTGCCAATAGCTAAAAACCTTCCATGGAATTGGCCTCATAGACCTTCACTGGACATACCCTTTTTACACTATAACAGTGAAAGTACCAAAAAATGTCAGGTTTGTGGCACCTAGATTATGAACAGCTATATGAAGACTGGAAATACATTACAAATCCATGATAAAAATCCGAAAATCCACAGAATCTTAGGAAACTGCTTTCAGTAGTTTGAAATCTCAAAATAAAATTAATATTGCTAAAGAGATTAAGAGAATGCATAGAAAATGCTAATTTAAAATAAAAGTAATACATATATATAGTTATTATAGGAAATAGATATTTTGTTTTGCTAATAACGAAGGCGCCATTTGGCGAATCCTCACAATACTTTCCCAAAAAAAAGTTAATCTACCTCAGCTACTTACTGGAAAGTTTAGGTGTGAACCATCAAGTGGGGGTCGAGAAAAAGGGACATCCCAAAACTCAGGTTCCTCATGCAATTTCCATATAGACTTTTGTATATCGCGAAAGCCCGAATGGCAGAACGAAATTCACCAAATTTGGCAGAAAGCCAGATCTTTACCCAGAAAGCATGCTTTTTGAGATTTGGTGTAAATCCATTCAGTAGTTTTTGGGAAATTAAGGTTCACAATTTATAGACATCTGGGTGGTTTGATGTGAGGGAGTCCCAATTAAGCCTGCGGGCATACAGCTTCAAAAATTAGAGCAAACTTATTGACCGATGGGGCTTTTTGTTTCCGTCGGACACTTCACACCAGCAACAGGAGCGAAAAGCTCCCATGTGTTCTGTGGGAGCTCGAACCCTGATTGGCTGGCTGCAACTTGAAGAGAAATGTTGTGGCTGCCATTACAGGACACCGAACTCAGCCTCTATCTCTTGAAAGTTAAAATAATTATATAACGGAAAGGAGGCAAGGCAGGGGTACCCCTGGACCTTGGGGGGGGGCACCCCATAGGGTCTCTCACGGGGTCAAATTTCAAAACGTTGGGTTGCTGAGATCCTGTGAGACTCGTAAGAGCCAGCAGACCCCCTTACTCCCGCGAGGATCAAAAACAATAAAAAATAATGAACAAGTGAAGTGAGTAGAGTGCGCAGTCGCCATGCACTGCCTGTGACCTCACATATGACCTCACATATTACATCACTGATGACATGTCCTTTGATATCATTATTAACATTTCTGATGACATCTGAAATTACATGATTAATTACATCATTGTGCATGGAGAGTGTGCAAGTTATAGTTACTTCATTGAATTTCAGTTTTTTGAGTGTACAATGTTACATTTCATCTTACATTTTCACCTAACTGTAACATAATTTTAACCTTTGTTTTTTAAATGAATAGTCAACTACTTATAGGTTGTGCCCCATCATGCAATGCTTATGACCTCACATACTACATCACTCATAACATTTTAAATGACATCAAAGATGACATCCCTGATGACATCTCAAATGACATCATTATTTACATCACTGATGACATCATCCTATGATTGTGGCAGTGTGCAATAGGCTTTGTGCACTAGAGTCAATTCAACAAGCTGCACCTGTTTAATTTTCACTATCATCACACTAACCTTTGTGCTTTCAGTGAATTTCAGTTTTTAAAAAACATTCGTATTCTAAATATAGCATGTGGAACAAGTTTTTCAGCCGGACGACCCCACTGCAGTGTCCTATGGCCATCCCTGTGCAAACATCCAGCATGACCCCCTCTGCACACAACCTCTAGTATTGTTCAGATAATATTGGATGCAGTGTTTTGCCTCTGGCCGATTTTATATTGTTAGAATTTTTTAAGTTATTTTTTTATATTTTTAACCTCTTCTGGAGTTGAAACATTTTTTATAATTTATTTAACAATAATGAACGTTTTAAAACCTTTTAATTATTTTTCTTTTTGACCTGTTTTTTGTAATATTTTTTTTATTTCTTATCTTTTTTGTACAAGTGCTTGAATTTCTGTTTCAAGTAGTTCTTCATAGCCTTTGCCACTTTTTTGTGCCAGCCGACAGGACTTTCATAAATATTTAGCAGTATGTTGCGAAATACTGCCTATAGTCTTCATATTCCTCCTCTTGGTGCTGCTGTACTTCAGGTGGAGTGCTTTCAACTTGGTCGTCTGCTTCCTAGTCTTCTCTTTCCATTTCTGCTCTTGCAATCTGGTTGGGGTGCAAAGCTTGCAAGTGCTTCCACATGCCATTCGTACTCATAGAGTACCACTCTGGTTGGCCCCTGTGCTGCACCTGATTATACTAGGTGCATGTGAGATTTCAGACATTGATTTTCATTTGTCTGGCTGGAATAGTAAACAAATTCCAGCCACTGTTTCCCTTTTGGGCCTAGTGGGTTGTGCTGCTACAGATATTAATAGCAACACTATGGCATCATCCATTAATGTCAAGGGGAGTTGGGGCCTGTTGAAGGAGTGAAGGGTGGCGCTGCAATGGATTGTGTCCTGAAGCCAAGATGCCGGACCGCAAACTCCCTTTGCAAAATAGCAATGTGCAATCGGTGTTCAAGGTATTGCTTTTTTCTGACACCTGTGGGCTTATTTTTGAGTAGAACACCCTGATGTGTCAATCACATTGCTGCTTTCATTTTTTTTAATGATGTCCCGAGACCCATAGAGATAATGATGGAGTGTCAAGAGGCATTTACTTCCTTTTCCGGGTCTCGCTGTATCAAAAAAGTACAGGGTGACCTGAAAGTTTTGAAAAAGTTGTTTGCTAGGAAGGTGTAATTATTTTCTATTTTGAGCCTAGATGTTTCCTGACAGACCCAAATAATGAAGAGATTTTAAAGTTTCTATTAAAATGTTTGTGTTTTATGTGTGCTGTACAGTGGTATTAAAAATGGTATCACAGTACCAAAGACTCCCAGTAAAAGCACATCTGATTGGTAAGTGTGATTGTGTTTGTGCATTTTCACCCCCCCCCCCATTTCCTGCATTAGGGATCTAGATATAATTTGGTTCACACCTTGTGCAATGTGTCCTTTTTTTGGGGACTTCCTCTGTTTTTGGGAATTATACAAAAAAATAATTTGGAGAATGGCATCAGAAGGAGACCACCCAAAACCTCAAGACTCTGAAGAGTTGGAGAAGGAAAGCTGAGGCACTCCTGAACCCATAGTTTGGGAGTTCTTCAAAATTCTACCTAAGCCATTCACATGCAAAATATGTGACAAAGAGTTCAGCCGAGGAACGGGGAAAAAGTACTCCTCTGGTACTTCTGGGCTGCATAAGCATTTCAACAAATGGCACGGCAGGCAGTTCAGCACTGCAAAAAGAAGACACGAAGCGCAGGGAGCGTCTACATCAGGCACTGCACTCCAACACATTTGGCACCTGAAGACACACTTCCCCCTAATGCCCTTTCATCTCAATGGCAGGATTGTGATCTGTGCTTTGCCAGAACTGGAAACATTTGATTAGACTGTAACAGAGTAATTTCTATTGGTGAACAGAGTGCCACTGCTCAGAAGAACCAGTTGGTAGGTCATCACGCCACATGCAAAAAGTGATTTTTGTTTTTATGCCTCTTTCCAAGCTCAGACACCATTTTTTAGTTATTTTTAGATTAATCCTCAAAAAAGAAAAGTTAAAAAAATTAAAAACCAATAAAAATGATCAAAAAGGCATTCTTTTTAAAACACTTTCTATTGGATTAAAAATAGAAAAAATGATGTTGCTTCTCATGTGTGTTCCTAACTGTTAAGGTTTGTTACTATGGACCCTGCGTTCAGATGTAGTAATGTTAGAGTTGCAACACGGGTTGCATTATTGGCATCAATGTTTTGATTATTTAGTAATATTTTGTGAACCAACCTATATACTAAAAGGTTGGTGCACAAAATACTGAATCACTGTATCTCACAATCCTACCTACTTCATCCACATTCATGAGATAGGTTACAGACTGCAATCTACTAAAATGTTCTGTCATCATGCAGATGGTGACTTGCCGGGAGTCAGTAAGTCAACTTGTTTGTGATCACTTCATCAAGTGAGACAGTGAGTGTTGGCTCCAGGGCTAGGTATTGGGCCAGGCCCTATGCCAAACCACTTTGTAGAGTAGCCAACCCTTTTGTACATGACATTCCTGGGCCACCCACTCACATACCCATACAGACACTCTCACACCCACTCTTATACCCTTGTAGACCCTCTCATATACAGTCACACACAGATACTCTCAAAACCACTCACATACCTATAGACACTCACACACCCACTTACATACTGATACATATACTTTCACATACACGTATATACCTATGCAGAAACACGCACCCATTAACATTCTGATACAGACACTCATACCCACTCACATACCCATACCGACACTCTCCCACCCACACATATTCCCATGCAGACACTCACACAATCAGTCATATACCCATACAGCCACTCTCATACCCACTCTGACACCCATACAGACACTCTCACACCCACTTGCATACCGATACAGACATTCACACCCATTCACATACCCATATAGACACTCTCACACCCACTTACATACCCATGCAGACACTCACATACTCAGTCATATACCCATACAGCCACTCTCACACCCACACTGACACCCATACAGACACTTATACCCACTCACATACCCATACAGTCACTCTCACACCCACTCGCATACCCATGCAGACACTCACACACTCAGTCATATACCCATACAACCACTCTCACACCCACTCACTTACTGATAAAGACACTCTCACATCCATTCACATACCCATACAGACACTTTCACAGCCACTCAAATACCCATACAGACACTCACACACTCAGTCATATACCCATACAGCTATTCTCATACTCACTCTGACACCCACACAGACACACCCACTCACATACCCATACAGTCACTCTCACACCCACTCACATACCAATGCAGACACTATCACACCCACTCTCACACCATACAGACACTCTCACACTCACTCACATACCGATATAGACACTCACACACTCAGTCATATACCCATATAGCCACTCATATACTGATATAGACACTCTCACTCTCACACCCATTCACATACCCATACAGACACTCTCACAGCCACTCTGACAACCATACATACACTCTCACACCTACTCTGACACCCATACAGACACTCTAACACCCACTCTGACACCCATACAGAAAATCTCATACCTACTCACATACCCATACAGACATTGCACACCCACTCTGACATCCAGGCAGACACTCACACCTACTCACACACACAGGCACTCTCACAACCAGTCACACACCCAGATAGACACTTTCACACCCACTGACAGAGCTACTCAGAGATCCACTCAGACACTGATACACCCACTCACAGACCCATACAGGCATTCACGCTTTCAGTCACAGATCAATACACACAGCCATACATCCACTCACAAACATCTACAACTGAATGCTAAATGTGCTGTTTTGCATTGAATGGGTGCTTTTGGTTTGCGGATCTGCGATAGATCTGCGGCTTTGAGAAAAAATTATTGAAAAAGGAACTACAAAGAAAAAGAACAAGTGTTTGGGAAATAGGGTGGTTCTGATAAGAGCCTTTTTGTTTATTGTATTTATGTGATTACTACACATAAAGCAGGATGCAGTCTTTCAAGTTGTTAACGAACACCCTGTTGCCTTTCTCTGTGAAACGAACTCCATCAGGTCCGTAAAGGTTGTTATTGTAGATAGAGCCCATGTTATGTTCTCTGAGGAATGCAGAAATAATATTATTAACATGTTTCCTTGCTTTGTCTATTAGTGGACAGAATTCAGTTGACCACTTCCATTTCTGCCTCAGTGTGAGGGAAAATTGCCATTAATTTTCCAAAAGTATCCTTCATCAGGATTTCCAGTCCTGCCCCACTAAGTGTGCCCAGGCCATTGCCACCACAGTGCTAAATCATGAGATCTAGATGTTGGCAATTCATTATGCTTTCAACCAATGGAAGCAATTGATGACAATTTATCCCTCTCTGGCCAACCCAAGTAATATCCACTTTAGGCAACCCCAGGTCTCTGTCAATGCCACTCTTTCCAGCGCACTCTCCAGCCCAAAACACAAAGCTTTGACCCACAGAAATAGTGCAAAGTAGAAAAGAAAACTATCATTTGTATAACTAGTTACAGACAATAGATTAACAAATATACTAGTTAGTCAGTGAATTATTAATAAAGTTGCTTAATGTACAGGTTAATTTAGTGTTTATTTGCTTTCCGGTAATCCAGTTTTATTTAAGGAAGAATTACAATGCCTGAGAACAGACAAAGAAGAAAAAAACTAAAGAAGCAGTATTACCAAGTTAAAACTGAGAGATAAAAAGAAAATAAGGTGGAAAATGCCCAGAGGAAAAGAAGAGAAATTGGCAAGAGTACTAAGTATTTTCTGAAAAAAAGATGTCGTAAAATGCATAATGATGGAAAAGTGTTATGTATAAACCAAATTTCTAAATAAACTGGAAAAAAGGAAGGAGTATATGTTTCTGAAAGTAGAAAATGTTCTAAGAAAACAGGCACTTTGTCATGGAGAGAGAAACAGTTTAAGAAGTTCCAAGCTAAAATGTTTCGAACTAGAGTAATACAGAATTTGCTACAAAGGATGACAAAGTATAAAGTGTATTATTATAAAGTATTAAGTGCTGCACTTAAGCGAAAGCAGAATATTGAAAGCATTGTTGACAAAGCATTTGCTCTGAAGAGGAAACTATTTGACGTGATATTGAACAGAATGAGAACACCAGACAAAACAGTATTGTGAATAAAGAAAAAAACACTTAAACACATCAATAAGATACATTTGTGCAAGATTTTTAAAGGTGAATGGAAGCACAGCTCTAGTAAAAAAACGTATTTTAATGAGGAAAGCTATTCACAAGAGAACACACCAGTGCATGCAGTTGATTTAACTGATAGTTGTAATGAGGTAAAAGATGGTAGTCCTATTAGAAATGAGGAGATGGTTCCTTGGAATGTAGAGGAAGTGATAGCTGAAGAGGTGCAAGGAAGGCATAGGCAGGCCCCTGTATACAAATGGGACTGTAGTAGTATTTGTAGTGCTATTCAGGAATCAATTGATTTATTAGGAACTTTCCTACAAGAGTTTCCATGCAAAGATCTGAAACAGAAAATTTCAATTTTGCAAGGATTAGATCTATGCAAAGTGAAGAAGTATACTAATTTACAGGGACATTCAATGTTGACCTCTACTCAAAAACTGAACAGGAGAACATAGCTAAGTGGCAAGAATTTGCTGTTTACTTAATTGTAGAGCAACGCTTAGACTTGTCCACAAGTCAAATTATATGTACATACTGCTATGATAAGTTAGAGGAAAACAGTACATAAAAAGTTAGAATTAGTAACAATTCCAGAAGAACTTCAAGAATTAAATGTTTATGAATCAATTCTCGTACAATATATGCACCAATTTCAGGCTATTATTCATATGGAGCCAAAGACAGGAAAGTTGTCACCAACTGAGCTTCAGAAAGGACTTAAAGGAAGAGTTGTGTACTTATGTTTAGATTTTAAACAGAATATTGAAACTGTAGATGTACACAAAGATGTTCATGAACCACTTATTATTCTTGTGAATTGTGTCCCTACCAAGAGCAAAATAATCTGACAAGAGTTAGTCGATGTTAACAAAGTAAAAAAAGCAACATTTTAGCTGATACAAAATAATATTTATTATAAAAATGTTGATGTTGTTCAAGATATAACATATATATGTAGGATGAAACATCACCATCAAGTTGACAGATTGAAAAAGTGGATCAATCCAGATCAGAAGAAATTTATGAACACTATAGCATCTACCCCCTGCATTCTAAAGAAGTCATTGGTGATGCTATTGTTCTGTTTCAAGTGAAACAAGCAAAAGGAGCTCCCATGAGAGAGTGGGAGAAAAGTTTAGAGGCTCGCTGTTTTCCACAACTGTTTCCCACTGGAGCAGGTGGCAGCTATGATGACCGTCCTGTACAGATACGAGAAGCTGAATACCGGACAACCTGATTATATTCAGAGATCCAAGATTTTGACAGTGAATTCCATACATATTCCATATTCTGTTTGAGAGTGACTTGTCTGGACTTTCATATGCTGTAAACCACATACTAAAGACGAATATGACTCATTACAACGCGTACTAATACCACGCATGCCATTACAACGCGGGTATTGCTACGCGTTATAAATTATGACATGCCATTACATTGCATACTTTTACCACGTATATACTTTACCACACATGCCATTACAATGCAAAGGCATGCGTGGTAAAGGTACATACATGGTAAAAGTATGAAATGTAAGTGACACTACCCTGCCCTACCCTAATCCCTAATGTAGTACCCCTGCATGACCCTCCCCCAACCCCCAGTCCTCTCTCTACATTAACACTACCCAGCACGACCCCCCAATACTACCCTAAACCCTAAAACACTACCCTGCACTACACACACACCCCAACACTACCCTAAACCCTAAAACACTACCCTGC
The DNA here is from genome assembly GCA_963921515.1 of Calotriton arnoldi. Lineage (NCBI taxonomy): Eukaryota > Metazoa > Chordata > Amphibia > Caudata > Salamandridae > Calotriton > Calotriton arnoldi. The sequence continues at coordinate 2,606,642 of CAWUFW010000933.1, forward strand.
ACTACACACATACCCCGACACTACCCTAAACCCTAAAACACTACCCTGCACTACACACACACCCCGACACTACCCTAAACCCTAAAACACTACCCTGCACTACACACATACCCCAACACTACCCTAAACACTAAAACACTACCCTGCACTACACACACACCCCAACACTACCCTAAACCCTAAAACACTACCCTGCACTACACACACACCCCGACACTACCCTAAACCCTAAAACACTACCCTACACTACATACACACCACACCACAACACTACCCTAAACCTTAAAACACTACCCTGCACTACACACACACACCCCACCACTACCCTAAAACACTTACCTGCACTACACACACACCACAACACTACCCTAAACCCTAAAAAAATAACCCCCACCAAAGGCCCAATCCCCCTTACCTCTTTCTCCTTGTGGTTCCTCACTCCTCCTCTCATGTTGGCTGAGGGGCGCTGCACGGTGCACGTCGTTGTGAGGAAACGGAAGAGCCTCAGTTTCCTCACAATGAGGTGGATCGCCATTACATCGCATGGGTTATAAAAGCGCATGCCATGTAAAAAAAATGCGTAGTAATGGCTACACGTTGTTACATCGCATGAGTTATAACGCTTGCGATGTAATGGCATGCAGGGAAACAGCCGCGTTGTAATGGCTGTTTCCCACTAAAGACAGGAGTTAATCATCAAAATCTCTCTGTAAAGGATTTTGTTGAGAAAGTTCAGGAAAAGGATGAAAACTTAGAGGATAACTTGATTAATTTTATGGTGTGCCAATGTGGCACCAATGAACATTGGTATCGTTGTTATGGAAAACTCAAATATATGTTGAGAAACCTAGGTGCACCTACTTGGTTTCTGACGCTAAATTGTGCTGACTACGCATGGGATGACCTTGAATTTTTGAGAGAAGCGAACTCAAACATTAAGTACATCAATGTCAAGACAGCAGGAGATCTTTGCTCATTGGACCCTACTAATGTTTGTAGATATTTTAACCACAGGTCCCAAGCCATGCTGTCGTTCATCTGCCACAAAACAAATTCTCCTCTTGGTGAGTAACTGAATTATTTTGGCGTAAAGAATACCAAGCAAGAGGTGCTCCTCATCTTCACATGCTCTTTTGGATAAAAGATGCACCAAAATTTGGAACAGACAGAGGTCCTCATCCTCGGCTCCAACCCTTCAGCCTGGGACGACTCCTGGTGGCCCACGACACTGGGGGCACCCCCGACACCCACCGACCACGCACGCAACCTGGGAGTCATCCTCGACTCAACGCTCTCCATGACCAAGCAAGTCAACGCAGTCTCCTCCTCCTGCTTCAACACCCTCCGCAAGATCTACAGATGGATCCCGACAGACACGAGAAGAACAGTCACCCAGGATCTTGTTAGCAGCCGACTCGACTATAGAAATGCCCTCTACGCGGGAGCCCCGACCAAGCTCATCAAACGACTGCAAAGAATTCAAAACGCCTCTGCACGTCTGATCCTCGACGTTCCACGCCACAGCCACATCACCCCCACCTGAGAAACCTGCACTGGCTCCCCGTCGACAGGAGAATCTCCTTCAAACTCCTCATCCACGCACACAAGGCACTCCACAAGACAGGCCCAGCCTACCTCAACAGACGACTCTCCTTCTACGTTCCCAACCGCCAGCTCCGCTCCGCCGACCTCTCCTTGGCCACCGTCCTGCGCATCCGAAGAACTACCACTGGCGGCAGATCCTTCTCCCACCTTGCCGCCAAGACCTGGAACACCCTTCCACTCAGTCTACGACAGACCCAAGACCTGCTGACCTTCAGGAGGCTACTCAAGACCTGGCTGTTCGACCAGTAGCGGCATCCCCCCCACTTCTTCTTCCCCAGCGCCTTGAGACCCTCGCGGGTAAGTAGTGCGCTTTACAAATTCTGTGATTGATTGATTGATTGACAGTGATGATTCTGTACTGTCTTTCATAGAACAGTAAGTGTCATGCTCCATGCCGAAAGACAGCAGTGAAAAACGCCTGTGACAGCAAGTTCTGCACTTTTAAACGCATAGATGTGGAAAGTACTGCAGTCAAAAATACAGATGTAAAGGAACATTTTACACAAGATGTCGATTTGGATTCCTATGATCTGTGATTTTCCAAGGAACCGTGAACTTTGACACATAAATCACCAAAAAACACATACAACCTGAGAAGAACAGAGGCTTCTAAGTATATTAATGATTATAACCCTGTGATTCTCAAAAAGTGGAATGCAAATATGGATATGCAGTTTGTTGCAGACAACTCCATCGCTGTTGATCGGTATGTCACTTCATATATTACAAAATCAGAGAAGACAGAGATGAAAGAGATGTGGGAGGAAATTTTGGCAGAAAAGGGTCTAACCAAAAATTGTACAGCTTCAGCTTGAAAATGCTTTGCCATAGAGAGATGGGTTCCTATGAGTGCTGTGACCAGTTGAGCTTGGCCAGTTTGTTCTCGAAGTCAAGGGGAATTGTTTAGGTAAGTCTAGGCCTTGCAAGCACACGAAACAGAGTCTTGAAGTATTTCCTATAAATTCAGTACTCAGCAGAGTTCGACCGCAAAGTACAAACATTGTGAAATCAAATATGTTGGATACGTACTATCTAAGAAGGAGTCCACATCTGGAAAACTTGTGCCTTTATGAAGCACTTCAACATTATAGATACACAAGCAATGTAACAGAAAACATAGAAGAAGGAAAATATGCAGTAGCTGAGTGTGATGGTTGTTTGGTGAGACACATAAAAGGAAATGTAATTAACCACAGAAAACTTAGTTGCCAAACTCCAGGCAGAAAAGGGTTTTTCTATTTGGCACTCCTACAGCTCTTCAAGCCTTGGCATGCTGAATTAGAATTACTTGGAGATTATGACTGCTATGAAGATTATTTCAATGCTGTGAAAGACAGTATTTAGTGTTCAGTCTTTCCAAACTATTTGCGCATGTTAAATGAAGAAATTGAACAGGAAGAATTAATTGCTGCTGAGGTAGCTAAGGAAAGTCCCCAAAGCAGTCAAAGGTCTACAACACTGAGTCAAGATCCTCTCAAACAACCCATTATTGAAAATCAAGTCGCAGTAGCCATGAATGAGGTGGAAAGTGCAATGGAACAATCGAGACAGGAAACTGTTGATTTCAAACAGTTAGTTGAAGAACAGAACAGCAAACAGACCGAGATTTATATGGAGCTAAAAGAGAAAATAGAGCTCACATTTTTCCATGACAAGAAAGAATGCAGATGCTCATCATTTAAGACAATACTATTATATATCAGTGGGGCTGGCACCTGGAAACGCTTTTTCATTAAAGTTCTCACTGCTTACATACAGAGGACAACAGAATCTAATTTATTGTGTGTAGTAACTGCACCAACTGGACTAGCTGCACACAACATTTTAGGGAAGTACTCTACATCAACTATTAATGCTACCTGTGGAACATGACAATAAACTGCAATACCAGAAGTTTTTGGGTGAAGCTTGTCATGAGATGTCAAGAGTATTGAAGAAACTAAAGTTTTTAATCATCAATGAGGTGAACATGGTCTCAAACGTAATGCTTTCTTTCATACACTTGAGAATGCAACAGATTTTAAGACAAGAGTACGATGTCCTGTTTGGAGGAAAGCATTTAATTGTCTTCGGTGACATACTGCAAATTACGCCTGTGAAAGGACAGCCTGTTTTCAAGACACTTCTGCATGATGAAACTCAGAATTCTTTGGGAAGTATTGGGAATGTAAACATTTGGCTAAACTTCCAACACAAGGAACTACTGCAGAATATGTGTCAAGCATCTGACGTGGAATATGGACATATTCTGAAGGGCATTAGAGTAGGAGTTCTGACAAAGGAGGGCAAACGTATCTTAGAAAGTTGATGGATCAAGAAACTGTTTTCCTCTAACAATACAGCAGCAGAACTAATGTTCAATTTCATTGAAGAAGGGAGGGAAATCTTTAGTCTGTTAAATGCCTACACTTCCGGAGTGCTCCAATTTTAATGAGCAGTTACTAAAACTGGATAAGAAAAATATTTCGGGAATGATAAAACGGAACACCAGGGAGTGACAGTACTGCTAAGTAGAAAACTACAAGCAAAACTGGATTTGTTGGAGAAATCTGTATCCAGGACTGCAGGATTAGAAATGCATTTACGCATGTGCAAAAACTGTACAGTAATTTTGCGGCTCAATTTAAATGTTGAGAAAGGATTTGTAAATGGAGCGATGGGTAAGGTTATTAATTTTATAATTTTTCCAAATAGGGATGAAGATGAATACTTAGCCATATAATTTGATAAGATTGATGGTGGGAAGCAGTTTGGCTGATGTGTTATATGTTGTTTGCCCACTCTCTCTAGCGTATGCTGTAATTTTCCATAAATCACAAGGTTTAAGTGTAGATGCAGCTTTTATTAATATTGCAAGTACAGTATTTAAAGATGGTATGTCATATGTAGCATTGTCATGAGTTAGAAGATTGTCCGGTTTAATTTTTGATTGATATTGATGATAAGAAAGATAGTGGCGATCCACGATGTGTCAGAGAGTAAAATCGGTTAAGAAGTCTATATGCTCCTCACTTAGGTCGGTATCCCATTTATGAAAAACAGATAATCTGCCCAAAGAAGAAGCTCACAAAAGAATCTATGGATGTTCCTGAAAAGAAGGAGGCGAGCAAGGAAGGTGTTAAAAAGAAAAAAACTATAGAATGAGGGATATATTGTAGGTTACCAGTTGTCATTCTCAATGTTGTTCTCAATGTACTCAATCACTTACCACATCTTATAAATACAATTGAAGAGAAAACACAGAAGAGATTATGTTCTGTTCTGCGTGGTTTCCTGCAACGCTTGCATAGTGTTAGGGCTGTAATACATTGTACTTCAGGCATTCGCGATCTAGTAGATATATTCAGTGGATCAGTACTATTTACTCAAAACACTCAACAAGATGCACAGGAATTTATAATGGTCATCATTGGAGTTTTAGAAGAAGAATAAGTAAATGTTGAGGAGATATTTGGACTGAGTTACACATGAAACCATGAACGCAAAGACTGCTCTTTTCATCTGCCACTCAGATCAATGCTGAGTGACTTTTGTACCTAACACTGTTGGATTCCAAATGTGTGTCTTTCGATAGATTGATCAAAAAGTCTGGCCAAAATATGACCTGTCCAAATTGTAGAACAGATGTAACGTCTGCATTGCATATACGGAGAAGTAGGAAATATATTAAGGCTTCAATGATGCAGAGCAGATGGATCTAAACTGGAAACTAGAATTACAAACATCAAAGCAGGACAAATTTCAATTTTTGGAAGAACGTATTCTACAGTGGCTATCATCTTTCATGAAGGACTTAATATAACTTCAGGATACTATACTGTTTACTTAAGAAGTGTAACTGGATGGATGGAATGCAATGACAGTAAGCTTACATTGAAATAAAAACTGTCTTTTAAACTTCAAAACTCATACCTTTTGTTTCTACAAACAAAGTTCTGAGGAGAATTAGTGTACAAAAGTGGCATATGCTGTTTGTTCTTTGCAGATCATCAGTGTTTAAGACATCATTCGGCCTACCAGGGGTGATGTCTTTTTTAAGATATGTTTCTTTAGATTAATTCAGTACCTGTAAGTAAAAGAATTTATTAAGTATTTGTAGCGAGTGCAAATGCATAATATCACTTATTTATAGTGACATACTGTGCAGTTCTGTTTTTTTCTACAATCTATATGATTGTATTTAGCCCATTGTTCAAGGATGAATCTTTATACAGTACATTGTTTATTATGTACAAGTATAAAAACTGAGAACAGTAAAAAGGGAAAATGAAATGTTTAAATGAAATGCATAATTGCTTTATAGTGTTACAGTTGTGTAATTCTTTATTATTAGCATGAACATTTATTTTGCAGAAAGGTAAAGTTTAATGTGCAAATTTAAAACATGTAACAATAACTTATATTTTTGTTTTCTCTTTTTACATAGATCAATGGACACACCCAGGCACACAGAATTACATACACTGACACACTGAGGCACTCACTCATTCATACACTGACCCACCCAGGTACACACTGATGCATACACTGACACACCCAGGCAATATTTATAAACTGACACACCCAGGCACACACTTTCGCATATACAGACACACTCAGGCACACATGCATTTATACACCGACACACCCAGGCACACACTGACACATATACTGACACACCCAGGCAAACATTCAAGTATGCACTGACATACCCTGGCACACACTCAGGCACATACTGACACATACACTGAGACACCCAGTCATCAGTGATGTCACTCACCCTGTCATGAGTGATTTAATATGTGAGGTTGTAAGCAGTGCATTACAGAGGTGAAAGTTATAGTTAGCTCAGGTAACTATAACTGCGGAATTTCTATGGTTTTTTATGGGTGAAATGTGAGCCTAACTATAACATCCTTGTAGCCTTTGGTTTTTTCACTGAATATAAAGGTTATTGCCCGAATGTTCTCCACAACTCTAGATGTCCACTCTCAAAGTCTTTCTTCAGAAAATTTTATTTATGTCACCATAACAAATTTTGGCTTTCATGAATCCGTGTTCACATCTAGGAAGTCACCATTTTGTGAGCTATTTATCATCAAAACTTGCAATGAAAAGAGTAAACATGCCACAAATAAATTCCGTATTTTTACAAACATGCAGTTGTATATATCTTAATTCATTAATGAAATTAAATTCAAATATCAAATGAATTTTAAGTATTTCTACATGACTCACAACCCGACTTGTTGCAAATAAATACATTGCTCAGCCCAATCTTGCCCAAGTGGGCGTGTAAAAACCAGTCTGAACATCTTCAAACTGCATTGTTAAGCACATTAACACAATTGATATGTGTCACATAGTGCCTGCCCCACTTTCAAATAAAATTCAGCCCAAGCAGGCACAGATCTACTATGTGCTATACACAATATATTAGTGTTGTTATTATCACAGAATACTATGTGTTGCATAGCATTGGAGTGCAGCTTTGGATCTTGCCCAAGTAGGCGTCAAACCCAGGTTATACATTTATGTCATAATATAACATCAACTGTACTCAGATCATGCTTTAGCTAAAAACCAAAGTGTGCTGTGACAAATCATCTAAAAGCAGCTACCCATCAAAAGCAAGCACTTATATGGAAAGGAAATAGAGGTAGCAAACAAAATGAAAGCTGAGAAATATAGTAGCACAATTTTATAAGTGTTAGTACAACTCTTCATCAGTATTGAGGCCCCCAGGGCTTTTGATGTTGAACCTGAGTATGTAACTTGATTCGAGTTTTCTTAAGACCCTCCTCTGATGGGTCTTGGTACAGTGTCAAACACTAAACTTTGTAGCAGGCTGTCGTTGTTGTGTACTGTCCAGAAATGGCTAGCAACGGGATATGTGTTGTCACAGTTCTCAATACCCCGGATGTGCTGTAGTATGAGTTTTTGGATTGCAAGTTTAGTACTTCCTATATAATGAAGTCCACAGTAGCATTCCAATACATATATAGCATGGTCTGTATTGCGTTTGAGTGCACCCTTGGTTTTCTGTGGCGATGGCTCCAGGGGTGTGGTGTACTGGGTTTAATTATCCCATATTCACATGCTCTACATCTACTATATTTAGAGAAACCATGGCTTCCTTTTAGCCAGTTACCAGTATTGGGTTCTGGTAGAGCATTTTTCATTAAATCACCCCCCATGGACCTCACTCTTTTGTAAGCGGAACCCAACCTCCTGGGTAGTGTTGATCCAATTACTGAGTCATTGCATACTAGATGGCAAATATTTGTTGTATCTTTTCGAGGGTGTTGTGTTGTAAACTGTAGAGTGTAATAAATCTGGGTTGGGATTGCTTGTGATGTCTATCTTTTTGTTTGCATGGTTTAAACAAAACTGTTGAAATAAAAACAACAAGGACCCCCTGAAACTAATTATAGTTCCTAGGACAGGGAAACAGCAAATATAATGTAAACAATCCTAGGCAACTTAAAACTTGTCGAAAATCAAGTCTAAATAATCTATTTAGACTTGATTTTCGACAAGTTTTAAGTTGCCTAGGATTGTTTACATTATATTAAACAAAACTGTTTCCTGCTTTAAGCATTTTGTTTTGTGCATGGCTTGATTGACTACCTCATCAGAGTAAGCACGCTTTTTAAATCTTCCTGCCATCTCTGTAATGGCTACCTGAAACTCTGTATCATCACTACAGTTTCTCCGTAGTCTCAGTGCTTCTCCATAAGGTATGCTAGTCACAAGACTTGTGGGATGGAAACTATCTGCGTGCAACACCGTATTGCCTGCAGTAGGCTTTCTGTATATCTTAAAATGCAATTTATCTCCTTTCACAAAGATTAAAAGATCTAAAGACACCACCTCTGTTTTGCTAAAGGAACAAGTAAAATAGAGATTCGAATCACTCACATTGATTGCAGAAACATATTGTTCAGCACTTTCTTCAGAACCACTCGGTTAGAACTGGGGGCCTCTAGTTGGCAGAGGTAGGTACCTTTGACCAAATAGGGACCCTTGCTTCTACGTCAGGGCAAGGGAGTTACACTACTGGATAACCCCTGCTCACCCCCTTGGTAGCTTGGCACGAGCAGACAGGCTTATCTCAGAGGCAGTGTGTTAAGCATTTGTGAACACATACAGTAATACAGTGAAAACACTACAGATGGACACCACACAGTTTTTATAAAAATAAGTATTCTTTATATAGACTTAACACAAGACCACAAACGACAAAAATCCAGAATACTGTACTCAAAATAGACTTAATGATGGTAGAAGTAACTTAGTTCAAGTTGATGGTAAATGCGACAAAGTTCTCACAAAAGTACCTGGATGCGTTACGCAAATAAACAAAAAGGTTCGCAGGGATGGAGATGCGTCGGTTCCTTGCTTCGGGGGAGACGATGCGTCGCGCCTCAATGCTTGCGCAGAGTAGGGGATGCGTCTTGGTCCTTACCGGAGAGGAGGCGATGCATTGATTCTCGTACTGCGTTCCGGTTGCAAGGCGGCAAGATGGCGCTTCGATGCGATGCGACAATCCGATGCGATGCGATAAGATGGCACCCTTGATGCGATGACGTGAAGACGATGCGTGCACGCCCGGCGGCCGTGCGGTGACTCTGTAACTTTGGAGCCGCGACAGGCCCTGCGACACGCTTCTCCGGTGATGCGCCGGCGACCTCTACAGCGGCGACACGCTTCTCCGGTGATGCGTCGGGTAACAGCTTTGATGAAGGCTCGCTTCTCTGGTGATGCGGCAGCGACCTCTGCGGCGGCGACACGCTTCTCCGGCAATGCGACGGTTCTTCTCGTTGAGTCGCGCTTCCAGCTCCCAGCGACACACAGGCTTCTGCAGACAGAATTCCCAGCAAGGGAATTCAGAGGGGAGCTGGTGGTGAAGTCTTTTGTCCCTGAGACTTCAGCACGGTTCTTCTCGTTGAGTTGCGCTTCCAGCTCCCAGCGACACACAGGCTTCTGCAGACAGAATTCCCAGCAAGGGAATTCAGAGGGGAGCTGGTGGTGAAGTCTTTTGTCCCTGAGACTTCAGCAGGAGGCAAGCACAAGTTCAAGCCCTTGGAGTAATATTCTGCAAGATGATGAAACTTCTTTAAAAGTTCCTTCTCCTCTCCTTGGCACTGAAGACACCACTGTAGGCCAAGCCAGCAACACAGCACACTGGCAGGGGGGCAGTCCAACTCCTACAGCTTCCTTTGGTTCTTCTCCTTGGCAGAGGTTTGTCTTGTTGTTCCAGAAGTGATCTAAAGTCTTGGGGTCTCGGTCCCCATATTTATACTGCAAAATCCTTTGTCCTCTGAAGGCAGAGGGGCCTGTACCTAGCCCAAACCAGTTCTGTGCAGTCCTGGAGCACATCGTTTACAGGACTCCTTCTTTCCTTTGGCAGGGTGGGCCAGGGACATCAGACGCACCACAGGAGGTGGTGCCAGCATTGTCGAAGGCAGGCACAGCCCTATTCAGACCCAGGTGCAACTCCTCCCACCACTCTACATGCAGATAGGTCTATTCAGCCCTGTGCTGACTCACCCTGTCTCCTGGAATCCCCCAGCCCCTGTCACTCACAAAACCAGACACACAATACACAACCTAGTAGAGGCAGGCTTGGACTGTTAGGCAAGAAAATACCTACTTTCTAAAAGTGGTATTTTCAAACACAGAATGTTAAAACCAACTTTACTAAAAGATGTATTTTATCATTCTGAGTTCAGGCATACTAAACTCGAATTTCTACCATGTTCCCTGGGTCAGTTAGGATTATAAGGTGTTATAATCAAACTGCCCATTCTGGCCTATGGGGACAGGTAGCCTTGCAATAGTGAAAAACGAAACTGGCTGTAATTCACTATTAGGACATGCCACACACACCAGGGCATGTCCTACCTTATACTTACAATGCACCCTGCCCTTTGGCCTACCTTAGGGGTGTCTGATATGAAGATAAGGGAAGGTTTAGGGACTGGCAAGTGGGTGCACTTGCCAAGTCGACATGGCAGTCACAGACTGCACACAGGCTCTGCAATGGCAGGCCTGAGACACACTTTACAAGCTGCTTCTGTGGGTGGCACAACCAGTGCTGCAAGCCCACCAGCAGCATTTGATTTACAGGCCCTGGGCACACCTGGTGCACTATACTAGGGTCTGACAAGTAAATCAAATGATCCAATCATGGAGTCACTAATCAATACATTAATTTAACATAGGGATCACTTGCACTGTGGCACTGAATAGCAGTGGCACAGTGCCCAAAGCATCTAAAACCAGCAAACAGATCAAAAACAGAGGGGGCAATCAGAAAAAAGTAGAAGGGAGACTCACGCCAATGGTACCAGGTCTAACACACTCCATATGACAAATAGGTTATCGATGAATCTAGACCACAATAGTACGATGTCATTCAAGATGTCACTAAACTGCGCCGGAGCACCTGCTCTTCCTACCAGCCCATATGCAAATTAGCATAGCTGAAGGCGAAGCAGGTGCCCATGGCTGTGCCCCTCATTTGCTTGTACAATAGCCTGTCAAATAGGAAATAATTATTCTCTAGGCAAAACCTGTCCATATCCAACAACATTTTAGTGTGTCTCATCAGTGCTAATGGTTTCACATTGAGAAAGTGTTCCATGGCACAGAGGCCATCATTGTGTCCAATGCTTGTGTAAAGCGAAATTACGTCCATTGAAATCAACTGAAAGTCACTTTCCCCAGGGAATATCAAGAATCAATTTAAAAAAATGTCCTGTGTCTTGTATAAAAGTTGGTAAGTTCTTGACATGGTCCTGTAAAAAATAATCAGCATTGTTAGAGGTGCACTCCATCAAGCTGCCAATAGCTGATATAATGGGGGGCCCAGGCAGTTGTGTTGAGTTCTTGTGCACCTTAGGAATCAGATACATGATAGGTGTTATTGGATTTACATTTTTTCAAAAACTGTTCTTCACGAGTTATCAGTCCCTTGTCATGCCATTCACTTCACAGTATGAAAGTTGAGTTTAGCTTGTGTGGCCTCTGAAGTGGTGACTTTCTTGTAGCAATCACTACCATTTAATTGAAGCATTGTCTCCTGTATGTATAAATGTTTAGACCACAGCACAATGTTGCCTCCTTTGTCAGCACTTCGTATCAATATATTTTAATACTCTTTGAGTTTCTTAATCAGTTTATCATATGCCACTCTGTTAAGGTTGTGCCTATGCATTCTTTGCTATGTTCTCTTGGAAGACATATATTATCTACTGGCGGTCGCCAGTAGATAGTTATAGTTAGGACCTATTTTCTATAGGAAATCCACAACATTCTATTTGAAATAACTTTGGCGCCGGATGACGAATCTTCGCGAAATTTTCAAAACTTATGGCCCGCTCCGGTCCGCTCCTATCCTGGAAGCTTCGGGGTGATTCGGCAAGCGGGGGCCGAGAAAAAAGGGGGTCCCAAAAAATGTTTTCCCCATGCAATTTTCCGTAGGAACCTTTCATCGCAGCTACAGCCCGAACTGCTGAACGGAATTACACCAAATTTGGCAAAAAGGTAGCCCTTGGTTCAGAGTCGTGCCTTTTGGTTAAATGGTGTAAATCCGTTCAGTAGTTCCTGAGAAATTTGAAAAAGAAAACACATATATATCTGGGCGGAGCCTAACCACACATGTCATCGTGAGATCTGATTGGCTGTCAGCACTTCATCCTGGAATTGCTGGCAGCCATCTTGGGACCAATATAAATGATAGTACCCCATTGAAATGCATTGTAGTGAATCGAAGATTGTGAGGGTTAGCAAAAGGAGAACTATAAAGGGTGATAACAGACTTTAGTTACATTAGAATTCATTTGTTGATGGTACCATACTAATTTCAGGAATTGTGGTGTGTTCCAAGGTGATTTTACCCTGTGAAAAACCTTCTGCTGGGATATCATGAATCATGTTTGAGAGAAAACTATTTTCACATGCTTGTCCCATACAGTTTTGGAAGGTGCTCCACAAGCTAAAATGAGAGCATATTTTCTGTAAATTCACATTATCTTTCTCAGTCATGTGAGAATGAAGTCTGACATTCTCAGTAAAACGTGTACATCCAACAAGAGCAGAGACTGTCAGTTGATTCCTTTGTGTTCTACTGCAGCTTCCCAGAGTGTTCTAAAGAACAACTAGAGTGCTAACTGCTTTACTTATGACAAAAGTATGGCACACCTGAAGCCATCTTGATTGGAATAAACTGGTAACACTTAAAACATTTAATTTAAAAAGGAACAAAATGAGGGGGTTCATTTTGTCATAGAAATTATGGTTAGTGCTGTAGAAAGAAAAATTAGGACATGTTTTAAGTGAGATCTCAAATATCTTCCTGTTATATTTCAACAGGAGCAGCCTGTCAGTTGATGCCTTTGTGTTCTACTGCAGCTTCCCAGAGTGTTCTAAAGAACAACTATAGCGCTAACAGTCTTACTTATGACAAAATTATGGCACACCTGAAGCCATCTTGATTGGAATAAACTGGTAACACTTAAAACATTTAATTTAAAAAGGAACAAAATGATGGGGTTCATTTTGTCATAGAAATTATGGTTAGTGCTGTAGAAAGAAAAATTAGGACATGTTTTAAGTGAGATCTCAAATATCTTCCTGTTATATTTCAACAGGAGCAGCCTGTCAGTTGATGCCTTTGTGTTCTACTGCAGCTTCCCAGAGTGTTCTAAAGAACAACTAGAGCGCTAACAGTCTTACTTATGACAAAAGTATGGCACACCTGAAGCCATCTTGATTGGAATAAACTGGTAACACTTAAAACATTTAATTTAAAAAGGAACAAAATGAGGGGGTTCATTTTGTCATAGAAATTATGGTTAGTGCTGTAGAAAGAAAAATTAGGACATGTTTTAAGTGAGATCTCAAATATCTTCCTGTTATATTTCAACAGGAGCAGCCTGTCAGTTGATGCCTTTGTGTTCTACTGCAGCTTCCCAGAGTGTTCTAAAGAACAACTAGAGCGCTAACAGTCTTACTTATGACAAAATTATGGCACACCTGAAGCCATCTTGATTGGAATAAACTGGTAACACTTAAAACATTTAATTTAAAAAGGAACAAAATGATGGGGTTCATTTTGTCATAGAAATTATGGTTAGTGCTGTAGAAAGAAAAATTAGGACATGTTTTAAGTGAGATCTCAAATATCTTCCTGTTATATTTCAACAGGAGCAGCCTGTCAGTTGATGCCTTTGTGTTCTACTGCAGCTTCCCAGAGTGTTCTAAAGAACAACTAGAGCGCTAACAGTCTTACTTATGACAAAAGTATGGCACACCTGAAGCCATCTTGATTGGAATAAACTGGTAACACTTAAAACATTTAATTTAAAAAGGAACAAAATGAGGGGGTTCATTTTGCCATAGAAATTATGGTTAGTGCTGCAGAAAGAAAATTTAGGGCATGTTTTAAGTGAGATCTCAAATCCTCTTCTATTTCATTAGAAAATTCTGACATGCAGACTGAAACAATCACTTTCAATACCAGCAGTAGACTTCCAGTTAACTCCCTATTGAGCAGTAGCTTTACTACAGTGATCTAATGAACAACTAGAGTGCTAACATTCTGAATGTATGGCAAATGTGTGACACATCTGAATGCCTTCTTGATGGAATCAAAGTAAAAACTGAAAGCATTTCCTACTGAGGAGACTGCAGTAAATGACGAAATTAGGAAACTTCATAACAAATAAGTCTCCCAAGATGGCCACCAGAGAAAAAAGAGCCCAAATGTAGCACAAATATCACCCAGATGTAGCCCACATATAGCCCAATGACAGAAGTGTGCAAAAACGTTTTATTTTTAGTTTTTCTGCAGTTTTATATAGTGCAAACTGGTCAGGTATTGGAGCGTTACATCTTACTTGGACCCCTTATTGCGTATTTTGCACGAAGTACATGAGATTGATCTTGCGAAACATTGAACTTTACGATTCTGTTAACCTGAAGTTGCTCTGAACCGGGCTTTGTAACACCGGTTTTTACCTACTGGTTTTAATTAATTCTCACTGTATTATATTAGGAAAGAGGATTTACTGTTTTTATGTACACTTTTATGATCTATGTTTCTAAATCAGATCAAATAAAGTTTAATGAATTCTATGGCAGGACGGAGGCGAGGATTATGCATATCTTTCCTCACTTTATTTGCATAGCAGTTCAAAGAAAACATAACACAACAATCATTAAACAAAAGACTACACAACCCATGAACCATTAGGGGGTAGTCTCCAAGGCAACTATAGTCCAATCATATCACAGTCCATCATATATAATATCGTGACGTCCCTTCCGCTTCCTCTTTCTTCACTGCTCGTCAGTTAAGTGCATTCCTTACATTCTTGGCTTAATCTGACGTTGTTGCTGTTTGTATAGCGGTTTCTTGTGCACGTTATTTGCATTATTGCCTTGGTATTGTTCCATATTCCCTGCGCAGCAGGCTCTTGCCCGAGCGCGTTCTCCCCCTCGCAGTTTCTCCCGCTGTGTGCTCTGCGCGCGGTGAGATCCTGTCAGGCGCGTCTGGTCCGAGCGAGGCAGCTCCGTCGAGCGATCCCGCTGGTCTTTACGCGCGTTTGGGAATCCGGTCACTCCTTTAGTGTCCGCTTGATTCCCGACCAACCCTCGCCTAATTTTGACACCGCTACGCGGTGATTTCCCCACACGGCCATGTTAGTGACCAGCGCCACCTGGTGGTGGTAATTGGTATTGCGCCTCAGTCTATTCTTATAACAGCTTCGGGGAAAGCCCAGCTGTTGGAGCACCAGCGAGGGGGCTGTCTTAAGGATGTTAAGGGCATTTGTTCTGTGCTCGTACCCTCTGCTATCATGTCTTCTCCAGAAGACCATTTTTACTCCTCCTACCAGGAAGTGGAGGAGGAATGGCCCCCCAACTTCTCCCTCCAGCAGTGGACCAAGCCCTCTCTCTGGCTATTTCTAGGGTGCTGGCTCCTCTTAGGGATCAGGTTCATAAGCTGGCGAAAAGCCTCCCTGGGGTGTTAAGTGACCCAGATCTGGTGGTGGCGGGTCCAAGTAGCTCCCAGATGGGGAATAAAAGGGCCGTTAAGCATAACGCGGGGCACTTGGAAGGATTTGATAAACTTACGGAGACCTTCCTCAAGAGTGCGCGAATGCTAAAACATGCATCCTGCCGGGAGGAGGAGGGGCCCGGAGAAAATTGTGACACTGTCACCACTATTGTAGAGGGAGAGGGTGTATCGGAGGACGATTTCTCCTCCGATGAGGATAAGGTCTCGGGGCGTCCCTGGCGTCCATATTCCCACTCCTCTCAGTCCCCGGTTGGGGACGGGGTCCACTCGGACATGTTCGATCCTACCCAAATTTACCATCCTAGGTCGGCAGAGTGGACACCTGACGCCAAAGTGGCAGAGTATGTGGTGGGGAAATCCATCAACCCCTTGAAAGGGAGGTCAGGAATAGGATGAGGGGAGAATGCCCCAGGCCCTCACTGAAGGGGAGGTGGCACACACGCCTGAAATTGATGAGAAACTATGTACCTTTTTCTCCAAGTATATGAGGGATCCCAAGAAAGGAATTGATAGGTCTTGGACGTGGTAGGGCCCTTGACCCAAATTATTCAATTGACGGAGCATTCCAAAGAGTCAGGATCCCCTTTGTCCACGGATATTGTGGCTGGTTGGGCGCACTACCCTAAACCCTAAAACACTACCCCTCCACTACCCAAACACCACTGCACTACCCTAAACCCTATAACACTATCCCCAGCACGACACCCTACACTACCCAAACATAACTGCACTACCCTAAACCCTAAAACACTACCACCAGCACGACTCCCTACACTACCCAAACACCACTGCACTACCCTAAACCCTAAAACACTACCCCCAGCACGACTCCCTACACTACCCAAACACCACTGCACTACACTAAACCCTAAATATACCCCCAGCATGACCTCCCACACTACACAAACACCACTGCACTAAACCCTAAAACACTACCCCCAGCACTACCCCCTACACTACCCAAACACCACTGCACTACCCTAAACCCTAATACACTAACCCCAGCATGACCCCCTACACTACCCAAACACCACTGCACTACCCTATACCCTAAAACACGACCCCCTACACTACACAAACAAGACTGCACTACCCTAAACCCTAAAACACTACCCACAGCATGACCCCCTTCACTACACAAACACCACTGCACTGCCCTAAACCCTAAAACACTACCCCAGCATTACCCCTACACTACCCAAACACCACTGCACTAACATAAACCCTAAAACACTACCCCCAGCACAACCCCTACACTACACAAACACCACTGCACTACCCTAAACCCTAAAACACTACCCCCAGCACGACTCCCTACACTACCCAAACACCACTGCACTACCCTAAACCCTAAATCTACCCCCAGCACGACCCCCTACACTACCCAAACACCACTGCACTACCCTAAACCATAAAACACTACCCCCGGCATGACCCCCTATACTACACAAGCACCACTGCACTACCCTAAACCCTAAAACACTACCACCAGAATGACCCCCTACACTACTCAAACACCACTGCACTACCCTAAACCCTAAAACACTACCCCAGCACGACCCCCTACACTACCCATACACCACTGCACTACCGTAAACCCTAAAACACTACCCCTAGCATGACCCCCTACACTACTGCACTACCCTAAGCCTAAAACACTACCCCCAGCACGACCCCCTACACTACCCAAACACCACTGCACTACCCTAAACCCTAAAACACTACCCCCACCACGACCCCCTACACCACCCAAACACCACTGCACTACCCTAAAGCCTAGAAAAGAAACCCCCACCCCATGCCCAATCCCTCTTACCTCTCACTCCTCATGGTTCCTCTCTCCTCGTGGTTCCTGCTTCACGTCATCTCTGAGGGCGGTGCACGTCGTTGTGAGGAAACGGAACAGCCTCTGTTTCCTTACAACGACATGGATCGTCTACATGTTTTAGAACGCATGGTCATTTACTATACATACCTTTACAACAATATTCGTTGTAAAGGCATGCGTGGTAAATGACCATGCGTTCTAAAAAATGCGTAGTAATGACTTCTTTATGTACAACGCATGCGTGGTAATGCATGCGTTGTAGTGGTATCACAAAGTAAAAAAGTCGTTGTAACGGCTGTTTACCGATTGAAGCTGGACCCTGTTCTTCAGTGAGACGTTTATTTGATTAATTAGGAGGAAGGAATGTGGTTTTTTTACCGAAAAGTGCATTCCCGGCTGTTGTATTGTGAAAGTGTCCGCATGGCCTGGTTTCACTTCCGGTGAGAGAGTGGAAGAGTCTGTTTGGATCTAAAGGAATTCTGTTGTTGGACGGGGCCGGCGCGACATGTCATCAGAAAACATAGCTAATGGAAAGCGTCCTCCCTGAAGTGTGGAGCAGTGCCATGAGAGATCAACGAGTGTGCGTCCCACCGCAGTATGACCGTACCGCGTGACCCATGTGCCGCCTCCAGGGTACGGGAGGCAGAAGCGGCATCGCAGGTCCTCTTGAAGACCGTTGTAGCACTAATTCTACATTTTGGTACTAGGGTATTTTAACTTCGTTGTTCCTGCCAGATACAAAGAGAAGATCCTGTGTTATTCAGTGCCCTCGTTACCTTTTTTGTGGGTTGTGGTGCTTGTCACTTCGCTGCCCCACCGGTGCACACGACTGGGCACCCCACCTCGTGTGCCATCTGCAGGGCCTCTGCCCTCGGATCACTGGTTTCGGTTTCTGGAGTGGCAACATAAACAGTTGCTCCCAAAGGACTTGCCTGAACACTTAGGTGAATATCCCCTGCACCAGCATTCCACGGAAATTCTTTCCTAGCTCTCCCACGGCAACGAGCACGTCTCCGCTCGCGACACCGTATGACGTCACCGGATCCATAAGAGGACCTCGTCGGCCTGCTGACGTCAGTTCCACCCATTTTTTCCGTGCCACCGAGGCAAACAGGGGACCGAGACATTTTCACATGTATACATAGTATAATAAATATATATATATTCACTGAAAAAACCATAGGTTTCAGGTACGTTATAGTTAGAAATTAGCATTTAAAAAACCTTTGAAATTCACTGAAAAAACCATAGGTTTTAGGCACGTTATAGTTAGAAATTAGCATTTAAAAAACCTTATAAATTCACTGAAAAAACCAGAGGTTTCAGGGGCGTTATAGTTAGTTGGACATTTCACTCGTACAAAACCATAGAAATTCCCCCGCATGGTCAGTGACATCATGAGTGATGTCACTGACCATGTCATGAGTGATGTAATATGTGACGTCATCAGCAGTGCATTGCGGGCGCGCGAGTTATAGTTAGCTGAACTAACTATAACGGGGGAATTTCTATGGTTTTGTACGAGTGAAATGTCCAACTAACTATAACGCCCCTGAAACCTATGTTTTTTTCAGTGAATATATATATATATATATATATATATATATATATATATATATATATATAACCTACTGGCTGTCGCCAGTAGGTAGTTATAGTTAGGACCTAGTTTCCATAGTAAAAGCATTTTTTTGACTTGGCTATAACTTCGGAGTCGTTTGACTAATCTGCATGAAATTCACACAAAAAAGCAAAGGTTACAGAGACATTATAGTTAGGGTCAGAATTTACTCATACCAAACCATAGAAATTCAGCCGTTATAATTAGCTGAGTTAACTATATCTCACGTCCCTGCAATGCACTGGTTATGACCTCACATATTACATCACTCATGACATGGTCAGTGATATTACTGATGACATCTCAAATGACATCACTGATGACATCAGTGATGACATCATCCAGTGACTGTGAGTGTTTTAAAAAAGTTTATGAGTGTTAAATATATATACCAAGGTGTATTGGTGAATCAGTGGGTGTATGAGTGACTGTATGGATGACTGAGTGGGTGCGTGACTAACTGTATGAATGAGTGATTAGGTGTCTCAGTGAATGTATGGGTGAGTGACTGGTTGTGTGAATTTGTGTATCTGTCTGTCAGTTGATGTCTAAGTGGGTGTATGATTGTGTTAGATGGTACGTGAATGGCTATATGGGTGATTGATTGGTTGTCTGACTATCTCTATGGCTGTCTGGGTGTCTGTGTGTGTGAGTGAGGAGGTGTGTGACTCCCTGTATGGATGAATGAATGTTTACATGGCTGTGTCTGTGATTGAATGCTTGTGTCAGTATGAGTGAGTGACTGGGTATGTGAAGGGCAGTATAGCTGAGTTACTGGGTATATGAGTGACTGTATGTGTGAGTGAGTGAATGTGAGAGCGGCTATATGGGTGAATGCATGCTTCTGTCAGTGACTGTATAGCTGAGTGACCATGTGTTGCTATTTGTATGAGTAAATAAATGGGTGTGTGTGTAACTGTTCAGGTAAGTAAGTGGCTGTGTGACTGACTGTATGGGTGAGTGTCTAGGTATGTGAGTAGTTCTATAGGTGGCTCGCTCAGTGTGTGAGTATTTGTATAGGTGTCTGAGTGGATAGGTCAATGGCTGTATTAGTGAGTGAGTGGGTATATGAGTGGCTGTATGGGTGAGTGAGTGGATGTGTGTTTAGATCTATGAATCAGTGAATGGGTGTGTAAGTACTGGTATGGCTCTGTGAATGGGTTTGTGAATGGTTGTGTGGGAGTTGCAGTGGGTGTATAAAAGATTCTATAGGGGTGTGAGCGGGTGCGTCAGAGATGCTGTGGATGATGTCATCACTGATTTTGAGATGTCATCAGTGATGTCATCAGCGATGTAACTGCCCATGTCATGAGTGATGTAATATGTGAGGTCATAAGCAGTGCATTGGGGGGGCGCAAGTTATAGTTAACTCAGCTAACCTCTACGGCTGAATTTCTATGGTTTTGCATGAGTAAAATCTGACCCTAACTATAACGTCCCTTTAACCTTTGCTTTTTTTAGTGAATTTCTAAGGTTTTTTAAATTCTGCTTGCTAACTATAACGTCCTTGTTACCTTTGTTTTATTTCAGTGAACTTCTAAGGTTTTTTAAATGTTAATTCCTAACTATAACGTCCCTGTAACCTTTGTTTTTTTGTGAATTTCTAAGGTTTTATAACTAGCAGTCATGTTTGCAGAGTGGTGGAGAAAGGGGGCTGGGCCTCCGACCAGCTCTCAGGAATTCTGCTGCGTAGGACTTACAGGAGGTACCAGGAGAGCTTCTTGGCCCCCAAGGTCCCTTTGGAGCCAAGGGGACTTTATCCCCCAACTAGTAGTGCTCCGGGAGGCACGTTTGCAGAGTGGTGGAGAAAGGGGGCGTGGCCTCTGACAACTTCTCACCAATCCTGCTGTGTGGGACTTACTGGAGGTAACAGGAGGGCTAGTTGGCCCCCAAGGACGTCCTTCGGGGCCAACTACCCCGCCTATTACCTCCAGTAAGATACATACAGCAGGATTGCTGAGATCTGATAGCAGGCCTCGCCCCCTTTCTCCACCACTCTGAAAACGCGCCTCCTTGCGCACAACTATTTGGGGTATGAAGTCCCTTTGGCTTTTGAAGGTCCATGGAGGCCAACTAGCCCTCCTGTTACCTCCAGTAAGGTCAACCCAGCTGGATTGCTGGAGGTGGTCAGAGGCCACGCCCCCTTTCTCCACCAGGCATATTTCGGCCCCAGGGACCCCATCCCCGGGGACAAGGCCTTTCATTTTTTAAAATTTGTTTTTAAAATAAAGGAAGGGGGCCGCGTGGCCTCCCTTCTTTGGGCCAATTTTGGCCCCAGGGACGCCATCCTCCATGGCCTGCACTGTATTTAAATGTTGTTTTTTATATTGGAGGGGGGCCGTGTTGCTAACATGCAGCTCCTACTGCCCAAAAGCAATTCTGCTCCGCTTTATAGAAGCGAGAGCATTTTTCATGCTCTCGCTTATATGAAACGGACCAGACTTTGTTATGGATTGGCATGAGCAGTGCTCCTGCCAAGCCATAGCAAACTGCAAAGTCCCGGGGGTGGGCATCCCGGAACATTGCTTGAGCTGGCCCTGGGGGATGGCGGTCCCCAGGGCCTCCCATCTGCTGTATAGCCCCAGAGAGGTGGTGGTCCCTGGGACCGGTGGACCGCAATTTACCCCCGTCTTTACATAATTTGTGCCCTGGAGATGTGGTAGTCCCTGGGGCTGCGTGGGGGGCTCCAAGCATTATTTTAAATATAGCCCCGGGGAGGTGGTGGTCGCCGGGGCTGCGGGGGGCACGATGCCTACCCTGCATTTCAGTACATTAGCCCCGGGGAGGTGGCGGTCACCGGGGCTCCATGGGGGGCTGGAGCCCCCTACACATTATTTTGTAATGTAGCCCCGGGGAGGTGGCGGTCCCTGGGGCAGCGGATGTGCCCCGTGGACCCCCACATTTCTGTGATTCAGCCCCAGGGAGGTGGCAGTCCCCAGGGATGCGGGGGGCCTATGCAGGCCCCCCATAATTATTATTTAAACAAAGCGCGGCAACTCGCTCTTCGTTTTTTAAAAGATTTTGGTGGGATTCGCAGATCCACTGTGACTCCTACCGAAAATGTTTAAAAAATATATGCTTTTTTGGGACCCCCTGAACATGCCTGTGGGGTCAGGGTGTTTCTACCCTGCCCCCTTTTCCTTTTTTTAATCTTTTTTCTTGTGACTCGGTTCAACGAGTCACAAGATGGCTGCCAACACTTCCTGGTTTGAAGTGTTGGCCGCCAATCAGATATCAAGCACAAAATCGAGAGGGTTCACGGATCCATAGCGGCCACAGTTGTATATCTGGGAAATTTTTAAATCTTTTAGGAACTACTGAACAGATTCACACCATTTAACAAAAAGAGTACTTTTTGGACCAAGAGTTACCTTTTTGGCAAATTTGGTGTAATTCCGTTCAGCAGTTCCGGCTGTAGCCATGTCTAAAGTTTCCTATGGAAATTAATATGGAGAAAAAGCGTTTTGGGATCCCCCTTTTTCTCTGCCCTTGCTCGATGACTCACCCCGAAACTTTCAAAACAGCAACTGAAGCGAATGGCGTATTCGTTTTGAAAATTTCGCAAAGATTCGTCACACGGCGCCAAAGATATTGGCAAATGAAAAAATGCAATGGAAACTAGGTCGTAACTAACTATTCAAAGTGGCAGCATTCAATTTCAATGATTCCTTTGTTGCTGGCTATTATAGTTCTAATAAGTGAAAGAGGCATTGTGGGCATAGAAGTCCATCATGATTTACACAAGTTAAAGTACTGCACCAAACAGAGTTATTCATGTTTTCCCCTGTGTAGCGTCAATGACTCTTTCACCATAGCAATATGTTAAACACTCCTGGGCCCGTTAACTCAAAGGCTTCCTGTTTATGGGCTGCATCGACTCCTGAGCAGCAATTCGGGACATACTGTTCCTGGAGGCATGTCCACTTTGTGGTTAAATGGATGACGTATATGAGAGCCCATGCCTTCCAGCCTATTAATGTCTCCCAGTGTTAAGTACACAACGCATCAATTAGTATCGCAGCCCAATTATCCACAGAATTAGATCTTCTTTCCATTGCTCAGGTTGCCGGGCACTGCTGCCAAAGTTCAATCCAAGTGCAAACCGGTCTCAAGGCAGCAAGCTCTAACTGACGGGAGTGCAACGTTATTTATTTTACATACACCAATTCTGTTGGGGAATTGGTCTGCCTCTAAATGTCAGCACCAGCAGTTAGAGGACATGATAGTTGGCCACTAGGAAAAAAATAATAATCTAAATTTTTATAACAATAACAATGATTGTCTTTCATTCACTTTGGCCTTCATATATAGCATAATCCTACTAAAAATAGTAATGAAGCCCAAAGAATATACTAGACTGCAAATGTAAAGTTTCAGATTTACTACATGAACCCAAACCCCATGAACGAAAAACCCATTAATGGTCACATACGAATGGAAACCTATAAACAAATACATAACAAATAGAGTGCATCTTAATGTGCATACGTTTTATTTGCATGCTCTCTGGCTCATAAAATAAAACTGTGCCCAACAAGCCAATCAAAAACCATCTTCTTTATGTACTCCTGTGCAACAAAATGGAAAAGTGACCTAGCAGTAAACTACTCAGAATACTCTATGGATTACTTCATAATTGGCCATTAGGGAAAAAAAATCTCAATTTTTTATAACAATGAATGGCTTTCATTAACTTTGAGCTTGGTATTTAGCGCAATCCTACTAAAAGTAGCAAGAAAGTCCAGAAAATAAATTAGACTGCATGTAGAATTACTATACTACATGAACAACTAAAAGACAAATTTATGGTCACATGATTATGCAAGCCTATAAACAAATAAAGAAAACGAAAAAAATCACAATAATTCTGATTGCCACACTGTTATTATAGTTAGCAATCCCAACTATAGTAATTCCTCTAATATTAGCTCCCTAAAACCTTTTCACCTGTTTGACGAACCACCACAAAACTTTCCAGACCTATAGCATTTTCTACATTTTAGATGATGGACATTTTTGTGGTAATTCGTTAAGGAGGTGCAAAGATAAAAGGGGGTCCCAAAGTGTGTTTTTCCACCAATGCATTTTCCATGGACTACTGTATTTGACATAGCGAAAAAATGGCTGAATGGATTTACATAAAATTTGGCAGGATTATACATTATGGTACGAAGAGAGGATGCTTTTTGGGTACTGCAGTTCAGTAGGGTAAGTATTTGTTAAGTTATAAGGCATCTAAACTTAATGATATCTGTCAACGTAGTACTTTCGCAAAAGTTCACAAAATTCTGTGAAACTACCATGGTACTTGGCCAGAAACATATAAAAAATATATATTAAAAAAATAAATACATTTCCCTAACTATTACCACTTTAATAAAGTGATAATAGGGAGGGACTACTACTTACCTGTATCTAAGGTCCTAACACTGAACACAGTCAAAGTGTAGTAAAATCAAAATGGCTGCCTTGCCATTCTCTAAAAACAACCATTTCCCAATTATATACTGGCTTGTCATTGCCATGTACCACAGTATACTGCAAAGTTATCACGGTATATCATGGCCCAAAATATAACTAAAGCCTAGCTATATTATTGGATTGCTGTACCCTTGCATCACTCATAGTGTTGCATGGGCAATGCAATCCTTAAGTCAGATTTACAAAGGAATGTAAGGCCACCATGCGTGGCCCTGCATTGATTGGTAAATCTGGAGGAGCGCAAGGCAGCACAATTCGTTGTTTTGCATTACTCTGCATACAATAATCTACATTGCTGCTAAATTTCACTAACATCTGTATGCCATGCCACTGTAGCCACTCCACTATATGCTATTCCATTCTACGCCACTCCACTTTATGCCTATCCACTGTATGGGACTCCACTGTACGCCACTCCACTCTACGCTATTACACTGTACACCACTCCAGTCTATGTCACACCACTGTACGCCACTACAATAGACGCTACTCCACTTTCTGCTATTCCTCTCTACACTATTCTACTGTACGCCACTCCACTCTCCTATATTCCACTGTATACCACTCCACCCTACAGCACTCCACTATATGCTGTTCCACTGTATGCCACTCCACTGTACACTCCTTCACTTTACACCACTCCAGTGTATGGCTCACCACTGTATGCTATTACACTCCAGTCTATACCACTCCATTATACGCCACTCCACTGTTCGCTACTGCACTATACACAATTACACTCTACACCACTCCACTGTACAACACTTTGCTCTATGCCACTCCACTCTATGCTACTCCACTGTACACAACTCCACTCTACGCCAGTCCTCTCTGCGCTATTACACTGTATGCAACTCCACTCTACGCCTCTTCAGAGTACGCCACTCCACTGTGTGTCACTCTGCAATATTCTGCTCCAGTGTATGCTATTCCACTCTACGCCATATCACTGTATGCCACTCCACTCTATGCTATTTCACTGCATGCCACTCCACTCTATGCTACTCCACTCTGCCCCACTCCAGTGTATGCCACTCCACTCTTCCCCACTTCATTCTACGCTATTCTTTTGGACGTCCCTGCATTGTATGCTATTACACTGTACCCTATTCCAGTGAATGCCACTTCAATCTACACTACTTCACTGTATTCCACTGCACTGCATGCTACTGCACTATATGCTAGTCCAGTCTGTGCCACTCTACTGTACACCATTTCACTGTACGCTATTTCACTATATGCCACTTCATTATATGCTGCACCACTCTATGCCACTCCAGGTCACACTACTCCACTCTACGCCACTCCATTCTACGCTAGTCCATTGGACGCCACTCCACTCTGCACCACTCCACTGTATGCTATTTCACTCTACCCCACTCCACTGTACACTACTCCAGTCCACAACACTACCCTGCACACCACTCCACTCTACGCTAATCTACTCTACGCTATTTTACTCTACACTAAACTACTCTACACCACTCCACTGTACTCTACTCTGTGCTATTCCACTGTATGCCACACCATTCTATGCTATTACACCTACATACACTATATACAACTTCAATCTTTGCTCCTCTACCGTTTGGTAATCAACTCTACCACACTCCACTGTATGCCTTACACTCTATCCTACCCCACAATACACCCCTCCAGTCTAAACCATTTAACTGTATGCCACTCCACTGTGCACTATCACACTATACAGGATTACACTTTGTCACTCCTTTGTATGCTACTGCACTTTATGCTATTACACTCAACGTCACTACACTGTATGCGACTCCAGTCTACGCTACTCCACTCTACGCTATTCCACTTTATGCCACTCTATTGTACGCTACTCCACTCTATGCCACTAGTGTACTCTCCTCCACTCTATATAACTCCAATCTACAAAACTCTACTCCACTGTGTGTTACTCTATTAGACTGTACGCCACTCTATCCCTGTACAATGCCCTGTTCAAATTTTCCCTCAACTCTATATCTGTACACTCTATTGTACAACACTCTTCTCCACTCTACGACCGTTTCCATCACTGTATGGTACAGCACTCCACTCCACTCTACTGCATGAGATGCCACTCCAATTTATAACAGTTTCCTTGACTCTACTCTACACCACTTCAATGTATGCCACCCCACTCTATGCTAATCCACTGTACCCTACTTCACTCTACGCCACACCACTGTACACCACTCTACTCTATGGTATTCCACTCTATGCTGCTCCACTCTTCTACGCTCCACTATATAGTATTACACTGTATGCTATTCAACTGTATGCTACTCCACTTTATGGTAATCTTCTCTACTACGTCACTACAGTGTATGCCTCTCCACTCTACGCCACTCCATTGCATTGGACTCTCCCCCACACTATATTACTCCTTCTTTAAAAGTCTACCACTCTTCATGGCACTCTATGACATTCTACTCCACTGTATCCCCGTACCCTCCACTGTCCAACTCTATACTCTATGCCTGTACACTCCAATGTACAACACTCTGTTCAGTATACAATACTTTTCTATACGACACACCACTCCACACTACTGTACAAGACCCCACTCCAATTTATAACAGTTTACTACCTAAGCTACACAAGTCCATTCCACTCCATGCCACTCTACTCTATGACACAACAATACACTCTATTGTACTTTACTCCACACTACGTTAAACCACTCCACTCGTCACTACTACACTGTACTAGACTTTACCTTACTCTACGATACTATACAACAATCCACTCTACGCAGCCCCACTGTTTCATACACTACTGTACTCTGTGCAACTCCACTCTACAGCTCCCTACTACACTGCATGCCGCTCTCCGACACTTTACTGCTGTCTATACCCCTTCACTCCACACACTCTACTCCACTCTATGAAAGTCTATGACACCCTACTCTACTGGTCAACGTGCCATTCCACTTTACAACTCGCCGCAACAGTCTACGACACTTGACCATGCCACTACACTTTATAACACTTTACTACACTGTTACTATACACTACTACACTCTACTCTACTCCACTGGATTCCGATCTACAATACTCCAGTCTATGACAATAGACTTTACAACTCTCTCCTCCACTGTACTTTACGACGCTCCACATAACAACTCTCCACTTGCGACACTGGACTCTACGATTTGTAACACATTTTTATTAAAAATAAAAAAATTGAAATTCAATGAATGGTAGAGTAGCGAGTTATAGCTAGTGTTGTCTGTTTAGCGAGCTGAAAAGTGTGTGTAACAAGGTCCACTACCTATAATAATTTGAAGGTGGTAAATGAAAGTCATAACTATATATTTAGAAATTTTAAAGTTTTAAAGTTTGTGTATTTTAAACTTGGTTTGTGTAGGGAAAATAAGTTTTCCTAACGATAACTAAGCTTTAACTTTCATTTTTTCATTGAATAAATTCAAATTCAAACATTATTTTGGCAGTTTGAGCCATCAAAGCTTCACAAAATAGTTAAAAGCATTAAACATAGAATTACATGTAAAAACAATAAAGCAATGTAAGTTTACAAATTTACATTAGGCGTAAAACCCTAGCGTTCTTTTAAAATCAAAATGGGAGGGCAGATTTCATTCTAGTGGCTTAATTTGGGCACAAAGCATTTCTATTTGTAAAGAAGTTCATGCAAAGGAGCAAAGTGCACAGTGTGAGATGTAAAGTGCGTAATTGTGCATACTGGAACCTCAATAGACAACAGTTAGACAACAGTCACAGCACAACTAATAAAATATAATTTTCAATTTGTTCCTGTAAACAAGTGTATCCTTGAGCACTGACGAGCAATAACCAATAATCACACAACATACAGCACAACCAAACACTTCAATGAATATCATGCAGGTGACTGGAAGTTGAGCAAATTCTTTGGCCGGGACACTGTACCTAAGCACCCGAGGGGTGGAAACAGATTGGTCACTTTGAGAAGGTTGGAATCTTGTTTAATTTTAGAAGCAAAGCAGGCAGTATGACCCCTAAAGGCATGAATATGGATGAGGAGAAGCTGTACATCTGTGAAATCATGATTTGTAAAGATTGATTTCTCTGATATAAAGTTTCCTCCCCTGTGATGTGAACAGGGATTTTTAGGTAACTGTAGTTGGTTTTTAAATAAGTATAATTTTGGTGATAGTGTCTCTATGCTTGTTTATCACACAAATAACATTTTCATTTGTTTTGATTTTTCACCTTTTTATGTACACACAATCCCCTCCTGTCAGATGGTCGGTAGTCCTGAATAGAATTAAAATTGTATGATGGATATGCTGTATGGAATGGTGATCTGTGAATTTATGATGATATAGGGTAAAGTGTCTTGTGCATGATATTACATGTAAAATACGGCAACTGCAGCCTATTAATTGAATACTGTTCTCTCTCGAAATGTGTGTATGGAGCACATCAGTACTGTACCTGGATCTAGGCGTATCACAATGAGAAATCACTTTTGACCAGTTTGATTACTTTGCCAGAATAGAGGCTTTTCCCCATTGATACAGCGTTTAATGAATGAATTATTTATGCACTTTATATGGTCACTTTGTATAATTGCCCATGATAAGGGGCCGGGTTATTATTCTATAAATTTGGATACAGCAGCCTACATTGAAGTTTTATTTCCCTTCAACGGCCATTGGAAAGTATATCAATATCCCATTTGGGGTTTCCAGTACATAAATGTGCCCCGTTCCCACAGATATTGATGCACTCGAAAAATTGCAAGTGCTTTTTGTGTATTTATTTGCACTTTTAATATAATTTGTTTCATAATAGTGGCGATTTCTCTGTGGCATATGGGGGGGGTTCAGTTTTTATATTTTACGCTTTGCACTTATAGCTTGATATGTGTATCATGCTGTTGATAAGCAAAGGTCTTTCCTTCAAGTCTATAATGTTGGTGGCACTTTAAATACATGGTGATCACAACTACATGTCACGTGATCAAGACCGAGTCTGGTCGAAATGCGTTGTATTTCCTTGTTTCTGGCAAGTAAAACCTCATGAAGTAACCTCGTTGGTGTGGCACATCTTTTCCTAACCAGAGTGAGGAGAGGCTGGGAGTTGAGGAATTTATATGGTGGTGACGCCCAACACACAAGCCCCGTTCTGGAGGCTGGGCATCTCAGCGTCGCTTCTCATGTGCTCTCTCTCTCTCTCTCTCTCTCTCTATATATATATATTCACTGAAAAAACCATAGGTTTCAGGGGCGTTATAGTTAGTTGGACATTTCACTCGTACAAAACCATAGAAATTCCCCCGTTATAGTTAGTTCAGCTAACTATAACTCGCGCGCCCGCAATGCACTGCTGATGACGTCACATATTACATCACTCATGACATGGTCAGTGACATCACTCATGACATCACTGATGACATCTCAAATGACATCACTGATGACATCACTGATGACATCATCCTTGTGATAGAGTGGCAGACATCCTCTCACCCTAATATAACCTTTGATACACACACTCAAAAATACAAACTAACATTTTCAAAACAATGGACATACCAATACCAGTTACAACACACCTATTCAGTAATTCCAAGATCTACACACACATCCACTCATTCACCAACAGTCCCTATACAGTCACTCATACATGTACTCACTCATCATATGTACTCATACACCTATACATCCTGTTACACACTGCCACTCATCCATAGAGTTACTCACACACTTAGTCACACATGCAAACAAAGTATCAAACATCCATTTACTTGCATATACAGTTATACACACACTACCACACTTACTTCTACAGAAACTTACACATACTTACTCTCTTAAACAATCACTTATAGAAACACCTACTTATTTGTACAGGAACTCTTCCAATCTCTCAATCTCACATATACTCACTTATATACACCAATACTCACATATACTAGTTTAAAACATATGTAGTTACTCATAAAGACACTATTGAGATAGTCATTCACTCACTAACACACCCATACACATACTCATCCACCTATACAGTCCTGCACACATGCTGTCTTCAACACATACAAACAGTGAGACACTCATTCATGCATCTATGCACTAAGTAATACCCCCACCGAACCATACAGACACTCAGACACTCATACTGATACTCAAAAAACCAACTAATAACCCATATAGACACTCATGTAGCTACTCACCAACCCATGCAGCCACTTATACACAAAGTGAGAGACTGATACAGATATTTTCATATTTAAACATTACTCACTAACCCATGTATTCACTAAGATACACTTAGTCAGTTATACAATCAATTTTACAAAACAAAATCATCCATTTAGACACTTATATACCCATTTATTCTTCCATCGACCTTGAGATATACATATATAAAACATATTTAATTTTCAGAAAAACACTCATTCACTGGATGATGTCATCAGTGATGTCATCAGTGATGTCATTTGAGATGTCATCAGTGATGCCATGAGTGATGTCACTGACCATGTCATGAGTGATGTAATATGTGACGTCATCAGCAGTGCATTGTGAGCGCACGAGTTATAGTTAGCTGAACTAACTATAACGGGGAATTTCTATGGTTTTGTACGAGTGAAATGTCCAACTAACTATAACGCCCCTGAAACCTATGGTTTTTTCAGTGAATTTCTAAGGTTTTTAAATGCTCATTTCTAACTATAACGTGCCTGAAACCTATGGTTTTTTCAGTGAATTTCTAAGGTTTTTAAATGCTAATTTCTAACTATAACGTGCCTGAAACCTATGGTTTTTTCAGTGAATATATATATATTTATTATACTATGTATACATGTGAAAATGTCTCGGTCCCCTGTTTGCCTCGGTGACACGGAAAAAATGGGTGGAACTGACGTCAGCACGCCGACGAGGTTCTCTTATGGCTCCGATGACGTCATACGGTGTCGCGAGCGGAGCCGTGCTATTATGACGTCCTCGTTGACGTGGGAGAGCTAGGAAAGAATTTCCGTGGAATGCTGGTGCAGGGGATATTCACCTAAGTGTTCAGGCTAGTCCTTTGGGAGCAACTGTTTATGTTGCCACACCAGAAACCGAAACCAGTGATCCGAGGGCAGAGGCCCTGCAGATGGCACAGGAGGTGGGGTGCCCAGTCGTGTGCACCGGTGGGGCAGCAAAGTGACAAGCACTACAACCCACAAAAAAGGTAACGAGGGCACTGAATAACACAGGATCTTCTCTTTGTATCTGGCAGGAACAACGAAGTTAAAATGCCCTAGTACCAAAATGTAGAATTAGTGCTACAACGGTCTTCAAGAGGACCTGCGATGCCGCTTCTGCCTCCCGTACCCTGGAGGTGGCACATGGGTCACGCGGTACGGTCATACTGCGGTGGGACGCACACTCGTTGACCTCTCATGGCACTGCTCCACACTTCAGGGAGGACGCTTTCCATTAGCTATGTTTTCTGATGACATGTCGCGCCGGCCCCGTCCAACAACAGAACTCCTTTAGATCCAAACAGACTCTTCCACTCTCTCACCGGAAGTGAAACCAGGCCACGCGGACACTTTCACAATACAACAGCCGGGAATGCACTTTTCGGTAAAAAAACACATTCCTTCCTCCTAATTAATCAAATAAACGTCTCACTGAAGAACAGGGGCCAGCTTCGATCGGTAAACAACCGTTACAACGACTTTTTACTTTGCGATACCATTACAACGCATGCATTACCACGCATGCGTTGTACATCACGAAGTCATTACTACGCATTTTTAGAACGCATGGTCATTTACCACGCATGCCTTTACAACAAATTTTGTTGTAAAGGTATGTATGGTAAATGACCATGCGTTCTAAAAAACATGTAGACGATCCATGTCGTTGTAAGGAAACAGAGGCTGTTCCGTTTCCTCACAACAATGTGCACCGCCCCTCAGAGACAACGTGAAGCAGGAACCACGAGGAGAGAGGAACCACGAGGAGTGATTGGGCATGGGGTGGGGGTTTCTTTTCTAGGGTTTAGGGTAGTGCAGTGGTGTTTGGGTGGTGTAGGGGGTCGTGCTGGGGGTAGTGTTTTAGGGTTTAGGGTAGTGCAGTGGTGTTTGGGTAGTGTAGGGGGTCGTGCTGGGGGTAGTGTTTTAGGGTTTAGGGTAGTGAGTGGTGTAGGGGGTCGGGCTCGGGGTAGTGTTTTAGGCTTTAGGATAGTGCAGTGGTGTATGGGTAGTGTAGGGGGTCGTGCTGGGTTAGTGTTTTAGGGTTTAGGGTAGTGCAGTGGTGTTTGAGTAGTGTAGGGGGTCATGCTGGTGGTAGTGTTTTAGGGTTTAGGGTAGTGCAGTGGTGTTTGTGTAGTGTAGGGGGTCATGCTGGGGGTAGTGTTTTATGGTTTAGGGTAGTGCAGTGGTGTTTGTGTAGTGTAGGGGGTCGTGCTGGGGGTCGATTTAGGGTTTAGGGTAGTGCAGTGGTGTTTGTGTAGTGTAGGGAGTCATGCTGGGGGTAGTGTTTTAGGGTTTAGGGTAGTGCAGTGGTGTTTGTGTAGTGTAGGGGGTTGTGCTGGGGGTAGTGTTTTAGGGTTTATGTTAGTTCAGTGGTGTTTGAGTAGTGTAGGGGGTAGTGCTGGGGTAGTGTTTTAGGGTTTAGTGTAGTGCAGTGGTGTTTGTGTAGTGTAGGGGGTAGTGCTGGGGGTAGTGTTTTAAGGTTTAGGGTAGTGCAGTGGTGTTTGGGTAGTGTAGGGGTTCATGCTGGGGGTAGTGTTTTAGGGTTTAGGGTATGGCAGTGGTGTTTTTGTAGTGTAGGGGGTCGTGCTGGGGGTCGATTTAGGGTTTAGGGTAGTGCAGTGGTGTTTGTGTTGAGAGGGGGTCGTGCTGGGGGTAGTGTTTTAGGGTTTAGAGTAATGCAGTGGTGTTTGTATAGTGTAGGGGGGTTTAGGGTAGTGCAGTGGTGTTTGTGTAGTGTAGGGGGTCTCGCTGGGGGTTGTGTTTTAGGGTTTAGGGTAGGGCAGTGGTGTTTGTGTAGTGTAGGGGGTAGTGTTTTAGGGTTTAGGGTAGTGCAGTGGTGTTTGTGTAGTGTAGGGGGTCATGCTGTGGGTAGTGTTTTAGGGTTTAGGGTAGTGCAGTTGTGTTTGTGTAATGTACGGGGTCGTGTTTTAGGGTATAGGGTAGTGCAGTGGTGTTTGGGTAGTGTAGGGGGTCATGCTGGGGTTAGTGTTTTAGGGTTTAGGGTAGTGCAGTGGTGTTTGGGTAGTGTAGGGGGTCGTGCTGGGGGTAGTGTTTTAGGGTTTAGGGTAGTGCAGTGGTGTTTGTGTAGTGTGGGAGGTCATGCTGGGGGTAGATTTAGGGTTTAGTGTAGTGCAGTGGTGTTTAGGTAGTGTAGGGAGTCGTGCTGGGGGTAGTGTTTTAGGGTTTAGGGTAGTCCAGTGGTGTTTGTGTAGTGTAGGGAGTCGTGCTGGGGGTAGTGTTTTAGGGTTTAGGGTAGTGCAGTGGTGTTTGGGTAGTGTAGGGGTCGTGCTGGGGTAGTGTTTTAGGGTTTAGGATAGTGCAGTGGTGTTTGTGTAGTGTAGGGGGTCATGCTGGGGGTAGTGTTTTAGGGTTTAGGGTAGTGCAATGGTGTTTGTGTAGTGTAGGGGTAGTGTTTTAGGGTTTAGGGTAGTGCACTGGTGTTTGTGTACTGTAGGGGGTCGTGCTGGGTTCTAGTGTTTTAGGGTTTAGGGTAGTGCAGTGGTATTTGTGTAGTGTAGGGGGTAGATTTAGGGTTTAGGGTAGTGCAGTGGTGTTTGGGTAGTGTAGGGGGTCGTGCTGGGGGTAGTGTTTTAGGGTTTAGGGTAGTGCAGTGGTGTTTGGGTAGTGTAGGGGTCAACCAACATGAATTTGTCCTTGTGTGATGTAACCAATGCTCATGTAAAGCACTCCAATACCTGACCAGTCTGCACTATATAAAACTGCAAAAAACCAAAAAATAAAAAGTGTTTTGCACACTTCTGTTATTGGGCTATACGTGGGCTACCTCTGGGTGATATTTGTGCTACATTTGGGCTCTTTTTTCTCTGGTGGCCATCTTGGGAGACTTATTTGTTATGAAGTTTCCTAATTTCCTCATTTACTACAGTCTCCTCAGTAGGAAATGCTTTCAGTTTTTACTTTGATTCCATCAAGAAGGCATTCAGATGTGTCACACATTTGCCATAAATTCAGAATGTTAGCACTCTAGTTGTTCATTAGATCAATGTAGTAAAGCTACTGCTCACCAAGGAGTTAACTGGAAGTCTACTGCTGGTATTGAAAGTGATTGTTTCAGTCTGCATGTCAGAATTTTCTATTGAAATAGAAGAGGATTTGAGATCTCACTTAAAACATGCCCTAAATTTTCTTTTTGCAGCACTAACCATAATTTCTATGGCAAAATGAACCCCCTCATTTTGTTCCTTTTTAAATTAAATGTTTTAAGTGTTACCAGTTTATTCCAATCAAGATGGCTTCAGGTGTGCCATACTTTTGTCATAAGTAAGACTGTTAGCGCTCTAGTTGTTCTTTAGAACACTCTGGGAAGCTGCAGTAGAACACAAAGGCATCAACTGACATGCATTGTAGTGAATCGAAGATTTTGAGGGTTACCAAAAGGAGAACTATAAAGGGTGATAACAGACTTTAGTTACATTAGAATTCATTTGTTGATGGTACCATACTAATTTCAGGAATTGTGGTGTGTTCTAAGGTGATTTTACCCTGTGAAAAACCTTCTGCTGGGATATCATGAATCATGTTTGAGAGAAAACTATTTTCACATGCTTGTCCCATACAGTTTTGGAAGGTGCTCCAGAAGCTAAAATGAGAGCATATTTTCTGTAAATTCACATTATCTTTCTCAGTCATGTGAGAATGAAGTCTGACATTCTCAGTAAAACGTGTACATCCAACAAGGGCAGAGACTGTCAGTTGATTCCTTTGTGTTCTACTGCAGCTTCCCAGAGTGTTCTAAAGAACAACTAGAGTGCTAACAGCCTTACTTATGACAAAAGTATGGCACACCTGAAGCCATCTTGATTGGAATAAACTGGTAACACTTAAAACATTTAATTTAAAAAGGAACAAAATGATGGGGTTCATTTTGTCATAGAAATTATGGTTAGTGCTGTAGAAAGAAAAATTAGGACATCTTTCAAGTGTGATCTCAAATATCTTCCTGTTATATTTCAACAGGAGCAGCCTGTCAGTTGATGCCTTTGTGTTCTACTGTAGCTTCCCAGAGTGTTCTAAAGAACAACTAGAGCGCTAACAGTCTTACTTATGACAAAATTATGGCACACCTGAAGCCATCTTGATTGGAATAAACTGGTAACTCTTAAAACATTTAATTTAAAAAGGAACAAAATGAGGGGGTTCATTTTGTCATAGAAATTATGGTTAGTGCTGTAGAAAGAAAAATTAGGACATGTTTTAAGTGAGATCTCAAATATCTTCCTGTTATATTTCAACAGGAGCAGCCTGTCAGTTGATGCCTTTCTGTTCTACTGCAGCTTCCCAGAGTGCTCTAAAGAACAACTAGAGAGCTAACAGTCTTACTTATGACAAAAGTATGGCACACCTGAAGCCATCTTGATTGGAATAAACTGGTAACACTTAAAACATTTAATTTAAAAAGGAACAAAATGAGGGGGTTCATTTTGCCATAGAAATTATGGTTAGTGCTGTAGAAAGAAAAATTAGGACATGTTTTAAGTGAGATCTCAAATATCTTCCTGTTATATTTCAACAGGAGCAGCCTGTCAGTTGATGCCTTTGTGTTCTACTGCAGCTTCCCAGAGTGTTCTAAAGAACAACTAGAGTGCTAACAGCCTTACTTATGACAAAAGTATGGCACACCTGAAGCCATCTTGATTGGAATAAACTGGTAACACTTAAAACATTTAACTTAAAAAGGAACAAAATGATGGGTTTCATTTTGTCATAGAAATTATGGTTAGTGCTGTAGAAAGAAAAATTAGGACATGTTTCAAGTGTGATCTCAAATATCTTCCTGTTATATTTCAACAGGAGCAGCCTGTCAGTTGATGCCTTTGTGTTCTACTGCAGCTTCCCAGAGTGTTCTAAAGAACAACTAGAGCGCTAACAGTCTTACTTATGACAAAAGTATGGGACACCTGAAGCCATCTTGACTGGAATAAACTGGTAACACTTAAAACATTTAATTTAAAAAGGAACAAAATGAGGGGGTTCATTTTGCCATAGAAATTATGGTTAGTGCTGCAGAAAGAAAATTTAGGGCATGTTTTAAGTGAGATCTCAAATCCTCTTCTATTTCATTAGAAAATTCTGACATGCAGAGTGAAACAATCACTTTCAATACCAGCAGTAGACTTCCAGTTAACTCCCTGGTGAGCAGTAGCTTTACTACAGTGATCTAATGAACAACTAGAGTGCTAACATTCTGAATTTATGGCAAATGTGTGACACATCTGAATGCCTTCTTGATGGAATCAAAGTAAAAAACTGAAAGCATTTCCTACTGAGGAGACTGCAGTAAATGACGAATTTAGGAAACTTCATAACAAATAAGTCTCCCAAGATGGCCACCAGAGAAAAAAGAGCCCAAATGTAGCACAAATATCACCCAGATGTAGCCCACATATAGCCCAATGACAGAAGTGTGCAAAACACTTTTTATTTTTAGTTTTTCTGCAGTTTTATATAGTGCAAACTGGTCAGGTATTGGAGCGTTACATCTTACTTGGACGCCTTATTGCGTATTTTGCACGAAGTACATGAGATTGATCTTGCGAAACATTGAACTTTACGATTCTGTTAACCTGAACCGGGCTTTGTAACACCCGTTTTTACCTACTGGTTTTAATTAATTCTCACTGTATTGTATTAGGAAAGAGGATTTACTGTTTTTATGTACACTTTTATGATCTATGTTTCTAAATCAGATCAAATAAAGTTTAATGAATTCTATGGCAGGACGGAGGGGAGGATTATGCATATCTTTCCTCACTTTATTTGCATAGCAGTTCAAAGAAAACGTAACACAACAATCATTAAACAAAAGACTACACAACCCATGAACCATTAGGGGGTAGTCTCCAAGGCAACTATAGTCCAATCATATCACAGTCCATCGTATATAATATCGTGACGTCCCTTCCGCTTCCTCTTTCTTCACTGCTCGTCAGTTAAGTGCATTCCTTACATTCTTGGCTTAATCTGACGTTGTTGCTGTTTGTATAGCGGTTTCTTGTGCACGTTATTAGCATTATTGCCTTGGTATTGTTTCATATTCCCTGTGCAGCATGCTCTTGCCCGAGCGCGTTCTCCCCCTCGCAGTTTCTCCCGCTGTGTGCTCTGCGCGCGGTGAGATCCTGTCAGGCGCGTCTGGTCCGAGCGAGGCAGCTCCGTCGAGCGCTCTCGCTGGTCTTTACGCGCGTTTGGGAATCCGGTCACTCCTTTAGTGTCCGCTTGATTACCGACCAACCCTCGCCTAATTTTGACACCGCTACGCGGTGATTTCCCCACACGGCCACGTTAGTGACCAGCGCCACCTGGTGGTGGTAATTGGTATTGCGCCTCAGTCTATTCTTATAACAGCTTCGGGGAAAGCCCAGCTGTTGGGGCACCGGCGAGGGGGCCTGTCTTAAGGATTTTAAGGGCATTTGTTCTGTGCTCACACCCTCTGCTATCATGTCTTCTCCAGAAGACCATTTTTACTCCTCCTACCAGGAAGTGGAGGAGGAATGGCCCCCCAACTTCTCCCTCCAGCAGTGGACCAAGCCCTCTCTCTGGCTATTTCTAGGGCGCTGGCTCCTCTTAGGGATCAGGTTGATAAGCTGGCGAAAAGCATCCCTGGGGTGTTCAGTGACCCAGATCTGGTGGTGGCGGGTCCAAGTAGCTCCCAGATGGGGAATAAAAGGGCCGTTAAGCATAACGCGGGGCACTTGGAAGGATTTGATAAACTTACAGAGACCTTCCTCAAGAGTGCGCGAACGCTAAAACATGCACCCTGCCGGGAGGAGGAGGGCCCAGAGAAAATTGCGACACTGTCACCACTATTGTAGACCCCGACGGCGGGTTTCCCTTAGAGGGAGAGGGTGTATCGGAGGACGATTTCTCCTCCGATGAGGATAAGGACTCGGGGCATCCCTGGCGTCCAGAGTCCCACTCCTCTCAGTCCCCGGTTGGGGACGGGGTCCACTCGGACATGTTCGAGCCTACCCAAATTTACCATCCCAGGTCGGCAGAGTGGACACCTGACGCCAAAGTGGCAGAGTATGTGGTGGGGAAAATCCATCAACCCCTTGAAAGGGAGGTCACAAATAGGATGAGGGGAGAATGCCCCATGCCCTCACTGAAGGGGAAGGTGGCACACACGCCTGAAATTGATGAGAAACTATGTACCTTTTTCTCCAAGAATATGAGTGATCCCAAGAAAGGAATTGATAGGTCTTGGACGTGGTAGGGCCCTTGACCCAAATTATTCAATTGACGGGGCATTCCAAAGAGTCAGGATCCCCTTTGTCCACGGATATTGTGGCTGGTTGGGCGCACTACCCTAAACCCTAAAACACTACCCCCTCCACTACCCAAACACCATTGCACTACCCTAAACCCTAAAACACTACCCCCAGCACGACACCCTACACTACCCAAACATAGCTGCACTACCCTAAACCCTAAAACACTACCACCAGCACGACTCCCTACACTACCCTTACACCACTGCACTACCCTAAACCCTAAAACACTACCCCCAGCACGACTCACTACACTACCCAAACACCACTGCACAACACTAAACCCTAAATATACCCCCAGCATGACCTCCCACACTACACAAACACCACTGCACTACCCTTAACCCTAAAACACTACCCCCAGCACGACCCCCTACACTACCCAAACACCACTGCACTACCCTAA
This sequence comes from Calotriton arnoldi, assembly GCA_963921515.1. Classification (NCBI taxonomy): domain Eukaryota; kingdom Metazoa; phylum Chordata; class Amphibia; order Caudata; family Salamandridae; genus Calotriton; species Calotriton arnoldi. The sequence goes on from CAWUFW010000933.1 coordinate 2,646,137, forward strand.
ACCCTAAAACACTAACCCCAGCATGACCCCCTACACTACCCAAACACAACTGCACTACCCTATACCCTAAAACATGACCCCCTACACTACACAAACACGACTGCACTACCCTAAACCCTAAAACACTACCCACAGCATGACCCCCTTCACTACACAAACACCACTGCACTGCCCTAAACCCTAAAACACTACCCCAGCACTACCCCCTACACTACCCAAACACCACTGCACTAACATAAACCCTAAAACACTACCCCCAGCACAACCCCCTACACTACACAAACACCACTGCACTACCCTAAACCCTAAAACACTACCCCCAGCACGACTCCCTACACTACCCAAACACCACTGCACTACCCTACACCCTAAATCTATCCCCAGCATGACCCCCTACACTACCCAAACACCACTGCACTACCCTAAACCATAAAACACTACCCCCAGCATGACCCCCTACACTACACAAACACCACTGCACTACCCTAAACCCTGAAACACTACCACCAGCATGACCCCCTACACTACTCAAACACCACTGCACTACCCTAAACCCTAAAACACTACCCCAGCATGACCCCCTACACTACTCAAATACCACTGCACTACCTTAAACCCTAAAACACTACCCCCAGCATGACCCCCTACACTACTGCACTACCCTAAACCCTAAAACACTACCCCCAGCACGACCCCCTACAGTACCCAAACACCACTGCACTACCCTAAAACACTACCCCCAGCACGACCCACTACACCACCCAAACACCACTGCACTACCCTAAACCCTAGAAAAGAAACCCCCACCCCATGCCCAATCCCCCTTACCTCTCACTCCTCATGGTTCCTCTCTCCTCGTGGTTCCTGCTTCACGTCATCTCTGAGGGGCGGTGCACGTCGTTGTGAGGAAACGAAACAGCCTCTGTTTCCTTACAACGACATGGATCGTCTACATGTTTTTTAGAACGCATGGTCATTTACCATACATACCTTTACAACAAAATTCGTTGTAAAGGCATGCGTGCTAAATGACCATGCGTTCTAAAAAAATGCGTAGTAATGACTTCGTGATGTACAACACATGCGTGGTAATGCATGCGTTGTAATGGTATCGCAAAGTAAAAAAGTCGTTGTAACGGCTGTTTACCGATCGAAGCTGGCCCCTGTTCTTCAGTGAGACGTTTATTTGATTAATTAGGAGGAAGGAATGTGTTTTTTTTACCGAAAAGTGCATTCCCGGCTGTTGTATTGTGAAAGTGTCCGCGTGGCCTGGTTTCACTTCCGGTGAGAGAGTGGAAGAGTCTGTTTGGATCTAAAGGAGTTCTGTTGTTGGACGGGGCCGGCGCGACATGTCATCAGAAAACATAGCTAATGGAAAGCGTCCTCCCTGAAGTGTGGAGCAGTGCCATGAGAGGTCAACGAGTGTGCATCCCACCGCAGTATGATCGTACCGCGTGACCCATGTGCCACCTCCAGGGTACGTGAGGCAGAAGCGGCATCGCAGGTCCTCTTGAAGACCGTTGTAGCACTAATTCTACATTTTGGTACTAGGGCATTTTAACTTCGTTGTTCCTGCCAGATACAAAGAGAAGATCCTGTGTTATTCAGTGCCCTCGTTACCTTTTTTGTGGGTTGTGGTGCTTGTCACTTCGCTGCCCCACCGGTGCACATGACTGGGCACCCCACCTCGTGTGCCATCTGCAGGGCCTCTGCCCTCGGATCACTGGTTTCGGTTTCTGGTGTGGCAACATAAACAGTTGCTCCCAAAGGACTAGCCTGAACACTTAGGTGAATATCCCCTGCACCAGCATTCCACGGAAATTCTTTCCTAGCTCTCCCACGTCAACGAGCACGGCTCCGCTCGCGACACCGTATGACGTCATCGGAGCCATAAGAGGACCTCGTCGGCGTGCTGACGTCAGTTCCACCCATTTTTTCCGTGCCACCGAGGCAAACAGGGGACCGAGACATTTTCACATGTATACATAGTATAATAAATATATATATATTCACTGAAAAAACCATAGGTTTCAGGCACGTTATAGTTAGAAATTAGCATTTAAAAAACCTTAGAAATTCACTGAAAAAACCATAGGTTTCAGGCACGTTATAGTTAGAAATTAGCATTTAAAAAACCTTAGAAATTCACTGAAAAAACCATAGGTTTCAGGGGCGTTATAATTAGTTGGACATTTCACTCGTACAAAACCATAGAAATTCCCCGTTATAGTTAGTTCAGCTAACTATAACTCGCGCGCCCGCAATGCACTGCTGATGACGTCACATATTACATCACTCATGACATGGTCAGAGACATCACTCATGACATCACTGATGACATCTCAAATGACATCACTGATGACATCACTGATGACATCATCCAGTGAATGTATGTTTTTCTGAAAATCAAATATGTTTTATATATGTATATCTCAAGGTCGATGGAAGAATAAATGGGTATATAAGTGTCTAAATGGATGATTTTTTTGTAAAATTGATTGTATAACTGACTAAGTGTATCTTAGTGAATACATGGGTTAGTGAGTAATGTTTAAATATGAAAATATCTGTATCAGTCTCTCACTTTGTGTATAAGTGGCTGCATGGGTTGGTGAGTAGCTACATGAGTGTCTATATGGGTTATTAGTTGGTTTTTGAGTATCAGTATGAGTGTCTGAGTGCCTGTATGGTTCGGTGGGGGTATTACTTAGTGCATAGATGCATGAATGAGTGACTCACTGTTTGTATGTGCTGAAGACAGCATGTGTGCAGGACTGTATAGGTGGATGAGTATGTGTATGGGTGTGTTAGTGAGTGAATGACTGTCTCAATAGTGTCTTTATGAGTAACTACATATGTTTTAAACTAGTATATGTGAGTTTTGGTGTATATAAGTGAGTATATGTGAGAGTGAGAGATTGGAAGAGTTCCTGTACAAATAAGTAGGTGTTTCTATAAGTGATTGTTTAAGAGAGTAAGTATGTGTAAGTTTCTGTAGAAGTAAGTGTGGTAGTGTGTGTATAACTGTATATGCAAATAAATGGATGTTTGATACTTTGTTTGCATGTGTGACTATGTGTGTGAGTAACTCTATGGATGAGTGGCGGTGTGTAACAGGATGTGTAGGTGTATGAGTACATATGATGAGTGAGTACATGTATGAGTGACTGTATAGGGACTGTTGGTGAATGAGTGGATGTGTGTGTAGATCTTGGAATTACTGAATAGGTGTGTTGTAACTGGTATTGGTATGTCCATTGTTTTGAAAATGTTAGTTTGTATTTTTGAGTGTGTGTATCAAAGCTTATATTAGGGTGAGAGGAGGTCTGCCACTCTATCACAAGGATGATGTCATCAGTGATGTCATCAGTGATGTCATTTGAGATGTCATCAGTGATGTCATGAGTGATGTCACTGACCATGTCATGAGTGATGTAATATGTGATGTCATCAGCAGTGCATGGTTTTTTCAGTGAATATATATATATATATATATATATTCACTGAAAAAACCATAGGTTTCAGACACGTTATAGTTACAAATTAGCATTTAAAAAACCTTTGAAATTCACTGAAAAAACCATAGGTTTTAGGGACAGTTATAGTTACTTGGACATTGCACTCGTACAAAACCCGTGAAATTCCCCCGTTATAGTTAGTTCAGCTAACTATAACTCGCGCCCCGCAATGCACTGCTGATGACGTCACATATTACATCACTCATGACATGGTCAGTGACATCACTGATGACATCACTGATGACATCTCAAATGACATCACTGATGACATCATCCAGTGACTGTGTGTTTCTGTAAAGTTTAAATATTTTTAAAATATATAGGAAAAGACGTATTGAAGAATGAGTGGGTGTCTAAGTGTCTGTATGGATGATTTAGTAGGTGCGTGACTGACTCTATAAGTGAGTGATTTAACGTATCTTACTGAATGCATGGGTTAGTGACTAAACTGGGTGTATGTCTGTATCCGTCTGTCTGTTGCTGTGTAAGTGGCTGCATGTGTTTGTGAATAGCTAAATGATTTTCTATATGAGTTATTGAATGCTTGTCTGAGTATCTGTATGGGTGCCTGAGTGTTTGTGTGGGAGGGGTGTGTGCAACTCTGTGCATAGATGTGTGAGTGGGTGATTCACTGGGTGGATGGTTTCAAGAGTGCATCTGTGATAGACTGTATGGGTGGGTAAGTGTGTGTAAGAGTGTGTTAGTGAGTGAATGTATGTCCCAGTGGTACATGTGTGAGTAACTACATATGTGAAAGGCAGTATATATGTGTGTTGGAGTATATAAATAGCTATAAGCAAGAGTGAGTGATTGTGATAGTGGCTGTATGGATGATTGTGTGCTTGTATCAGTGATTGTATAAGAGCGTAACAATGTGCTACTATTTGTATGAGTAAGTGAGCTGGTGTGTGTATAACTGTATAGGTGAGTAAATGGCAGTGTGTTTAATTATTTGCATGACTGACTAGGTGTGTGAGTATCTCTATGGATGAGTGGCGTTGTTTGAGTGTCTATATAGGAGTAAGAGTGCATATGATAGTCCTGTACTGAGTGACCGTAAGTATGAGTGACTGTACGGGTGAGTGAGTGGATGTGTGTGTGTAGACCTAAGAATCAGTGAGTGGGTATGTAGTTATTGGTGTTGGAGTGTCTATGGTTTTGCGAATGGCAGTCTGTAATTTAGAGTAGGTGTATCAAAGATTATATTAGGGTGTGAGGAGGTGCATCAGATTATCACGTGGATGATGTCATCAGTGATGTCATTTGAGATGTCATCAGTGATGTCATCAGTGATGTCACTGACCATGTCATGAGTGATGTAATATGTGACGTCATCAGCAGTGCATTGCGGGCGCGAGTTATAGTTAGCTGAACTAACTATAACGGGGAATTTCACGGGTTTTGTACGAGTGCAATGTCCAAGTAACTATAACTGTCCCTAAAACCTATGGTTTTTTCAGTGAATTTCAAAGGTTTTTTAAATGCTAATTTGTAACTATAACGTGTCTGAAACCTATGGTTTTTTCAGTGAATTTCAAAGGTTTTTTAAATGCTAATTTGTAACTATAACGTGTCTGAAACCTATGGTTTTTCAGTGAATTTCAAAGGTTTTTAAATGCTAATTTCTAACTATAACGTGCCTGAAACCTACGGTTTTTTCAGTGAATTTCAAAGGTTTTGTAAATGACAATTTTTAAAAGTATTAATTGTTATATTAATTTTTTCATACTGATTTACTACATTTTTAGAAACAATTTTTTTTACATATTTTATTTGTCAAATTACATTGTAATTACATTATACATTACATTACAAAAAATACTTTCTCAGAATGAATTACTTTAGTTTAAATACTTTGCAGATAGGCAATAGACTTTTAAGTACAGTAGTTACAGTTGTTGCAATGGGCAACACATTTTCAAACACAATGCAACATTCAGCTCAATGTGAATTTCTAGTTAAATGCAATTAGTTACTTTATGGATTACTTTTGTAACCACAGGACTGGATCCTAGATTCAGTCCTGGTACATCTCCTGTAAACAGTTGAGTAAAAGCGTTTTGGTTACAGTCGTGATTTTTAAGGAATATTATTGTATTTTAAAAGTTGACACTTTGAAACTTTTTCTCATAGAATCACCAATGTTATCCTATGGAAGGAAATTCACTTAGCAGGTAAAAACTGTTATCGTTACTTTTTCTTACTCAGTGTTGGATCCTGGATCCAGCACTGGTGCATCTCCTGTAAACAGTTGAAAGAATGCGTTTAAGTCATACAGGCGATTTTTAAGGAATATTTGTAGTTTGTGAAAATCAACACTTTGAAACTTTTTGCTGAAAACCAGTCAATGTTATCCTATGAAGGAAATTCAAGTTACCGGTAAGTACGGTTAAAATTACTTTTGAGGATCAGTACTGGGCTGAAACATGCAGCACTGAGGTCTCTCCTGATAACAGGTGAGTAAATCGGAATTCGTATTTCGGCTGATTTTAGAGGAATATTTTAAAGTTCCAAAACTCCACACTTAGAAGAATTTCCAAGTGAAACCAGTCAATGTTAGCCTATGGAAGGAAATTCAAGTTACTGGTAAGTACGGTTAAAATTACTTTTCAGGACCAGTACTGGGCTGAAAGATGCAGCACTGAGGTCTCTCCTGATAACAGGTGAGTAAATCAGAATTCGGATTTCGGCTGATTTTAGAGGAATATTTGTATGTTTCAAAAATCAACACTTAGAAGAATTTCCAAGTGAAACCAGTCAATGTTAGCCTATGAAGGAAATTCAAGTTACCGGTAAGTACGGTTAAAATTACTTTTCAGGATCAGTACTGGGCTGAAAGATGCAGCACTGAGGTCTCTCCTGATAACAGGTGAGTAAATCGGAATTCGTATTTCGGCTGATTTTAGAGGAATATTTTAAAGTTCCAAAACTCCACACTTAGAAGAATTTCCAAGTGAAACCAGTCAATGTTAGCCTATGAAGGAAATTCAAGTTACCGGTAAGTACGGTTAAAATTACTTTTCAGGATCAGTACTGGGCTGAAAGATGCAGCACTGAGGTCTCTCCTGATAACAGGTGAGTAAATCGGAATTCGTATTTCGGCTGATTTTAGAGGAATATTTTAAAGTTCCAAAACTCCACACTTAGAAGAATTTCCAAGTGAAACCAGTCAATGTTAGCCTATGAAGGAAATTCAAGTTACCGGTAAGTACAGTTAAAATTACTTTTCAGGATCAGTACTGGGCTGAAAGATGCAGCACTGAGGTCTCTCCTGATAACAGGTGAGTAAATCGGAATTCGTATTTCGGCTGATTTTAGAGGAATATTTTAAAGTTCCAAAACTCCACACTTAGAAGAATTTCCAAGTGAAACCAGTCAATGTTAGCCTATGAAGGAAATTCAAGTTACCGGTAAGTACGGTTAAAATTACTTTTCAGGATCAGTACTGGGCTGAAAGATGCAGCACTGAGGTCTCTCCTGATAACAGGTGAGTAAATCGGAATTCGTATTTCGGCTGATTTTAGAGGAATATTTTAAAGTTCCAAAACTCCACACTTAGAAGAATTTCCAAGTGAAACCAGTCAATGTTAGCCTATGAAGGAAATTCAAGTTACCGGTAAGTACGGTTAAAATTACTTTTCAGGATCAGTACTGGGCTGAAAGATGCAGCACTGAGGTCTCTCCTGATAACAGGTGAGTAAATCGGAATTCGTATTTCGGCTGATTTTAGAGGAATATTTTAAAGTTCCAAAACTCCACACTTAGAAGAATTTCCAAGTGAAACCAGTCAATGTTAGCCTATGAAGGAAATTCAAATTACCGGTAAGTACGGTTAAAATTACTTTTGAGGATCAGTACTGGGCTGAAAGATGCAGCACTGAGGTCTCTCCTGATAACAGGTGAGTAAATCGGAATTCGTATTTCGGCTGATTTTAGAGGAATATTTGCACAATGGTGAAGGGAGGGGCGGGGCCTGAGGTGACATCTTTGCAAACGCGCCCCGTGGCGCGTTTTAAGTTGGGGGATTAAGTTCCCTTGAATCCTGAGGGTCCCTAGGGGCCAACTAGACCACCAGGAACCTCCAATATGCGCCAGGGGCTGCGTTGCAGAGACGTGTAGAGAGGCCACACCCTTTTACACCTCTCTGCAACGCAGCTCTGTGGCGCTTTCTGGATGTACCTGTTGGGCTAGTTGGCCCCAGGGACCCTCAGGATTGAAGGGATTTAATTCCCCATCTTAAAACGCGCCACGGGGCCTGTTTGCACACTTGTCACCTCAAGCCCCGCCCTCCCTTCACCACTGTGCAAACGCGCCCCGTGGCGCGTTTTAAGTTGGGGGATTAAGTCCCCTTGAATCCTGAGGGTCCCCGGAGTCCAACTAGCCCACCATATACCTCCAAAAGCGCCATAGAGCTGCGTTGCAGAGAGGTGTAAAAGGGGCGTGGCCTCTGTACACCTCTCTGCAAGGCAGCCCCTGGCGCATACTGGAGGTTCCTGGTGGGCTAGTTGGCCCCCAGGGACCCCCAGTATTCAAGGGGAATTGTTCCTCTCTGCAAACGCGCCAGGGGCGCGTTTGCAGAGTGGTGAAGGAAGGGGCGGGGCCTGCGGGCCCGATCGTTTTTTTTTTTTTTAAATTTTATTTTTTTGGGGAGGGGGGCCGCGTGGCCCCCTCCCGGGCCACTACTTGCCCCGGGGACCCCATCCCCCGGGGCTGGCCCTCTCGTTGGGGACTGTGGGGGTCCCCAATCCCCCCACAGTCCCGCGGGCTCCCCGTGTCCTAGGGGAGCCGGCATTGCTTTACACATGGGGAGCTGCTAAGATGCAGCTCCCCATGTGGAAAGCAATCGGCTTTGGATATTGGAAGAGAGAGCAGGTTTCCTGCTCTCTCTTCCAATATCCAAAGCAAGTTTGCAATGACAGGACGGGAGCCGCGAGGCTCCCGTCCTGTCATTGCAAACAGCAGTGTCCCGGGGGTAGGCACCCCGGGACACTGCAGGAGCCGGCCCTGGGGGTGGTGGTCCCCAGGGCCATCAAGGGCTCCAGGAGGGGCCGCGCGGCCCCCTCCCATTCAGTGCACAGCCCCGGGAGGTGGTGGTCCCCGGGCTCTGGGGTCCAAAACGGACCCCCATTGTAATTTTTCTTAGTGCCCCGGGGAGGTGGTGGTCTCGGGCGGTGTGGGGCTGGAGCCCCCCACACAGGTTTTTAATTAAAAAAGAAGCCCCGGGGAGGTGGTGGTCCCCGGGGCTGCGGGAGGGCTCAGAGCCCTCCCGCACCATTGTACATAAAGCCCCGGGGGTGGTGGTCCCCGGGCTTGGGGGCCCTTAGAGGCCCCCACACATAAAATTAACCCCCCCAGCATGCCCCCGGGACTTGGGCCACCCGGGGCCACTACTATCGAAGCGCGGGAGACCGCGCTTCGATTTTTTCGGCAGGGTTCGCGCTCCCTGAGCGCATCCTGCCGATTTTTAAAAAAAAATTTTTTTTTTTGCCCAGGGGGTCCTTGTGGGACCCCCTGAGCAAACCTAGGGGGTCAGGGTGTTTCTACCCTCCCCCTTTGTGCGCTTTGCGCACTTGTTTCTGTCCCTCGGTTCTACCGAGGGACAAAATGGCTGCCAACATTTCCTGAATTGGAATGTTGACAGCCAGCTGACAGCCAATTAACATGCAGCTCGTGATCGGGAGGGTGCGCGAATCCTCCGTGCCCATAGATATATATGTACTTTTACTTTTTGATTTTCTCAGCAACTACTGAACGGATTTACACCATTTAACAAAAAGGGTTCTTTCTGAACCAAGAACTACCTCTTTGCCAAATTTGGTGTAATTCCGTTCAGCAGTTCGGGCTGTAGCCGTGTCTAAAGTTTCCTATGGGAAAATGCATGGGGAAAACGCGTTTTGGGACCCCCTTTTTTCTCGGCCCCCGCTTGACGTATCACCCCGAGACTTTCAGGGTAGGAGCGGACCGGAGCGCCCCACGAAGTTTGAAAATTTCGCTAAGATACGTCAACCGGCAAGAGAGTTATTTCAAATAGAATGTCGCGGATTTCCTATGGATAATAGGTTGTAACTATAACTATCTACTGGCGACCGCCAGTAGATAATATATATCACTGTTGCTCGAAATGCATCTGCTGCCAGCGAAACAAAAACGAGTGCAGACCTCCAGTAGTGCAGTATATTTTATTTTGTCAGTCTTCTGCCATTACGCGTTTCGGCCGTACAAGCGGCCTTGATCACATGACAGCGCCCAGCATGTCACCCCGCAAATTTAAAGTGCCCGTGCTAATTTATTCATAAACATAGACAAACTGATAGGATCATTCCACAAATTTTCGCTTGAATGCTTTCAATACATATAGAATAACATTTTCAATATCCATTACGCTCTCAGCATGTAAAATATTCATCATTATAGGAATATAAATATTAAGAAGACTATATAGTCCAAATGTTATAATACATCAGAATGACAGCTTAAATGCATATTGACCCGTCTTGTCATATTTCATGAATTACAATATTGTGTGAAAAAAATATATATACACAAATTTAAAAGTGCCCCCTAAAACGTGGAAATGAACTAATTGCAACAAATCCTTGTCAACAAAATTAACTTAAATAAAATACATAATGAATACATTTATCAAAAATCCCGAATTCCTCTGCTCAATATGCCTCATATTGTTTATACAATATTCATAAGTGTAAGGCTTATATTGGGCCTTTACTGGTTGGAAGTATACCACTGCTGTGCTTCAAATTTTTTCTAATTTTTCCTGGCATTAATGCCTTTTGTGCACTTCAGTGGACCATTCAAGATCCTTATCGCCTTATTTTAATAAATATATAAAGTGACATAGTGCAACAGTACTTCGGAATAAAGTGACTTGTGCCTATTAAAATTCAGCTATAGAGAAATTAGAAGTTCATATTTTTGAAAATAAATGGATGTTTGATACTTTGTTTGCATGTGTGACTATGTGTGTGAGTAACTCTATGGATGAGTGGCGGTGTGTAACAGGATGTGTAGGTGTATGAGTACATATGATGAGTGAGTACATGTATGAGTGACTGTATAGGGACTGTTGGTGAATGAGTGGATGTGTGTGTAGATCTTGGAATTACTGAATAGGTGTGTTGTAACTGGTATTGGTATGTCCATTGTTTTGAAAATGTTAGTTTGTATTTTTGAGTGTGTGTATCAAAGCTTATATTAGGGTGAGAGGAGGTCTGCCACTCTATCACAAGGATGATGTCATCAGTGATGTCATCAGTGATGTCATTTGAGATGTCATCAGTGATGTCATGAGTGATGTCACTGATCATGTCATGAGTGATGTAATATGTGATGTCATCAGCAGTGCATGGTTTTTTCAGTGAATATAAATATATATATATATATATATATATATATATTATCTACTGGCGGTCGCATACTGGTGGTAGGAATAGTTAGAAACTAGCATTTAAAAAACCTTTGAAATTCACTTAAAAAACCATAGGTTTCAGACACGTTATAGTTAGAAATTAGCATTTAAAAAACCTTTGAAATTCACTGAAAAAACCATAGGTTTTAGGGACAGTTATAGTTAGTTGGACATTTCACTCGTACAAAACCATAGAAATTCCCCCGTTATAGTTAGTTCAGCTAAATATAACTCGCGCCCCCGCAATGCACTGCTGATGACGTCACATATTACATCACTCATGACATGGTCAGTGACATCACTGATGACATCACTGATGACATCACTGATGACATCTCAAATGACATCACTGATGACATCACTGATGACATCATCCATGTGATAATTTCATGCATCTTCTCACACCCTAATATATCTTTTGAAACACACACTGTAAATTACAGACTGCCATTCTCAAAACCATACACACTCCAATACCAATAACTACATACCCACTCACTGATTCTTAGGTCTACACACACACATCTACTCACTCACCCGTACAGTCACTCAGTACAGGACTATCATATGCACTCATACACCTATATAAACACTCACACACCGCCACTCATCCATAGATGTACTCACACACCTAGTCAGTCATGCAAAAAATTAATCACACACCCATTTACTCACCTATACAGTTATACACACACCAGCTCACTTACTCATACAAATACTAGCACATTCTTACGCTCTTATACAATAACTGATACAAGCACACACTCATCCATACAGCCACTCTCACAATCACACACTCTCACTTATAGCCATTTAAATACTCTAACACACATATATACTGCCTTTTACATATGTAGTTACTCGCACATGTACCACTGAGATATACATTCACTCACTAACACACCCATACACACACTCACCCACCCAAGCAGTCCATCACAGATGCACTCTTGAAATCATGCACCCAGTGAATCACCCACTCACACATCTATGTACAGAGTTACACACACCCACCCACACAAACACTCAGGCAGCCATACAGATACTCAGAGAACCAATCAATAACCCATATAGACACTCATGTAGCTATTCGCAAATCCATGCATCCACTTACACACCAACAAACAGACGGATACAGACATTCACACAGTTTAGTCACTAACCCATGCATTCAGTAAGATACGTTTAATCACTCACTTGTAGAGTCAGTCACGCACGTACTAAATCATCCATTCAGACACTTATACACCCACTCATTCTTCAATACGCCTTTCCCTATATATATTAAACATATTTAAACTTTACAGAAACACACAGTCACTGGATGATGTCATCAGTGATGTCATCAGTGATGTCATTTGAGATGTCATCAGTGATGTCACTGACCATGTCATGAGTGATGTAATATGTGACGTCATCAGCAGTGCATTGCGGGGCGCGAGTTATAGTTAGCTGAACTAACTATAACGGGGGAATTTCTATGGTTTTGTACGAGTGAAATGTCCAACTAACTATAACTGTCCCTAAAACCTATGGTTTTTTCAGTGAATTTCAAAGGTTTTTTAAATGCTAATTTCTAACTATAACATGTCTGAAACCTATGGTTTTTTCAGTGAATATATATATATTATCCCTCACAACGATCCAAGTACAACGCACGCTCAGGAGTTAGCCAGGAACAGTTTATTCAAGGTAACGCGTTTCGACAGACTAGCTGTCTTGATCACACAAAGAATAGAATAACAGGATGCATTACATAGACGCAAAGCAACACAGAAAAAGGACTTCACATTAAATGATGTGAAAGTCGAAGGTAAACATGGGTGCCATTTTAGAAGAGTAAAAATAAAAGCATAAGCATAAGTTGAGACCGACCCTTACAATGCCAGGGGGTCTCTTTACTTTAAATCAATATGCATTTAGGTACATAGCGTATACAAATTGCAAAGGTATTTCAGAACCATAATTATGCAATGTTGAGCCAACAAGCGAGGATGCTCTGTATACATGTGTAACGGATGCGAATCAACCTAGATATATATGCATCTTGCTAACGAGCCGTCAAGCGGGTGCAGTAGCATCCTCCACAAGTATAATGAAAATATTTAAAGTGAATATGCAAATGCGAGTTCATTGTTATAGTGTATCATAGCGTATTACAACCCCAGGTTAACTCATCAACAAAATACAGTTCGTGCCAAGTTAAATGTCGAGATCTGGCCAACCTAGTACACGTACATCTATCAAAAAGTAAATCCGATGCTCCTAGTAGAGGTGCCTGGTCAATAATAAGCAGTTTTTTCACCAAAGTGGTCATACAAGCAATCACTATAGTGGTAATGCATATGATCGTGCGTAGGATGGTGCACGGTCGTTGCCTGGTCAATATTAAACAATGTTTTCACCAAAGAGGTCATACGAAAAAACAAAAATACAATCACCAAAGTGGTAATGCGTATGATGGTGCACGGTTGTTGCAAGTATTGCCACCCAACATAGGCGGGGTGCCAGAGCTCATACATGCATTGTACATATGACAAATAGCAGTTGTAAATATAATACATGACAATAGCAATCACCTTAGTGGTAATACAAGGATAATAAGATCAGGTAACCCGAGTCAAGGTCAGATATTGCAATGCAAGAAAGCGCAATAGGTAAACATAAATGTCAAATATATATAAGAATGGCCCAATAGTTTGTATGCGACACGTACGCATCCTGGAGAACACGGTGCAAATTATAAATTAACGGAACAAGGAAAATCTTATCTCAGTGATGTGTGCCCGGGAATAGGGAAGAAAATGGTAGGGAACCCGTGCAGGGAGTGTCCGTCCAAAGGCGGTGGGTCCCTTCCTTTCCTCCTGTGAAAAACAAAGAAGAAAAAGGGAGTGTGAGGTTTAAAATGAACCCATAATACTATCACAAGAAAAACACACATAGTATCATGTACATTTAAAATATTAAGTACACAGCATGGAAATGAAAACAGATCACAGGCTGGATCAATGACAGTGCATGATAGTTCAACCTTCATGTAAGTGTGTACTCAACTCCTCATCCAATTATGCCCCCCAGGGTACTTGGTCTCGAGTTCTAGTATCCATTTTGATTCGCGTTTGCGAAGCTTGAGAGCTCTATTGCCACCTCTCGGGTCAGTGTGTACTAACTCCACCATGAAGAAACTCAAGAGAGAACTGTTGGAGAGATGGAATTCCTGAAAATGCCTAGCTATAGGGTAATGGATGTCCCTGTTGTTGATGGCACGCATGTGTTCCAACCACTATTCCCTCTAAGGTGCGCGCCTGGGCGCGGGCGCACCTATGTTTTCAGTAGCGTGCATTATAAAATGTAAAGCGCGCACAGGCAACTGAGGACCTTCGCGCCGCCGCTTTTAAAATGCGTGCAGCGCGAAAACGGTCAGATTGTGTGGCTTTTTGTAAGTAATCATGTTAATCGCAGTGCCCGTCATGCGCTGCAATTAACAAGATCACTTTAACAAAGGCACACAATCTGCCCTGCTGTTGTGCCCTATTAACAAACGAAATGCAGCAAGTCTACAAGCACGTCGTGCTTGTAGACTTGCTGCATTTCGTTTGTGAATAAAGGAGCATATTGTGTTGTGGGCTCGGCTGGGCAGTGTCTGGAGTCTTATCTCCGGCACGCCCGAGTTTTCTTCTTGAGAAGAAAGAAAGGGCTGGTTTTCAGTATGGGAACGTTTCAACCTTTGCACATAACAGCTGTAACAGGCATATCTCTTCAATGTTGATTCAAACATAGTTTAGGACAGAACATAGAAGGTATGCATGTTGTGTTTATAGGTACATAATATAGTTTTTTTAAATGTCGTAGTATGTAATATCTTTTATTTATTCTAAAAATATTGTGTTTTAATAATTTTGATAAATATTAGTTATTATGGCATTATAAGGTATTAGTATTATATTATTAGTTTTTTGTATCATCTGTAATTTATAATCTGATATTTAATTGTTTTTAAATGTAATTAGAAATTTCTGATTTACTAGTGGGTTGTAAATTATTGCTTTTAATTTATAGTTAATTATTAATTTAAATGACTGTATTAATTGATAAGTAAATGAATAAATAGATAGCATAATTGCTATTTTGTTTTTTAACTAATTGTTGACTGAATAGTTTAAAATGATGTTATTTTTATTAATTGTTTTCATTGTTTTGTTTTATGTTATGTTATGTTATGTTAAGAGTGGATTTATAAAGCGCGCAGCTACTCAATAGAGTATCCCGGCGCTAGGATAGAAAGATACAGAGGCCAGGGAGGAACAACGTTCCCGAGGCAGAAGGCCATTAAACTGCATGCTGGAACAGCCAGGTTTTCAGTTGTTTCCTAAATGCCATTATACTTGAGGCTTGTCTCAGCGATAGAGGTAGCTTGTTCCAGAATCTAGCCACTTGCACTTGGAACGAGCGTCCACCACGGCGGGCTCTGAGACACTTAGGGATGACAAGTAGATGATGATGTGCTGATCTAAGGGAACGGCCGGGTATGTAGTAAGAGACTCTTCTGCGGATATACTGTGCCCCCATGCCGTGCAGAGCTTTAAAAGCAAGGACCAACGCTTTAAAGAGTATTCTGCATCGGACAGGCAGCCAGTGTAGATTCTTCAAATGGTGGGAGATCCGGTCTCTAGGACCAAGTCTCAAGACTGCTCTGGCTGCCGCGTTCTGCACAACTTGCAGTCAATCAATCAATCAATCAATCAAAATACTTTATTCGGCTTTAGGATTAAAACCATAAAAGTTACACAACTCCATATAACAGTTAAGACATATAATTCATAACAATAATGTTAAAACAAATTGTCCCCTAAAATACAGAGATATATACATCTAATAAATAAAATTATATGGGGGGAACCACTACACCAGAGGACCAAATTACATCAATATGGATAGTAATGGGGGTACCTACCAACGTTAGATGTTTACTATCTCTCCATACAAATCCTAGATCTCAGAGAGGATTTCAGAAAGCCTACTATAAAAGTCACACAGTCTAATTTCAACAGTTGTAAATAAAAAAGAGCTGGGCGGACCTGAGTAAAATTCAACTTCTTTAAAAGGGGTGTTAAAAAATATCTGCGAGGTACATCATAAAATTTACAAAAAACATAAAGTGTAGCAAATCCTGAGGAGACACTCCGTCGCAGCCACAGGATGCTAACACCTGGCCTCTGCGGCTCCCTTTTGGGACAGCTAATAACAAATGAAAATAATCCAATCCAAACCTGGTTAATAAAAACCGCTCATGGGGCGACAATGGCCACAGAAGATAAGGCTCAATAGATGGGATTGTTTTAAGCATCACATATTTACGGACGCTTGATTTCCCAATTTCTAAATCGTCTCTACCATGCTTTTTTAAGGTAATAAAGGTTTTTTTACAAATTCCACATCCTTCATGGTAATAGAATCAGGCTTTAAAAAAGGTCCGGCCGCCCCAGCTCTTCAAAACAACCCCTAATATATTTTAACCATGGGATACGAGACATGTAATCAAGACTCATAATTTCTCTTAAAATCTGATGGTTGAGAACTAACTCCTTGTTTAACCAACAATTGAGCCAAAACAACAAGGGGCGCATGGCCAAGGTGTCGCATAAAAATGGCAACCCCAGTTCTTCATGTACCACCAGATTTGATGTTCCAGTGGGCACTCCTAGGAGACGTTTTAGAAAGGTGTTCTCCACCACCTGTAGAGCATCGGTTGCTACATAGCCCCAGATTTCACTCCCATAGCCAGCTATAGCAACACTTTTGGCCTGAAATATCTTCAACATTGCGGCAATTGGGCGCTTACCCATCTTCGCTGCAAAGTTGAAGATTGCCGCATTCGCCCTTATAACCTCCCCTTTTTTCCTCTGGATCAGGGCACCCCAATTCAGACGGTCATCTATTAGAACACCCAGGTAAGAGAATACCGAAGTCGTTGGTACTTTCTCATTACCTACTTTAAAATGGAACGATTTCTTCGGGCGAATCCCAACCTGCATAATATAGGATTTGGAATTATTAATTGCCAAATCGCGGGCTTCCATAAAACTCCGAAAGGTGTCTAACAATGTCTGAAGTCCCCTTGCCGTCCTAGCAATGAGGACCGCATCATCCGCATATAGCAGGACGGGCAGACCTCTTTGCCCCACATATGGAAAATCAACCCCTGTTTTTATCAAAAAATTTTCCAGGTCATTGATATATAAATTGAATAAAAAGGGGGCCAAGATACACCCCTGCCGAACCCCCTCTCTATTTTAAAATCCCTGGATACACGAAGATCCTGTGCATATCTGATGTTAGCCTTTGTATCCCTGTGCAGATCCTCCAGGAAGTCAACCAAATTTTCCTCCACCCCCATGGCCCGCATTGATTGCCACAGTTTCCCCGATTGACACAATCAAAGGCAGAGGAAAGATCCATGAAGGCCATGTAAATTGTACCTTGGCGGGCAATTGTATACTTTCCCAGGATCAGATATAAATTAAGGCATTGGGCCAAGGTGGAGCGCCCTGGGCGGAACCCATACTGTATATCAGAGATGATCTCATTCTCTGCCGCCCAAGAGGATAATCTTCCCAGTAATACCCCACCCACAACCTTGACCACAGAGTCAAGAAGGGAGATCGGTCTATAACACAAAGTGCTATTACGATCGCCCTTCTTGAATACCGGCACAATGGTTGAGATGCTCCAGGAGTCCGGACAACCAATCCTGGCCGCCGCGTTAAGGACATCCATCAATACTGGGGCCCAAAAAGATGGATTAGATTTAAAAAGGTCTGGAGGTATACCATCCGGACCTGGGGCCTTATTACACGTTAGCCCTAAGATGGCCTTCTCCACCTCTTTCTGCTCAAACACTATTGGAGCAGTGATATTAACCCTACTTTGGGATTGATGAGGCTCCATGGGGCGTCTAAAAATAGATTTAAAATGAGACACCCATTCATCCTCAGATATATTAGTGCCTACTTCTCCATCCCTAGCCTTTTCAAATAAAGGTCGATTAATAATGCCCCAAAACCTTGCACTGTTCCCCAAAGTGCTTGCCTCCAGTAAGTCCCTCCACATTTCCTCCTTCAGTTCGCCCTTACGGTTAACCAATGCCCGTTTATATTCACGACGACGGGCACATATCAGAGACTGATTTCTCGGGGTAGCTTTTAGAGCATCTTTCAAAAGTTTAGCTGCCTTAGAACACTGTGGATTAAACCATCTAGGGTCAGATAACACCGTCCCATGAGAGGGGGCACTTAAAAGTGCCCCTATCTTTAAAACAATAACATCAAAAGCCCCAAGAACCCCCCGGGTGGAAACCAAGTGACACACAAGAAGCTAATTCGGTAGCACACGCAACTTGTACCTTGCCAAAAAATGAGTCTGGGGATATCTGTGACCATTTTAGGCGGCGTTTACCATCCACCGGTCTCAGCATGCCTGGGAATGTCACCCTAGCTTGTGTTATCAACAGCCTACCTCCAAGGTGGACACAGATGGGATTATGATCGCTAAAAGCGCTATCCATGATGGTAAACCCACGTAAACTAGACTGGAGTCCGGTGGAAATCAAGATGTAATCTATAAATGAACCATCACTACATCCTTTAAAAGAAGGAACGGACTGTGTGCTAAGGGGGTTAACCAGAGACATAGATGATACCAAATCAAATTCATTAAGCAGACCATTCAATGCATCCCCCTGAACGGAATGCTCAAAATGGAATCCCCGCATCCTGGCACATCCCATCTCAGCCATACATCTTATTTTAGGGTCTCCACAAGGATGAATATTAAAATCCCCTGCCACCATAAGATTATGAGCAACAGAGTCACAGGACTGTCTTATAAGGCAGCCTAGCTGAGCAATCTTACACTCCCCCAGCACACTTAGTGCATTATAAAAATTAATAATGCCCATACAATCATTTCCTCTCCCTAGGACAATTACTTGAGAGTCCTTATTAGCAGTAGGAAGTTGCTGAATCCTACAGGTCACAGCCAACGATATGTAGGTCACTAAACCACCCCTCGCTCTACCACAAGGTGACGGGGTTGCAGGGACAAAGAATGCTTTATATCCCTCCAGAAACAGGTTGCAGTTCACAAGCCAAGTCTCCTGGAGACAAATCACGGAGAATTGTCTAATGAACTGCATCCATACGGGATCCTGAAATTTTCCTAACAACCCTGCGATGTTCCAAGACAAGATATTATAAATGTCTGCCCTTTCAATCATCCCCTGTTGTACAATCAATGAAAGCACCTGCTGCTGAGGGCTAATCCTCCCAGACGGCTCCCCGGCACTGGGCACTATATTTCGCATAGAGATTGATGGGGACCCCTGTTGATGCGATAACTCTCCAACGGGCTCTGTGTTCATGTTCAGTCAATCTTGCTCATCCAACCTTGATAAAGCTGAAAATCTATTAGATAGCGCTAACCGAGTAGTAGGCTGGTGCGCGGTCGATCGAAATTGTACCCCCTGGGGCCGCGGATAACCTCCACCCGCAACCTCACGGGGTCCATGAGACCACCCATCACAAAAAATATTGGTGTTTGGGGGCCCTATAGGGTCAACCTCGTAGAAGAAACCCAACGGGAGGACCTGGATGCCAGAATCACGATGTGCACGGTCAAAATAAGCATCCCGTAAGATTCTATCCACAAGGGGAGATCCATTGAAGTTCACAACAATACAATCCCCCCTCCGGGTTTCCTCCTGTTCCCCAACCAGCCCACGCGGCGCACCATAATAATATTACGTTCCACCATTGGACCTACAGAGGTGTTATTCGACAGCCAATGAGTAACCTTATTTTTGAGTTGACTGAAATCTTCATTGGACCCTGGCGAAAGTGGAGGAACATTTCCCAAAATTATTACGAGGGTGTAGATTGAGGTGGAAGATTGATAACCACTGAGTTCTTTGTGGCATTTACCTGATGACCCTGTACCCCTCCATTGATGTTCCTGAAGTTTGAGAAATCAAACCCTGGGGATGAAAGTTAGGAGCCTGTCTTTCGCTTGAGGTATTTGCCAACCCCCAGATCTTTAGGCACTATATTTACACCATGAGGCTGAATTCCACTGGCAGGCCACGGGGCTAATACTAACCCAGGCGTAGATGTAATACCTGGGATTATGTTGTCCTTAGATGAGTTAGGGACCATAGGTTGAGTAGATTGGACAGGTAGAACAGACCTATTCTGTTCTGCTAAAATTTTCTCAATAAGATTTAATTTATCCAAAATGGGACTCAACTTAGCATCCAACATGCAACTCATGGTAGATTTAAAGGCTTCCATCAAGGCCGGGTGAACTGTGTTTACTACCGATGATACAGGTACCGGGATTTTAGGAGCTAACTTGGTGGATACATTTAGTTTGGTTTTTTTGGCTTGACTCCCAATGGACTTCAAATTTCTTTTTATACTCCCACGTGACCTTGGAGCCACCCTTGGTTGTTGTGAGGGGCCAACATTACGATGTATTTCTGGTGACCTATAATTGATAATACTGCCAGACTCTATCGCTTGTGTAGAAACACCCTCCTTGTTATTCTCAATAATTACAGCGGGAGAGAGTGGTCTATGAGGTACCTCACAAGAAATTTCTTGCAGAGGAGATGAAGCTACAATAATCTCTCGGTTAATACTCAATAGGAGGGGCGTGGGTGTACTCGATATTTCCATAACACCTTGCCTTATGGGATTAATAGAGCCAGCCAATAGGGAGGATAAGCCATTAGAGGGAGATCTAGAGAGACGCCTATTCACCATTTCGATCTCCTTATCAATAACAGAGGTAGCTCTCAATAAAAAGGCATCCATGGTTGTAACATTAGCCCTCGTTACAGCTTTTGTCCCTTCCTGGCTCTCTTGGAGCCTCCGCCTCCCCATATCACAATATCAATGCGTCCCCCAAGTTTTAAACAGAAAAAGCAACACAACACCCAATACCCTGGTTAAAATGTAAAGAACAATCTTAACCTAATAAACCATTACAAGCCCCTGCAAAGAAAGGTCCCATTCAAATAATACTTCCCCTATAGTATAGTACTACACCTAAACACTTCTCAAATCGGACCGCCAAAAAGTGCAAATATAAAATAGGCACAATCCCAAGCCAAAGTTTCAGTGGACCCCTGCTACTGCAAACAGGTTACTAAGAGGAGGGGCCCAGCCCAGCCTCCTCCGGACTCTGACGGGCTAAGACGGGCCCGTCTTGGCCCGGTCTTCACCCGTGCCGAGCCCGCGCGCGTCCCGCGTTGCGTTGCCGGCTCTGTGCCTTGTAGCGTCCTCCAGGGAGCGGGGCTAAAGTGCGCTAGTGCAGGTTAGGGGCCAGGGACAGCGCAAAAGCACCAGGAGTAGTCCGTTGCAGAGCGGATCCCGCCGTCGCGGTGCCGGCTCTGTGCCTTGTAGCGTCCTCCAGGGAGCGGGGCTAAAGTGCGCTAGTGCAGGTTAGGGGCCAGGGACAGCGCAAAAGCACCAGGAGTAGTCCGTTGCAGAGCGGATCCCGCCGTCGCGGTGCCGGCTCTGTGCCTTGTAGCGTCCTCCAGGGAGCGGGGCTAAAGTGCGCTAGTGCAGGTTAGGGGCCAGGGACAGCGCAAAAGCACCAGGAGTAGTCCGTTGCAGAGCGGATCCCGCCGTCGCGGTGCCGGCTCTGTGCCTTGTAGCGTCCTCCAGGGAGCGGGGCTAAAGTACGCTAGTGCAGGTTAGGGGCCAGGGACAGCGCAAAAGCACCAGGAGTAGTCCGTTGCAACTTGCAGTCTATTAAGGATAGACTCTGGAAGGCCCAGATAAAGCACGTTGGCATAGTCCAATCTGGAGGTGACAAGGGCCTGAATGACCGTCTTTCTGTGAGAGGTCGATAATAGAAAAAGGAACCTACGGAGCATTTTCAAAAACCCGAAGCACGTACCCGCCACCGACTGTACTTGAGGTATCATAGATAAAGTGTCATCCATTTTCACTCCCAGATTTTTTATGATCTTAACAGCTGACTGGGGGAGACATATCCGAGGGCCACCATTGCTTCCAGGCGTCCAGAGGGGGTGTGCCAAAGAAAATAATTTCCGACTTTTCCGGATTACATTTGAGATGTTATGTCTGAACCAAGCAAAGATATCTCTCAGACATTTATTAATCTTAACACCGTTAAACTCCTCCCCCTTCCTGCAAGTGAACAGCAGTTGCGTGTCGTCGGCATAGGATATAATCATAGCCTCCCCTGCCTCTGCCAGGGTAGCCAGGGGAGCCATGTACAAATTGAAAAGTACAGGGCTCAGGATAGATCCCTGTGCACACCGATCTTCAAGGGCGGCACCCTGGCAGAAAACGGGGGCGACCAGACCTCTTGATTTCTGTCCTCCAAAAGGAAGAGAACCACTTCAACACCGTGCCTTCCAGTCCACACTCCCGCAGCCTCTGCAGAAGGAGGTCATGGGGCACGGTGTCGAAAGCCGCAGAGAGGTCCAGAAGTACCAGGACAGCTTTGCCGCCCTTATCCAGGGTCTCCTTGATGGAATCAGAGACCTCCAACAAGGCCGTCTCTGTGCTAAGGTTCTGCCTAAAACCGGACTGACTTGGGTGAAAAAGATTATTGGCTTCAGCAAAGTCGCTGATCACCATGTCAACATATTTCTCAATTGTCTTAGCAAAGAAGGACAGTAAGGAAATTGGTCTGTAGTTAGTTAAGACCAAGGGATCAGCCGTAGATTTTTTCAATAAAGGGATAATTTTTGCACTTTTCCAACTTACTGGGACTTGACCGCTGAGAAGAGACACGTTCAAAACGTTATTCACAGTGGTGTTCAGAACCTCTGCCATTGAAGCCAGGAATTTGGCAGGGCACGGATCCACGGGAGAGCCGGATTTAAGGGCCTTCATTATTGATAAAGACGTCTCCAGGGACATGGGAGGGAAGATGGAGAAGGTGGCCCTCCCGTCCTCATTCGGGGGGTCAGTTATAGAGGAAGCCATCACATCTTTCCCAGCTAAACCATCAAAGGAGGATTGAATTGTTATAATCTTCGTATAGAAGAAGTTGGCTAACTTTCCAATCCAGACAGCAGAGGGAGGGGAAAGCCTTGTTGCAGCCCTAGGTGAAGAGAAGCTTTTAACGATACTGAAAATTTCTTTGCTTTTATTTCCTGCGGACTCGATTTTAGATGCAAAGAAGCTTTTCTTTGCTTCCTGTATCTTTTTATGATATTCTCTTAGGGCCTCTTTATAATTCCTTTTATTTTCTTCGTTAAAATCTTTCCTCCATACTCTTTCCTGACGTTTACAGTCCTTTCTACATAGTCGCAAGATCTCGTTGAACCAGGGGGCTGAGCATCTAGTAATTCTAGTAGAGGACGGGGTTGCAGGGGCAAGGGACAGAGTTCCATGCGATATCCAGTTAACGAGGGACTCAGCATCCTGCTCTATATTGCCACTTATCCTGATAGGGTGTTGGTCGAGTTCATATTTGAGGGCAGCCGAGGTGATCTTGTGAAAAGGCCTATAAGTAGAAGATGGCCGTTTGCTCTGAATCAATGAGAGTTTCATTAGCTTAGGAAACTTAAAACCCACCAGATAATGGTCAGACCATACTAGAGGTGCAGGAGCCTCTGTCTGGATGTAACAGTTGGCAAATACTTGGTCCAGGGTGTGGCCTTTAACATGCGTGGGAGTAAAGACATATGGAGCAAGATTCAGCGCATCCAGAGATTCTACTAGGGAGACAGTCTCTGGGGTGTCCTGATTGTCCATGTGTATATTAAAATCACCCAAGACAAAAAAAGTTTTAAATCTGGAGGCCACTGGCGCGATAGCGTCACTGATAGACTTCAAAAAAGCCCCTGCATGGCCCGGTGGTCTATATATAAGAACTCCGGCTATGCACTGATGGGGGGATACCGTGGCCTGAAAACAAAGGCACTCTGCCCCAGCGATTTCATTCATGGGGATGCAAGTAATGGCTATATCCTGATTGCTAATAATAGCAACTCCACCTCCCTTACTTCCAACGCGGTCCTTCCTAAAAATGGTGTAGCCCGGTGGAATGGCTGTGGCTATAGTTGGATTGGACGTATCAGATAGCCAAGTTTCAGTCAAGAACAGGAAGTCCGGCTTGATTTCGCATAACATATCATATATGTGGATATCATGTTTGTTTAAAGAGCGGCAATTAAGCAACAAAGCATTGATGTATTCCTGTTTCTTTGACGTTAAACTTTGACTCGGGGCAAACTTTATCTGAGCATTGGGCGCTAATGATCTATTCAGGGTGTATTTTGTAGTTTCCCAGCTACAATACTGACAGCATGGTAAGAGATCGTTTTCCCAGATGTCAATGACATTTTTACACTTAGGAGTAGAACCCAACTTTATAAGTGTCTCTCTATCGTATGTTACTACCTGCCTTGGTTGTAGTACAAGACCGTCAGGGTGTCCAGCCCCGGCCACCTCCGGGACGCTGACGGGCGCAGACGGGCTTGCCTTTAGCGCGCCTTCGGCGCGCCGCCGGAGCGCCCGCTGCGCGGCCGGATCCCCATCTATTTTTAAATACCGGAGCTAAGCCGGAAATGACGGAATCAGGAGGAGGAGCCACGTCCCTCCACAACAATCGGTCACTAAGAGACTGTGGTGGACCGGGGACTGGCAAAAGATAAAATGAGGTGTGCAAAACGGGCAAGAAGCAGAAGTGAGTAAGTACAGATAAAAACATTATCTTATTAAAATTATTTGAATATTAATGTTTCATGTTTATATTTCTTTTACTCATTTTAATTATTTGTTAGTGGTCGTTTGTGTTTGTTTTTTGGTAGTAATGAGGGAACTGCATTAATTTGAAATATTAATCATTTTTATATTTTTCATTTATTTTTTATATAAAAAGTATATTATAAAAAGTAATTTAATTTGATTTAAAATTAATGAATATACGGTTTGTTTTAAATATGTTTAATTTTCTATTTTGTTCGATATTTATATATTTTCATAAAAAAATTACGAGTTGCTAATAGCAAATCTAAATCCTTTAAACTCCAAAACGTTCCCCACTTTTGCTTATGCTACAGTGGAAACAGTAAATCGAACCTCTTCAAAGTCCAACACTTTCCCAATTTTTACTTACTTTGGAGTGGGGACAGTAAATCTAACCTCTGGCTGGGAGTGTTAATCCCCCCCCCTAGAAGTTCGGGTCTAGTTGCGCCCCTGAGCAAGCCCCCAAAATTGAAGGGCACTAACTTAGCTAACCTGATCGTACTGTTAAAAAAAATTATGTAACCAATACAGCCCTGCAGCCACAGGCTGTCACAGAACTACACACCACTGGCACTGACCAGGCCGGCGGCTCTGCTGACTTAACGCGCTGGTGCTGAAATTAATTGGACCGGCACCAGGGGGCTGCACGCTGGTGCTATTAATAATTGAAAGTACATTTTGAAGCAGTGAGAGAAATGCCTCACCGAGGCACTACTTATTTTGCGAGGCGACTCTTGAGGAGCAGCAATTGGTTCGGGCCGCTTCACCGTAACGACTCCCTTGGCAAACGCCGGCCCGAGCATAATTCTATGGCTCAGTAGCAGCTGCACGGGGACAAACTTTGGCCTCTCAAGAAAACTGTACAAACGGCCGGTATGTTTCTCAATGTGGAAACCGTACACCCAACCAGGATGTCCGGTCGGCTCTGTCAATTATATGCCGACTTGCCCTGTCGTAGAAAGCAAATATTCTAATCCACAAGAGGCCTAGCAGACGCGGTGTGAAACAGGCGTAGGAGGCGCACGGTTAGCAGTCACATATTCAACTTGTATGTCGCACATTTGACTCCACGGCGATAGGCGGCTCCACCATTCCATCAAGTCATACTTACCCAGCGCGCAAGAACATGATCCCGTATCATTCCCCGTAATTCCCCCTCAGTCACTCTGAACTTACCACCAGGTTGCCTTTGACAGCGTGGGCTATCGCTGCTTCTGCACCGCTTGGTCAGGGCGTCGACGGGCCTACTCCAGCCTTCAGCCACTATGGCCCTGCCCCCTCTTGCCGCGCTCACGTGAACGCACACCCACTGCCTAACCCCACCCGCATCTAGTGAAAGTTACGATTCTGACTCAGCTTTGTTTTGCTTGGAGGGAGCAGTCAGTAGAAAATTGAAATAAGCGCACAGGAGTTAAAGTCAGTCAGTTAAAATAAGCACAGGAGTTAAAGTTAGTCAGTGAAAATCAATCAGTCAGTATTCGTGCATGATTACTAGCACTCCTGAGGACCCGCAATTATGCATGACTTTGCATTTCAGTTCAGTGATGCGGACCACCACACTGAAATGCGTTAGTCTAAGGCCTGATGCGTGGTACTTGGCAGGGCAGAGACTTCAGAGATGATTTAAGGCATGGCCAAAGTGG
This sequence comes from Calotriton arnoldi, assembly GCA_963921515.1. Classification (NCBI taxonomy): domain Eukaryota; kingdom Metazoa; phylum Chordata; class Amphibia; order Caudata; family Salamandridae; genus Calotriton; species Calotriton arnoldi. The sequence continues at coordinate 2,672,514 of CAWUFW010000933.1, forward strand.
GCTCTGGCCCAGGGCCCCAGCCTTTAAGGGGAGCTTCCTGATAGTCTTGCCGTGATGACCTTGAATAATTACTAAACCGATTGTTTTGAATACCATTATCCCTTAATTTATTTTTAAGATGGTTGATGTATAAGAGTCTATTATAGCCATTCTGCAGAGAAATGTTTATTTTTCATGCAACATCCATAAAAAGGTTTCTTTTAGATCGCAATAGGACCAAACATATGAGAAATGGGAGTGTGTCACAGATATTATTTGCAGTAATATTAGTGAACTGCTGATGTGTTACAATATTGATAACACACATCACTATCCCTGAACATTAGATGTAAACACATTTAGAATTCGGACAATTGCGCCTGTATACTGTCTGTGACCTGGCCTAAGAGGGCAAGAAAGAGCTGAAATGAAATCATAAATTCAAACCTGTTCTGAACAGGGGCCTCCAAAATAGGTTTGGCCCAGGGCCCCCAAAATCCTTAAGATGTCCCTGGTAGACTTGCTGCATTTCTTTGGTTAATAGGGCTCCGCCGCGGGGCCAGGGCCGGCTTTAGGGGGGTGTGACCGGTGCTACTGTACCGGGTGCGGACTTCGGGGGGTGGGTGGGAGGAACGCCGTGTTTGCAGGTATATTATTGCTTTAATAGCACCTGCTGCGATGTTCCTTGACTCCAGCAATTTTCATGCAATACTAAATATGTCAAGATAACTCTCTGAGTTTTCTCTAGTGGAAGTTTTAAGGTAGCGCAGAGGGTTAACCTCTTCGGTGCTCATGACGGCTCCCGGCCGTCATGAGTCACAGTAGGCGTGTGCTCATGACGGCCGGGAGCCGTCCGAACGGTGCCGCTCCTCCCACGCGGTGTTAATTCCCCGCCTGTGCAGGAGAATTAATTAGTGGGCCGAGTTCGGACGGCTCCCGGCCGTCATGAGCACACGCCCGCCGTGATTTATGACGGCCGGGAGCTGTCATGAGCACCACAGCACCACGCCCACCCCCTAGCCCCCCCGCACCGCGGCGGAATTCGCGCCGCGGCGAAGGGGTTAATATGCCTGCTGCAAAGAATGTGCACCATGCAGATCTCAAAGTGCCCGGCTGTCCCACGGCGGTACCTATAAAAAAGGCACCGAAATGGGAACGCCAAAGCAAATTCCTGCAGGGCATGGACTGCCAAGTCAATGCCCTGCAGGAACTTGGGGTGCATGCACACAGGGGTCATAGCATGTGCCCCCCTGCATGTATCCCCAGGTATGCGATCTTGTATAGGCTCCCGACATTTCCCCACCCTATGAACAGAGCTCTAGTTGAGAATCTTTAGTGAAATCTTATATTGGTACCACCGTTGGGGTCCTGTGCTTTTCTAAAGCCGAAGTATACTTGCCTGTGTAACCAATTCATGTCATGATGTGTGTATGTAAATTGCAAACCTGCCTTAAGAGCCATCATGTGGCACTGTATGTGTGGAGTGCACCGTATTTTAATTTTTTAAGCAAAAGTTTGGATTGATGTTTGCACTGATATTTGTCGCTGCACCCATATGCACGATCCGGTTCTTGGCGCATATAGCATTGGCTGCAGCGCACAGAGACCTTACACTGCCGCACACAGAGGAAACAAATTAGAGAGAACATTGGTTCCAACACCCTCTTTCTTGCCATAAGTGTGGTGCTACCCACATATCTGAGTCTGCATGGACATTCCAATAAATATATATGACAAACGGAGTGCTTCAAGTAAGAAACTGGGTTATAGGTTTCTTACTGGTCCGCCCAGGTATCGAGAACTCCTTTGTCATATGACTATTGCGGCATGCCTTGCAATGTCCGCAGGGAAAGAAACCTTTGAGGTTATGATCCCCTTGTGGACATGCTTGTGTGATGTCATTGTGCACCACAACATCCCGCAAACTACGGCCTTTCTTGAAAGTAATTCTGGGTCTTGTCTGAAGGGTATGACCAATGATAGAGTCACTGATCAGGATGTTCCAATTACGTGATAGGATCTTCTGTATTTGATGAGAGTTCCTATTGTATGTCATGATAACTCTGGTGGATTCTGAGTCAGGGGTGCTGGTGTCCTCAGTCACAGTATTGGGTACCTCAAGAGTTTGTGATCTGCTAACTTTACTAACCTTTTCAAGTGCTCGTTCTAATACCCAGACCGGGTATCCTCTACTCAGGAATCTCTTGAGCATGTTATCCTGTTCAGCTATGAATGCTGCTTCTGTACTGCAGTTCCTTCTTGCTCTCAGCAGTTCGCCATAGGGAATGCTCAACTTAAGATTGTCAGGGTGACTGCTGAGAGCATGAAGGAGGGTATTGCCTGCAGTTGTCTTACAGAAAAGTTTGGTGTTCAATGTGCCCTGGTGCGCAGTAACCATTATATCAAGAAATTCAATATGCTGTCTATTCATATTAAGGAACAAATTGATGTTACTGTTATTGTCCCAAGCTTACTTATGAATCTGGTGGGTTCTTCTTCAGTGCCAGCCCAAATTATAAAAAGATCGTCAATGTAGCGCAGCCATAGTTTCACCTTAGAAAAATCGGATTTGAGGGCGTTATCGGCCCTGATTTCTTCTTCCCAGAGGCCTAAAAACAGATTGGCAAAGCTGGGTGCGAAGCATGTCCCCATGGCAGTGCCGAGTATCTGTTTATATATGGTACCATTAAACATGAAGATGTTATTCTTGAGACACTGGCTCATCATATCGAGTATCATGGTGGTATGCTCTAAGTACCCGATATGCTTGTTTTTGAGGTAATGTAAACATTCTTCAATACCTTGTGAGTGGTCAATTAAAGTATATAAGGAATTGATGTCTAGGGTAACCATCAAGAAACTGTCCTCTCATAATATACCTTCTAGTTTAGAAAGGAAATCTTTAGTGTCCCTAACGTGTGAGGGGAGAAATGTGACATATTCACGGAGAAAATGATCGACATACTTGGATACATTCTCAAGTACACTACCAATAGAAGATACAATAGGTCTGCCTGGTGGCACCGCAGGGTCTTTATGTATTTTGGGCAAGAGATACATGATGGGCAGTTTAGGATAGTCTCTCTTGAGGAAGCAGTACTCCTCCCACATAATAGTACCATTCTGATCCAACTCAGTAAGTTTGTTCCATGTTTCAAAAATACTTTGATTGTAAGTATCAATATTGATTTTACAGTAAAATCTGGAATCATTCAATTGTCTCAGAGCTTCGTTGATGTACATTTCCTGCTCATAAGTACAATATTGCCCTGTTTGTCAGCAGGTCGGATGACAATGTCGGTGTCATCAGCTAAGGACTTGATTATGTCTCTTTGTTTGGTAGATAGATTGTAATTCGATGGAGCATTTCTCCAATTCTGATGTTTTTGTTTCAGCAAGTCCTTAGTGACCACTTCATGAAAAGTGTCAATGTTGTCGTGGGGGAGAGTGGGGTAAAAAACTGAACGGGGTTTAAACTTAGTACAAGCCGCCAAATTGTGGAAATATCCAAGTCATATGCTTCTGCAGAGGAACCTGCGACTGATTGTGATGATCTTTCTAAGTCTTGCATGAGGAGGAGAGTATCTGCATCCTCTGGTCGTTCTGAGGGCATGCCATTTCTTTAGTTTGATTTTTCTAAGATACTTATATACATCATTGCGAGTTTCAGAATAGTTAAATATTTCAGTAGGGCAGAAAGACAAACCCAGACATAGAGTTTTCTTTTCCAGAAAGGAAAGGGGACGTTCGGTAAGATTAACAATAGTCTTGTTTACCGTGTCGTCATCCATTACTGCTTGCCCTTGGAGCTTCCAGCTTAGCTTCCCATGGGCTCCTTTGTTTTGTCATTTTTGTTCCTAGTGTTTCCTTCGTTTTCTCCTTTGTTTACTCCTCCCTTGCCTCTTTCTCTTCCTCTTCCCCTGCCCCTTTGTGCTTTTCCTCTTCCTCAGGTCATCGGTATGGGTGTCACTCTTGATGTTTGCCAGCCCCTTTTCAGGAGCCGGTATTCGTCTAAAAAAGTAGCCGGTTTAGTAGGGACTACTCTCTCAAAAATCGAGCTGGCAGTGGTTGCAGAGGTGTCAGTGTCCGAGTCACTGATTTCGATGGATGATGCTTCTGTTCTGTCTTGTATCAATGTGCTCACCTCCGTAGTTGATGGTTGGTCCTCATAGAGGTGATCATATTTGTGGCTGTATGGTATGTTAGGATGCAGCCACTCTCGTAATCTACGCAGTCTCTGTGAAGTTTTCTCTGTTTGCGGATTTTTATGTCTTCTTCGTGTTGTTTTAATCTTGGTTTTGAGATCTTCCTTGAATTTCTTAATAACACCTTGCTCTTTGCTGTTTTTGAATTCTTCCTCAAATACTGCCAATTCAAGAAGAATAGCCTCTCTGTCCTCCCATGCATACTTAACAAGAATACCCAGCATGTTGCACAAGCTTTTCGGCGATTTTTCTGCCCAGTCCTCCAACATACGTGGATTCGGAGATTCATATGATGGCGTGATGTATATACGGAGCCCACGTGGCACCATATTCTTATCTAAATAGTCTTGCAGTGAGATTGCTTCCCACCATTTAGCTGTCTCTGATCTTTTCAGTTTTACAAAGCGTTTCAACTTAGTGCAAAGGGATGTATCCTGTTTCTCTTTTCTCATTGGACTTGCTACTTTCCCTGGTGCCCGTGCCAGCAGTGTCTGGGCTGCTGCATGCCTTTCTGTTTCTTCGTCCATGCTGTGTGTTACCGATAAGATTCACAAAAAGATCGTCCTATCTTAAGTATTCCCACGATTTACTGGCATACTCCCCCTCCTGGAATCGGAGGTTCCTGCTGCCGCCAACCGTAAGTACAGGGTCAATAATGGAGCTGAGTGATAACCGATAATGGGGTTCTACTAGACCACGGCAGTACATCCCAGGTGAGTTGTGTGCTGTGCTTCAATGTTCAGTATGTTTACGAAATCGCCGTTAGTAATGGAGATGGCACAGCCTAATACTTGAATTGCCCAGACATCCCCTATGCCGGGAACCTCATCTGTATACAGAGAGCGGACGCCAACCAGAGACGTAGGGGTCACCCATGAGTGTGTAAGCACGGGGACAAGGCATACGTCTTCCGAAACACGACCCAGACCCCCCACCACACACACCCCCGAGGGTGAGAACCACCTACTTCTGGGACGCGCTCGGTTGTCTGCGCAGCTTCAAACGATCAATCCTCTGTTCATATATATATATATACATAACACACGCACACACACACACACATATATATATATACATATATATATATATTAACTGAAAAAAACAAAGGTTAAAGTGACATTATAGTTAGGAACTATAATAAAATGTTCATGTACATTATTAAAAAACCTTAGAAATTAACTGAAAAACAAAGGTTAAAGAGATGTGATGTTATAGACTAGTAAGGTAAAAATGTCAGTTAAAACATACTGTTTTAAACTAAAAACGCACTGAAATTCACCAGTTATAGTTCTCTCAAGTAACTATAACTCGTGCCCTAAAGTAACTATAACTTGCACCCCCGCCGTGCACAGTGTGCTCATCAATGATGTAATTTCAGATGTTGCAGTGATGTTATGAATGATGTCATAGAACATGCCATGAGTGATGTAATATGGGAGGTAATTAGCAGTGCATGGCGAGGGCCAACCCCCTGTGAGTGCCCTACCTCCTGCTGTGCGCTGCATGCAGTTGGGTGCAGGGCACCCAACCTCCCCCCTGCACATGGCCTTCAGCCCTGCAAGCGCCCTACCCCCGCTGCGTACAACGTTTGGCCGTGCACAGCGTGCGGATGGGCGCAGGATCTGGCCTGCAGTCAGGCCTTGCACCCAACCCTATGCTGGCACCCAAACGCTCCCCTGCGCATGACCTTTGGCCATGTGTGGCATGTTGTTGGGAGCATGGCCCACCTGGGGCTCTGCCCTGCACCCAACCCCTTGCAAGTGCCCTACTTCCCGCTGCACATGGCCTTTTGCGTACAGGTGGGCACAGGGCCTGGGCAAAGCTAGACAGACCTACTGACTTTGTAAAGGGTCATAACACCAAATATACTGGGAGGGGGCTGCTGAACATCCTGCATTAATAAAATGTTTGGTGGTGCCCCTGCCTCTTCTAGGGGAACCACCAGCAAGAAAATATGTATTTACTAAAAAAATAGTCCAAGGGCATTATGAGGCGCTCCTTGCCAGAGCATTGAATGATAAAGACCTGGCTGTTCATTTATTGTTCACTGTTTTGTTAAATTTTTGTGGGTGTCCCGGTGCACACTTGGACACCCACATCTTTACGTGTGGTTTGGGACTGTGGGAGACCCACTTAATTTAGATACAGCTACAGCCCAAACAGCTGAACAGAATGACACCAAATTTGACAGAAAACTAGGGGCCTGATTCACAGAACTAACTTACGTCAAAAACGAAAGTTAGTACTTTTTGGTATTCACAGAATACACTTACTCATTTTGGTATTCACAGAATGAACTTACTCATTTCGGTATTCACAGAAGTTAGTAGTCCTAACTTTAGGACTCCTAAATGCCTTGTGTGAATACCGAAAGTCTTAAGTTAGGATTTTCTCAGTTTAGGAGTAGTAAAGTTAGGACTCCTAACTTTAGGACTCCTAGATGCCTTCTGTGAATACCGAAAGTCTTAAGTTAGGATTTTTCTCAGATTGTAGTCTAAACTGAGAAAATCCTAACTTTAAGACTTTCGGTATTCACAGAAGGCATCTAGGAGTCCTAAAGTTAGGAGTCCTAACTTTACTACTCCTAAACTGAGAAAATCCTAACTTTAAGACTTTCGGTATTCACACAAGGCATTTAGGAGTCCTAAAGTTAGGACTACTAACTTCTGTGAATACCGAAATGAGTAAGTTCATTCTGTGAATACCAAAATGAGTAAGTGTATTCTGTGAATACCAAAAAGTACTAACTTTACGTTTTTGACGTAAGTTAGTTCTGTGAATCAGGCCCTAGATCTTTACCCACACAGCGTGATGTTTGTGATTTAGTGTAAATCTGTTCAGTCATTTTTTTAAAATTAAGTTTATAAAAATAGAGATATCTGGGCCGGACGTGTCTAGATATGCTCTGATTTGACACTTTAACGGGGACTAGTCAGTCCTAATTGGTTGGTCACAACCTGAATCAATTGTTATGGCAGCCTTTACAGGACTCAGCTGCATGGTCCCTGTGTCCTGTAAATGAATTAAAAAAAGATATTAGGGCGCAGGGTGAGCATACCCTGACCACATGTGGGCGGGGGGTTTTCCCACAGGGACCTCTCCTTAAACAGCTGGCCACAACATAGACAACATGTTGTGACACCTACTTCGGGACTCTGAGACATAGCCCCCTTTGAAATGTATTGTAGAGGGACAACATGTTGTGGCACCTACTTCGTGACTCTGACACATGGCCCCCTTTGAAATGCATTGTAGATAAACAAAAGGTCAAAAAAAGGAGCACATATAAAAGGTGAAGGCAGATTTTATTCACAATATAACTCATTTGTTTGTGCTACATACTAATTTTAGGGCTTGTGGTATAGTCTAAAGTGATTTTACCCTGTGTAAAATGCTGATACTCTTCTGGTTTAAGAGAAAACAGTTTTCTCTCATGATTTTCTCACATCTATTGTGGAAGTTGCTTCAGAAGATAAAATGAGAGCATATTTTCTGTAAATCCACAATATCTTCCTCAGCCATGTGAGAATAAAGTCTAGCATGCTGAGTAAAACATGTACTTCCAATTGCAGCAGCAGACTGTCAGTTGATTCCCCAGTGTTCTACTGCAGCCTCCCACAGTGTTGTAATGAAGAACTATAGCGCTAACACTCATATTTATGAGGAATGTGTGGCTGGCACACCTAAAGCATTCTTGTTTGAATCAAAACTGTAAAACGTTGGACGTTCCATAGGGCTATGCTCAGCGATGAGGGTTTTGTTCAACATATGGAGGTTTGGATCCCCAGGTTTATTGATGAGAACTTAGGGAGTGCCAACATTGACATAGTCTGGGATGCCCTGAAGGCTGGAATAAGGGGGAGACGTCTAGGTATGGATGGGCGTTCCAGAGGAAGGAGAAGAAACTTCTGCAAGAGTTATACGCAGAATTGGCGGCTGCTGAAACACACCTGATAGAAACGATAGCTGGAGGGGGAGACACGGATAAAGCACAATCTAGAGTATTAGTTGGTAAATCCGCAATCATAGATAATTCTGCTAAAAAATCTGCTGGGAGATATATGGCCTGGCGTAGCAAAGTATACGAAAGCAACGAAAGGGTGGGTCATATATTGGCAGTACGCACCAGGGTAAAGACAGTGCAGAGGGGCATTGCGGAAATTAGGGACCCGATTGACGGCCTAGTTTCTATACTGGCTGCATTTTGTTCCTCGTTTCAGAGGTTTTACCAGCTGCTATATGCAGAGGATGCTCATGACGAGGACATAGCAATAGAAGAATATTTAACGGGCCTGCCTGGTGAAGGGTTATCTCTCGAGGAGAAAGAAATCTTAGAGGCACCAATAAAGGAGGAGGAGGTAAGGAGGGCTATTGACTCACTTCCAGCAGGGAAAGTGGTTGGGACGGACTCAATCCCTGGTGAATTTTACAAAAAATTTGCACTGTGCTTACTTGAATTTCTGTGGGAGATATTTTTAAGGGCACAATCAGGGGGATTGGCCCCTGAATCTTGGAAGTCGGCTAACATAGTGGTGTTCCCAAATAAAAGGAAAACCCATTAATGAGCTGGGATCATATCGGCCGTTCACGCTGGTTAACAGTGATATTAAAATATACGCTAAAGTTCTAGCTAGTAGACTGGCTACAGTTATCAAAAGACTGGTCTCTCCTGTCCAACATGGATTTGTCCCGGGACGTGGCACGATTGACCATATACGGAGAGCCATTACTTTATTTGACTCCCCAAGGGTCGCCAGAGACCCTATGGCTTTAATCCTATTAGACGCAGAAAAAGCCTTCAATAGGGTCTCCTGGCCTTTTCTGTGGGCAATTATGGAGAGGAAAGGTTTGGGTAAGGGTTTTATCAGTGCTGTACAAACCATGTACTGCGAGCCCACTGCCCGAGTAGGTGTGATGGGTGGTATGTCTGATGTAATTAAGATCTAGCGAGGCACACGACAAGGGTGCCCCTGCTTACCCTTGCTGTTTGCCCTTTATATTGATCCATTAATTAGGAAGACAGAGGGAAACAATGGTATTTGGGCCATGCATAACAAGGGAGGGAATACTAAGATCTTAGCTTATGCTGATGACCTGGCAATAGCTACTCCTAACCCGGGGGGTGCCCTTATAGAAATTGAAAAGGAGGCAAACCACTTTGGTTGTATCTCGGGGTACCAGCTTAATCAAAGTAAAACGCAAATCGTGACGAATAGCAAGGCACAATTAAATGATGATCGAGTAACCCCGAATGCTAGATATCTTGGTGTAGAGATTACGGCAAATGTAGAAAAAATCGTTGAACTAAATTTGGACTCACTGCTCTGGAAATTCAAAACAGACTTTCCCAGATTGAATAATCTGAAACTCACACTGATGGGCAGAAGTAATGTTATCAAAATGGTGTTTTTAGCAAAAATCTTATATATTTTTAGAGCCATCCCCGTAGAGATTGATAAGTCATGGTTCCAAGCTCTGACCAGCTGATTTCTAGGTTTTTTATGGGCCGGTCAACGCCCCCGAAGAGCTCTAAAATTCATGACTCTCCCAAGAGACCAGGGAGGATGAGCTGTTCCCAACTTTCAACTATATTATTGGGCAGCAATTATCCAACAGATGGCAGGATTTCTGGTAGGGGACAAGGCAGAGCCAGAGGAGGAGCCGACTGTCTCCGTATATGAATTAGTATTAGGAACGGAGGCTAGAGGCTGTCTCATGCGCCGTATTGACTTTGCCTACTTTAAGAGGGTCAGATTTAAGATCTTGATTGGTTCTTTTAAGGTTTGGACAGCAGTTCGGAAGAAACGTGGTCTCAGTAGGGTCCATAGATATACCCCTATGTATAATAATGACTACTCCCAGCTATCTTTCATGACGGCTATATGAAGTATTGGGATGAGAGGGGAGTGAAGAAAAATGGGGACTTAGTTGTAGAAGGAGAGATATATCCTTTCGATGCAATCAAAGAGAAATACGGGCTGGGGAACGGCCAATTTTTTAAGTATTTACAAACAAGGGACTTCTTGGCTAAAAGGTTAGGGGGAATAGTTGGCTTCTCCAGGGTCCCTCTGTTGGATATATTGCTGAGATCTCCACCTACATTGGCTACAGTATATAAGTTGTTAAATAAAGAAATGGGAGATGATTGGCGAAACATATGAACCGTTGGCAGGACCTTCTACAAGCTGGGACTGGAGAATGTGAGGACTCGCTCCACTTGGGTCAAACAGCATTCATTGCGGCCAATCTTCAGGTACAATGCTTCTAAACATGGCTTAACTTATATATTACGCAGGCTCAAATATCCAGGTGGGGGGGGTCCTCGGGTCTTCATTGTCCACGATGTGGGTACTTTGCCGCTGACAGTGTTCATATGTTCGCAACCTGTCCCAAGCTTAATATTCTTAAAATGGAGATTGCTAAGCGGCTGGGAGAAATGTTGGGATTCGTGATTGATCTGACCCCCAAGGTGGTAGTCCTAGGCATGAGTGATCAGGATATGCCCTGGTCAATCCAGATTTTTGTGTTCACTGCTATGACCGTACTAAGACTCTGTCTTGCCACTGTCTGGTTAGACCTCGACCCTCCTTCTGTGCACCTTTGGTTGGGCAGACTTCTCGCAGTATACCAGTGGGAGATGGCGGTATATGAATGAAGGGGACATGGAGCTTGAAAAAGAGGCTCTGAAATCTGGGCCCCTTTAAGGCTGTGGATTAATGAGGTTGAAGGCGCCACAGAACCCAGCTTGGGATACGGAGGTCAGGCTCACTCTCGATGCATATTTAAGTATGTGCTTCTGTTCTTTTTCTTTTTTTTTTCCCCCAAATGTGTATGTCTCATAAAAATTTGATTTCTACTTCAATTTGCCTTGGATCAGGGTGGGGAGGGGAGGGACCCTGCAGGAAGGGTGTGAAGCTTATTGTTGTTTCTATTTTTGCGGAATGTATGTAAAAAATAATAACAAAAGAATAAAGACTTTAAAAAAAAAAACTGTAAAACCTAAAATATTTCTTTCAGAAAATAACAAAATTATGGGGATCATTTTATTAGGACACATTTTGCAAGAGATCTCAAATATCTTTCTCATCTATATTAATAAAACATTCTGATATGCAGACTGAAACATACTTTTACATCAACAGTTAACTCCCTGGAAATCAACTGTAGCTTTACCACAGTGTTCTAATGAGCAGCTAAGGTGCTAACATTCTATAGTTATGACAAAAGTGTGGCACAACTGAACAGACCTTTCAGCTTTTAGTGATTTTGTGATTCGTTATTTTCCCATAAAATATGTAATGGTGCGTGATACCTGCAAATTTATACATATGGCCTGTTAAAAGGAGAAAATATCAGATCAGTGACTGCTTTTCTATTCCTGATGTACCATTCTATTTTAATTCTGCCTGGCTTTTGGCTATCTGCACAAACACATCATGGCGAGAGTTTCTGTGGCAGACTAACACAAATATTTGGCAGCCTGAGTAATCGTACATATTTGGTTCTCTCTGTAGGTATGTGTACAGAGCTCAGAGGTGAAACACTGCCTTCCTCCATGCTTTCTCCCTATGGAAATTGTCATTTAGGAGAGAGCGAGGACTTAAGGCCTGTCTCTTATCTGTGCATCATATCTCAAAAACTCCTTGTGATAAGCTATGCAGATAAAAACAAAAAGTCTGTTTTCCTAAGGTTTGCCTTGCACTTCAAAGGCGAGCTGGACATGAACAGTATACTGTTTGTCGTTTACGCATTGGCCACTTTAAAGCATGTTGCTCTTTAAATTGGAAGTTATAGGAGAGTGCGGTGTTTCACCGGAATGTCGTACCATGTACAAGGGCAAGGGATTGGGGCAGGGGCGGACTGGGAACCAAAAACGGCCCTGGCAGTGTTGACGGACCAGCCCACCTGCTCAGTGGCTGCCGCCGTCTACCTTAAGTGGTCGGGAGGCCGCGGGGGGAAGGGCAGGGGTTTGGAAAAGGGGTGGTTGAAATAATCGAAAAGAAAAAAATGAAAGACTTACCTGCTGCTCTGCTCCTGCTGACTCCTCTCGTCGCCATGGGGCTGGAAGGGGATGGGCCCTCAGGGCACAGGCTCCACACCCAATCCAGATGCTGCTCTCACATGAGACCAGTGCCAGGGTTGGTCTGAGTGGCCTTGTTTTCCGCTCAGACGATGCATTGGAGCCTGTGCCTTTTCTCCAACCAGGCTGTTGGTTGGAGAAACATAAGTGGGCATGTTTGTTTGGCTGGCCTAGGATGGCCGGCCAAGCACACATGCGCATTTATGAGTGCACTCTACTCCTCCCTGACATGCCCGGCCTGCCCCGCCCTATAGTTATTGCAGGGCTCAGACAGACAGCATAAATAAAATGACAATAACTGTGTTATTGTCATTTTATTTATCATCTGCTGGTGCGGGCTGTGGGACAACACTCATCTGCCATTACGGAGGAGCTGTCCCTGCTGCTTTCGTTACTGGGGGCCGATATAGCAGGAATGCTGCAAAACTGGCACCCATTAACCCTTCCAGCCTCCCGGGGAAATACCCAATGCCCGCTATGGCCAGTACAGCCCTGGATTGGGGGGGGGGAGTGGATGTTGAAATGCAAAATTTAAATGTAGGGAAAAGTTATATCTGCTATGAAATGATTCATTTTGATGTAGAGATTGCATAACATACCAATGTGAGGTTAAGGATAAAACATTTACCATTATATAGAATGTGACAAGCGTTTATGTAACTCCTGCCAATTAGCCTCTCCCATGTCCCCACAGTGTGCTGCTTTCCCTCCCTCCCTGAGGGTGCCTTCTCTCCTGGCATCTTCGTTCACTAACTTTATTCTCTGGCCCCTCTGACATCCTTGGTCCCCTGCAGCTTTCTGTACCCTGCTGGTGTACCTAGCCTGCGACATCCAAGGCACAGCTGTGTGTTACCCTCTGTCCCCCTGCAATGTGGCCCAGTAGTATGTTTCCACGGGCATCATCTCCATGCCCCACTGGCATCCTGGATGCTGTCCCCCTGCAGAAATACTTGGCTCCAGCACATTTGGGACCCAGTGGCATAAATCCCATTGACCGCAACTGTGTAAAATCTTCCTCATCCTGGTCCGCTTACCAGGATTCTTGACCAGAGAAATCAGGGGCACAGCAGCATGTATTTCAGTGTGACATATCAAAGATCTGCTCCAAATGAGGGTGGGTGGAGGGGACTGATGGAATAATACAGCCCCCTCCAGTGCTGCTTCCTTTGGAGCAGATCCCCTACATGTCCTCCAGAGCTGTAAGATACACCACGAAGGGCATTGGCAGAGGATGTTACAATAATGGCTGATGGGATGAAGAAAGTAGAGGCTGATGAAGCAGGAGAGTGATGGTGATGGCAGTGGGTATGATACAAGAGTTCTATAACAGTTAAGAATGAGGCAATGACACATGAGGGTGAAGGCAGAGGAGGATGGGCTAATCCCAGTGTTGTGATGGCAGAAGTTGGGGTAGGTGCAGTTGGGGTTGATGAAAGATGTGGGTGGGGTAGCGGCAGAGGGGTGATGATAGGGGCGAGGAGGCTGGTAGAGGGGAGTGATGACAGGAAGGTGATAATGAGGTGAGTCTGATGGCAGAAGAGACTGATGATTGGATAGTCAAGGTGAGTAGGATAGAGGAAGGTAATATCAGAGAAGAGTATTGGCAGATGGGGTCTTCACAGATGAGGGGGATGGTGGAGATGGCGATTGAGGGTGATGGCATGGTAGGATTAAGCCAGGACAGGTTAATGGCAGAAGTTGAGGTTTTGGAGCTTTAAACTATGATAAACCAAGGGATGTCAGCAAACTAAAATGATGCAACATTGCTGCACAAAAATGCAAATTTATGCCACAAAATTTCCATTTGCAAATAATCAAGTGATCAACTGGATAAAAACATAAAAATAACAACTGGTTTAAAAGCCCTTTATCACTGATTGAGAACTCAGAAAATGTGTCCTCATTTCAGCTTTCTAGAGAGCTAACCATCATTTCTAAAAGAAAAAGAACCTGCTTATTTTATTCTTTTCTGAAGGAAATTCTTAAGGTTTTAGTTTTGATTCCATCAAGATGACTTCAGGTGTGCCACAATATTCTAAAATATTTAGAATATTAGTGCCCTACTTGTTCATTAAAACACTGTGGAGAGGGAAGGACCAGGGGCACAGATTCATACTACTGAGGACAGGTGGAAGGGAACAGGCAACAAAATGACCATCCTGGGCAGTCATGAGGGGCAGTCGCAGCACATTGGATCATGAAGGGCAGGAGAAATGGGTAGGGGCACGGATTCTGACAATGGAGGGCATTAGGTATGTCCAAAATATTCACACAGGTCAGGTGGCAGTGGAAGTGGCTGCACAATGGACCAGGGAGGGCAAGAAAAGGGGTACTGACAGGACAACGGAGGGCAGAGAGAGGGGGACAGGGGCAGCAAGCTAGCCATAAAGGGCAGGTGGGAGGTAGCAACTGACCATGCAGGCAGGAGGGGAACTGGTAGCACAATGGATTATGGAGGACATTGTGGAGAGGGGCAGGGGCATGCCAACAGACCATGGGGGCAGGAGAGTGGGTATAAGGGCACAGACTCGGACAACATAGGACAATTGGAGAGGGAGCATAGGCGGTGGCAGGGGCAACAAGCTGACCACCCAGGCAGAGAGGAAGGGCAGTGGCAGCACAACAGACCATGCAGGGCAAGTGGGTGGGAGAGTGGCAAGGACTCTGACAATGGAGTACAGGGGGGGAGGGGACAGGGGTAGTAAGTTGACCACACAGGGCAGGCAGAAAGGGCAGTGTCAGCACACCAGACCATGCAGGGCAGGTGAGAGGGGCAGTGTTAGCACAGTGGACCTTGGAGAGCAGGATGGATGGGGCAGGGACATGTACTTGTACAATTGAAGGCAGGGGGAGAGTGGCAATGGCAGCAAGCTGACCATGCAGCACAGGCTGGAGGGGCAGTGGCAGCAGAATGGACCACAGAGGGCAGGAGGGAGGGGGCAGCAGCCCACACATGGACAATGGAGGGCCGGTGGGCCAGGGGCAGGAGCAGCAAGGCAATCATGCAGGGCAGGCACGAAGGGCAGAGAAAACACAACGCACCATGGAGGACAGGATGGAGGGGATAGAAGAATGCAGATGTAAAACAGAGAGAAGTTGGGTGGGGGTCAGGGACAAAGGCAAAGGCAGCAAACTGAGCACAGATGGCAGGTGGGAAGGGCAGTGACAGCACAACCGACCACGTATATCAGGTGGAAGGTCTAGTGGCTGCGCAACAGCCCATGGCAGGAGGGGGCAGGACTATGCACAAAGGACCATGGTGGCAGAAGGGAGTGGGTAGGGCATGGACTCAGACAGCATAGAGCATGGGGAAGGAGGACGATCAGGGGCAGTAAGTTGACCAAGCAGAGTGGGCAGGAGGGGCAGTGGCATCACAACAGACCATGCAGCTCAGTCAGGAGAGCAATGGCAGCACAACGGACCATGAAGGACAGGAGGGCGTGGCAGCACAATGGACCATGGAGGGCAGGGAGAGGGGCAGTGGCAGCAAGCAGATCATGCTTGTCAAGTGGGAGGGGAAGCGGCAGCACAACAGGCTGTGCAGGGCAGACAGGAGGGGCAGTAGCAGCTCAATCGACCAAGGAGGGCAGGAGGGTCTTGGCAGGGGCACAAACATGGATAACGGAGGGGCAAAAAGCGAACCAATCCAGGTAGGTGGGAGTGGTACTGACAGTACCACAGATCACGCAGGGCTGGAATGAGGGGGCATGGTCTCGAACAATGAAGGGCAGTGGGAGGGGCAGGGATAATAAGCTCACTGTGGAGACAAAGCGGAAGGCACAGTGACAAAACTTTGGGCAAAGCAGGAAGGAGGGGAGAGGACAGTGCACAGTCTCGGACAACAGATGGCAGGGAGGAGGGGGGCAGGGGCAGCAAGTTAACCATGGAGGAAAAGCCTGCATTGTTGGCAGGGGCAGCACAATGGACCATGCATAGAAGGAAGGAGGGGTCAGGGGCCAGCATACAGCGAATGAAGGGCAGGGAGGAGGGGGCAGGAGCAGGGACAGCAATCTGAGCACGCATGTCAGGCCGGCATCGGCAGGGTCAGCGCAATGGACCATGGCAGGCAGAAGGGAGGGGCAGGAGATTGCACAAGGGGAACGGGAGCCAGGGGGTGGTAGGCAGGGGTAGGGGTAGCAGGCTGACCACAGAGAGCAGGCTGAAACGGGTAGGGACACCTAAATGGACCACAGAGGGCATGCAAGAGGCTGCAGGGGCATGCACATGGAGAATGGAGGGTGGGGGGCAGGGGCAGGGCAGGTTGAACAGGCTGGAGGGGGAATGGGCACGTAGAAAGAGAACAGAAGGCAGATTGCGGTGACTTGGCCACGAGCAAGGGGTTGGCCCTTTCTGCCTGGTGGGGGTAGGTCCTAGAGAGACCCCCTGGGCCCAAAAAAAAAGTTAAAAAAAATTATCATGAATTTGAGGAGGCTCCAAGGAACAACGGCAACAATTTTACAAAGAACACAGGCACCCACATGTTTAAAAGTAAAAAAAACTAGGATAAGGGAGGGCCCAGGTTCGGCTGTGCAATGTATCCTCCCAGCTGGAGGACAGCAGCCCAAACACCAGCCTACGGACATAACCTTCAACCAGCTAAGGAAATCCTTCAGACCGGGGCCCTTCCCCCGTAGTAATGAAGTCACTGGCCACTTTGGATTCTCCTCTCCTTCTGACCCTAGTGCACTCAATAAAGTTGGGCTCGCCATGTGACCCTCTCCCACCGACTAAGCTGAGTACCTTGAGCCTACACCTGATACAACTTCTGGTTGGACTTTTGAATTCTTCTTTACAAGAAGGATGCATACCCAAAGCATGGAAGCATGCCATTGTTCTGCCCTTACTAAAAAACTCTTACCTGGATCCATCCAACTGGTCCAATTTAAGACCAAACTCGATGTTGCCTATTCTCTCCAAGGTTCTAGAGAAACACGGGGACACTCAATTGACCACTTTCGTGGAGTCCCAAGATACTTGACATCCCTCAGGCTTCAGAGCAGGACTCTAGTATCTAACAACAATTGGTTCTGTAGGGAAAAGCACAAATTCTTTCAAGTTAAAACATTTATATCCTGATTAACTAGGAAATGCCAATGAATGGTTTGAAACGTATATTATTACCAAAATGAAATATTAATCAACACTGACACAAAAACTGTACTTTGCATGGTATATTAATATTCATATATCGTGGAGTGACACATGTGTTACATATGAAAAACACAGGACTGTTCTGCAACATGTATAATATCAGAAATTGGTGCCACACGAAGTGTGTTTCACATGTTACATAATACAAAACACATGATAATGTGCAGAAAACACAAAAACACTCAAAAAGGAGAAATCTTTCAAATTTCAAAATGTGAGAGGGGATAAATCGGATCTCTGACAGGGCACAACGTTTCCTTTTGCGTTAAAGCTAATAAGTGACTCCCTTGTGGATCTCCAAGGTATTTGTTAAACCTCTGCATGGGGCCTAACATTTGTAGCGCCTTACAGATTGGATATTATCCCATTCAGAAATCCAAATTTCTCCTTTATATGAGGTCTCCATTTAGGACCCACCTTGTTTCTGGATACGCTTGATCCATTTGATGATTGCTTTTTCTGAGCATAGCATCAAACAACATGATGCTACTAATTTGACCAGGCTGTGTTTATATTTTCTAGTTCTGAGGAAGACCTGCTGTTATGTTTTTCATGAACACACGTTGTGCGAAGGGTCGAAACGTTGATGATATGAATAGGTGTTCCGTTCCAATGTCTCACATATCTACCTCCAAGAATTGAGGATATATGTCTGAGTATTCTAATGAGTTGTAAACGGACCCCCATTTGAGTGTTTTTGTGTTTTCTGTACATTGTCATGTGTTTTTAATTATGTTACATGTGAAGCACACTTGATATGGCACCCATTTTTGTTATTATACATGTTGCAGAGTAGTCCTATATTTTTGATAAGTAACACTTGTGTCTCTCCACAATATATGAATATTAATATACCATGCAAAGTACAGATTTTGTGTCAGTGTTGATTATTATTTCATTTTTGGTCATAAATGTTTCACACCATTCATTGACATTCTCTAGTTAATCAGGATATGTTTTAACTTGAAAGAAATAGTGCTTTTTCCTTCAAAACCAATTGTTGTTATATACTAGTAATTCCCCAAGTTCTGCGGGACACCGGGACTCCCCATTAGTATTAATGGTTAGAGCAAGACTCAGCACTGAATCTGCCCATCTAGGAGTCACAGAACATCTGAGATGGCTCCTGGATATGGGCGGTATGGCTGCGCTGTTTATATTACATCTCAGCATGTCATTCAATACTGTGTCAAAAACCACCCCCTTAGAAATACTGACTAAGCTGGGTCTCTAAGGAACAGTTCTGGCATGGCAGGCCTCCTTTCTGGCAGATTGCACCTTCTCATCTAATTTGGTGTCCAGCCCACATGCTCTGACCTCGAGAGTCCCACAGGGTTTGTACCTCAGCCCTATGTTATTTAACATATATGTCCGGCCTCTAGCAGACCTGGTGGAAAGTTTTGGCCTCACCCTGTTCTCCTACACAGACACACTCAAATCATCTTTTTCCTGCCATCGGACCAGGATTATAACTCTGGGGATCTGATCTCCTGTCTCGGTCTTGTCTCCACCTGGAAGAATACCAACTCTAAAATTAAATGGTGACAATACCGAAGTAATGATGCTGAGCAACAACCCCCTGGGGCTCTGGGGACCTCAGCACTGGCCGGAGACTTTAGCGGCCCTTCCTGAACCAGCCCACAGGGTAAAGAACCTAGGTTTCTTGCTGAACTCCACTCTGTCAATGAAACCGCTGGTGGCCAAAGTAGCCTCAACATGCTTTTCCGTCATGAAATGGCTTTCTCGGTCCAAAGGACAGTTATTCAAGCCATGATCCTATCAAGGCTGGACTACGGCAACATTCTGTATCTGGGGCAGATAAGGCCACTATAAGATGACTCCAAGTGGTCCAGAAATCTGCTGCCAGTCTTCTTTTCTGACTCTTGAAAGATTCCTCCTTGTCTGGTCTCCTTCGTGACCTTCTTTGGCTCGAAGTAGACAGCCGAATCCAGTTTAAAGCACTGTGCTTCATTTATAAAGTCAACTCACACACTGGTCCACGGTACCTACAAGAGCTGGTGGTTTCCTATCTGCCCTCCTGCATGCTGCGCTGGAGTAACCGATCCCTCTACAGAGTCCCTGAAATCAAATGTCCTTGGATGGGTGGTTGCTCCTTTTCTTATCTGGGAACCAAGCTATAGAATACCCTTCCTGTGTCTCTGAAAAACGGTATCTCACTAGCCATTTTTCATGAGAACTTGAAAACGTGGTTGTTTTAATCTGTTCCCGTCGACACTGCCATACCTGCTGCTAAAGTGCTAGGAGACCCCATTTAGTAGCTATGCACTATACAAGATTTATTAACAATAATAATAATAATAATTTAGTAGGGGAGGGAGTCGTGCGGCCCCCCCCACAAGGACCCCATTCCCAGAGCCAAACAATTTAATTTTGGGAGGGGGGCATTTGGCCCCCTCCGCATTCCTCTTTGAGGCCCCTGGGGACCCCATCTCCTGGGGCAGTATTTCAAATAAAGGGAAGGGGACATGCAGCCCACCTCCCGGAGCCTGCAAAAGGCCCTTGGGACTTCATCCCCTGGGGCTGTACTTCAAAATAATGGGATGGGGCAGGCATCCCCCTCCACAAACCATTTTATGGCCCCTAGGACCCCACCACCTAGCGCCAGCTCTGTTGCGGTGGATTCTCTGTTATGTGCTCTGTTACTGTTATGTGTTCCCACCAGGTGGGAGCAGTAAGCACCACAATTTGTCCCTGTCCGCGCTCTCATGGGCAGGGAAACTTAGAATTGCTCCTGCCTGGCAGGAGCTGCTTCAGCTGGGTGGGAGCATGCCGGCTCCTGCTGCACCCGGGATGGTTGCAGGCAGGGGAGCCGTTAGGGCTGCAGAGGCCATGGGCCTCCCCTTGTCACCCCCAACGTGGGCCATTTTGTGAGGTGCACCGGGTGGGCACAGGGGCACCCCTTGGGAAAAAAGATGACAGTTTCTGCGGTAGCAGAGATCCGGTGGGTCACAGGAGCCCTGTGACTCCCCATGTAGCCCCAACAAAAATAATGGTGTGGAATGTCACAGGTGGGGACTGGGGTACTTCAAAGTATCAAAAAAAATTTACATTGTGTTTGCTGGCTCCTGTGAAGGCTGCTGGTAATAAAATATTAATTTACGTTAAAAAAAACTAGAAATTTACTGAAAAAAAGGGTTAAAGGGATGTTATAGTTACTTGAAAATGTCAGTTAAAACATACAGTGTTAAACTAACCAAACAACTAAAATGTACCAGTTATAGTTATCTCATGTAACTAAAACTTGTGTCCTAAAGTAAGTATAACTTGCGCCCTTGCCATGCACCGCTAGTTCACTCCCATATTACAGCACTCATTACATGTTCAATTACATCATTACATCATTGATACACCACTGCAACACCTGAAATTATCTCATTTATGAAAACTCTGTGCATGGTGATGGCATGAGTTATAGTTACTTTAGGACACAGGTGAATTCAGAGCTTTTGTTTGTTTAAAACGACATGCTTTACCTGACATTTTCACCTAACTGTATCATCCCTTTAACCTAAACATTCAGGTTACCTACATATTCTAGATTTTGAGACTGCAGTCATATCTCAGCAACGCAATGCATATTAACAGTTGCTTATGTCAATATGCTGTAACTTTGTGGGGGAAGGAAGAGTGCAAGAAGAATACATCTGACTTATATCAACATTTCATTATAGTGATCTGGAACCTAAATTATTACAATAGTAATGAGTAACAATTATTAATTTAAAATACTGATGATGAGGGAGAGTAAGTGAAGAACTGTGTTAGAATTTAGCAGACTTATTGCTAAAATAAGCCTTTAAATTTTAACTCTGTATAGCCATTCCTTGCCTTAGTTCACTGAAAAAATTAAAAGCACTGCAACTTGAAAAATGTAACTGATAATTTGGAGAACTGATTGCCCATTGTACACGACAAATCAAATGTGTTTAGTGGCTTCATCTACAATGGCTTCTTTAGTGGAATCTCCTGAGGGAAGCCATTAATTTTCAGACTGTCTCTATTTCTGTGCAGTAAGGCCACAGGGCATTCAGTTGCACAGCTCAGTTTCAGTCAGCTGGAATCCCAAGGCATACCAGTGGAATTGAAAGATCCTCAAGTCATTACCGTCAAATTAGTGAACACTGCTTTGCAACCGTCACTCACAATGGGCACAGAGCTCGCCATATTATCTCAGCATCACCTCAGCATTCTTGTATTATTATTATTTTTTTCTTTTTTTTTTTTTTATAACACAGACCAAGTCAGGTAGATTTCAGAGCATGCTGCAGGAAGATAATGGCCTTAAAATGTAAGCTTCAATTCAATTCAATAAACTTTATTCGATCTATAACAATAGATCATAAAAGCACAAACAGGCAAAAAAGAAAAATACAGTACAGTACAAAACAAAGAAGTGAATTCCATTACGATAAAAGGATGATTAAAATTTTGTGCATTTCCAAATAAAACCCAAGTAGATGGGTAAAAAAGAAAAAAGCCTGTTTACGATCTTGTGTGCAATTTTGATCCACCCAAATTTCTCTACAGACCCCAAACGACATTAAAAAGCTATGTACAACAATAAAAAACAGAAATATAATTAATTAAGAACCACATGATGTACATTTAGCAATACTGTTCCAAAAACACCAGCCAGCCCGCTAGTCGTATAAAAAAGGTCGCCGGCTATCTTTAAGAACACTGGTGGATAATTTAATTAATCACAGCTGGCTCTAAACCTAATGGCAGACCTCAAAAAGCTAAGGACAAATAACACAGATTCACTAGTAAGCATTTGCAGAAAAATAAACGCGGGTCTAACCTGTCTAAAATTGCACTTCTTTAAAATGGGGCTAAGATAGGATTTTCTAGGGACCTCATAGAAGCTACAAAACATAGGAAAATGCATCATGTCCTGTGGGGACTTGCCATCACAGCCACAGGGAGGAAGACTCTGACCCCTATGTGCCCCCCCAGATGGGCCAGGAGTTAATGGAAAAGGTCCAAACGAAACCTGGTCAATAAAAAACGATCTTGGGGACTTTGAATCCAGAGGAGATAGGGCTCAGTTGATGGCGCGGTTTTCAGAGGGAAATATCCACGCACAGTTGGCTTCGTCAGCTCCTCAGATCCCCTATCCAGCTGCCATTTTCTAAGAATGTTCTCCTTCACCCATTTCATGTCTTTTCTACAAATATTCTCTGGATTGGTGAATAAATCGACCCTTCCCAGGTCTGGAAAACAGTCCCTTGCATACTTGAGCCAGGGAATACGATGGTAGTGATCCAAGGAGACACAGTCAGTTCAAATATCCTTGCTAAGTTCAATTTCTCCCTGAGCCACAAGTTCATCCACAATGCTAGGGGTGGTAAGACAACCTGTCAGAAAGAAAAGCCAACCCAAGTTCTTCATAGACTATAAGAGAGGGGATACCCTGCGGGAGACATAGGAGACGTTTTAAAAAGTTGTTTTTAACGACTTGGAGTTCCTTGTGCCCCGTATAGCCCCAAATCTTGCTGCCATAAATTACCTTGGTGATGCACTTGGCCTTATAGATCTTTAAGAGAGCCCCAATAGGTCTATTTCCCAGCCTGGAAGCAAAGTTGAAAATGGCAGAATTGTCCCTAACAAAGTCCCCTTTTTTCCTGTTAATAATGGGACGGCAAGTCATGGCAGCATCAAAAACTACTCCCAAGTATGAGAATACATCTGTCTTTGGGACTGGCAACGATCCTGCCACAAACGTATAGAGTTTGTTGGGGCGAGCACCTACTTGCATTACAAAGGATTTATTATTGTTCACTTGCAAATCCAGCTGCTCCATAAAATTTACAAATGAGTTCAAAAGGGTTTGCAGCCCCCTAGCTGTCCTGGCCATGAGGACAGCGTCGTCAAATACAATACTGGAAGACTCCGCCTGCCCACATGTGGGCAGTCGGTGTTTGTCTCCACTAGGGTTTGCTCCAGGTTGTTGATATACAAATTAAAAAGAAAACGGGGCCAGAATACACCCCTGCCGGACCCCTCTCTCAATGGTGAGCTGGCGGGTGACTCTCAGGTCCTGTGTATATCCGACCACCGCCTTGGTATCACTATGCAGGTCCCTCAAAAAGTGTACGATGTCTGGGCTAACTCCAATAGACAACATGGTCTGCCAAAGCTTCGATCGGTTCACAAGATCGAATGCTGAGGACAGATCCATGAAGGCTAAATAAACAGTGCCGGCACGCGCAGCAATGTACTTGTTAAGTACCAAGTACAAATTTAAGCTTTGGTCCACTGTGGATTGACCCGCCCGAAAACCGCATTGGGCATCGGACAAGATGTTGTTGTCCTCAGCCCACGTAGAAAGTCTACTGAGAACAATACAGCCTACCACCTTTGCTACTGAATCAGGTAGTGAGATAGGCCTATAACAATAGGTGCTATCCCTATCTCCCTTTTTAAAAACTGGTACAATTATGGATAAAGCCCAAGAGGCCGGGCAGCCGGACACTGCTGCGGCATTAATAACCGCGGTAAGGGTCGCTACCCAAATATTCATTTTGGCAATGTAGATGTCCGGGGGTATCCCGTCAGGGCCCGGCACCTTCTTTTTTGTTAGCCATGCTATTCCCTCTCTGATTTCCTCTGGTGTGAACACCATATAGGGGGGCCTCTCCTCGAGACTAGGGGCTACCTTTACAATAGAAGAGGATAGAAACATGGCCTCAAAGTGTCGTGCCCATTCCTCTTCAGTGATGTGCGAGTCAAAGAGGGTCGTATCATCTCCTGCCCAAATGGGGTTGTTGATTATACTCCAGAATTTACAACTATTGGTCAGGGTACTCACTTCAATGAGGTTTGCCCAGGCTTTGTCCTTCAATGGAGATTTACGGGTCACTAAGGCTAATTTATAGAGTCCACTACGAGTGATTTCGGAGCCTGCCAGGAGACTCTTCAGTCCCGACATTGGCGGCTTTGACCAGTTTTTATATTCCTACCTCCAATGAGGGACTTGTGACTGGGGTGACTACTGAAAACAAGAAGTTAATGGATTTTGAGGCCACAGCTCCAGTGGCTGTATGAAAATGAATCCCTAATATAAGGATTATAGGGAAGATTGATCCATATCCCTACAAATAGATGTTTTTAATTCTTCTGTAAGAAAAACAGAAGAATACATGTGAAAGGGAGTCTGAAAATCCATATTGATATTTGGAGGCTTATGTGAGAGAAGACTCCAGTGGGGAGAACTTAGATTCCCCCGACATTCCACTTATTATAGTTGATGACTGTGTTGGGAGACACCATAATAGATCTGTAAGCCTGAAGAAGGTGGTTTACCAGATTACACCACCGAAACGCGTCGCTTTGTATTTAAAAGTCGCCCAAGTTACACCGGCTCCATCAGGAGTATAAGAAGTGTTTAGAGTGTTGAATCAGTGACTTTAACATCTGTCTTTTTTCACTTCTTGTGCGACTTTTGTCCTAGTTGGTCTAGGATATTTTATTTGTGAGATTCTCCCATGTTTTCTATATGAATTGTTTTTAATATTTGAAACATATAATGATATGTTTTTTTAACAATTGTATATAAAAGTTTTTTGGTATAAATTTTAAAAGGATTTGATCAAATAAAAGCATATTATATGGTAATCTTTTGGTTTCTATTCAACTTTTGGTGATTTGTCTGAACAGGTATGAAAGGAGTGCGGATGTGTATGCTTTAAAGAATCCCAAAGGGAGTTTGTTTTTTGAAATAGTGTAATTTATAGAGTCTCCGACAGAAATTAATAACAGAGGGGTCACTTGATTTCATACTGAGGGCTACTCTCAAGTTCCTAGAGGCTCGAGAGCAATCTGAATCGAACTATCTCGGAGCTACGGGTGGTTGCTTCGCCACCGGGGTCTTGAATAAGCTCAGAATTGCACCTGAGTTTGCATCAAAGGCCCCTAAGACGGCCGATGGCTCGGCTAGGCTATCTGCACAGGTTTCAAACTCATTATGGGGCTGGGTGAGAAGAGATTCAAAGAACTTATCTGGGGAAATCTGTACCCACTTCAATCTCCCCCCACCACACGTAGCTGACAACAGACCCCTGGGTGGCCACCTATTAGTTTGGGCTGCACACGGCCAACGTGTAGACATACACACAGGGTTGTGATCACTATGCCCGCTCACCTGAATGGAAAAGTCCAAAATATGTGCAAAAAAAGGGGTGGAAACAAATATGAAGTCAATAATTGATTCACACCCTCTACCAGAAAAAGTAGAATTAATATCATTAAGTTCGGGAGGCAACTTATTCATTGATGACATTAGATCATGCTCGTTTACGATGGCGTTAAGTATGTCACCCTGTAGCGTGTGTTCCATATGCAAACCGGACAACCGTGCACAACCCATATGTTTGATCCCTCCTCACCTCAAGTTCCCACACAAGTGAATGTTAAAATCTCCTACAATCACAAGATTAGTATGGCTCTGATTTTTCAAGTGCAGGTTTCTCAGAAAGGAGCCCAACCAGCAACTCGATAGACCCCCTAAAAAGCTTCAGAGCCTGCAGGGTGGAGTAGTCCGTGGGCACTGCTACCAAACGACTACAAACTGCCAGGGAGACAAAACTGACAAATCCCCCCTTAGCTCTACCCACACTTGAGGGGGTAGCTGGTACAAAAAACTTTTTAAAGCCCTCCAAAAAGAAATTGTTAGCAGTGGCCCACGTTTCCTGCAAACAAATTACGTCATGCTGTTTTATAAAAAGTAACCAGCTAGGATCGTTAAACTTGCTTGCCAACCCAGCAATAGTCCATGAGATGAATTTTCATTCAGCTAAGGCCTCGATGACTTGCCCCAGGGGCCCAGTTGTCAGCTGGATCGGAGGGGTCTTCGGGTCATGAGATATGCCAGCGGGCAGTCAGTCACAACAGTCAAGCGATCCCAATGGCGCAAACCTGTTGAAAATATTAATGCCAGGGGCAGCCACCTGCCGTGTCCCCCGCTCTGAAACATTGGGGCCACCCTGGATCCTGACTCTGGGAAGGGGCAGACGAATTGATGGTCTGTAAAAATAACCCAGGTGAAGTGCCATAATGGTTGAGGTGAATCCAGCGCTGGTGGGCTGCAAGGTCGAGGTCAGTATTCTGTCCACAACATGGCGGTTATTAAAGTTTATGATGATACAATCGCCATTCCACACCTTCCTTGCCCTTCCCACCCAGCTTATTCTCCTCAGCATAATAATTTGGCTTTCCGCCTTCGGACCAGGAACAGTGTTTAAATTCAACCAATGCACCACCTTATTCTTAAGTTGACCAAATTCTTCTTTAGCTCGCGAAGGAAGATCTGGGACATTTGCGAGAACTACCACGAAGGGGGTGGATTCTGGTGGTAGATGGAGGGTACTTGAAGGTCGGGTTGGGATTTTAGGTGTCTGATAGCCAGGGTTATTTTCCTCTCCACTGAGCGTCGTGGCTGGAACTCTCACTACTTCTCCAGAAGAACACTTAGGGTAAGAGGGGACCGTCTCCTTCAAAGCCATGGATGGTGGTGGTGGGTAAATGGAGGGCAAAGATGGACGTAAGCCATTGAGGGTGCTGTCTAGTACTAACTCCAGAGGGGGGTGACTCTGAGTTAGTTGACTTCTGGCGTCATGCACCTGCGAACTATAACACGCTGGGATTGGTAGAGCGGTTGAAACTGGAGGCCTTATACCTACTCCCCCGGAATCTGCTTGGGGGGACGGGCTCATGGTAGAGAGGTACCTTTCAAGGGCTGCTAGTCGTTTAACAATAGGGTCTAATTTAAGGTCCAGGACGGCTGTGATAGATGCCACAAGAGGTTCCAACATGGCACTCAGGTACAGTTTAGATATGACCGGAGTGTCGAAAAGACATGGGTCACCCCATTGCTCTTGCATCATTTGGCGTTACTCCCAATATGGGAGTTCTTCCTTTTAGATCTTGCTCCCTTTCCTGGTAAAAGGTCCTGTGAGGATAAGGCAGGTATGGCTGCAGGAATTACTGTGGCTGTCCCCCTATATGATGGCTCTGTGATGCACTGAATCACATATAAGCTAGTCCCATTGCCCTCAGCCAGATTGGTTTGAGCTAGTTCAAGAGCTATAATGGGATCCACATGAGCTGGGGTTTGAGAGGGAGGTCAGTCAAAGGGCCATTGATAGCCACGTTTACTGGAGAGCGGGAGAGACGGCGAGCAACCAACTTGATCTCCTTGTCCAAGACGCCGACAGCTTTTTGTAAAAAAGCATCCATAGTTGATGTTGTGTTCCTTGGCGTTTTGACCGAACCTCCTATCTGCCTACGCTTTACCATGGTGACCTGCCCGACCTAGCTAAAAAGATTCAGACTGTAAATTGAAACGCCGGTACTGTGATCCCTGTGTGGCTGGGTAGTCTGGTTGTGGCTTGGATTTAGGGGATCACACCAACAACCAGATTGCAGAAAGAGTCAGGAGATAGACGAGGCGTAACATGAATGTAAGCATGGGCATCAGCAGGGCAAGTGGAAAGGGTTCTGTTTAGAGGGCCCCAAACGTCAAAGGCAAAGAGTGTAAACACCTGAATAGTCACTGCAGTGGAATGGCGTCCCGGTCGGCCTATTACTGGCCTGGTGTACAACATAAAATGAAGGTAATGCGTTGAATCCCTACCTGCCACCACTTTGATTCCCCCAGGCCCAGATTTCCTTCTTTTAGGTCCTTAAAGCAGCTCCTGGGGCCGATGAAGTGTGTCCAAGACAAAAAGCCAAGGGGGTTGGCCCAGCCCAGCCTCCTCTGGGCTGTCACGGGCGCGGAGGGGCCCGCCATTGGCCCAGGCACAGCCCATGCGTGTCCCGCCCCGCGGGGCCTCAAAATCAGATTTATGCACCTCCGGGCTAATGGCTGACGTCACAGGGCACCCAGGGAGTCTGAAAAGTGAATTCCTCCCCTGGCCCGGTCCTCGGAAGATGGAAATGTGGTGGAAATGCGGTGAGTGCTGCAGTAATGGCTCTCTCTGTAAGCTATAAGAACATAAAAAGTTATAACAACATTGCTAGCACATATGTTTTGTACTTACAGTACTTGCACGGGAGATTGAAAATACATCTTGACAATAGCTTCTTGAGTTTGTGTTCACAAGGTGGAGAACTCGTTTCATATAGATAGTTTACACCATTGTTACACATGTTGAGGTGATTACAGTGTAAGGATCCACATCAATCTTTCTGCAGTGATTTAAAAAATTGACATGAAATTATTGGAAATTTTTTCAGAACTGTCTGTAAAACCTGTAGCATTTTGGCAAATTTTGTATTTGAAAATGCACCATTTGGTCCTATTTTTTCTCCAAAATGTTCTAATGAGTAGAACCCTCTAAATCTACTCTGAAGAAAGTCAGGTTTCCTCATTTGGCTCTCTTCATTTTGTTCCATTCGGACACTTCTTTACACCCCACAACTTCGTATGTATGTAGGGTACTTATATATCACAACCCTAGATGACAATCAATGTAGTGCTAAACAGAAGGGTGCGATCTCAAGGTACTTTTTAGGACTGAGGCACAGTAAACTGGGCCCCTAAATGGTTAGGGGATAGTGCCCTGGGAAGGGATGAGTCTTTCGTTTCTTCCAGAAGGGGACGGTGCCCAGTGGTTGAGGTGATAATGTTCTTGAAGAGACGTGTCTTCAGTTTTGTCCTGATTTGCACTCCTTCTGATATGCAGGTGCAGTAGACTTCTGTTGGTGATGGAGATGTTGCTCCATAGTTTGGGTGCGTGGACTGAGAATGCTTGTATTTTTGTCTTTTCTTTCCTGTAGTTCTGTGTTTCTCATCTGGTAATGTCTTGGCTCCTTATGTAGCATTGGCTGTCTCTATATAACTAGTTTCTCAGCTGTTATGGTGGGGTTTTGTTTCTGATAGCCTTGTAGGTCATGCAGCTTATCTTAAGGATGATGCATGTCTGAAAGAGGAGCCACTGAAGTTTCTTTAGTGTTGAGGTGATG
This sequence comes from Calotriton arnoldi, assembly GCA_963921515.1. NCBI lineage: Eukaryota > Metazoa > Chordata > Amphibia > Caudata > Salamandridae > Calotriton > Calotriton arnoldi. The sequence goes on from CAWUFW010000933.1 coordinate 2,701,914, forward strand.
TGTTTGCATTTTTTCAATCTTTTGATGAGAGAACCCAGGAGGTGTTGGATGCCTTTTGAAGGAAATAATGTATACTTGGAAAATACAATGACAGAGTATTGCCTCCATGCAGGTGGTGGGGACCAGTGCTTGCAGTTTTGATTTGAAGTCTGTTTTATGTAAAGCATGTCACTTTTTTCAGGAGGGAAAGCTGGTACCAAGCTGTCTTGGTATTCTTACATATGTGCTCCTTAAAGTAGTCGGCCTATGTCAAGGGAGAATCCAGGTACTTGACTGTCAACTGGACAGTGAAGCCGGTAAGATTTATGTCTGCTAGTCAGGCTTGAAGCAAGATTTGACTGGTACTATTGGAGAATAAGTGGAAATATGTCTTCGACTGCCTGAGTTATAAGTAGGTGCTTGACATTGAGTTCTGAATTATCGTAAAAGAATGTTTTAAGTCACTGAATGTTTGAGGTAGCTCTCTATATCTCGGGGATCTTGATGTTTTTGTTATTGAGTAAAGTATTCACAAGCTCTAAGTGCAAGTTGAAGATTATGGAAATGAGAATGGATCCTTGTGGGACTCTGTAGGAGACAGGCAGACTTTAAAATCTGTGTGCCCATTTTGAAGGAGGTATCCTTGAGTACATTTAGAATGTTGGTTACTTCAGCATGCAAGAGAAGATTGAAGGCTGTCCACTTGAGGATAGGGTAGTGCAGGATTTTAGGGGTCCTGGATTTCTGCTTTCAGTTGTCGGTGTGGGATCTGATTTTGTTTATTTTCTTTAAGAAGAAGTGATTGATGACGTTTGCACTTGTTGATTAACTGTGGGACTGAGCAGTTGGGAATGATTTGATGCAGTGTTTGACAGCCTTGAGGAGAACTTTGTTTCTGGTGGTTGGTAGATTTGTTAGCGTTGGCTTTATATAAGGTGTTGAGAGATCTGTGGGCAGCCATTGCTTGTACCAAGGCACTGAGGATTAAGACTTTGAGGACTGTATTTTCAATGGTGTGTTAAGTTCCACAAGGTTTTCCAGGGCTGTCTTGTATTTGGTGAATAGTTTGTTGGTATTGATGATAATGGTGGCTGGCTGGTGTTTGGGGAGTTTGTGACTTCCTTTTGAATTGTTTCCAGTGGAAGGACTTTAAAGCATTGGCAGATCTGTTTGCATGTTTTGTGTTGGCTATGGTGCTTAGGGGTGGAGTAGAGGCTGTAGAAGGTTATGGAATAGTAGTTCATAAGGTCCAAAAAAATAGAGGATTTGTCGTGGATAAAGGTATAAGGCTGTCATGGCGAGTTTGAGGGTATTGGAGTGTGTTGGTTTGATGATGTGGTGCATGATGTCCAGAGGCTTCAGGGGTGTGTCAGGTGATTCTTTCGTTGGTGCTTAGGTTGCTAGGGTGACTGAAAACTCAGAAAAAGAGGGGTTGTGAGTGCTGAATGAAAGCAGTGGTGAAGAGGTCTGATATTTCTTCTGTGAACTTCTTGTCAAATCTGAATTATCTGTAGATCGGGTAGATGGAAACTGTGTGACACTGAGAAAAAAGGCAGGGGCTCAAAAGACATAATTGTTGTTTGGTCAAAAACACTGTAATGACAGGTAGACTCACAGATCATTGCAAGACCTTCTACACTCTTGTGTCAATGGTCTCTATGTTGGGATCAAGGATAAGTTGGATGAAGGTGTTATCCGTGTTACTGTGATAATGATTCACCAAGGTTGTTCTGCATGATCACGTAGCTGTGCTAAGAAGTTGATTGGCTGCTGAGTTTGAATTTATGGATATGGATTGGATAGTTTAAACTTTAGGGCGTGTTTATGTGCTTATGGTCAGAATGTGTGCGAGATTAGTTGTGGTTTTGGTGTGGGTGCAAAATGCATATTTGCATAATATGGTTGTGGTGTAGCGCTTTTGTAAAGTTAGTGTGATATATGTTGTAGGTGGCTTACCTGAGAGCCTGGGGTACAGGGCCGGTTTTCCTCCTGGTTGAAAGAGGTGATGTACTTGCCAAAGTTCATATATAGCTGGGAATGCAAGGGGACACCCTAGGGTAGGGAGTAGAAAATGCTCCTAGGAGCTGCATATTGGTTCATTTATGGGGCTAGGACGGGGCATATGAGCCAAGCTGCATGGAGGTCTGGAGAGATGCAGGTTGAATTGAGCCATGTTCTTCTGATAGGAAAGGTCCTGGGGCTCCTGACTGCCTTTTTCTGGGGCCACAGGAAAGGCTTAGGGGCCTTAGTCCCTGCTGAGGTCTGGGGCAATGTGGTGTGAGCTGGGCTGTGGATTGGTGTAAGAAAGAAGGTTATCATTTGCGAGGATATGAGTCCTTCACATTAATAAGTCTACAACTTTCTTTATACTGGAAACCAAGTACCCAACTGTAACACTTGACTCTCGCAGAGTAGCGATACAGAGCAGTCCAAGGCCTACTCAGGTGAGGTTGTATAGGATAATAGCCCCAGCTTACTGGCATGCAAAAATAACACTCAATAAATTCTTGTCCATTAAGTGCTTTTTCTTATCAAAGAAAAGATTTTTTGAAATAAAAAAAATAGCAGAGTAGCGATACAGAGCAGTCCAAGGCCTACTCAGGTGAGGTTGTATAGGCTAATAGCCCCAGCTTACTGGTATGCAAAAATAAAACTCAATAAATTCTTGTCCATTAAGTTCTTTTTCTTATCAAAGAAAAGTACTTTTATTGCCTACACTACTAAATACTATGCATTAATTTCGAATATATACATTGAAATCAATGTGTGTAGTACCAACATCCAATACTAATCACTATAATGTAAAACCTTGCATTGTCAGCCATCAACAAATCCAATAAAACGTTATTTAGAATAACAAATCCCAGAATCTTATTTCCACTTTTACATTGCTGCCACTGCAGTTTTAGGACTAGAGCCCATGGACACTTGTACAGGCTCCAAGCATGCTTAAAACCATGAAAATTCTCTCCTACGGTCATGTATTTCATTTCCTGGGAGACTTAGGTCCAGTTTTAGGAAAACATTTTGAGGGGGCTGATGCACTGCCTGTAGCCACCCCAAAGACACACTGATGTTGTTGGGGATGCCCCAGACCATCCTGAGGTACCACAAGGAACAGAATGTGCAGATTCCAAGGACTTGCAAGGGTTTATCGGGTGCACCTTGGCCCCAAGACCTGAATAACTGATGATGCCCTTCATGCTCTGTGGGGAGGCTTTTTTCCCTTTTTTATGAATGCGGCCTCACTCTGCAAGCATTTTTCTTTCTGGGATCATGGTCCCACTCAGGGCACATTTTCCTTGGGGGCTGCGGTGGGAGCCAGCCCTTCCTTGCGCCTATCCGGACTTCAGCCCTGGCGCAGGATCCAGCCATTCCTCTTTCTCCTGGCTACATGGAGCCTGAGCGTGATGATGGCTGCTCTGGGCCATCTGTCCTCGCAACACAGGCATGGTAAGGAAGGAGTAGGTGCACCTAATTGTTTACATGGTTCTGTCATTCTCTGCAGCAGTTGTTAGAGTGAGTGGGCACTTAGTACTTAGTCTTTCTGTCCCAAGGATATGGGGTCCTTGGGGGCAGACTTATTGTACCAGGCCCTGGGTGATGGGGTCTACAGGGCTGAAAGTGATCTCCAGGAGGGGCCACACATATTCCCACTCCCCATTGAAAATTGCATTCTGGTGGTTGTGCTTAACTCTGGACGCTTTGTCCTCCTAGGGGGAGATTTAGAAAATGCAGCAAAGTGTTATTCCCTCAATTTTTCAACTGGTCCCCCAGGGAACAAGGCTTTAGATGCCCTTTTCTGCAGCCCTGTAGCACAGTTGTTTTCCATTCTGATCTCATATTGTTTCTGATGGTCAGCTATGGTCACCAGGAGCATTTTCTTCAGGCCTCCTGGCCCATAAAGGTTACATTTTTTGGGAGCTGGGGTCTGCTTAGGGAGCATCTTCTCAGCCCCTCCACAGTCAACAAGTAGATTACCCTTTCTGCTGTGCTACCCAGGTCCCACAGGCTCCTGGCTACTTGCAGGGCACGTGCATATCAGCGGAGTTAAGGGCCAGTCTAAAAAACTCATTTGGGTTTTTAAGTCTGACTACAAAGTGTGAGCAATTTGGTTAAGGATGGGTTCCAAGGCCTTAGTTTTCTGTCCAATAGAAGGGACTTGATGAAAAATAACCCCAGTTCACAGACGTAATCATTTTCTAAACTGTTATTTTTAGATGGAATGGGTGTGTTTTAGTCTGCCCCAATTCCAGGATGAGTAATTAATTTGAAGTTTGGATAAACATAGTTTTTGGATTAGAGAGGGATGAGTATCAGGTGGGAGGCTCCGAGGTGGCATAAGATGCAAGATGAAGTGACCCCCTTTTTTGATAGCTGACCGTCAGTAGTATTCTGGTGTGCATGCCCGCCTATCCTCATGACCTGGCACAGCCCTGGAGGGGAAAGGAGTTACAGGAGAGCCATGATGCCTTGTTGCCCATGGTCAGTGTTTACATCACAACAAATATAATATCCAAAATATTCCTTTTGGAAGCTCTACACAGTGTATTGAATAATGTAACACTTTTCTCTGAGGTAATGCACTCCAGTTTTGTTAGTCACCCTGGAGGAATCGAAGGACCCAAGTTAAAACCCAGGGTGCTACTCCATACAAATCAATAAATATATAGAACTATTCTTGCCCAGTCCTACCAGCAGATAATTCTAACCTCGTGTGCCAAAGAACACACAGATATTTAAATTTTCAGTTTTTATTAAACATGATGTTGGGACTTGAATTTACCCTGTTTGTCATACAGCCATGTTCCCCTGCTCTGATTGCCTAGCTGCATGTGTCTGGTATTTTGGTTTTTGATTTTGGCCCTAGCCTCACACTAATCTAGTGCTTGTGCAGAGGCCTAGGGTAGTCCTGTTCCTTGACAGGATTGTGTTCTTCGACCTGTCTTATGACCTGGAAGGGTGCACCAAGGCTGCCGTCATGGAATCAATAGTGGACTACTGTCCCTGTCATGGGTTCAATACATGAAGCAGTGGTGGCAGCTTACTGCGTTTTGTGAATCCTTAGGTGTGGCCAGACCGTATTATCCGTGTCACTCGAGTAGAGACTTATTGGCCTACTCATGTAGAGTTCTGCTTCTATGCTCTAATCCAAATCTTAAAGCTAACCCTCAAGTAAATGTGCATGTTTGTGAATGTGGCCTGTGTGGCACATGCATGGTGTGTGTGAGTTAGCAAGAGTACTAGAGCCCTGTGGAATCCATTTTGGATACCCCAACCCTGGTGCACAACTCTGATGGTGGTGGGGTTGTTTTCCCGAACAGTGGGAGTGTGTTGCTGACTTTCCTGAAGGTGGAGGGAGGAGATCTAGTGGGAAAGAGGAGGCAAGACTGCTTTAGAAATTTTATTAGGCCTTTTGCTAAGAAGAGCTACTGATTAGTCTTCCTGAATCAATGTAATTTGGTCGATAATGGGGTGAGGGGTGGAATTGCAGACTCTCTTGTGCGAAGTGAAAGGTACCCCTTAGGTGAGACCAGCCTTTTGTCTTTCCCCTTATCACACTTCACTGTGGCTGATGACAGCCAGGTGCGTAAAGATCACACCTCTTTGAGCCTCTGTTTTGGGTGATCCATGCTGAAGACTAACCTGCTTTGCGGAGCATCACTCTAAACAAAGATTGTGTCTGCAGAGGACTCTTGAAAGGAGAACCACCCCCTACTGATTTTGAAAGTCCCCGTCTGCTTTGACTGGATTAAAGTGGGACCCACTGACCCACTCGTTCCAGTTCTAAGTTCTCTATGACTAAGGAAGTGAGTGATCTGCAGAGTTCTCAGATGACAGATGTACAACCAGATCTTGTGTCTACCTGACTGGCAGATTCCTATAGGTGAGAGGACATCTCCTGAGTCTACCATTTGCTACAAGAGCTGATCACCTGTCCCGAAGAAGCACTTAGAAGTAAGCCTGCCTGCTGACTGAAAAAGGGAAGGAGCCTGCCAACTCAGCAGGAGGAGTGGCTGTACAGAAAGAGTGAGGTGCAGCATGACCCCGGTACAGTGAGTCTGCAAAAGCAGAGGACTATGGAGAGTGATCTTATTGTATTCTAGTGGTTCTGCCCTTTCTCTCTCTCCCCCCCTTTTTTCCCCTGCCACCTTGGAACATTCCTAGTGTCTGTTGTCAACATTCTAATGCTGTCTTCAGCTAACTGTTAGAGCTGACTGGAAGCTGTTGGTGGTGCATGGTATAATAAAACCTTCTTTCACCTACTTGATTCTCCGACTTTGTAATACTGGCGACAATCTCTGTGTGGGGGCAGCTGCACCATCATCCCCAGCTGTTCTACAGCTATATCCAGAACGGCAGGAAGTTGATATTCATTACCTTCAGTGTGTCGAGAGAAGTCACTGCCTGCTATTCCTCAAGGTACGATTTTTGCATGAGTACAGAACGGCGAGTTTCATAATTCACTGTCCTCCAGGAGAGACACTCGTTACTACTAGATATATTTCAGAAAGACTGTTTGTCAAGCGGGACACTCCTTGTCATTCTGTCAAATCCCGTCACTGGGAATAATAAGGCGTTGGTCTTGTGTCGTTCAATATTCTCAGGAAGAACTCTGAGGGGCAGCCTCAAGCTTATGTCTCTTTCCCTCACGTTCCTCAACGTTGTCCAGCACTCATTGTGAAGTTCCTCAAGGTGGGGCCAGCCGATTTCCTCACCGAGATCCGACGCTTTCCCGAGCGGGTCCGTGAGGTGGAATCTGTTCCTCAATCATAGTGGCTCCCCAATTGAAGTCCGCAGGTTCTCACTCCGCCGATCTGGCGCTTCCCGAGCGGATTTCTGAGGAGGACTCAGAAGTTTCCTAACAGCCGGGCGCTCACAGAAAGGGTGTCGGCAGTTTCTGTTCAGCTGATTCGGCATTCACCGAAGCGAAGTCTGCAGTTCTTTTCAGCCGATTCGATGACTCTTGAACTATCCTGAGGCGGAGTCTAGGCAAAATATCACGGTTCCAGAAGGACCGGAGCTGCAGTTGAATTTTTCCTCCTTACACGCTGATGGGCACAGCTGTTGCTTTTATTGCCTGTGAACTGCGCTTATCGTAGCGCTCCAACGCATTCTCTGAGGATTTTCATTCAACTGTCAACGACCCTGACCATTCTCACGTGCTGATAGGCACAGCTGATGCCTGTCAGTCTACAAATTAAGCACTACGCCTCCTGTTTTCTACAGTGACGTCGCTTCATCCACAATTGCCTTGAGTGTATTGCCTGTCCTCGCTGATAGGCACAGCTTATTGTGCCTTTGGCTGCCTATCGCACGCTGATGGGCACAGCTACTTACAATGTAAATCCTATATTATCATCCTGCTGTACTTAACCGTGATCTCCACTGACAGGCACAGCCATATGCCACTCCCATATTGTGGGAAACTAACTCCATTGCGGGAATTTTGCTCATCCTAAGTTCCATTACATACTTCTTTTACCAACGTAGTTTCCGCACTCCTTACCCTTTTATTGCATACATATATATATTTTTGCATGATGGCTGCACTGAATATGGCCTTACCTCCCCCGTTTCTGAATGAAGTAGGGGATCCAAGTATTCCATGGAAAGAATGGAAAGAGATATTCGAATCGTATCTTATAGCAATCGGCGGAGATAAATTTTCACATTTCAGAAAGCAGCACATTCTACTGCACAATCAGGGAATTGAAGGCCGCAAGACTTACAACAACTTAAAAGGCCCTGACCCAGAAATTGAAGAAGGGAGTGACGGAGATTTCATTGTCTACCTAGCTACACTAAACAAATTAGAGAAACATTTTGGGCAAATCCTAAATGTTGTGCTGGAAAGGCACAAATTTTTCTCCAGAGTACAAGGAAAAAATTAGAAGGTTAAACCGTATATTGCTGCACTAAAAGGGTTATCCAACACCTGTGAATTTGAAGGATTAACTGAATCCCTCATCAGGGACCAGTTGGTCAGGTGCACCAACAACCATAAGATACAAGAAAAACTGCTAGCAGGTAACCCGGATCTAAAACAAGCCATAGAAATCGCACTAAGCGTTGAACACACTGCAGAGTGCATAAAAGAAATAAATGTGAACGCAGACTCTGGAGGTGAAGTTAATGCCATTTCTAAACATGAAACCAAAGGGGATAAAGAGTTCAAACCAAAAAATCAGATGGGTACAAACTTCAAAACTAAATGCTAAAGGTGCGGCAACCCAGCACACCTGGCAAATAATCCTTCCTGTCCTGCCAGAAATGCAATATGCCACAAGTGTGGAAGGAAAGGACACTTAACCAGGGTGTGCCATGACACACGGGAAAAGAATGTATCCTTGATTGAGCCGGAACCTACACCAGCATGAACCAAACTAGTTTTCCAAGTAGAAAACGCGGAAGATACGGTCAAATATCCAGAACGTAGTATCACTCTAGACAATAAGTTGGTCAGGGGTTTTGCTGATTCATGTTCTCCATACACCCTGCTGGAGGGTAAAACGTTTGATGACTTGTTCCCCAACAAGCTTAACACTCTCAAAGTAGCAGATATCAAACCAAGAGGTTATGGGGTGATCCTATTTCCTTGTTAGGCATGACCACTATGTTATTTGAATATAAAGGTAGGAGCACAGTGGGAAGAGTGTACATTACTGAAAAAGGGTCCAACCTGCTAGGGTGGAAGCACCAAAAGGATTTAGGTATGAAACTCGATCCCAATAGTCCTGATCAAGTCCTCTTGGTGGATCGTTCAGTTTGTGGACAAGATAGTTGTGAAGAATTCCCAGAGGTTTTTACCAACAAATTAGGCCTTCTTAAAGACTTTCAACACTGCATAAAACTCAAAGACAAAGCCAAACCCATTGCCCATAAAGTAAGGCCAATTCCCCATTTAATGCAAGAACCCCTACGTAAAGAAATAGATACATTATTGGAGCTGGGTGTCATAGAACCTATAGAAAGTTCGTAGTGGTTGGCCCCCATAGTCATTACGTCCAAGGCTGCCAGCAAAGATGTCAGACTTTGCATTGACCTCAGGGACCTAAACAAAAACATTTGGGTAGATAGGCACCCATTACCTAGGATACATGAAGTGTTAACTCTCATCAAAGATGCCAGCCACTTCAGTGTCCTTGACTTATCATCGGCATATCATCAGGTTGAGCTACATCCTGAATGTCGTCATCTCACCTCATTTATCACCCCCCTTGGGGCATTCCAGTATCTCCGGATGCCTTTCGGATTAGCTTCTGCTGCGGCTGCGTTTCAAAGAATCATGCAGCATGTACTTAAGGAAGTCCCGGGGATACTATGTTTTCAGGATGATATCCTAATACATGGTAAAGACACTAATGAGCACAATGACAGGCTGAGAAACACCTTGCATAAGTTAAGCAAAGCAGGCCTGACCCTGAAGAAAGAGAAGTGCCAAATTGGGGTAAACTCAGTAGAATACCTAGGTCATACCATTTCCCGAGACGGCATCAAACCCAAAATTAATCTGATTGATGCCATCCTTGATGCTGCTGCTCCCACCAATGTAGAAGAGCTGAAATCCTTCCTAGGATTATCGGAATACTACTCTAAATTTATCCAGAATTATGCCAGCAGGGTAGAACCTTTACGCAACCTACTTAAAGCCAAGCAATCTTTCATATGGAGTGATAACTGCCAATCTGCATTCATGGAAATAAAAATATGCATTACTAATGCGCCTTTTTTAGGCAGGTTTGACCCCACGAAAACCACATACTTGTCCACCGATGCCAGCAATAAAGGGTTGGGAGCCAGTCTCACGCAAAGGTTGGGTAACACTGAGCAAGTAGTAGCTTTTGCTTCAAGATCACTAAAGGGTGCCGAACAACACTACTCAGTAATAGAAAAAGAGGCTCTAGCCTGTTTCTGGGCAATCAACCACTTCAAGTTTTTTTTGTGGGGCATACCTTTTACTATCAAGACTGACCACAAACCCCTTACATACGTGTTTACAACCAAGGGTTCCACCAGAACTACACCCAGAATAGCCAAATGGATGGTGGGCCTGGGAGGGTTCAATTTCAAAGTTGAATATGTACCAGGGAGAAACAACGTAGTAGCCGATTTCCTGTCTCGTACTCCTCTCAATACTGACTCCATCATGAAAGAGGAGGAAAGTGAAGAAGTAATTTTGTAAATAGCGGTACTGGATAAAAAAGACTGGGAGGATTGCGAGGTACTTGACACTACTGTAACTGCTCTTAAAAAATATATATAGAAAGGTTGGCCTGATAATAAGAATACTCTATCCGAACCTCTTAGCAGGTATTGGGAGGTAAGATTTGAACTATGCATAATTCACAATACCATTTACCGTGGGGAAAAAATAGTACCCCCAATGGGAGTGAGAGACAAAATTGTCAGTCTAGCACACAAGGGACATTTAGGCCGCAGTTTAACAAAAAGCAAAGTACGAGAAGAGTACTGGTGGCCAGGAATGGATGCCATGGTAGAGGAGCTGGTAGAAAACTGCATGGAGTGTGCCAGAAGTGACAAAACGCTTTCAGTAAGGAAACCTCCTTTGTCTCCTGTTCAAGTTCCTACCCGACCATGGTCGAAACTTGCTGTAGACATTATTGGCCCATTAAATCTCAAACAATTGAATGAACGCTTCATCCTTGTTCTCATAGACTATCACTCAAGATGGGTAGTTACTAAATGTGTAAACCAAATTGACACTAAAGCCCTCATCCAATTTTTGAAAGACACCTTTTATGAGGAAGGCATACCGGATACCATTGTAACGGACAATGGGGTCCAATTCACATCGGACTCTATGAAAGACTTTCTTTCAAATCTACGCATTACCCATCTGAAAACCGCGTTATACTGTCCCAGGGCAAACGGGTTAGTCGAACGCATGAACAGAGTCATCAAAGAATGTCTACAAAGAGCAGAAGCCACCAATGTGGCAGCAAAACCAGCCTTGCAAGAAATGATATGGGCTTACAGAACAGCACCGAACACTGTCACAGGGATTTCCCCGTTTATTTCCCTAAAGGGGAGGAAACCCAAAACTAACCTCACAGCGGGATGGTTATGCAAAGACAACCTATGCAAAGTAGACAGATCAGACATTGCCAGGAAAATTGATGCGCAACAGGAAAAATACAGAACGAGATATGACCACAATAACAATGTCAAGACACTTTCATTTAATCCAGGAGAATGGGTTCGCATCGACCTTCCTATAGCAAGAAGGAAAAACCACTCCCGGTTTTCTGAACCCATCAAGATAACAAGAGTAGGAAGAAACGTTGTCTATTTGGAAAATGGACAAACATGGGGGATGGACAGAGTGGTTAAATTTAAACATCCTCAAATGGACGGGGAAGAAGCTAGGGCTTTGCCTATTGGCTGTAACTCTCCTCGCAGGTCATCAAGGAACACTAGTTGTCCTGTGTGGCACAAGGATTTTAAAGTTGGTTGACTATTTTGGCTATACTCTCTCTCTCTCCTTTTCTCTTTCTTTTCCTTCCTGCCTAGGGAGGTGTGTTGTATTCTAGTGGTTCTGCCCTTTCTCTCTCTCCCCCCCTTTTTTCCCCTTCCACCTTGGAACATTCCTAGTGTCTGTTGTCAACATTCTAATGCTGTCTTCAGCTAACTGTTAGAGCTGACTGGAAGCTGTTGGTGGTGCATGGTATAATAAAACCTTCTTTCAGCTACTTGATTCTGCGACTTTGTAATAGATCTCCATACCCTGGTGTCGGCAGCCCTAAACTCTCTCCTGCATTTCCAGTCAGAAATCGTGAACTACAACGTGTCCTGAGCTATTGTGTCGAAATGTGAGGCCACAGCATGTCCTGAGTTGTTGTGTCTGAAGTTTAAAGTTACCGCAGGACCTGAGCCGCAGTACCCAAGTTGTGAAGATGTGAAGTGGCCTGAGCTAGTGCACCTGAAGTGTACCACTGTATCTTGACCTGAGCCTTTGTGCCCTAATTTTGAAGAGAACACATGGCCTGTGATGTTGCACCCAAAGTGTAATCTGTGGCATGACCCGAGTCTCTGTGCCCGACTAGTGAACCAGTCACGTTAACCAGAACTGTCACTCTATTTAGGACCAGGGTGTGACGTGAGCTATGGTGTTCCACCCACCAGGTAAGACCTGCCTGATGCCGTACCTGCTGCAAGAACCCAGCCTGTGCATGGCTGCTTTGATCTGGACCTGAAAGGTCTGGGTAGGGTTGCACTGCACACAATCGCACCACTAGACCAGCCAGGAACTAACCCTCCCCGAGCGTCCATCAAAAAGCCTGGAGAAGCTGCAGATGGAACCACAAAGGATGACACTCAGCCTTAGAATATGGGAAGCAGCCAAGTCGGGAAGAGGATGCCGGCTGCTCAGACGCAGCCCGATCCTTGCACTCAAAAACGTGGGTGAGAAACAGCGAATAAATCGAAAGACTTAGCATTACTGCAAGAGTGTTGAGGTTACCTGCACTTGAGCCCAGTTATGAATTGCCCAAAGGAGGGAGCTACCTGGGAGAAGGGGCCATAACATGGGGAAGCATCAACCTATACTAGCGCCAGGACAGTAAGATCTCTATTCATGAAGGTAAATTTACATGTGTAGATTCACTCATGGGTTACTTACTGCTGCACCTCGTAGTAACTTTACACTTTTTTGCTAGTCACCATTTTGGAGAGTAAAGTTACTACTAGGGCCAGACTTACATGTTTCCACTACATCAAAACTGCCGGGTGGAGCATGCTAGAACAGGATTTGGGAGTGTTAAGGTCCTACTAGTAACTTTTCACACTTAGGCAGAGGTCTCTGCGATCAGGATGGAGATCTTCCTGTGGTAAAGTAGAGAGAAAAATAATAATGTTTAATCATCCTTAAAAAAATATTTAAATAGTTTTAATATAAAATAAAATTTAAATTAACTAAATTATTAACCTGGAACTGAAATTATAGAATGTTACAGCACATTAACTAATCAGACTAAATGTTTAATAATTAATTATATAAATACAATATATTGATTTCATTTATAATCATTATTATTTAACATAATTAAAAAACACCCCTATTATGATTGATATATTTAAATATTTTTGGGTATATTTTAATGAAACATTTGTTTAAATCATTTTAATAAATGTTAATTTGTTTTTAAACAAAATTTAATACTGATTATTTAATCAAAATTTGTTTTTACAAATAATATCACTTAACACTATATATTATATATATACATATACAATTTAACATTTTAAATAATTTATTATATTATCATTATTTCCTGTGAGGTGTTATATTAAGTCATTGCCTCCATTATTTTCAACAGGAGTGTGTTCAGTTTCTGTGAGTGCGCATGTATGAGGCTGAACTTACTCTAAGGCTGAGCTGGAGTACATTAATGACTGTCTTGGGCCGTTTTAGAAATGCAGATTGTGAAGAGAATTGGGATTACTCTTCTGTAGGTGGATGTTTGTATTTGGATGTCCCTAAACCCCTCCCAAATCCCTCCACAGTCCCCTCCCATTTAGTAGTAAGTATTTCCGATTTCCTAGCCACTCCCTGAGGTTCCTCCCACATTGACTAGTAAAATGTATACATACAAGTGTGGTGTTCTCTGCACATAGGTTTGTGAAGTGGGTAGTACTACTGTAGGCCTACTAAACATACTACAAAGTGCAGTTTGTGAATAGGCTTCTTTGATTGCATCATATGCGTACCTGTTAGTAGTGTTTACTTTTAATGTGCATTTAAGTAATTTTCTTTTTGAAAGTCAAGCACTGGGTTGGACAATCATATATTATCTTGATGTGAGTTTGTTGAGTGCTGAGCTGGAGCACCCCCATACTACCTCCCTCAGAAGCCTGTGCCTGCTTGCCTTTACTACCACTGAGAGTCAAGTGCTGATTGGGTTGTTTTTAGCCCAGTTTGCAGAGCCATTGTAGGGCAGACCATAGGATATCAGAGGCAAAAGAACTCAATCTCCATGGTTGACACCCAGTACCCCCTTTATGCCCTATCACACAATAAAATCAGCTCACATTCAGTCGCTTAGTATGAAAACCATAAGTGCAGTAATATGCTGACCCCCATGCCCCCGGTAATAGCAATAGCTTGTAATCAGCATTTTCTGTAATAGTTCAGCAGTCTCTCAGAGCTTCTGACTCACACCTTTTTATAAAACTTGCCGATGTTTGAGAGCTTTTATTTATTCACAGCTTTATTTATGTTCTGCCTCATCATTTCAATAGGGCTGAACTATGGACATAGACTTTGCCATTACAAAATCCTGGGTCTTTTCTTTTTGAGCCACTCAGTAATAAATTTACTGATACGTTTTAGACCATTTTTCTTTTATATGATCCACTTTCTTCTAAGCTAAGCTTTAGCCATTGGAGCAATGGCCTCTCACTTTCCTCTAGAATGCACTTTTATGGAGAGCAATTCATGGTGGACCCAATGATTGTGAGGAGTTCAAGTCTGCAGTTGCAAAACTGGCCAAGTCATGATCGCTCGACACCATGCTTGGTAGCTGGATTGAGGTTCTTTATAGTGATACAGTGTTTGGTTTTCACAAACAATGTCCTTGGCCTGGTGCATGGCAGCCAATCACCTCCACTTTGAACTCATCAACCTAGAGGATATTGTTCCATAACTCATTCATGTACTGTATTACAAACCAAAGCACTGTTATTTTTGGTGAGTAAGAGTTTTCTCCTCGCTATGCTTCCATGAAAGCGACACTTGTTTGGTCTGGTCATGATGGTAGATTAATGTACTCTAATGTTTACCCTATTGGCAGAGGGCTGTAGATTCCTGGTGGTTGCTTATCCACATACTGTGGTTTGCTTCTTCATAGAGTTCTCCATTTAATACTTGGGAAATGACCTGTGGAGCATCCATGCATAGTTTATGCCAGTCCTCCAACTGTCATAGGCCTTAGGTGAGCTATAGGCACAATCACTGCTGTCATTCCCTTGTGCCAAATGTTACACTGTTGGGACCAAATTTACATCACAAAAATGTGTAAATATGGACCAAAACTGTTTTATTATCTCCCCACAACATGAAGAAAATCCATAAGAGTCCTTGACTCACTTCTTCATGCTTGATCAATCAACATGTTTCTGCACTCACTTGATGCCTTACGAGGTCAGGTGTATTAATCAGGAAAGGTTTGTAATATGGTCCCAATGAAATCACCTTAATTGTCAACTACACAGTAAGGATATGTACAGTTCTGATTTATAGACTGTGGGGTATATTTACATGAAAATGGTGCATTCGGCCATTTTGCTGTGCCGAACTCTGTCATTTTCAAAATGCAGGGATGTGCCGTATAAGCAAGAATACGGCACATCCATGTGCTCACCCCTGCACCGGCACTAAAAAAGGTGCCTAGTGCCAACACAGGTACCCTTGCACCAGGATGCAAGGGTGCTTGCGTTTCAGGAATGACTGTCTTTGTGCAGGAAACAATCACAAAAATGTACAAAAACAATCATTAATGGCATTTTTCTCCTACATAGGAGGTCTGGGTCTGGGGGCAGCGGTGGCCCCTCCATTCAGGCGGAGGAGCACCGCCCCCCCTGCCACCACGGTCACATAAAATGATAATAAAACAGTTTTTAAACCCGTTTTGTTAACATTTCATTTTAATCCCCTGGACCCGCCCCCAGGACTCTGACGAGTCTTGGGAGCGGGTCCAGGGGATGACACTGCTGGAAAGGGAGTGGTAGTGCACTCCCTTCACTGCGCATGAGGGTTTGGCCAGCCGTCTCAGGCCAGCCAAACAAACCCTCATGCGCAGTGAAGCTCTCTCCAGGCTCAGCTGCATTGCTGGGGCTGGAGAGAGTAGGCACAGGCTCCCAGTCTGCCTGGGAGTGCAAGTTGCCAGCCTCAGGCCAATCCCTACGCTGCTTTCATGCAGCATCAGGATTGGCCGCAGTGCAGTCTGCGAGCCTGTGCCCAGAAGCAGGAAGAGCGCAATGCAGCAGGAGACGGTGGCATTGACGGCGGAGTTCGGTACGTTTTTAAATTTTTCTTTTTTTATCCCTGAACCCCCTCCTCCCCACCTTCTTCCCTCCTCCGGTCCGCCTCACCATTTTGGCAGGGGAGAGGGCGCTACTGGTCTCCGGTCATCCAATCAGTCTGTGCTTCATCTTCTTTCTATGCCTTGTTATTGTTCAGTCTGAATTTTAATGTGCAGAACAAGTTGCTAGTGTTCATATGATAATTTGAAAACTGCTAAGTTCCCTGCCTTTTATTTAGGGGGATATTTATGTAGTGCTAAAGAAAGTGCCAGGGGTCTGTGGCCATATCTGTTGGGTATAAATGTATCTTGCAAAGTGATGTAGTGATTCCTTTGTGTTTGACAAAATGTCAGTAGGAAACGTACCACTGTATAGTGGTATGTTTCACTTTGCATACCATCCAACAATATCATTAAGGCCATTTGCATGGCTGGACTATTTGTATACCCATCTTTGTTCTTTAACATGAGGGGTGTTTGACATCAAAGTGCTGTTCTGGCCTGGGGCGTTATTTTTAAAAATTATCAAAGTAAACTCCTCAATGCTGTATTTTTATTCTTTATAGTGCGTTATCAACTGGTCGTGAATTGAGCAGTCCACAATTAAACCCTCCACTTCTTTAGTCATCATTCCAGTGAATCTCCCACTATGCTGGCACATCAAGCATATGACATTTTTCTGAGTTCAATTGGTGTGAGTGCTTTGCTGTTTTTAGGCCATTTCTATAGATTTGGAGGCCCCATGTAATTGCACAAATATCAGAATCAAATGGGTACCACCTTTTGATCTTATGTAAATCCAAGTTGCCGTCTGGTTAGTGTCTGTAATTTTTGTTTGAGGTCTGTTGTGAGTTATATGTCCCTCTTTAAAACAAAGAATAGGTTTGCATATTCAGAAAGGCCTGCATTGAGGATTTCCCAATCCTGAATAATGGCTTCCCTCAGTTTGTTTGTAAGCGAATTAAAGGTGGTAACTCATGATTCTCTCCTGCGTCGGTTTTGTGTAGGTCTCAAGCTGGGTTGCATACTATACTCAATAACAGGACTCTGTCAGCCATTCTGAGGTCCAAAAAACATCTTTTGCTTTCTCGCCCCAAGTGCGCTGGGTATGCCCAGATGAGGGTCCTGGGCTCACTGTGCCACTGGATTCAAGCTAGCCTGGCTGATGAGAGGTGAAACCCTGAATCTGGTCCCAGAAGGTTTGTTTCTGGTCCAGGGAGGACCTGGCTTGGCAGTTCAGGCTAGACTTTTCCCATGAGGGGCAGGGTCAAGACTGATTTGCATATTGCTGGGTCTAAACTGGGGTGTCATGGTGAGCAAAAGACCAATGAATTTAACCCAGATCTCTTGATTGGGGGTGAATGTTTTGATTTGCTCTACATTCCGTCCATCAATTGTGTGTCTTTTGCTTTCTTGCCAAAAATAATTGTAAGCCATAAGGAATGCTACTTTTTACACATTTTGCATTAATTCTTACACTTGCCTCGTGTACTACATACATTGGTATATTAAAGCCCTAGTCTGGCTAAACATCCTTTAATGAATAATGTCACCTACAATGTAGCTCTCCTAATCCCCCATATTATACCATTTAGTGCAAATACTTCCATGTTAGTTGAAAAATGTGATTTACTAATGTGAAACATTTTGATAATTTCAGAAAATGTGTGCAAGTAAAAATGATTGGGCACCTTTAAACCCACCTTTAATCTATCACAGATGGGTTAAGCTGAAGGATGCATTTCACGTATTACCTAAAAAGTATATAACATGTAGCTTACACCCCAAGACTGTGACCTCCGAGCACTGCTGACTATATATTCAATAAAGATTATGGGCCCGATTCACACAGAATACTTATAAATCTATATTTGTAAATGCACGCCTACACATACATGTATATTTACAAGTTGTGTCAGTTCATATACGTTTTCTAAGATGTGCCTGGAAAGCTGCACAAGTCACAGGTTTTTAGTTGTTCTACTGTTAATGTCATGTCACGTGTTGCCTAGTTGATATTTTCCCAATGGCGAGTTACAATGATTGTACAACTCCTCACTGGGGAAAGGCAGCCAGTCATGCAAATGTATGATCCCTGTGGAGAAATTCCTTCCTTGCATTCAATAAACTTGGGGGTTATTGGGTTCTCCTTCCCATTCTGGAAGGGGACTTACTCCACCCCTTTGCTGAAGCATGTTTCCATCCATTTCCAGGGTGGGAAAGGTTTGGAGAGGAGTTTGTGATTGGCATCAAATTCCGGAGTGTGTAGGCGTTCACACATTCTCAAGAGAAACCACACCTTGATCCACCCACTCCGCACGTTTTCGAGGGGGTATATCACAGCATAATTACATGCAGTGGAGTCACACAATTACACAGTAACAAAAGCATTTAAGCCCAAAAGCTATCCTTTTTGGACACCTGGTAGCCATAAATAGACCTAGTTTCACCTTTAAGCCTATGTTTATGGCCAAAAAGCCTTCTGAATCAGGCCCTATAGGGTGCCGGTTGCAGGAGTGTATGATATTTTTCCGTTCTATTTTGTGTAGAAACTTTGTGAGTTAGCTCCACTTTTGATAGTTGTGATATTATGTAGATTGTACACTGCTTACTAATTGCTTCTGGGGCCATCTTATGATCTAGAAACACGAATTTGAAGTGAACTAAGACAATTAAACAGTTCATTGAATGACCCGTTCATTTCTTATCATTATTTAAACTTGGTCCACTGGGCTATCTCTCTGTTTGGTATTCCACCAGGGAGTGTCCTAAGGGAAAATAGCTGTCACTTTGCAATTTTATGGGCAAAGATTAAGCATGCAGGGAAACCTTCATTATACATTTCTTTAAATAAACCATTATAGCCTTGGCACAGATAGTTAGCATGTGTTGACAAATTATGACTGAAAGGGAAAGTGTTTTATTCATGAGATGATCAAATGAGATGTTTCTGTGCGAGGCTGAGCCCCTCCTTCCTCTGCTGCAGCTTTGTGGGGGAGAAGGGACCCGCTGTACTTGCTGCAAAACAATGATTGCTCCACTCCAACATTTTGGTTTACAGATGAAAGCTATTCATGGTTGCAAGATTGAATCTTCACAGGAGCTCAGAGACATCTGTATTTGTGTATGTTTGTCAAGCATGACAGCAAGGCATTTATTTTGCGAACCAGGACATAAAATGTTATTAAACTGACCTACTTAACAAGTAGCAACATGTGCTCTGACTTCAGTAACCATTATTTCAATTGTATGTGATGTTTTACTATGTGTCAGATTAATACAACGGTGTTTCAGTTTCAAGCAGTTTTATTGTCAGGCTTGTGTAATACTTCAAATACAGGGCAAGTTTCGTTTTGTATTTATGACAATCTAGGCTAATGTTTAGGCACTCTCTAAAATAAGACTTTGGTTCTAGCTGAATGAATACAAAAACACTCAAAAGTAGTTAGTGGGTGCACAGGTGTATGATACAAAGGGTTCATTGTGTGAGCTGATTTATTTAATATCTAGTAGATTCGAATGTGACAAGAGTCATTCTCCTCCTTCCTATGAATGAAATAAACAGGGGAGTGGATTCAGTGCTTATTTGTACTCAGGCTTGCCGGTAGTTGACACTGCCACTCATTTTCAGGGGCAGGGACTTATTTTTTATCATCAGACTTTGACACAGAGAAAGAGAAAGGCATTCTATCTTTTTCTAGTTTAGCTTCATAGTTGTGTGCCTTTTGTTCTGGCTGCCCTTGCTTCACCCTCTACTCAGCAGTCTTTAGTTGGTTCTGTCATCTTATTCAGTATACTTAGGAATCCATGTTGCCTCCAATGGTGCCTATAACCCTCGCCATTCGCCATCAGGATAGTCGTTTTCTTTCTCTCACAGAGCGGTTTATTAATGTCATGAACTCTATGTCACATAGATTTCTGATTCCACTTCCTTTCCCTTCCTGTTATTCCCAAATGCCTTACTCACCAACCACGGTTATTTTTACCTACTGATGCTTTTGATAAATTCAGACTATATTTATTTACATATCGATGTCTACCATCTTAACATGTAATTTCATGTTTTCTTTGCTATATTTAAAAAAGTAACTTTTTTCGTCTTGAAAAAGTTTTTTTTATCTGTTTGACCATTTAAATACTTTATAAAATTGTAATACTGACACACTGAAAGTAATGTTAGCAAGTGAATAACAAAAGTGTGATTTCCCTTGAGTTTTAGGGGTGAGATAAGTATTAGTTGATTTATTAGCAGAATGAGGTTTACTTGGGTCCGCTGTTTTCTAGGAAAACATTTCATAGCACCATCCCAAATGTTGGCATGGCCTGTGATGCCTCCCATTCCTTCCTCTTGAATTAAGAGGTTGTAGGTTTCAAAAATACAAACTAGGTCCTTTCGTTGGCACAGGGACCATGCATTTTCTAAGTTAGAGTGTGAGTTCGTTTTTGAAATGCCCGAATATCTGTCGGGACGGGAGTGTATAGCAAAATTCATTATGTTTGCCTGTGTTAGTGGGTTGAGAAATTTATAACACACTTTTAACTAAGAACGTCGCATAGTGCAGTTTCCCACAAGGTGCATAGAAAAGCACAACATATACACTGTGGTTTACGCTTGCCAACATGAGAACCCTCACTGCGGTCTCTATGTCATCCTGCTATTTGTGTAGGTTTGATTTTGTGCAGAAAAAAATCCTTATTAGCAAAAAGTCCAATATGTACTTCAGCATGGCTCAATCAAACAGTGCTGCTGTGCTGTTCACTGGATCGGGTGTGCCTCACAGTTCTTCCCTGCCCATAATAGCCCTAATGTAACATTCAGTAAGCAAAGGTTTTCAGAAAACCTTTAGGGGTATATTCACAAGAACGTGCGATAAACATCGCCAAAATAGCTTACCGCAACTTCTCACATCACAGTCCATCGCGGGAAAATAACGCTGTGTTAACGTGGCATTCACAACACGGCGATACCGTGCGATATCCGCACGTGAACGCGTCAAATGTCCATGAAACAACTAGCGCGACGGCAATAAAAATCCAAACCCTAACGCGAAAAAAGTCGCGATGGGCCCAATCGCGAAGAGACAATCCGCGATAAGGCGCGCAAGGCCTGCAATAGACACACGTAATGCGTGAAAAATCACTACACAAACAGAAAAAAAAACACCAAACAAAAAAACACCAACAGCGAAGCATGATGGAGTCAGGAGGAGCAGGCACAGGGGACGATCAAACCCCACAAGACCCCCGGAGCCCCAGCCAGGGCCCTCAGGGACAGGGAAGGACAAGAAGAAGAGGAAGCCGCGGTTCAGTCCGCAGGAGAATCAGATCCTGGTCACGGAGGTGATAGGACACCATCAACAACTGTTCATCACCTCCACCGTGTCATTGGGCACAAGAAATGGAATATGGCAGTCCATCTTGGACAAGGTGAATGCTGTCGGAGTGCAGAGGAGGTCAATGGACGAGGTCAAGAGGCGATGGACTGATATCAAGTGCAAAACCAAGAACAAACTCGCCAACAACCTCAAAGCAGCAATGCAGACTGGAGGTGGTAGTCCTGCGCCGCAGGAGGAGCTGGATGAGATGGAGGAGATGGTGTCGACAGTCATCAGTGTGGATACGGTGGCAGGAGTTGGGGGCCCGGACACTGCTCTACAGGACCGGACACAACAGCAACAGGGTGAGTAGCGACCATGGCCTGGGGGGACGGGGGGAGATGGGCACAATGGCACACATGCACAAATAAGCAGGCCACACTGCACACCCACATTGACTTCGGATCATGTCCCTGATCCCCTTGCCATACTGCAGCACACATAGGAACACCAAGTACGTCACCCTCGACTATCTGCCCAGAGTGGGCCCACCCCACACATCACACAGCTCACATACAAGCCATGCACATGTGCTGAACCCAGCCAAGCTGCTGGTCCGTGAGCCACACTGACAACTTAAGTGACACTGCATGACGAACCCCATGCCTGCAGTCTGATTACCATGCACGCAACAACACTGAGGTGGCTGAGTGTGGACCACATCCGTAAAGGAGCAGGTCACACCCTGACACATCCACGTGCACAATCAACCCCTGACGTCAACAACACATCTGCGGACAAACCATGCCCCAGAGTCCCCACTCCCACCAAGACACACATCCACCCAAGTCTGGTAACGTCTCAACACTGCATGGACACAGAAGTCAAAGGCACACCGCCTGCAAGGGACAAGAGGCAGCAGAATCAGAGCTGCAGGTGCAACTCTCACAAAACTGTAGCACACACATATGACAGTCAGAGCACAGCAGCATAGACGACAATGTGGTACAAACTGCAACACATGAACAACAGGACAGAGGGCAAAACTGCTGCCGCTTGTGTGAAGATACTGGCCAATAACATTTGGCATAGCAGGGGGATGTGAGATGAAACTGCACAAGTACAACCTCACATCCCTGATGGTGTAGAAATGTCAACTGTCCCGCATCTAACAGGCATCACCCCCTACACAGTCACAATGTACCTCGCCATGCAGTCTGTATGTGAAGTTGTACAATGCCTGGACAAACATGTCCACACGATGTAATGCAGCATCTCCCCTTAACATTGCAGAGGGACCATCAACACCACCTGCAGAGCAGACCCAACAACTCTACACTGATGACAATCCCAGCATCGACACCGACGCCCTCAGAGACCTCATCGCCCGCATCGGCTCCCCACCTCCAGGATCAGGGCAGCCCAGCTGCATCGAGGAGACCCCACCCCCTGCACAGACCACACAGCAGGCAGCACCTGCCACACCGGCTGTCTCCCAGGACCCCCACGGAACACACCTGGCCTTCCAAACCTGTGTGTTAGAGGCCCAGGAGAAGCTGGCTGATCAGGTGCGGGTGGGGTTTGACCTCCTGGCAGCCAAACTTGATGCCATCCATGGGTGTCTACGTCCCTTCGGGGACCACTTACAGTGCCTGACGGACACCCACAGTCCGCTCCATGGTCTCCAACGAGCCCTGGCCGACATCGCTGGAGTCCTGACTCGGAGACAAGAACACCTGTCAAGTCAGTGGCTCCAGCAATCTCAGCAGTGATTTGGCACAAATGCGGAGGCTCATGGAGGACATGGTGTGGATGGAGGGCGGAAAGGTTGGCTGTCACTGCTGCACATCAGCAAAATGTAGCTGGGATATACCATGCCCTGCAGATCCTCGTGATGGCATTGCTGCCACAAGGCCTGGCGCAGATGGATGCTGCTGCTCCTACACCATCCACATCTGCGCCCCCTGGTGTGTCAGTGGCTCACAGTGCGGCAGACATTTCTACTCCTGCACCTGATGTGTCACTGCCACACGGTGCGGCCGAAAATCCACCTCCGGCCCCTGATATGTCAGTGGCACACAGTGCTGCAGCCGGAACTGCAGCACCCACAGGTGAGGCAGAGCACACATCAGAGGACGAGGATGTGGATGATCCAGACTTCTTGATCATGAGGCGGCAGTAGCATCCCTCCCACCCATTTGGCCTGTTTCATCTTGGTTCTGCCCTTGGCATCATGACCTTCCACTGCCCCCCGATGCACTCTGTGACTCTCACCTTGGACCACGACATGGACTGCCATATTCTGTTAGATGACCGATGACACAGCGATCAGACTGCGGTCTGGACTTTTCCTCTTCCGATGTACTTGTCATGCCCTAGAGGACTCTGGCTGGCCCGCCACATGCCTATGATGTGAAGTGGGGTAAATCATTCACTATTGCACAGTTGTGTCATGTCTTCGTTCATTCAAGTATGTAAGTGTGGATGTGTGTTGGGTCAGTGATTCCCCCTGACGTCCATGTTGCACACGTCGTGGGACATGAGTCACAGGGTGCTACATTGCCGATTGCATTCCGGGCGGCGTAGCCACTACAGCAGGGACACACGCATTCGTCAATTCCTTTTCTGGACAGGACTGAACCAGCACCCAGAGCCCCAGGATCATTCTTGCATGCCCGACGCTGGTCCGGCGTACGCCAGGCCAGACCACTACGCTTACGCTCTGAGGGGGGACGACATAGCTACATGTCCCAGGATTCCACGCTTGGGATCTGCTGGTCACTGGTCTAGTTGCCAACATGCCACGGCCACTCCCTGAGGACAGGTTTGCACACACACCACACCCATCCAGCAGATGCGTCACGGGGCATGTGAAACCGCCAATAAAAGGGGTCTGTAACGTCACATTCCCCACTGCCGGAGGTGACCTGTCAACGTACGCGCAATGGGACTCAATCATGGAGGGTCCATGACTTGTGTTGCACAGGGTTAGTCGCCCCCGACGTCCGGCGGCCATCACAGGCCTACCACCACGTGGCGCTGTCTTGAGTTGCACAGGGTTAGTCGCACCTATGAAGCTGAGCGGGTGTGCAGCCTGCGATGATGACGTGTGCACTGATATGGTCTCTGCCATTGCTGACTCAAGACCCAGTATCAAGTGTGGGACCTGCTGGCCCGCGGGGGTGTGCCACATGATGTGGGGACTGCCAAGGCTGCGGGCCCCGGCCTTGGAGTTAGCACCAGCACGTGATGTGCCCTCTTGGGGACACACCGGTGGCAGCAGGTGAGCAGTGGGGCCTGGGTGCGCAGGGGCGGTCATTCACCGCTGTGCAGCGGGAGGGGCTGGGGTGCAGCAGCATGTGTGCGCAGGGGCGGACAGGTGATGATGCCGTGTGCAATGAATTGGACTCTGCAATTATTTGTTGTGTACTCGATTTCAGAGAGGGGACCTGGTGGACTGCAGTGTAGGCCGGAGCCTGCATGCGACGCGGGCCTACCACCACGTGGCGTTGCCTCAAGGTTCACAGAGTTAGTGGCACCTATGGAGCTGAGCGGGTGTGCAGCCTGTGATGATGATGTGTGCACTGTAATGGACTCTCCCATTCCGAACTCAAGGCCCAGATTCAGGTGTGTGACCTAGTGGGCCACGGGGCGGGTCCACGTGATGTGGAGGCTGCCAAGGTCGCGTGTCCCGGGCTCGGAGCGTGCACCGGCACGTGGTTGGAGACACACCGGTGGCGGAAGGTGAGCAGTGGGGCCGGGGTGCGCATGGGCAGCAGTCTCTCTCCCTCTCTTCCTTTCACTGTCTCTCTCTCCCTTTCTCTCTCTCTCGCTTTCTTTCTCTCTCTCCCTTTCTTTCTCGCTCTCTCTCCCTCTCTCTCTCTCTCTCCCTTTCTTTCTCGCTCTCTCTCCCTCTCTCTCTCTCTCTTTCCCTTTCTTTCTCGCTCTCTCTCTCCCTTTCTTTCTCGCTCTCTCTCTCCCTCTCTCTCTCTCTCCCTTTCTTTCTCGCTCTCTCTCTCCCTCTCTCTCTCTCTCCCTTTCTTTCTCGCTCTCTCTCTCCCTCTCTCTCTCTCTCTCCCTTTCTTTCTCTCTCTCCCTTTCTCTCTCTCTCCCTCTCTCTCTCTCTCTCTCTCTCCCTTTCTTTCTCTCTCTCACTGTCCTTTGATGAGCGCATGACACACGTTCTTATCTCGGTTTTTTCTTGCAGGCTGTGACTTCCAGATTGTCCGGAGTGGATCCGCATGGATTCTTCAGTATTGTTGTTTTGTGTTGTGTATTAATAAAGTTATGTTGTGGGAATTTCAAAGTTGAATGTTTGTTTCTCCTTATTCTGACCACACATGTATGTTTGTTGTTGTATTTGTGCGACATCAGGCTAATTTTTTTTTCTCGTGATTTCGTAAAGTTGCTGTGGCACATCTTTGTCTGGGGTGGGTGGACCGGGGGTGGGCACAGGGGTGTGGGGGGGCCTGGGGGTGGTGGCGGTTGGTGTTGTGGGCCTCTAGGGTCTCCGAGCTGCATGAGCAGTGGCTCCATGGCATCTGTTGTTCTTCGGGTGTGGCTGTGGGCTGGCCTCCCTTTTGTGGTGCAGGTAGTCGTCCTGCTTAGCACCAGCAAAAGGCAGGTGTTAAATCCCTGCTGCTACCGCTGGTTATCACCTGTTTTTGACTCGCATCGCAGATCTGGCTGTCCGTTGTGAATCGCGCGGTGTTGTCTTTTCGTGTGTTTTTGCACGGACACGCCTATTCTGCATCTCATTAGCGTTAGTTGGCGGGGTCAACCGTGGCGATGTTTTTTGCGGCAGCTATCGCGGGTTATGTGGCGATGTAGGCAGTTAGCACCAGCTTGCGAAAGGGGCGGTAATTCTATCGCCACTTTTGCTGCGCTAAAGTGCCGATAAATCTGCGATAAGTCCTTGTGAATATGCCCTTTAGACTTGCCTCTTCAAACACCTCTTTTAATGCAAAAAAGCCCTGTTTCCTGAATGCAATTCTCCTTTATTTTCATTGTTGGACTGAGATCCACAAGCGATGCAGGGATATCTGGGTATGATTCGTCAATATAAAATGTATTACTTCCCTGCAGCAGCGGCCCGTGCAGGTAAGAGCGGTGGGGCCGGGTGAAGGGGCGGGGAGATTTCGACAGACAACGATTGAAAGTTAATTATTTATTTAATTTTCCCTCATGGTTATCTGCCGAATCCCCCCCTAACCTGGACCGACCGCTCTTACCTGCACGGGCCGCTGCTACTTCTCTGTAGAACAGGAAGGAGGTTGAAGGAAGGTAGCAAACAGTGATCACAGAGAGTTGGTGAAAGGATGCATTCATAAGGGACATCACAGTTGATTCAAGTCAATTTTCTTGAACATGGTAGCCATACCTAACTGCATATTACTAGGAAGAGATATGGACCATCTCCAGGGTGAAATTTCAGACATATATTCCAACACCACTACGATTATCAGAAGATTATCGAGAAAAGCTAAAAGGTTGAAACAGCCCCTTGTGAAAATAAATCAAGGAAGTGGGAAAGTAAATTGAAACACTACCACGTTGTGTAGGATGGAAATACAGTGCAGGCAGCAGTGTGAATTACGATAACAGTTCAAAGTATGTCTGCTGTGCATGAGGGGATCCAAAGGCGGTTCTTGGTGTACATAGCATGCCACCATAGTTCAAGTTGGTTGTGATGATTGTGACGTCTAGAGGAACATTCTGTGGGTTCATGTATAGGTTGGCTACCTAATGATATTCCGACTACTGTCTTATGTTTTGGTTGTTTTTTATTAATATTGAAGCAGAATCAGTTGGAAATGGAATGGAAAAATTGTATAGACTTGCATGATATATTCATGCACTCTGTTGTGAAACTATCACAACAAAGTATCTTTTCCGATATTCTGTGCCAAATCTGACTGAGATGCATGGCTGTTAATAGGTTTTTTTCTCCATAGGTCCCTATGCCATAAACATACAACAGGCATGTTTAAAGAGTGGTTAACTCCTTTGGACAGGTTGGGCTGAAAGATTCACGCAGTCTCTATGCTTTGAATGTGAAAGTGAATTGGGTGAATCTGCACCGCGTGCACCTCACTTGGCTGCCTTTCCGTTGCTGTGTAGGTGGAAATACAACTTTCTCCAAAGACCATTACTGTAGCTCAACTGCCAGTCTTCCTTGCTAATCAGTATCAAAGATCAGTGGATCCAGCCGTGGGCAAGGCATCTGATGAGGCCATTAAGCCTTTAATATAGCCTTATAGCCCGCCGTAGCGGGCTATACCGGCTATTAAAGGCCCGCCCCCGGGTTAAAGGCCCGAGCCAAAGGCGAGGGACTTTAACAAGGGACCGGGACTTTAATAGCCGGTATAGCCCTGCTACGAAGGGCTAAAAGGCTATCAGAACATTCTGCCACTAGAGGGCAGAATGTTCTAACAAATAAAACAAAGGCCTCTCGAAGCTCGAGGGATTTAAATCCCTCGAGCTCCGAGAGGCCTTTGTAAACATTGGAATGTTGCTCTGCGGGCCTTTACCGGCCCGTAGAAGCATGGAGCACTCCATTGTCTACAATGGAGCTCCCAACATTCCAATGTTCTAATATCGAATAAGATATTTAGGGTCTAATTTATATCTAGGTGGACGTCCCGATGGTGGCGAGGTCACCCACCTGATTTATAAATGACCACAAAGCAGGCGGTCATTTATAAAGGCATTGGCAGGAACCATAGTCACAGCGGTTCCTGTCAATGCATTTTACTGTTTGCTTCAGGGCTGCGTCAGAAGGATGCAACCCTGTAGCAAACAGTATTCATTTTTTTCTTTTGAAAAAGAAAATCCCAGAACAGGATTTTTTTTCTTTAAAAAGAAAAAAAGTAATGCTCCCCTCGTCATGGAAGACTTCTCCCATGCGGGGGAGAACGGGGGGGGGGGTAATATTTGTACTGTTCCTTACTGTAAGGAACAGCTAAAAATTATTACATGTCCTCCCATCTAATTTGGGCAGACAGACATGTAGCCATTCCTCCAGTGACCCTTACTCCCCAGGACTATCGGAGAGGTTTGGCCACGGAGTAGACTGAGTAGTCTCCACCGTGGCCAAACTGAAGGTCCACCCGCATTTAACTTGGGCGGGCAGACCTTCATATTGATGGTATGTATACTCTGTCGCAATGGTTAGTGGAACTGCAGGTCCAGGTAAGTGTTTTTCAGAGTGCATTGATGTACACCACAGTCTAGCCATCGATCCTACAGGACGGATGTTCGATCTTACACTCATTCTTCTCGCACAGGCTGGTAAAAGGTGCAAGTCTGGTCTGAATATGCAGACAACTGTTTTGAAACCCACAACCTGCAGATAGCAGTCGGTGACGCATAGAATGAAAATTACACTACACCATCTCTGAAGACACTGACAATAGGAGTGTGAAAACAAACTCAAAATCTTGTCTGTGTTATGCAAATATACTCTTAAATAATCTAATGTTCAGTTCATCTTTATTTGGTTTTCCATAAAACATAAAGGGCAGTACAATGCATCATTACCAGTATAAAACATAGTTATAACAATCACATTCATCCTACCGAGGCAAACAGGCGATTTAAGCAAAGGATATATTTCTGAATCAACCCAGCCTCGATTTCCTACTTCTTGCTGCTGCTTCAAGAAATAAACAGAAATATGTAGGCTTCCTAAAAGGTAAAGATAAAATAACGCATCCTTGCATTTTCTAAAATCAAGAATTTTTAAAATTGGCTTTAAATAAATAACAAATGGACCTCTTTAATATTTACAAAACAACATACATTGCAACAAGGTTTGTTCCGATGAACTGCCACAAGGGCAGGCCAAATTGCACAGTCCCTGATTAAAAGCGCCTTCCCCAAAAACTAAAAAGACACTATACAGTACCCACCCTGGAGCTGAATAAGACTTATCTCTTCCTCCGAGAGAGGGGTAAAGATAGATAGATCACTGGTACCGCAGGCAATTTAAGCACAATGTACTGACTCTCTGACTGTGCTTTTATTAGACTCAGAGCATAATCTGTTAGAGTGGACAAATTGTGAAATAATGCCTTAACCCCTTTCTTGTCAGATTTTTATAAAGTGCTTGGTGCATGAAACATATCAGACAAACCTAACGCACAGAACAGTTTGCAGACATATCATAGCCAAGGCAGTCTAAAATAATGTCCCTGTACAGACTGGCATCGGCATTAGTTCATGTGTTAACCCAAAGTAAGATTGGGGCCACTTTGATTTTGTCTGTAATGAAGGGTTGATCTAGCTCGGAGTGAATAATAAAATAGGAACTGGTCGGATGCAGATGAAGCAATCGTTTGGAGATGCGGACCTCCTCTAACTGTATGGAGGACAGATTAAAATAGCCCCAAACCCCTGCGTCATACAAAGCCACGGGAACACATTGTGCATTGTAAATATTTAAACAAGGTGCAATTGAACCCTTACCTGCCGCCTGGGGGTTAGTGAAAAGGGCCCCAGCGGATCTACTCAATTTCAACCGAGCAGAGATAACCTGAGTCTTCGAAGATCCCGATGAGTCGAAGATGACTCCAAAATAACAAAAATTGTTCACGCTATACAGAGATTGATTATTGATACACATCAAAGTGGCCCCTTTTATGCCTGGTCCACATGCCATGATGTGGGACTTTCCAACATTAGTGTTTAAATCGAGGTTGCTCATAAAAGATACAAATGCCTCTACCTGGGATTGCAAAGTTCTGGGAGTCTGAGCCAAGAGAACCGCATCATCTGAGTGGAGTAACCAGGGGACCAACTGATTCCCTTTTCCTTGGAACATCAGTGGTCACACTAGACAAATGTGGGCCAAAATTAATTATATAAATAATAAACAACTTCCCTCTAGCAAATGGAAAAGAGTCCGACATTTCACCCGCAGAACCATATCTTACATTAGCAGTTAGATTCTCATGCAAAGTATATAGAAAGTACACCAGAGCAAGATCCATTCCCAGATCCAACGGCATCAACCAAAGTTTAGGTCTATTCTCACAGTCAAATACTGTGGATGAATCCAAAAAGGTCAGGTACAGTTTACAGTACCTAACTATGGTGTATTTGCCAACAATCAGCTTTAACTTCAGGCACTGTTCCACCATACCTAGCCCTGTGCGAAAACAAAACTGAAAAGAGCACAAGGTATTATATTGGTTTACTCAGTCTCTCATATGCTCAAAAACCACCCTGCCTATAATCCTAACGGTGCTACCTAATAAAGAAATCAGACGGTAGCACTTAAGCAAATTGCAGTCCCTCTTTTTAAAGATAGGGACTATAATGGATGCCGCCCAGGAGCATAAGATCTTGTTAAATAGAGAGTTGTTAAAAGCATTGGTTAACAACGCGCCCCAAAGATCTACATTGCATTTGATAAGGGCCATGGGCTCCCCTTCTGGGCCAGGCACTTTTCTGCCTGGACTATGTCGTATGGCAACTTCTACTTCTTGCAATGTAAAATTCAGGCAGGGGGGGATTACTCATTTTACCCTGTAAAAGAGCCCCTAAGCTTTTATCCTCTGCTATATGATAAATTGCACCACAATACAAGACCCAATCAGAGTCAGACATATTAGAAGAGAGAAGAGGACTTACCAAAGCATCCCATTGCCTAATCCTATTCACCAATTTCCAAAAGGTCTTGCTATTATTATGTGTGGCTGCAAATTCCAGCTGATCCCAGCCCCTTTAAAGCAGAGAGTCCATCCTCAGGGTGCATTTATAGTGCAGCCTCGCAGCCTTTTTCTCATGGGTAGGTTTAGGGGAATTAGAAATACCTTCTTCAATCGTCGATTAGCCACCGAGCAATGCTTATCAAACCAGCGAGGGTACTTTAATTTATGCCGACTAGGCTTCAGCAAATGGCTCCGAATATTTGAGAAAGATTTTCATAATAATCCAGGAGTATGCCACCCCTCACATTTGCCAAGCAACTCTGAAAGATCTCCTGATGGTGCCTTAGAAGTAAACCTAAAGTGGACAAGGGTTCTTTCAAAAGGCAAACAAGTCTGAGACCATCATTGGAGTGCTGGGTGATTGCAATGGAGGCAGGCAATTGGTGCTTTGACCTTGTGCACAAGGAAGTAACCTTCAACTATTAAAGCATTATGATCACTCTGTTTCCATTATGTAGCACTGAAAAAAATAAGAGGAAATGGCTCTGGTGGAAAAAATGAAATCAATATTTGAGACCTGCACCCTAAATGAGGTCTTCGGAGGACCACCGCTGCTAAACATGCGGACCATGTCAACCAGGTCGTTAGCCGAGAGAAGGAGCCCTAACTCCTTCCCTTTAGAGTCCATCCGCTGTTGAAGAACAGCTTGATCTTGACTCTCTTACTCCTCAGGAAAAGCTGCTTATTTTGCACTGAAATCCCCACATAAGAGATAATTTGCTTGGGAGCCAACTGCCTCTTTAGTAGACTTCGGACAGGATAAAAAGGAAAACAACTCAATAAAATGAGCACATACCTGGATTTAAGAAATCGTTATTGTAGAAATGTACCTAAAAAAATAATAGGGGCTTAAGGTGCCTTCAACTAACCCAGCTTGAAAAGCAGAACACCCAGTAGCTAATACTGAGACTTCCACTTTCAAATTCAGATGACCCAGATGGAAGGACTGCCTCTAGCTCTGCCTCGAGAAGAAGGGATTGCAGGGCAGGAATGGTAAGTAAACCCGGTACAAGAAATAGGAGTGGTAGACCAAGTCTCCTGGAGTACCACAAAATCCTACTTGGCACTAAATTCTAACTAGGCGGGGTATGTTAACTTTTCCTTAATGCCTGTGATGTTCCAACGTAACAAAAAAAAAGAGCAAAGCAAACCTGCAGCCACTGAGCAGGAACCTTCAAACAGAACATCAGACCTTCCTAGGTGGTAAATATCGGGAGGTTCTCTGGGGAACGCACATCTGATTGTTGGCTAATACTCTCATATAATATTGTGATAATAACTGCACATATAGCCCTGAATGTATTAACTATTTGAATCAAATATGGATATCATTTTGTATTAGTTCGAGGCTTCCTGTAAAACTGAACATGCGTGATACGTTTTGTGGCTCTAGTAGACCCAGAAGCCATATAGATCAGTTTTGTAGCTTTTACATTTCACAACAACGTAACCTCGCTTTTAAACCTTGCAAGTGGAAGTAGTATTTTGTGAGAATAATGAGGCTAGTATTGCGCATATATCCATGATATCTTCCCTCAAGGCTGTTCAAAGTTTCCTCGGGGATAAAATAATGCCACCTGCACATTAAATAAGCTTTCCCTTCGAGTAACAAGTTGCTGTCACTGTCACTGTCACATGATTAATTTTCATTGACTTGTATTGAGATATATATATATATATATATATATATATATCTCCATAGGATTACCGCACTCGTTCAATAATCATCCAGCACTCCAAAAGGTATTGGTCACTCAGCTTTCTTTATTCGTGACGATCACATCTACGCGTTTCGGCAGCCTCACGCTGCCTTGTTCACGATGCAAAAACGCCATTTACTTAACATTAAAATAGTCATTACAACTAAAGACATTAACGAAGGACTACAATCTCCATCGGCACAAAACAGTTCTCTTTCAATGTTAAACTGGCTGCCATCTTAGAACATGTCAATTCAGACATCAAGATGGATTAAAAAGCATAAATACTTGATTTAAATACATAAAAACAAGTCATTATTACATGCTTCCTAAATGGGTACTGTTTGCGTTTCTGATCAACAAATTCAGAATTTATACAGTTCGCAGAAAAATTAATTACTTGCGTTATTATTTCTTCCAATACTTAGTTGATCAGTTACTGATCGCGTAGTTAACCATTCTATTATTTAAACATCCATTTAAAATGTGTGTCATAGACAGTCAGTTTTTTACATTTAAAGTGCAAGTGCAAAATTTATGACGGCTTCTGAAAAAAGTGCTAGTGCTTATTTCATACAGTACTATTTATCACAAAGTGCTAGTGCTTTGGTCTACATCAATCAGATCTTCGTCTGACCTCTGTCTACTCTTTTACAGTACTAGACTTCAAAAGTGCTTGTGCTTCACAGTATATTGTTCTGATAAAAACCAAAGATACATTTCATATACTTTGCTATATACTTAATAAAAATTATATACCAAACAATTTCCTTTATCAGTGGTCTTTCTTTTCATATTTTTTCTTATTATTTTTCCTTAAAACAAGCTAAAGTGCAAGTGCTTGGCAGTGTAGTACTATCACACTGACAAAAAATTCAATAAGTATCCCACAATGCCTTTCTAAAATAAACATTACAATACCAAAGAATAACCACTTCAAATCACACCAATGCAATCTAAAATTTAAATAAAAAATGTACTGAATAGTCATAAAATAGTCCGTCAATTATAGTTTTCATTACTACCAGGTGCCAGTAATCTTCGTTTTTCGTCTTTACAAAAACAATTTAAAAAACAAATGGTTCCATTATGCGCAGTCTTTCTCATATTCTTTCAGATACATCATCTCTTCAATTTAAGCAGGTATATAAATCCTCATCGATATTTAATCCATGAGGTTCCATGCTATTGAACTCTAATATAAAATATGTTTCTAACTTCCTGAGTTCTTTTTCCCTGTCTCCTCCTCTTCTTTTTCTGGGAATTTCCGCTATGCAGCTATCCTGGAGGCTTGAGGGATTGCTTTGATGATGTGTTTCGAAGTGTCTAGCAATCGGATAGGTCCTATCCTGATTGATAATTGCTCTACGGTGTTGCAGAATTCTTTTATATACAGGTAGAGTAGTACTTCCTATATACATTTTTAAGCAGGGACATTGCAATAAGTATACCACAAAGCTCGATCTACATGTCAAAAAACCCTTGATTGTGACGGTTTTGTTAAAAAATTTCTTAAAATGTGTGCGGTTCAAGCTATGTTGGCACGCCTTACATTTAAAACACTTTTTAAAACCCATTTTTTGTTGCAGCCAAGTGGGGGCTCCCCCCTCCTTTCCTGAAATTCACTTTTTACCATCAGATCTTTCATAGATTTGGACTTCCTATATGTTATATCCGGATGTTTACTCACTTTCGGACCCAATATTGGATCATCTTTTACCAGATGCCAATGCTTATTTAAGATAGATCTCATCTCTTTGTATTCAGTGTTAAAAGTTGTTATAAATCTATGGTTTTCCAGTCCCTTTTTAACACTCTTCAATTGGGTTTTAGATGGTTCGAATAACACTTTTTGTCTTTCTAACTTTCTAGCCTTGGTGGCTGCTCCATTTATGACATTGGGTGAGTATCCTCTCTGGACGAACCTGTTAATCATTTCCTGTTCTATTCTACAGTATTCATCCTGGTCACTACACGCTCTCCGCGCTCTATAAAATTCCCCAAAAGGTATGCTCCTGATTAAAGGTGCAGGGTGGGAGCTATGTGCGTGGAGTATAGTATTACCAGCTGTCGGTTGTCTAAAGACAGTGGTCTCCAGTTTATCCCCCATTGGTCTTACTCTGATATCTAAAAAGTCAATGGAGGTTCGACTATACTGCCCCACAAACTTTAGATTAAGGGTATTTTTGTTCAGGTCCCTGATGAATAGTTCTATATCCGTTTCCGTGCCCTGCCACAGCACGAAAACGTCATCTATGAACCTGACCCACAATAATATGTATTCTGACCACTGTTCCAAGGGGGGTCCACCGAGCACCTGCTCCTCCCACCAGCCAAGATGTAGATTGGCATAACTGGGGGCGAAGCAGGTGCCCATCGCCGTCCCTTGCTCTTGCTGGAACAATTTCTCACCAAATAAAAATATATTTCTTGTCAAGCACCACTTCATTAGTTCCAAAATCATTTGATTGTGTTTTAAAAATCTCATGGGTCTTCTATTCAAGAAATATTCTGTTGCTTTAAGACCATCAGTGTGTCTTATACTGGTATATAATGTGGCAATGTCAAGAGTCACCAGTATCATACTCGTCTCATTCCAACGTATGTCAGATATACATTTGAGAAAATCCGTGGAATCTTTAATAAAAGATGTTAATGTTCTTACAATGGGGTTTAAAAAATAGTCAATGTATTTCGTAGCGTTTTCAAACAAACTCCCACACGACGAAATTATCGGTCTCCCTGGTGGATTCGTGGTGCTTTTATGCACCTTTGGGAGCATGTAGAAGACCGATATCACTGGTTTTTCCTGTTTAATGAATTTGAATTCATCCCAGCTCAACAGCTCTTCTTGTCTCCATGTTTCCAATCTTCCAAAGAACTGTTCTTTTATCCCTTCATAATCTTTCATACTGATTCTGCTATAACATTCATGATTATTCAGTTGACCAAGTGCTTCTTTTTTATAGAGTTCTCGACCCCAAAGCACCACATTTCCCCCTTATCTGAGGGTTTCACCAATAAACCTTCTTCTTTTTGTATTCTAGCCACGGTTTTATGTAACAAAGCTTTTTTTGGATTACATTTCTTCTTCTTCTGAAGTGCTTTGTAATATAGTTCTTTGAAATCTTTGGTTACGTTCTCACCAAAAATGTCCAAATTATCTCGTGCAGACTGCGGTGTAAATTTAGAAGGTGGTCGAAATGGGGTATGGTCATCTCTTCCTAGTATGAAAGTTAGGGATTCTGCTGGATCATTATTTACATGTGTTTCGCTTGTACTTTCCATTTCTTGGTTGTCATCATTAAATAGTGCTAATAGGTCTTCCAAGACAGGTACGTCATTCACACTATGTATATATATATATCCAACAAAACCTCTGCTCCACATGGAAAAGAGCACGCACACGAGGGTAACAAGGTTTACGGCTTCTTTATTGTGAGGGGCCTCCTCCGACCCGGCAGACAGGAGAGAAGCGTTTCGGCTGACGCAGCAGCCTTTTTCAATCTACTCAGCGCCATTTTACTTCCACTTAAATACCTGGTTTCAGTCATGAACATAGAAGAGTTTCTCAATTGCAAATAATAAAGCATTACATTTCCCTTACACTACATAGACATGCATTGTCATCACTTTGCATACACAATGTGCTGCGTGGAAAATATAAACTGTCGATTTATGAATGTATAGTGCATCATAATGTTCCTATTAAGTGCCTAGTGCACAAACCAACCACTGCACATAACAGAGAAAATGTTGCCTTATTATGTTTAGAAACAGGTACTATTTAAAAGTCATATAAAAGAAAAAGCGTCGCGCTGACCCAATCGAGTAACATTGTTTAAAATAAATCATGCTGCACTAAAACTATAGATATATATTACCTACTGGCGGTCGCCAGTAGGTAGTTATAGTTAGGACCTATTATCCATAGGAAAAGCGGTTTTTGATTTGCCAATATCTTTGGCGCCGTTTGACAAATCTTCGCGAACTTTTCACAACTGGTGGCCCGCTCTGGTCAGCTCCTGTCCTGAAAGTTTCAGGGTGATTTGTCAAGCGGGGGCCGAGAAAAAAGGGGGGTCCCAAAGCGCATTTTCCCCATGTTAATTTCCATAGGACTTTTTGGAACAGGCTACAGCCCGAACTGCTGAACGGAATTACTCCAAACTTGGCAAAAAGGTAGCTCTTGGTTCAGAAAGTGCCCTTTTTTTTTTAAATGGTGTAAATCCGTTCAGTAGTTCCTGAGTAATTAAAAAAAGAAAACTTTCAATATCTGAGCACCGAGGAGGAGTCGCGACTCCTCCCGGGCACGAGTTTCACTCTGATTGGCTGCCAACACTCCAAACCAGGAAGTGTTGGCAGCCATCTTGTGACTCGGTAGAACCGAGTCACAAGAAAAGAGTAAATAAAAAGGTGAAAAATAAGAAAAGGGGGCAGGGTACAAACACCCTGACCCCCTAGGCCTGCTCAGGGAGTCCCACAAGGACCCCCAGGGCCCAAAAAAGCATTAAAAAAAAAATCGGCCGAATTCGCGCTAGGGTCGCGAATCCGGCCGAGAAAATACAAAAAAAAACGAAGAGGGGGCTTCCGCGCTTTGTTATTCTTAAGCCCCCGGGTGGGCCAGGTCCCGGGGGCAATGCCTATTTAATTAGCGGGGGCCCCCGGGGCCCCCGCAGCCCCGGGGACCGCCACCTCCCTGGGGCTTAGTTTTTTTAATGCGGGGGGCTCGCGGCCCCCCGCAGCCCCAGGGACCGCCACCTCCCCGGGGCTTTGTTTTAACAAAAGCGTGGGGGGGCTCCTGCCCCCCACACCTGCCCCTGGGACCACCACCTCCCTGGGGCATGCCTAATTAAGTGCGGGGGGCCTCGCGGGCTCCCCCAAGCCCCGGGGACCGCCACCTCCCCGGGGTTTTCTTTATTAATGGGGGCTTTGTTTTAACAAAAGCGTGGGGGGGCTCCTGCCCCCCACACCTGCCCCTGGGACCACCACCTCCCTGGGGCATGCCTAATTAAGTGCGGGGGGCCTCGCGGGCCCCCCCAAGCCCCTGGGACCACCACCTCCCTGGGGCATGCCTAATTAAGTGCGGGGGGCCTCGCGGGCCCCCCCAAGCCCCGGGGAACACCACCTCCCCGGGGCTTTGAATAATTAGAGGCGGGAGGGCCTTGTAGGCCCCCCCAAGCCCCGGGGACCACCACCTCCCCGGGGCTATGCAAATTGAGGGAGGGGGGCCGCACGGCCCCCCCTCCAGGAGCCCTTGATGGCCCTGGGGACCGCCACCCCCCAGGGCCGGCTCCTGCAATGTCACGGGGTGCCCACCCCCGGGACATTGCCATTTGCTATGACAGGGCGGGAGCATGGCTCCCGCCCTGTCATAGCAAACTCTGCTTTGGTTTTTGGAAGCGAGAGCAAACCTGCTCTCATTTCCAAAAACCAAAGCAGAATTGCTTTTGCACAAGGGGAGCTGCATGTCAGCAGCTCCCCTTGTGCAAAAGCAATGCCGGCTCCCGCAGGAGGCGGGGAGACGGCGGGACCGTGGGGGCATTGGGGCTCCTCCCACGGTCCCCAATGGTCAGGCCAGGTCCCGGGGGATGGGGTCCTCGGGGCCAGAAGTGGCCCGGGAGGGGGGCCACACTGCCCCCTCCCACGAAATTTAAAATAAATAAATAAACCAGGCCAGGCCCTGGGGGATGGGGTCCCCGGGGCCAGAAATGGCCCAGGGGAGTGGGGCCACGCGTCCCCCCTCCCCACAAATATAAAATAAATAAACAAATAACCAGGCCAGGCCCCGGGGGATGGGGTCCAAGGGAAGGGGGGCCACGCGGCCCCCTTCCCGTTTAAAAAACAAAACAAAAAAACAAAGATAATGCTCAGGCCCCGGGGATGGGGTCCCCGGGGCCAAAAGTGGCCCAGGGAAGGGGGGCCACGCAGCCCCCCTCCTATAAATTAAGAATAAAAAAAAAGAAAAATGAAACCGGCAACTCGCCGGAGGCCCCGCTCCCTCCCTGCAGCACTCTGCAAACGCGCCCCCTGGCGCGTTCTAAGTTGGGGGATTAAGTCCCCTTGAATACTGAGGGTCCCTGGGGGCCAACTAGCCCACCAGGTACCTTCAGTAAGCGCCACAGAGCTGCGTTGCAGAGAGGTGTCTGAGGCCATGCCCCTTTTTACACCTCTCTGCAACGCAGCTCTGTGGTGCTTACTGGAGGTACCTAGTGGGCTAGTTGGCCCCCAGGGACCCTCAGGATTCAAGAGTACTTAATCCCCTAACTTACAACGCGCCAGGGGGCGCGTTTGCACAGTGGTGCAGGGAGGGGGCGGGGCCTGATATAACAAGTGTGCAAACACACCCCCTGGCACGTTGTAAATTGGGGGATTAAGTCCCCTTCAATCCTGATTGTCCTTGGGGGCCAACTAGCCCACCAGGTACCTCCAGTAAGCGCCACAGAGCTGCGTTGCAGAGAGGTGGTCCGAGGCCATGCCCCTTTTTACACCACTCTGCAAACGCGGCTTCTGGTGCACTGCTGGTGGGGCGATGAGGTCCTTTTGTGTCCTGAGGACCTCAGGACACAAGTGGACTTCATCCTCCAGAAGCGCGTTTCCAAAATATACGCATTTTGTGATGGCTGGAAGCCGGATTTTGGGAGTAACAATTTCATGCCTTGTGACACATTTGCATAATCTCTTCCAAATCAGTTTCAATGAGGGTCTGACCATAAGGAAACTTAATGGATTCTCGGGGTTTAAACTTCTGTGTTGTGTTGTTTTCCTAATTTAAAGCATGGCAGTTTTATTTTTCTGACAAGAAGGGATGTGCACACTTTAGAAATGTGATGCAAAGACTTGGTAAGTTTTCATGGAGTTCAGTAAGAGAAAGATGGAGAGGAGAGCCAGGCAGGATGCATGGGATGGAAGAGTGAATATATAAGAAGTAGAGGAGTGTCGAGTGGAATGACAAAATAGAAGACAATTGAGCAGAAGAAGAGGGCAGCTGTAGGAGTGGAGAGAAAGAAGACAGAGAATAGAATAACAGAAACAGAAAAGAGCAAGGAACGGAAAGGGGATATGGGGAACTCATAGAAAGGAGATCAAAAATGAGAATTGAGTGTCATTCGCGACACACAGTTATATCATAACCTTCAGGAAAGCAGAAATTGTAAACAGAGAAACACTAAGGCACTAATTCTGGGCGCGTAGAAACTGGACCTTTGTTCACTGCTGCAGGGTAGGGGCTGTGGGCTGCAGCATAGCAGAGTCCCTGCCTGACCGCTGGAGCAGCAAGTGGGTAGCAGACAATCTCTCTTGGATAGGCTGAAATCTGCCCTGACCCTCCAAACCTACCTCCTTCCCAACTGACACCTTCGCTTGATCTGAGCCAGTGGAAAATGTTGATTGTTTTCTTTCTGTACTCTAGAAAAGTGTATGTAAAAGGACCCATTACTTTAGGGTCTATGCAGTTGTTCCTCTTTCCAGGGCAAAAACGTGTGTTTGTCGGAATTTGGTATGAGGATACCTGCCGTAAGCAGATATTACACACACCAGGTATCAATGCACCAAATTCCGGCAATCTCATAATGAAGGTGTAAGAGTGGAAAGGGAGATGAACAGAAAGGGGAAGGAGAGAGAAGTTGAAGGAGAAAATATTCCAGAGAACAGATGTACCAAGCTTGAGG
This sequence comes from Calotriton arnoldi, assembly GCA_963921515.1. Taxonomy (NCBI): domain Eukaryota; kingdom Metazoa; phylum Chordata; class Amphibia; order Caudata; family Salamandridae; genus Calotriton; species Calotriton arnoldi. The sequence goes on from CAWUFW010000933.1 coordinate 2,742,331, forward strand.
ATTCCAGAATGTCGAAAAAAATTGCACCCTAGAAAATCTGCAAATAAGTCAGGGGTGCTAATTTTAGATGCAAGGTTTTGACTCATTATCCATAACGTGATATAATCGTCATAGCAGGGATCTGAGAGGCTGAGTCCTTTGAGTCTTCTTGGCCATCTAAAAGGTACTGCTTCCTGATCAGAGCGGTGGATGTCCTCTCAAAGGAAATTGAGATCACTGAGCGGCGCCTCTCGTTGGAAGAGGTAAGACTCCCCATTATTAATAACATTCAAGACGAAGTGAGGGAGGGGGATGGTTCTCTGTCCCCCAGAATTGTTCAAGCTAGCACTTCCTCCCCAACGGTGACATCTTCGAGGGAGCCCTTAAAGGACATCAACTTCACAGAAATAGAGTGTAGCCCGTCTAATGAACCCCCGGGCAAACGGAAGAGGGGGAGGGCCAAGTTAGGCGCCACCGGCAACAGTAACAGTAACATTAATGGAAAGGTCCCTGAGCAGCGTAAAAATATTGTGACAGTGACGAACCAAGTAAGAAGGGATACCACAACCACACCTGCCACGTCAGCATCCGTTCATTCCCCTTCAGAGGAGGCTTTAACGGGAAAAATGGATCTTATCTTGCGTACCGTCTTGCAGCCAATCTTTGATAGGCTAACCAAGATAGAAGACATTTTTCAGACTCTGTTGAGAGACAATCAAAGGCTTGCACACCAGACAGTAGACTGTGGGCTTGGCCCAAGTAATTCATATACTGTTACACAGGGGGCTCCTGGAGCCACAAACATTCCTATTACACAGGCGCCACCCCCAAGAGACCAAGAAAGGCCTAGAGTAGATAAGCCCTTTTTAAATTTTCAGCAACACAGTCCTCCAAAGCGGGACAATATCCAACCACCTGTACTACTTGGAGGAGGAACACTGGGATGGGACAATCCGGCCCTCGCCTATGAGGAACAAAGGGCACTTGTAGGGACAGAAATGGTCCAATGATTGCGGAGGGCACAAGATCTATGGTGGGAACACAGTCTAGATCACAAGGCGTATACCTGGACCTACCCCCAGATGCGTGCCCGTAAGTCATTATTTTGGCAAACACGCCTCAACTTAAACAGGATCACTATGAGTCAACATAACAGCTGATAGATAAGGCCTTATATTGGCTCTCCAAATTCACCAGGACGGAGCTCAGGCTATATAACCATATTATAATGGCAAGATGAGTGAAATGGGTGGGTACAGGTATAAAATCTGTAGGGGGGATTGTGTTGTGCTACATTTTAATACTCAAAGGATGGTGGAGCACTTGTTACATGTATTACCAACTGCGCCCAGCCCTGATTCACAGATTTTCGCACTGCTGCTTGGTTTCTTTTATAAACCCCTAGAACAAAGAAGGCACCCTGATAACCCACAGGCAAGGCCTCCACCTAACGTACCACAAAATCGGCATTATGCTAATTGGTTATTGGTGTAACTGAAAAACAGATATGATCCACTAAGTGACTTGGAAGCGTGTGACTGACTCCCTAATCAATTTGTAGTACAGACCCCGAATACCGCCCTCCCTTGTATGACAACATTTATCCAGGCTCCCAAACAGCACACTCTGACTTTTTTCTCATGGAATATTCACGATGAAATCACAGGATCACGCATGGACACAAATCATTCTAAACCATGATATTGTGTGTCTCCAAGAAACTTGGGAGGTGAAAACAATCAGCATAGATGGGTTTAGATCTTACCGGACCCCGGCACTACCATCATGAACAGGTCGTGCAAGAGGGGGCCTGGTTAGTCTAGTAGCCTGCAATGGTGGGATCAAGGTAAAAAGGTTTACAAACACTTCGTCCTATTATCACACCTTATTGTGTGAAGGGAGCCAAGGAAGGGATTGGCTCCTAATTAACCTGTATAATAATAACTTTGCTGGCGATATGGCGGGGCGATAGATCTAATCGAGAAAGATATACATCAAGATTGGGGGCAAGATGGTGGCCGACTAGGTTCTCCTGTCCCGCGCCTCCCCCTTACCTCCTCACTTTGTACTGCCAAAAAGAAGAACCTTGTAAGCTCCGGGCTGTGTCATTGATGGATGCTGCAGTTCCGCAAAAACCCAGTGGCCCCGCCAAGAAGACTGGATTGCCGCCACCGAGGAGGGAGAGGACGCGGCAACTCCAGGAATCTCGGCGTGGTTGTCTTTGCCGTAGTGCTCTCGGTCCCGCTGGACAAACACGGGCGGATTATCCATCCCCTCATCTCTCGAGGATTACGGGACCAGATGGCAGGCAGGGGCTCAAAGGGCCAGAAGGCAAAATCCTCCACAGTAACAGCGGCGAGCTTGCTTTCAAACATGGGCTCTAGGACGGTCGCTCATCCCGAACCTCCCCGCGTGACTGCTGCTGAGGGGAGGGGCAAGAAGAGAGCCGAAGATCCAAACAGCCTAGAGGCTAGACCTGCTCAGCGTCCTGCACGAGGAAACAGTTTATTGACTCCAGCTGAGAGACAACCGGGGATTTCTGAGCTATTTCCACTCGCTCAGAAGAGAAACATAGTATTTCCACCAGAAGAGCCTGTAACTTCCCCCTCCTCAGGGATTTCTTCAGAATCTACAGAGCTGCCCTCTGTAGAAGAAAAGAAAGTAAGCGGGGATCAGAGCACTAACGGTGGGAATGATTTTGTTTCAGGTTTGAAATCGGCATCAGGGGGTATAATAATGATGGAACAATTGGGTGTTAAAAAAGCAAGCAGTGAGAAGGCGGATTTTGGGGACCAAGATCAAGCTAAAATGATTACTCCCCCGTTAAACCACTGCCCTCTGTTGGTTCAAAACTCTATATCTTCTCTCGAGCCCCTAGGGGGTATTGAGAAATTCTTCTCATTGACTGATGACTCGGATTCTTCGATTCCTGAATTAGAATCATCATCTCCCACCCTGTCTGGCGCAACAAGTAGCAGCTCTTTAGAAGGGTCTGTATTTCATAATAGACGTAAGAGTTGGTCTGGTGGAGGACAGATGAAGAAATAAACACAGAGTCTGCTCAAAAAACAGTCAACAAGTAACAGGAGTGCGGGCTCGCGTCAGGGATCTTCCCCCTCTAAAGATGCACCCAGGCTGAGATGGGATTACTCATCTATACATACTGTCAGATCAGCAAGGAGGGAGAACAGAGGGCCCAAATAATCAGGAAGGCCCTATTCCTACTGGCTCGAGCGAACCATCACCATAGCTCATTCTGGCAACCATTAAGCAGATGCAGGAGGAGGTCCGGAACGACAATCGCCGGGCCCGTCAAACCTCAAAGTAGTTACAAGGCGCTGTAAGAAAGATCAATAAAACTTGCTCCGAGATATCAGAGAGAATGACAATGGTGGAGGCGCGCACTGAAACTATTTTGAATCCGAGGTTGCAGAACTGAAAGCTGTGCGCTCTACACAAGACCCTAAACTATTGGACATAGCATGGAAGCTCGAGGAGTACGAGAATAGACAAAGGAGAAACAACTTGAGAATTTAGGGAATCCCCGAGGGCGCCGGTGGAATGGACCCTAGAGGCTATATGATTAAAGTACTCAAAGGCGCATTCCCCGAACTTGTTGGTTGGGACTGGGAGAAGGAAATCCAGAGGGCACATCGATTCCTCTTAACCCCTAAAAAAACAGCAGCCGGGTAATACTGCCTATCCAAGGGTGGTTCTAGTGTTTTTCGGTAATTTTCTCCTAAGGCAGAGCGTTTACGATTTGGCCCGCCCTAACTCAAAGAGAGAATTTGAGGGAGTCTCTTTCTTTGCTCGCCCTGATTTTGCCCACTCCACGGTTGAGAGGAGATGGAGATTGAGACAATTGTTCTCTCCATTTCAGAAACTTGGTGCCGAAGTATATCTCCTAAATCCCGCTGATCCAGCGGCTTACTAGCAACAGATACTCTACTACCATATACTCACCTGGGCCCATACAACTCGCTTCCGCTAGCGCTAAGTAAACCACTGGAACTTTAGTTTTTTAATAATCTTCATACCTCAAGATCTAGTTATTACTTCCTTAACTAAACTTTGCTGATCAAACAGTCTTTTCCTCTGGTCAATGGACCAGTTAGGTGGAACTAGTTGATGGCGATAATTAACATAACATATTATACATTATTTAATAAATGAATAAAAGAAATAATGACAGACTCGGTAAGTTTTAAATCTTTATCTAAATTAAGGGATTTTGAACCATCTCAAAGCTTTTTAGTACAAACACCCTCATTCATGAGTGTGCCAATTCAATTATTTCAATAAACGTTTAAACAATTCAGATCCACACAATAATTATGCTCAGAAAGAAGAGGATAGAGAGAGAAGAGCATTTATCAAACGATGAATTTCATAATTACCAAAGTATGGTGTGAAGACCAACCCCCTGGCCAAAGGGCTGGTAAGGGTCCCCAGGACAGATCAGGAGACAAAGACTTCAGGACAGGAATCAGGACAGGATATTCACCTCTCTAGATACCGACGACTACGTCGCACCCCTCTCTGACACTCTCTTCCTCCTCGTGGTTCTTCCGCGATCTTCTTTCTAACCCACCCAAATTAAGTAGATGGTTCTGCATTCGAATTCTTCTTCAGCGTCTCACTGCATCAGCACCACCCCCAGCATCGACAGCATCCCTCCTCCAAAAAGCCAAAAACTCTTCTCTTTCACTAACTAAACTACCTCAATTATACCTTTTTCTTACCATGTACCACCCATTAATGTTTCAATTTTACAAAATACTAACTTCTGATTGGACAGGCAAGGGGAGGATGATCATCACACCATGCTTATACTTCATTTATTTCTTTAAAACCATTGTTTCCAAACTCCTCCTCTTAAAGTTTTTATTCCGCCCTTCCTTTCCCATACACCTTAAAATTTATTAAAACAAATGTAACAGTTTTCTCGAATAAGTTCCTTCATATGAACTCTTCACCCTCATGTTCCCAGGGCACATCTCCGCCGACCTTGGACGCGTGACAAGTCCTTAGTCATCCTTTCAAGCATCCACACCAGGGCGCATGCGTTGCACCACGTCAGTCTGCTCGGCTCAGACAACTTTAACAGGCCCAAATACACACTAATAATAAAGTCAAAAGGAGAAATGTTATTCTCAAAAATAAATGATTTCACTGTATACCACTAACCTCTACTCTAGCCCATACCATTTATTATTTCTCTTTCTGCATTTGCGTTAATGTAAACTCAATTTCTAAATTTCAGCAAGCAGGTGCCATGCATGTGAGCTTCAAGCGGCCATTTTAGAGCTATTTGAGCAAGCGCCAGAAATTTCCCTCCAAGCGTTAGTACGTCATACTACGTAGATGTAGTAGGCGCATACGCAGTAAAGATTCCATGTTAGAATGCATTCTAGTCCTACGTCCGTGTTATTACAGTTAGTAAACACATAGGCAAGCTTCATTCTTTTCCCGCGTATGATGAAAATGCGTATTATTAATCACAAAACAAGTTGTTAGTAATTCGCTAGTAAGTTAAAACGAGAGGATTGCTTCCGAGCAAGTCTCATGTCCGAAACCTTGCCCCATCAATCCCCTCTCTGATGGCATATTAAGCCATCACAAAATTTCCCATCCATCCCAGATATCAACTTTAGCACTTCTCAGTTTTCTCTATTTGTCCTCCCAACTTTTCATCAATGATTTTGTTTCCTTCTAAATCTCGCATCTTCTTATATAATCTGCCTTTCAATTATTCTAACCGTATTTCATCATACTTTTCTTTCGTCTCTCTCCTTTTCCTTTTCTATTCAAGTGTACCTTTTCTTTCGTACCTTTTCTACAACATCTATATGTAATCATTATTAACATCACTATCGTTATTATCATAACTAATGGTATTAAGATTTGACCTAGAAAACTTTTCCCAAAATCAACAAACCATTTCCCTATGGATGTTATACTTTTTGTTAGTCTTCCCCACACATTGTCAACCTTCAGTTGGGTCAAATCTTTATGCATTCCCGTAATGTTTTCAATATATCCTTTAATTTCTCTGCTCTTGTCCGGAATATAAGTGCAGCAGTGTTGAATTTTCAACATGCCACAGACTTCACCTTCTTTTGCTAACAATATATCAAGAGCAAGATGGTTCTGTAAAACCATTGATCTAATTGCAACCATTTCTGTGTTAATCATTAAAAATCCCCCTGCAGTGTCTGTAGGAAGACGATCAACTATAGTTGATAACTTACACATTTTCTGTGAATTCAGGATGACTCCAACTGAGGGTATCAATGCACTAAAGATGTCTCCTACAATTTCAGAAAAACTAGCTCTTCTTCTACGTGTTAGTCCATTAGAATTTCCATTGGTTCCACTGATTTTATCTACATGATAAATTTTTGGAAATACTATTCCAAAGTAGCAGCTCCCGTACCATCTTGCAGGTAACCTATAATAGGCATTGCTCCCACAAACATAATAAACTCCTGGAAACACAGGATCAGTTCCCCCTTTTAGTCCCCACCCTCCTAAAATTAGGAAGTTATGTTCACATTCACTGGAACCAATGTAATTATTGTTATAATCTGTCTTTAATCTATGGAGGCAGAATTTTCCCCTTTTCACAAAGTCCAGGGACATCGCAGCATGAGCCTTGCCACTTGCATAGATTCCCTCCTTCCCAACCCATGGAGGTACATGGGTTTTCTGTGTAATTGCCTTCCTCATCAAATCCTGTCTCCTTTCTTCTACTAAATTCAAAAAATCTTTTTCTTCTTTCCTTAATATACATGTTAGATTATCTTTATGTGCCTGAACTAAATCTATTGAACTCATCGTTATGAAAAATTCACCCATAAACTGTGCATTTTTACTACTAGCTACTGAATTCATATTCTTTCTAATAGGTAATTCAGAAAATACTACATCTATATCTGAATAAAAATATTGAAGTCTCCCTGTAGCATAAAATAAACTTGACAAAACACTACATGACACACCATAGGTTAAGGGTATATGGTGATACGTCATTCCTTCTGATACTGATGAAGGCAACTTCATACATACGTAGCAATTATTAATTTCCATAGTACTAACATATTGAAATAACAACTTAATAAACACATTAGAGGACGTATTATAATCTGATTCATTATGATAGTTTGCTTCGTCTTCTACCCCTATTTCTATTTCTGTTTCTCTTAATCTATCCACCTTAGCTTTAGTATCTGTGTTATTCTTGTCAGTAGTTTTCATTATCAAAGGTACTCCTACTGTTAAGAATAGCCATCCTAATGTTGCTAATAAAATACTACAAAAACAAAATCTAAAACACTTTCTTTTTAGTCCACACTTTGGTTTCTCGATAACTCCAGTTTCTGCCATCTCAATTTCTGAGAAAATTCCTTTTCTCTTATCTTTTCTTTGTCAGTTTGAATTTTTCTTTTGTTTTAAGGAGGCCTCAATTTTCTTTCATCAATTTGTGCAATATGGACCTCTTCAGTCTCATCAGACAGGTCCAGAGACTCAAATTCCTCGAGGATAACGTATGTCCACTCAGGAGCCTTATATCTTCTATTTAAATTTCTCAGTCTTGGACTTCTTCGAGTTATTTTTGCCAAGGTTTGTTTAGGTCTTGTTTGACTACTGACTTCGTTCACTTGTTCTGGTTTCTTTTCAGATTTTCTCAAATGATATTTCAGTTTCTTTACTCCAGTGGGCCAATTGTCTCCTCTCCTGACTCTTTATTTGTACTGCCTTTTCACCTTCCTTGTCTCTTTGTAAAGTTCTTTTTATTTCATTTCTTTTAGGCACGATCTGTTTTGTTTCTCTGTTTTCTGTGCTTGAACCTTCTCTTGCTTCCTCCTGCTCAGGTTCTTCTGTATTTTGTTCTAGTTCTTCCTGAGCTTGTTCTTCTAATTCAATCTGACCCTGTTCAGGTCTTACTTCAAATCTTTCTTTTTCTGCCTGAACTTGTTCTTCTAATTCTATCTGATCCTGTTCAGGTCTTACTTCAAATCTTTCTTCTTCTGCCTGAACTTGTTCTTCTCTTTTTTCCTCCTCAGGTTTATTTGTGGCACTTTCTGTTTTTACCTGAGTGTGTTCTTCTTCCCCTGTCTCTTCCTGACTACTTTCCTGTCTTTTTAGTTCTGATCTTCTTCTGGTTTCAATGGCATCATCAATTATTTCAATCACTGGGATCCATTCTTCCTGACTTATCTCGGGCTGTTCATCATATGGTTGTCTTTCGGAATCTATCACTCTAGATTCTTCAACTTCACAGTTTACAACTCCTGACTCTTCAGCCTGTTCAGTCAGTGATGGTTTTTGTTGTTCTGATGGGCTCGGTACTCTTCTGGTATGGCTGGCGTGAATCCAATTGGGCAAACCTGCACACTTCACTGCTGTGGTAGTGACTAGTATGACTTGCCTTGGTTTGTCCCACCTTGGTGCTAGACACGATTTCCTTGCGTGTTTCTTCACTAGCACCCAATCTCCAGGATTCAAATCATGCGCTTGATCTGGCTGTCTTTCAACTGCGTCTTCTCCAACCTGGTGAGAGATAGAACGCATCATTTCAGCCAATCCTATGCAATAGTCCAATACCAGATCATCAGTTATACTCATTAGTTTATTTCCAGGAATAAACGCCTGTCTCATGGCTCTTCCCATGAGAACCTCATGTGGACTCATTCCTGTTTTTCTGTCTGGAATGCTTCTGAGACCCATCAAGACAAGAGGCAATGCATCTGGCCATTTCAGTTTTGTGGATGCACACACCTTTCCCAATCTGGACTTGATTGTGCCATTCATTTGTTCAACAACTTCAGGAGCCTCTGGACGATAAGCACAATGTAGTTTTTGGTCAATGTTAAATGCAGCACAGATTAACCAAATTATTTCATTATTAAAATGAGGGCCTCTATCTGATTCCAAAGTGACCGGGAAACCAAATCGTGGCACCAACTCTCTTAACAACAATTTTGCAACTGTAAGACTGTCATTTCTTCTAGTAGGGTAGGCTTCCACCCATCTTGAGAAAAGGCATACTATGACAAGTACATATTTCAATCCATTGCAGGGAGGTAATTCAATGAAATCTAACTGCAATCTGGTGAAGGGACCTTCTGCCTTTCCAATTTTTCCCCAGCTTACCACTGTCTTTCTACCTGGGTTCTGCTGTTGACAGGTTAAGCATCTTTGGCACAGGCTCTCTGCGACTACCCCGAACTCCGGATTGTACCAACTCTGTCTGAATAGCCTGATCATTGAATCTCTCCCTATGTGTGTTGCTCCATGGTATACTCTCGCCATTTTTGAAAGCAAACAATCTGGCATGACTGGTCTCCCATCTAGATACACCCATACTTCATCATGTGGTCATTTGGTACAAGCTGCCTTTATCCAGATTTCTTTTTCCTTTTCCTCAACTTCTTCCTGCAATTGCCTAATCTCATCCCATGTCTCTGGAACTGAGAAGTACATAAGTTGGCATCTGGTTTCACCCGTTTCAATTTTTCTGTTTATGGGTACTGCATTTTTAGCGCAGTATTTCGCCACTTGGTCAGCATAATTATTGCCAGCAGTCACATAGTCATTTCCTGACTGATGTGCAGCGCATTTTACAACTGCTATTTCTTTTGGCAATTGCAATGCTTCCAACAAATCTTTTACATTTTTGCTGTTTCTGATAGAAGATCCTGAAGAAGTCAGAAATCCCCTTTGCATCCAAAGCTGGCCGAAGTCATGCACAATCCCGAAACCATATTGACTATCCGTAAATATGGTTACTCTCCAATTTTTCCCCTTTTTGCATGCCATTGTCAAGGCAACCAATTCAGCTACTTGTGCAGACTTGACCCCAGGTAAACAGGATGCTTCAATCACCCCCGAAATTTTGCAAACAGCGTATGCAGCACTTAGACCTCCTTCTTGTGTCCTAAGGCAAGAGCCGTCTACAAATAACTCATGATCTGCTTCTTTCAAAGGTGTCTCTCTTATATCTGGGTGGATCTTCGTGCATAACTCAGTCACGTCCAAGCAATCATGATCACTTTCATCTTTTACTTCCTCATCACAGGGGTCTGGCAATAGAGTGGCTGGGTTCAGGATCGTACACCTTATCACAGTCACGTTTTCAGCTCCCAATATCACTCTTTCATACTTTGTTAAACGGCTAGGAGTGAGGTGTTGTGTTCTTGTTCTTGTCAAAAGAATCTCAACCGAGTGTGGAACGAATACCTTTACCGGATGTCCCATCACTATCGACTCACTTTGCTCCAGACTCATACAAGTAGCAGCTACTGCTTTCCAGCAGCCAGGCAATGCTGAAGCTACTGGGTCCAAGGTAGCTGAAAAATATGCCAATGGACGTCGACTCAATCCATGTCTCTGTGTTAAGACTGAAAGTGCACAATTTTCTCTTTCGCAACAAAACAAAGCAAAATCTTTTGTATAATCAGGCATACCCAAGGCAGGAGCCTCACACAAATAATTTCGCAATTTCACAAATGCCTCTAGGCAGTCATCATTCCAATCAATTGGATCTTTTGCTTGTTTCCGAATCATCTGTATCAATGGTTTTGCTAACATAGAAAATCCATTTATCCATTGTCTGCAGTATCCAACCACTCCTAGAAACATTCTCATTTCTCTCTGACTCTGTGGTAATTGCATTTCTTTGATTATTTTTATTCTTTCCGGTGTCACTTTTCTAACTCCTCTTTCTATTTTATGCCCTAAATATCTTACTTCTTGTCGACAGAATTGTAATTTTTCTGGAGACACCTTGTGTCCTCCTTCGGCCAAATGGTTCAGTAATGCAATTGTATCGGTTACACAATCTTCTCGCGTTTTTGATGCCACTAACAGGTCATCAATGTACTGAACCAGAACAGACTTTCCAGGCATAATCAACGATTCTAGCCACTTTTTCAAAATCTGATTAAATATTAAAGGACTTTCTGTGTACCCCTGAGGAACACGACACCATGCATAAATATGATCTTCAAACTTAAACGTAAAAAGATACTGGCTGTCTGGGTGTAAAGGAATAGAAAAGAACGCTTGGCATAAATCAATTACTATGAACCATCCTGCATTCCATGGTATCTGATAAAGGATCACTGCTGGATTTGGCACAATTGGGCAACAGGGAATTACAATTTTATTTATTTTCCGTAGGTCTTGCACTATTCTGTATTTTCCACTAGGCTTTTTCAGCCCCATTATTGGCGAATTACAGGGACTGCCCATTACTTCTTTTAAAATGCCTTGTTTAACCATTCGTTCAATCTCTGGAATAATTCCTGCTTTCACTTCCGGACTCATTTTGTACTGTCGGGTATTTGGATACACTGCACCTTCTTTTACTGTCACTTTAACTGGGTCTATATTCTTCATTAGCCCAATGTCTTTTCCTGTAAAATCCCACACTTCTGGATTGACTGTCGTTCTTAACTCTTCTGGCAATTCATTCTCTGTTATTAATGTAATTTGAATTGCTCATTACTTGCTGCTATTTGTATAACCATGTTTTTACTGTTTTTTTATCTTAAAAATGAAATCTTTAAATTATGATGAAATATTTTTATATCCAGATCATTTTTAAATTCCTATATTGTCTTATCTTATTATGTAAGTTTTATTTTAAACAAATTGTACTTTTTCCTTTTTATACATTGAAGGATTGTCTGATGCTTTTATGATACTTGCTATCGAAATAAAGCTAGTTGACTTGACTTGACTTGAAAACATTTCATCTACTTCTGTTCCCTGTTTGGCCAACATCATCTTATAGACGATGTCCTCATCGGGGGTTTGAAAAGCAACACCATCCGGTGTACAATAGATCATGCAGTTCATCTTGCACAATAGATCTCTTCCCAACAGATTTACTGGACTGGAATCGCAAACTACAAATCGATGCATTTCTTTGAAGTTTCCAATGTGCACCTCCATTGGTTTTGTGAGTGGGGTTCTAATCTGTTGGTTAGACACGCCTACAACTTGGATAGAGTCTCCCGAGAGGGGTAGGTTTGGGATGTCTGCCGTTCTCACAGTAGACCTGTTAGCACCAGTATCCAATAGGAAAGTAATGTCTTTACCTTCTACTTTCCCATCAACAAATGGACCTGACTGATCTACCGGCAAGGATGCGGCAAGCACGCACACCTCTTCCTCCCCCCTCAGGCACCGTCATTGTGCGGTATCTGAACGTTCTTCATCATTCTGTAAAAAATATTGTGCAATTGTTCTTTTATTCTTACCACTTTCTCCTTGAAATCCGGTGTTCGCACTGAAACTTTGATAGTTCACAAAATTTGGCATAGGAGCTGGTGGCACCTGATATTGTGGTGTGACTACCTGTTGCTGCTGATTCATAAGTACTTCATTCTGCATCTGTGGGATTAAATTTTGATTTGGCCCATTATTATTCTTATTATTCTGAGTACTCTTACACTCGTTCTTCCAATGTCCAAGCTTTCCGCACGCATGACAAGGAAACTTCTTTTCGCTTCTTCTCTGTCCATTCGCCCCTTAAATTTATTACCATTCGCTCCTTGATTATTCTGACTCTGTTCTTTCACTTGATTATTATTTTGCTCATTTGCTTTCTCTTCTTGCTGCTCTGCCAATTTAACTTGAGCCCACATCATTTTCACTTTTAGCTTCCTACGTCTAGCCTCAATGTCATCTCCATAATATTTCGCGTACTTTAGAATGTCATCCACTGTCTTACTTTGCCAACACAACATGTGTTGCTGTATCATCTGACTGATTTCTGGTTTCAAGCCATATACAAACCGATACACAAAATGTCCCATATCTTTGTCACCAATATTCTCAAAACCACTATACTGTTTAAACACCTGCAATAATCGTTCATAATACGCATGTACAGATTCATTTGGTTCCTGTGTTGTTCTATCTATTTTTACCCAATCTGTTTCTTTAGGTGGGATTTTCCCTTTTAAATACGGAATAACTTGGCGATACTTTTTCATCACCTCTTCCGATGGAGCTCCTGTTTTTGCATCTCTAGGATACTCCTCATTAGGCCAATCAATTGTGATCTTACATTCTGTCCATAAATCAGCAGGTACCACTATGTCAAATAGACCATCCAGGTCTTTCAATAACACTTTTGAAACCTTCACAAACCTCTCCTCCTGTTTGTACCACTCAACTGGTTTTTCTCTTAACTTTGGAAAATCATTTGTAAATGATAAAATATCTTGTCTACTCCACGGGACATGAACATATCCACCCCCTGGAACCTCTCTCATCGGACACAATTTTTCCACTTTTCCTGATTCTCTTACTGGAAATGCAGCTGCTGCCTCTCTCTCTTGCACTTCTTCTTTCTTATCCATCTAATTCTCCATTTATCAATGTCTCCCCATTTTCGCAAAATGTTCATTAATTCTTTTATCTGTAACCTTTTTCCCGACGCATTCACACTTTCTAAATCTTTATCCGTAAAATCCACTCGATAAGGTTTTTGTAACAATTTAGATTTCCCTATGTCTATTCCAATCTCTGAAGCAATTTCAGTTAATCTCTCATGAAATTGTCTTGCTCTCCTAGTTATACTCTTACATAGAAACAATAATTCCTCATCATTGTAAATGTTTAATCTTTCTGTACCTACACATCCTGTCATCATCTCTTCCAATTCCACTTTCAACCTACTGATATCTAAAATCTTCGGCATTGGGTTCTGATTATCACTTTCCTGAGCCCACCTCTCTATTTCTTCAGAAGTAACTACTGTTGTACCTGAAGTTTCAGCCGGAACCAAAGGTCTTCCTTCTCTCAAATTCATAGGCGTAACTCTCTGTGGAGTTTCCGTATGAGGTTCCACAATAGGGAGATCCATCAATGAAATAACTGACTCACTTTCACTAACCTGGTCATCTGTGATTACCACCTCTTTTCTAGGATTATTTAATGGAACTGTTACGAGTTGTGGTTTTTGGCAAACCTTATCATCCCCATATAATGGGATTACTGGACCAATGGTTACTGGCACTGTCAAGGCTTCAGTATTTAAATTCAATTGACTTATTCTTTGAACTAATTCTTCCCTAGTTTTATTCAAAGCTTCTCTTTCATTATCTTGTAACACTCTGTTATAAGATGTCTCATGTAAAATCTGTGGAGTTAATGGTATTCCCATTACTGGCGCACTTGGGACAACCTTACTAGCTGCTTCTTAATACGGTGGTGGATTTTTAATTAAAATATCTTCTAACAACTCATCATCTGATTCACCATATCCTGTCGAATTCATATGTTTCGTTTTCTCCTTACACTTTCCTCCAGATTGTTCCTCAACCATCAACACTGGATATAATCCTTCTGATACCATAGCTCTCCTCCACTGTTTCATCTGCCCTTCGCGTGACTCATGCAAATGTCTCGGAAAGAATCCTCTATATCTTCCACCTCTGCATTTTTCTCATTCATATGACTCAGTCTCCCATTCTTCCAAAGCCTCATATTGAGTTAACCTAGGTCTAGGTTCTAAATTATTCATTTTCAATCTCAAATTCTGAAGAATTCTCCCATTAAACGTACCATCCTTAGGAAACGCTAACACACCATCATCCTTCGTGTACTCTACCCAGTTTTCCAACCACACGCAGGTATGATATCCTCTTTCCATCATCATAAAAGATGCTGGAGTCTTCGGTGGCGGAATAGGAATTCCCTCTCTAGTCAATACTGGCTTATCCTTTACAAAGAAGTTCTTTATTTTCTTAAATATTGACATCTTTCTTTTCTCTCCATACATTCTTGAAGAACAGTGTAGGGAATTGTATTCCGCAAACCCTTGAAATCTTCTACCTGTACGTCTTGTACTGACAGTCAAATCAAAATCCCGCATACAATCCTTCTCTCCACCAATCCTAGCGCGGCTTCCAACTAAATGTCCAATCAAATCTGGCTCACACCCGTACTCTGACCAATGTCAGCGCGGTCTTTTCCTGACGTCAGTTCTGCTCCTTACTACTGACCCCTCCTTTACAAGGCTGCTCCTGTCACACGCCAGCTGTTTCTACCAATCCCAGCACGGCTCTCTGTGACGTCGGTCCTACTCAGGCGATTTTCTCACCCCTCCTTTACCAAGCTCCTCCTGTCACACGCCCACTGTATCTACCAATCCCAGCGCGGCTCTCTGTGACGTCAGTACCACTCCGGCAACTGACCCTCCCTTTGCAAGGTAATACAAAGCTTTTATTTCTTCGAAAATTCTTTACATTTTCTTTGTTATTAACAACGTAAAAATATTCGCTACTCTGTCTGTTTCACTAAATCAAAAGGATAGTTTATTTCTTTTCACTGCGAGTAAAACCTTCCGCTTACTCTTCACCCAAGCTCCAGAGAACCTGCTACTCTTCCGGTATCACCCATTAGGGAATTTTGAGACCGATGATTCACCAGCGAACTCCTTTTGCTGCCAATCTAGCTTAGAAGAACCTGCTACTCCTTCAGGGTTACCCTTACTAGGTGATATAACACCTAAAGTTTCACCAGCGAACTCTTTGCTCTCAACCACTCTCACTTTATACAGAAAATAGTCCCTAGTTTTACACTGCCAGCACTACCTAGCTTCTCAGTGTTATTCCAACAGACGAGTAACCTCACTGCAGTGTGGTTTCTATCGCCACCTGCTATTCATTCCCCGGGAATTTTCCAGACGACATAAAACAGGACACTAACTCTTTTGTTAAAACATAAACCAAAAATCAATAATCTATACTTATCACCAAACTAGTCACTAACAACCATAGCTCTGCTACCAGAAAACTGATCCAGCGGCTTGCTAGCAACAGATACTCTACTACCATATACTCACCTGGGCCCATACAACTCGCTTCCGCTAGCGCTAAGTAAACCACTGGAACTTTAGTTTTTTAATAAACTTCATACCTCAAGATCTAGTTATTACTTCCTTAACTAAACTTTGCTGATCAAACAGTCTTTTCCTCTGGTCAATGGACCAGTTAGGTGGAACTAGTTGATGGCGATAATTAACATAACATATTATACATTATTTAATAAATGAATAAAAAAAATAATGACAGACTCGGTAAGTTTTAAATCTTTATCTAAATTAAGGGGTTTTGAACCATCTCAAAGCGTTTCAGTACAAACACCCTCATTCATGAGTGTGCCAATTCAATTATTTCAATAAACGTTTAAACAATTCAGATCCACACAATAATTATGCTCAGAAAGAAGGGGATAGAGAGAGAAGAGCATTTATCAAACAATGAATTTCATAATTACCAAAGTATGGTGTGAAGACCAACCCCCTGGCCAAAGGGCTGGTAAGGGTCCCCAGGACAGATCAGGAGACAAAGACTTCAGGACAGGAATCAGGACAGGATATTCACCTCTCTAGATACCGACGACTACGTCGCACCCCTCTCTGACACTCTCTTCCTCCTCGTGGTTCTTCCGCGATCTTCTTTCTAACCCACCCAAATTAAGTAGATGGTTCTGCATTCGAATTCTTCTTCAGCGTCTCACTGCATCAGCACCACCCCCAGCATCGACAGCATCCCTCCTCCAAAAAGCCAAAAACTCTTCTCTTTCACTAACTAAACTACCTCAATTATACCTTTTTCTTACCATGTACCACCCATTAATGTTTCAATTTTACAAAATACTAACTTCTGATTGGACAGGCAAGGGGGGGATGATCATCACACCATGCTTATACTTCATTTATTTCTTTAAAACCATTGTTTCCAAACTCCTCCCCTCAAACTTTTATTCCGCCCTTCCTTTCCCATACATCTTTAAACTTTATTAATACAAATGTAACAGTTTTCTCGAATAAGTTCCTTCATATGAACTCTTCACCCTCATGTTCCCAGGGCACATCTCCGCCGACCGTGGACGCGTGACAAGTCCTTAGTCATCCTTTCAAGCATCCACACCAGGGCGCATGCGTTGCACCACGTCAGTCTGCTCGGCTCAGACAACTTTAACAGGCCCAAATACGCACTAATAATAAAGTCAAAAGGAGAAATGTTATTCTCAAAAATAAATGATTTCACTGTATACCACCAACCTCTACTCTAGCCCATACCATTTATTATTTCTCATTCTGCATTTGCGTTAATGTAAACTCAATTTCTAAATTTCAGCAAGCAGGTGCCATGCATGTGAGCTTCAAGCGGCCATTTTAGAGCTATTTGCGCAAGCGCCAGAAATTTCCCTCCAAGCGTTAGTACGTCATACTACGTAGATGTAGTAGACGCATGCACAGTAAAGATTCCGTGTTAGGATGCATTCTAGTCCTACGTCCGTGTTATTACAGTTAGTAAACACATAGGCAAGCTTCATTCTTTTCCCGCGTATGATGAAAATGTGTATTATTAATCACAAAACACGTTGTTAGTAATTCGCTAGTAAGTTAAAATGAGAGGATTGCTTCCGAGCAAATCTCATGTCCGAAACCTTGCTCCATCACCGCCAAACTGAAAGTAGTGTTTAAAGGCTGCACTCGCAGTTTCTTTTCAGAAATCCAGGCCCAAGAATATTTGGATGAGATTCAGGGCGGGTCTTGAAGTCTGTGTTATAATCTAAGGCAATAACTAATACTTTTGGGGAGTAGGCTGTGTCTTGCAGGGGGAAATTAAAAGAAAAAGAGAAATACCCGGAAAAAGGAGGGAGGAGGAGAGAAAAAAGGAGAGAAAGAGAGGAAAGAAAAGGAGAAAAAAAGGAAGAAAAAGGGAAGGGAAAAGAAAAAAAGGAGAGAAAACAAAAGAAAAAAAAAGAAAAAGGAGAAAAAGGGAGGGTTGAGTATTTGGCAGCAGTTAGGACATGATGTGTTGTGTTTGGGGAGGAAGGGGGGGCAGGCCGGGGTAGGGGTCTCTATTTCTAGATGCCATCACTCAGGCCAGGCCCGATTGCCCATTGGTTGGGTAGCGGGGCACAGGGAGGGGGGTGCGAGGGGAGGGGGGATGGAGTTGGGTCACGGGGGGTGGACTTTCCACCTGCGCAAGAATAAACTCCTGAGAATGAGGAGCTGGATTCAAACTGAGAATAAATCCCAATCAGATACAAGATACTGTCAAAGAGCCAAGGAAAAAGTCTTGTTAATTCAGGGTAATGGGGGATACTGAGAGGATACGTATTGTCTCCATCAACATTTGTGGGCTGAATGATGTAAAAAAAAGAGCTAGAGTCTCATTTGGCTTGCAGGTACTGAATGCAGATATCGTATGTCTACAAGAGACTCACATCGCAGCATCGCAGAGGAAACTATTAGACACAATAGGCTTTAAACTAATAGGTGGGACCTCACAAGGAACACGTACAAGGGGTGTCGCGATTCTGGCACGAGGTAATTGGCTAAAGTTCTCGCAAATAGGGGTCGACTCTCAGGGTCGCTGGGTTATCGCCGTTTGCCACACTCCTCGTGGGTATAAATTTACGCTATGTACAATATACGGGAGTATTCATGACGATCCAGTGGTATTTAATCAGACATCACAGGAACTGATACATAGACCATTGCCTATAGTGCTTTGCGGGGATTTTAATATTAATCTCCCAGGTAGTTGGGACCTTGAAGGTCAACAAAAATACTTGGGCAGAAAGCCCAAAGTCCATCAAGCGTTAGTAGGAATTTGTAAAGATAATGGGCTAATAGATGTTTGGGGCAGGGCGAATCCACAGGATCATGGTTATACTTACTTTTCAGCTCCTCATTCTGCACATGCCCGCTTGGATTACTTCTTTGTTTCAAACAGTCTCATGGTAAATTGTAAAATAGAGCGATATACACAGTACCTGTCAGATCATAATCCATTGCTACTAGAAATTGGAGGACTGGGGGGGAAAAACCCATAGTATGTGGAGCTTTGAGCGTGCACTGCTGGTCAATGACGAATATCACAAACACATAATTGAGTGGATCCCTAGGTTTTTTAGTGAAAACAATGGTAGTACATCGATAAATATGGTCTGGGACGCCTTTAAGGCCTGTTTGCGGGGAGAAACGCTTAGGTTCTCTCTAAACAGAGGACAAAATGAGAGAGAGGCTATCATAGCTAAACAAAACAACTTAGCGGCAGCAGAAGAAAATCTGGTAATAGCTCTGCAACAAGGATGGGATGTGAAAGAAGCCCAACTTGGGGTTATTACAGCAAGGGCAGCAATCGATGCAATTTATACAAAAAGGGCAGCGGAAAAACATGCAGCCTGGAAAAAGATCATATATGAATGTAGTGAGCAAGCTGGGCATCATCTTGCAGTCAGAGCGAGACAAAAGAGCATGAGCAATGAAATTAGAGAGTTCCGGGATCCGGCATATGGGCTGGTATCAGACTCAAAAGGAATTAGGGAAGCATTTGAAAAATATTATCAGGTTTTATATACTGAGGATATCAATGAAAACCCAGCACAGGTCGCGGAATTTCTCAAATCAATAAATTCAAACATATTACTTCTTGATGAGCGAGATTCTTTAGAAGACGATTTAACGTGGGATGAGTTCTATAAAATTTTTGCATCACAATTGCGAGGTCCACTGACCATACTGTTTAACCAGATTTTTAACTGAGCTTCTCCTCGGGGCTCGTGGTCCATATCAAAAATTGTAGTATTCTTAAAAAGAATAAGCCTCCAGCGGAACTTGGATCTTATCTCCCGATAACCCTAATAAATGGGGATTCTAAAATATACTCCAAGGTATTGGCTGTACGACTTGCCCGGATAATTCCAAAACTGGTAGTAAGGCAACAACATGGCGTTGTTGAGGGCAGGGATACTACAGATCATATTAGAAGAGTTATTGCGTTGTTTGATTCGGTACAAGTGTCAGGAGACCCTATGGCCTTGATATTATTAGATGCAGAAAAAGCCTTTGATAGGGTCTCCTGGCCCTTTCTCTGGCAACTAATGCATGCAAGGGGCTTTGGTCCAAGATTTATTCAGGGAATTCTTAAAAACCTACAGCTAATATTGGTGTTGCGGGGAGGGAGACTGGTTCGGTCTTGATTACTCGCGGAACTCGACAGGGATGCCCATGTTCTCCACTTTTATTCACGATATACATAGATCCGCTTATTCGCAAATTACTCCAAAATATTGCAATCCTTCCAATTATATTGCAAGGCTTCGAAACCGAAACACTAGCTTATGTGGATGATCTCACAGTTGTGACCTCAAATCCAGAAACTGCTCTTATAGCAATTGAGGAGGAAGCCTTACGCTTTGGGAAATTGTCTGGCTTTTCTTTAAATAAAGAAAAAAAAAAAATTATAAATGAGAAGATAGTTTTTATAGATAATCGTGTAGTTGAGAAAGCGACTTATTTGGGTGTTTCCATCTCCGCCGATATGGATAAGATTGTAAAACAAAACCTAGACCCCTTGCTATTAAAAACTAACAGCAAACTATCTAGGTTGAATAATTTGATTAAAAAAAAAAAATTCCACAAAATATTGTATTTTTTTAGATCAATTCCTCCAGAGTTCCCTAATGAATTAATAAAAACTTTTGATAGATTGTTTACACGTTTCTTGTGGGCATATTCCAAACCCAGAAGAGCTCTTAGATATATTTCTCTTCCGCAAGAAAGGGGAGGTTGGGCTCTCCCCAATCTTAAATCGTACTAATGGGCCACTATGCCTCAATATAGTCGTATTTTATTTAGGGAAGCTTGCCCGGGTGACTTTTCACAAACCACCCCTACTATATTTGAATTGCTGATTGGAAAGGATGCTTGGGGCTGTCTCTGGAGGCAAATCGAGCTTGGATATTATAAAAAAAGTACGGTTTAAGTGCCTTTTGGGAGCTTTTAAGGCATGGTCAGCCATTAGAAAATCATTGGGCCTTGGTCGCTTGAACTTTTATACCCCTATTCAGAATAATCCGTTTCTACCAAATATATTCAACGATGGGTACATCCAACATTGGTTTCTCGCAGGGGTTACTAGGCTTGGCTCTTTTTTCTCTTCAACGGGATTGATGTCCTTCCATGATATGAAATCAATATTCGGTGTTTCCAATAAAGAGTTTTTCAAATATTTACAAAATAGAGATTACTTACAACACAAAGGGGGTGGGCCTATTGGCTTTGGGAAAAAGGAATTGATGGAAATCATAATAGCTCATTATCATATTCGCATAGGTGCAATTTATAACTTACTAAGGAAAGAAGAAAAAGATGATCTTATTAAAATATATCAAAAATGGCAAAAGAATTTTGAGATCTCTGAATCCGATTTTAAGAACGCACTTAGATTATCTCAAATAGTTTTAATGTCAGCTAATCTCGAGGTGCAGTTCTTTAAGACCTTTTTTATGTTGTACTATACACCAGCTAGAATCGCTAAGTGGAGCCTGGGCCAGGGGTCTAAGTGCCCGCGCTGTGCTACTCCATCTGGCGACATAATCCATATGTTTGCCACTTGCGCCTCCCTAAATAGTATCAAGAACAAATTTCAAGATTTTTTGCATAATAAATTAAACATCGAAATTACATTGACCCAAAAAATGATCATCTTAGGGATATTAGATGAATAAGGAAGGCATGATATTGAATGCTTTATGATGGTGGCAATGGCTATACTTAGATTACTGATAGCCACTGATTGGCTTAATCCTCAACCTCCCCCTTTCCAACAGTGGCTGACCAGACTGATAGCGGATTTTAATCTAGAGAGAGCGATATATGCCACGAAGGGCCATAGGGCCAGGAAAAAGGGAAGGACCATTTGGGCACCCAAGGGTAGATGGTAGAGCTAATCTTGTATAAATGCACTGTAATTGGTTTGGCAGCCCAATATTTGCTGATACATGTGGCCCCGTTGCACAATGCACTTTAAATGTATTTTATTTATAAGTTGTATTATGAATTTGGGGCTGTTAGAACTTTTCTTTTTTCTATTAGTATGACTGTTAGAGCTTCCCATCATGATATGAGGGGTATGGTTCTGAAATGTTAAGTTATTATTGGCTTTATTAATGATTTATTCTGCTATGTCTATACTATTTATGCTCTTTCTTGAAAAAGGCCGAGCGCGGGTGGGGAGAGGGGGTTGGGGTTTCTTTTTATGGAAAAAACTCAATAAAGCATATTTTTTTTTTAAAAGAGAAAGATATACATCAACTACAAGATTGTAACCCTATTCCGCTGGATTTCTTATGGATGGTGGATTTTAATATTCACACATGTAATAGGTCACACCTTCCTGTTTGTGGTATCACGGATGATCAAGGAGACACGATTTGCAACTTCGTTCATAATGATTATGGCACTTCCTTAAATAGATTATTATTGATCCATAACCTAGAGATAATAAATTCAGTAGATGCCAATACAGGTCGAATAGATGGGTCGACTATTGCTAAATAGGCTAGAGTCGTGGGCGGAAGAGAACAATATATTAATCCAAACGCAGTACGGGTTTAGGAAGACCAAAGGAACAGTGGATCAGTGTCTTAATTTAAACCTCTTGATTGCCAAATATACGGCAGCTAAAAAGGGTCAGCTATACATGGCCTTCATGGACCTGTCAGCAGCTTTCGACCCAGTGGCTCATTCGAAGCTCTGGTCCATAATGACCGAAATGGGGATAGAACTATATTAATTTTATTCAAAAATTGTATTCCTCAGCAGAGGCCTGTGTACGCATGGGGAGAGAGGGGGAGTGTTCCAGGTCTTTTCCCTTAGCTCATGGCGTAAGGCAGGGTTGCGTCCTTGCTCCCTTTCTATTCTCTCTTTACACGAATGGTGTGGAGGCAGTATTGGTGGGAACCACGAGCGATGTTCCTATTATTAACTCAGCTCGAGTACCTATACTTCTTTACGCAGACGATGCGGTTCTGCTGGCTCGAACAGGGAATGCATTGCAGATGCTAATAGACACCTATGTAAGCTTTATGAGCAAGTTAGACCTGAAAGTCAATGAAACCAAATCATTTGTACTTGTGGTAGGACCCAGATCGAGATTGCAAGCAAGGTGGCATGTTGACGGAAGGAATGTGGAAGTAGTAGATTCTTTCTCCTACTTGGGGGACTGTTCGACTCCAAACATTCGTGGCATAATATGGTAGAAAATCGAGCTCTTATGATGGAAAGAAGTTTGGGGGGCATTTTCAGTTTCATTAAGAAATTAGGGTCTAAGCCAATAGAAACCATTAAAAAAGTATACCAAGCGAAAACAATCTCAGTCGCAACTTATGGTGCAGCAGTGTGGGGAGTTGCTTCTGTTTGCAGATTACAACAAATAGAAAACAAATTTTGGAAACGTCTTTTAGGCGTTCCACAATCTTGTCCTTCTATTACTTGCCACACTGAATTAGATCTTCCTCATGTTTCTGACCAAATTTTTGCCGCCCCCACTCTTCTCTGGCACTCGATATGGAGGAGGAACACCCTAAAGTTGACACAAGATATTTTAGATTGTCTAAAACTAGATGGGCGCAGCAAAATAAAATGGTTGCAATTTGTTAAGACAAGTTTATATACTATTGGATATCCAAAGTTATTCGAGGATCCAATGACCTGTTTTTCTATCTCGAGATCTGAGTTGAAAAAACTTTTATTTGAAAAACAGAATAAGAAGATGTGGGAAATTAATCAACTAAAACCTAGGGTACAACAATATTATTCAGATCCTAGAACAAACTGACTTGATCTTAACTATTTATCGTTTGTGACCAACCATTACCACAGATTTCTATTGATAAGATTCCGTATGAATTATATTCCACTGATGCTTGGTTATCCTGCTAATATGTACTCAATGAAAGCTTTGACTCTTTGCCCGTGTGACTCTATATCTACTCAATGTGATCTACATTTGCTATTTTTTTGCACATTTTATAGAGAGGAGAGAAAGAGATTTTTATGCCCTTTGTTGCAGACACTCTGACTGAGGCAATGTCGACCAGCCCTTTATCTTTTAAAGCAGTTGCCTGATCAGTATACCTGCTATTGCTTGGCTCTGTTTTTTCAAAGTGCTATAAAGACTCGTAAATGTCAATCATGAGGACAATTATATGTAAATCACATGTCTATACCATGTTTTAATTATTTTATAGAATTGATCTGATTTTTTAAGTGTTTTTATAATGTATCTCTCGTTTTTATTGTTGATGAAGTACTTTTATGCTGTTTGTTTATAACTAGCGAAATAAAGAACTTAGACTTGGACTTTGAGTCTTCTTGGCCACCTAAAATGTATACTATTTAAGGTCATGCCAGTTATAGGAACAACAAAAGCCCCCCAAACCAGTGGATAAATTAAGGAATAGAATTAATTCCACAGGGAATTCTATGGATATAAAAACTAGGTACAGGGCCCTGTTGGAGAAGTTCATACTCAACTATGGCATCCACTTTACAAATCTTAGTAACAAATAAGTTTCAGAAAATAAAGCTGGAAACATGGTTGGTATCAAGGGTGTAGGAGGCATTAAAGTTCTTGAGGGGACATTGACGGTCTTGAGGAGAGTTAAGTTACGGATGTGTGGCTTGGCTCTAAAAGCCAAAGCATGAGCTGAGCCATCAACAAATTTTCATCAGGCAACAAATGTCATGAAAAAGTATGATGAAGATTTTAAAATAAAAAAAATATTTTCAACATTTCTCAGTGTCTCAATTAAGTACATAGAATTCAATCACTCAATTGAGTGACATTTATTGAAGTTAATATTTTTTTAAAACATGAAAAGTATGAAACATTTAAGAATACCGCCATGCCCTGACGACGTTGCCATGAGTTATTCATAATGTGTCAGTTTGTCATGTTCTCTATTTCTATGGTCTATATTGGTATTAAATGTGAAGCTAGAATATTTTATATTACCTATATATAAGTGAGGTTTTTGTAGCGTGACAATCCTGTAGTGAATTACTTCAGTGAGCCCTTAAACTTGATGGCTAATGGAAAATGATAACAGTGAAGTAAAGCTATGGACCAAATCGCAATTTCGGTCCATTAAGAAATGCAATTCTGCCTTTCAATAAGTTCAAAGGCCTAAATGTGGAGGCAAAATGCTATTTCTACCCAGTAGAAATTGCATTTTGCGATTCCCTAAATAGGATATCGCAAATTGGGATTTCCTATTTGTGATTTCTTAAGCACATGTAGAAAGCATTTCCTAAATGTGAAATGGGCATTTAGGAAATGCTTGACTCCAAGTCAATGGTAACTATATGCAATTTTAAAGTGCCATGTAGTGCACACATGCCCTTAGGGCATTTGTGCGCTTTACATATGCACCACTTTTTTGGGGTGCATTAAGGGGGACCTTAGGCCCAAAGACACCATTGATTTTGCATTTCCTAATTTGTGATTTGCTATTATGAAATTGCAAATTTGGAAATGCAAAACTACTCGTACCTATGGGCCTTTATGGTTTATGGTTTGGAATTTCCTAAATAGCGATTTCCTATCTGTAGGATTCACTATTAGGAAATCTCTTTTTCCTATCTGTAGGAATCGCTATTAGGAAATCTCTAATTTTGTACATTCCATTTTGCATTTTCTAAATAGTGATTTCATAGGATTCCCTATTTAGCAAATGCAAACTGGAAGTTTCGTACATCTGGTCCATAGTTTGTGGGAGAACTAGGATTCAACTCTAGGATTGCATATTGTGCAGTTCGAATACAGTAGGGTTACACGCTTCTCTGTTCCATTCAACACCAAAGATCATTGCTTTATGTTAACTTATTCAATAATTGTTATTCAGTTAGTGTTAGTATATGAAGTTCAATAAAGACCCTTATCACACCCTAAATCAAATTGACACTATACACACATATATAAATGTTTTGAGTCATAACATTTTAAGATGTTGTTCTCTGTTTGGAATATTTCCACAGACACTGACGATCAAATACAGTGACAGAACATGCCTATCTTAAATAAGGCTGCATGAGAAATCTCAGTGAGGGCTCCTACACCTCTTTGATTTTTGCTAATTATTTACTGTGGTCATTGAGATGTTCAGCTTCCCTTAAAACATTTTTTTTCTCAAGAAAACCACCGGAGCCAGCAGTAACCTTAACATAAAATTGCACATCTTGCCTTCCCTTACTCTGGTGGCTCCCTTAACTTGAGAAACAGAAGGATTTTAGGCTCAACACCTTAACAACCACAAATTAAAATATTTAACAAAACAAAAAGATCATAGGTGCTCCCCGTAGTTGGCCCCTCACGCTACAGTTCTTCAAGGAGACCTAAGTGATGTGCAGTATGATTTCAGGCAGTCATGTTCTGTCTGACACTGTTTAATCTTCAGTTTCCACCTCAAAATCTAGGGGGGGGGGGTATTGTCCCCTGCATCCACCCCCAACTTCAAAATCTGGGAGGGATAAATAACCCCTTCCCTTACATTTTCTATGTCCATGATTGAATTTATGTATCCACAACATCCAAAGTAGCTTACTTATCTATGGATGCTGAGGAAACCCAAAAGTAAGACAGTTCGAGCTTCTTTGAGTTATCCAGCAACAGTGATTCAAAATGGTGATAATCATTTATTTCTATTAAAAGGTAATTTAGATTACTTTCATCTGCAGTATGGAATTGCCAGAACTTGTGATTGCTAATTCCAATTATTTGTAGGTTATAGGCATGCAGGAATCTTCTGAATCTAAGGTGGTAGATAATAGCCCCAATCGAAATTGGTTCCAAAATTTGAAACTGAGGTCGTTGTTAGGCCTTCGGGTGCCGGCAAAGAGTATTCAAAGATGAATTACTGATCTGGCTATTCTGAGGATACAGAATGTTACTGAAGCAAGTGTGTCTTCATGAGCACTAGTGCTGCAAATGGTGAAGTTGCTGGACTCATTGGTCAAAAGCCACTATATGGCCATCTATCATGTTTACGGCTCCCGGTTTAATGGTATTTATTTTTTTGACATTTCCGTCTGTATTTATCCATATTTATTTTTTGCTTATTTTTTCTGTATTTTTCCATTTTTATTTTGTGTTTTCTGTATAAATGAAGCTGCAATGGGTATTTTTCCACATTTATTTAACTGATAAATGCATATTCGCATTTCAATGTCCAAAAGGTTTCAGCAGTATACAGTGCAATATCATTATCTGAAAACACTTGCATTGTAGAATAGCATAAATAACTGTAGCTCTGCACTTAATTAAGCTTAATTAGGAATTCTATGGTCTTTTTTAATCTCCTCTACCTCTCAATCTGTACACCTACTGACCTGACAGTCAGTATTGACAGTAGAAAAAAATATCCAAAGAAGGCCTATTTTCCGTATTTTTCTGCATTTAAAAATAAATACAGACAGTAAAATAAATAGTTTTCTGTCTGTATTTATCTGTAAAAATCAGTAAAAACGGAAAACTGGGAGCCCTAATCATGTTCATGTGCATGTACTGGGAACAAAGGGCATCACTTCCTTCTTGTCAGGTTTACTTATCCTTGGGATGCCGGAAAAGAGTATATGTAGGCACCAGGTGCAACCAGGAGTATTGTAAGATGTACACTGGAAGTCTCACTACATCTGCAAAGCCAGTGAAGGATGGAAGCACTCTCTGGATTCTTCCTCTGCAGGAGAGATTGAACACAGCACATACAAAAACAACTTAGAGATGCATTTACTAGTAATAATGTGGTTAGATTGGAAACTATACATACTATAAACGAAACATTTTTGCTGCATTCAGGAGTAAATATTTAACTCTGAGGCTTTGTGAGTTGTGCAGCTCCCTGACAGGTGGGTACCTAAATGACCATAATATAATAACATTTATTGACCTAGTATTCTCTGTACTGATGAAGGAACTTTTAGAACTGATGCTGAAAGGAAATTATCTCCCAGGAGCATAGATTAATTTTCATATGTTTCACTTTGCATAGTGCTCCTGTATCGCCTTCCCACCTTGGGCCGCTTGGTGAGTCCCCCAACAAATAGAAGAAACTGTTTGAGTTATGTGCATAGTCCCATTATCGGCCTGGAGAGTAAGAAATTATTATCATTGCTTTATATCTGTCACCAGAAGGAAAGTCTATATTCCAAAATTACAGAAGTCTGGGGAAGATGGAGATAATGAAGTCAAATAATTATGAGAGGTGTATAATAAAGATGGACGCTCACTAGATTCATAGTGTTCCATTGGAAAGGTGATTTTATGTGAAAAGAGCACAGAGACTAGTTCAGAGCAGTGCTTAATTTGAGACAGTGGTTGCTGGTGGGAGCCACTGGCTCTTATTTTTGTGAGCAGCAGTTATTTTTCTGCATCAGATATTTACCGAGCACAGGAAAGAGAAGAAAACACCAATCGGAAAGATGGAGGAAGAGAAAGACCGAAAAACCAGCACAAAGGGAAAAAGCAAGAACCTACATGAGCAAGATAAAGCGGCAGGCAGTGTTAGGTAGTGGACTAAAGAGCCATGAGGTGGATTTAAGACGACCAGCCTTGGTATTTGGCGCACTGACATTTAATTGCACCAATCGGGGACCCCAGCAGTATTTCTTTCACAAATTAAGCACTGGGTGAAAAAAAAGCATAGAACATTTCATATTTGGGTTTAAGTAGGAGTTTATGTTTGTATGGCATTATATCAAAGTCCATAATATTGACATACAAAAATATTGTATCCACTACATCGCCTACCACCACATCATCAAGGTAAATATATCATTACTATTTTACCTTTTCATCTGCTTACCTAGACTTAAATTACAAATCTGTGGTTATGTCAAGGTAGTAGTTGCTATATGTTTGCTATGTGACGTAACACATGCAATATAGTGGTGGTATACTGTACTAAAACCTGCAACTATAAACTATAACTGGAAGAAAGATGAATTGATGCTTTTATGCTGACTTGAAACACTAAAGTGCGGCTACAGTTCGGGTTTAAAGAAGACCCTCCCTAGAGTGAAGTGCTGATGATTTCCAAGGGAACTCAACACAAAGATTCTTTGAGAGAGCAGGAGAGGAAACTTGATGACGAGACTAGAGAAGTTCGAGATAATATGCAAGGGAGCGGTATTCATCGGAATGGGAGTGGATTTCTTAAGAGTGTGAAATTCAAAAATAAGAAGAGGAGAGAACAAAAAAGGTTGTGTCACAATTCATTCTTTTTACCAACATAAAACATTATAATCCATGTGAAATGATAAGCTAGATATGCGGTAAGTCACGTCTCTAAATGCAGTGAGAATGGTAGCAAATTAAAGGGAAGAAGCTTATTGCACTGGGAGACTAACGCAGCATGCCAGCGAAGGTAACTAATAGTGTTATTGGCACATCTTCGAGACATCCAGATGGGCCCTGGTCCTCAAGAGAGTGACCAGTAAGTGACAAAGCTAGAAATTCCATCAATTGCGTTCTTTAGTCAACATAACAGAATGTTCTATTTAAAACAAGCACATCACAAGGAGGACAGATACACACACAAATAGGTACACACACACCCAGACACACACACACACACGCACCCACACACACACACACACACACACATGTATGATAAACACTGTTAGAAATCTGGGTCTCTAGTTGGCAGAGGTAAGTACCTTTGTCCAAATAGGGACCCTTGCTTCTAATCAGGGTAAGGGGGATACACACTTTTTGATAACCCCTGCTCACCCCCTGGGTAGCTTGGCACGAGCAGAGAGGCCTAGCCAAAAGGCAATGTGTAAAGTATTTGTACTCAAAACACAAAATAATACAGTGGTAACACCACAAATGGACACCACACCAGTTTCGGAAAAATAAAGTATCTTTATCTAAACTCAACAAGACTAAAACGACAAAAAATCCAACATACCTGTAATAAGAATATGACTTTAAAGGTTTCAAGCAACTGGATCCATAGAAAACGATGGATGCGTGATTTCTCACAAAGTACCTGTAGATGCGTCAAAATTCACAAGGCCAAACAGCTGCAGAGATGGGAAGCGTCAAGAATCAAAGAGATGCGTCAGTTCCTGAGACCTTGGGGAGGCGATGCGACAGTTCTGCTGCACGCAGGAGAAGTGATGCGTCGAATCCGGTCTGTAGGAGGAAGTAATGCGTCGACTCCAAGACTGTTCTGGTCTGTTGGTGATGCATCGGGAAAACTTGCCGCACAGGTACAATGCGTGGAAATCCGGGATGCGTCAGTGATCGATGCAGTGGCGTCGTGCGGCGCTGCGGCGGTTTCTTCAGCCACGATCCCTCGATGCGTCGGTTCTTGCAGCAGTGACAGGTGCTGCGTTGGTTCGGCAGCAGCGCGACGATGCGTGGAGATTCTTCACGCACAGTGGTGCTGCGCGGAAAAACAGTCACAAGGAGAGGAATGCGTTGATTCCTTCAGTTCTTTAGGTTTATTCCAGTACATAAACAGCAGGAACAACCTCCAAAGGCCCAGAATTGGAACAGACACCTCCTGGCAGGTCAGAACTCTCAGCAGCAGAGTTTAGGGGAGCTGGGGGTGAAGTCTTTGTGTCCCTGAGACTTCAGAACAGGAGGCCAGCACAGACAGGCCCTTGGAGATCTTCTTCAAGCAGGTTCACAGCAAAGTTCCAGTCTTTCTCCTTTCCTTGGCAGAAACAGCAACTGCAGGCCAACCCCACACAGCACACAGCGAAGGGGCAGTACTCCTCCTCACAGCTCTTCAGCTTTTCTCCTTGGCAAAGGTTCCTCTTGAGTCCAGAAGTAATGTAAAGTTCTGGGGTTTCAGGTCTAATACTTATATCCCAAAATGTCTTTGTTATCTTTGTGCAAGAGTCTCTGAGCCCAGTCCAAACCAGTTCTGTCCTCAATGGTGCAGTACGACCACAGGGGGTGGAGACAGCATTGTCCAAGGGAGACAGGCCCTATTCAGGTGCAAGGAAATCTCCTCCCACTACTCTAAATTCAGCCAAGGTCTATTCAGCCCAGCTCTGAGTCATCCAGGAAGGGCCAGGCACACCTCAACCCCCCCCCCAGTGGCTGTGTACAGTGAATGCACATCACCAGCCCCTGTCACTCCAAAGTCAGACAGTCAATACAAAAACAGGCAGAGGCACACAGAATGGTTAAACAAGAAAATGCTTACTTTCTAAAAGTGTCATTTTCAAATACACAATTTAAAAAACTTCTTTACTAAAAGATGTGTTATTAAATTCCGAGTTCAGAGAGCCTAAACTTTATTTCTCCATCTTATCCCAGTGGGAAGTTATACTTGTAAGATGTTACAAAGCATTTCCCATTCTATCCTATGGGGCAAGATAGCCTTTCAATAGTGAAAAACGAAATTGTCAGTATTTCACTATTAGGACATGTCACACATACCAGTACATGTCCTACCTTTCACATACCTCACCCTGCCCAGGGGGGTATCTTGGGCCTACTATAGGGGTACCTTACATGTAAGAAAAGGGAAGGTTAGGGCCTGGCAAGTGGGTGCACTTGCCAGGTCCATATGGCAGTTTAGAACTGCGCACAGACACTGCAGTGGCAGATCTGAGATACCTTTTCAGGGCTACTCATGTGGGTGGCACAATCAGTGCTGCAGGCCCACTAGTAACATTTGATTTACAGGCCCTGGCACACTCAGTGCACTTTACTAGGGACTTAACAGTAAATCAAATATGCCAATCAGGGAGAACCAATTGTAATCACAATTTTCAAAGGAAGCACTTGCACTTTGACACTGATCAGTAGTGGCAAAGTGCCCAAAGCATCTAAGCCAGCAAAAATGAAATCCAGCACAACATCAAAAATACAGGAGGCTAGAGGCAAAAAGTCAGGGGAAACCACACCAAAGATGACAAGTCTAACAAACACGCATCCCAAATCTTCAAATCAACCCAAGACCAGTGCTGGACACAGACCTGTATACTAGTATAAAGATTTATTCTGGAGGGAGGTGTAGTTGGAAATAGCAGTGTCATTAGGCCTCAAACCCTAAATGGATAAATGTAAGGAAGAAATATTTAAGAGTGATGGTGGATTGTGGAGTAAATTTGGCTCCGATTTCAGGAAGAAAACTCTGTGAAATGTTTGGTAATAGTTCAGAGCTAGAAATGTGAGTGATTGGACCCGTGAGATCTGGGGTTCTCTAAACATATTAGAAAGGCCATGAGTGTGAACTCCTCTACAAGACTCATGAAGGATTTCTGGGATAGCCAAAAAAGTTAAATTTACATGTTCTAACCTAAACGTTTGTGTAGTAGTTATCTTGAACAGCTGGTGTGGATCTAGCTCTCTTGGACCTAAGTTGGACACCCTTTTTTTATGTCACGGCTAATGGAGAGGAGATAAAAGAGTGGTGACACTAAAGGGAGCTAATAAAAAAATCCCTGGATGATGCAGAGGTCAGATAGTGTGGAATTGTGATGCTGAATCGAGCAGTGAATTGAAGAGGGATTTACTGAAGTGATTAGAGATAAGATTGATTGTTTAAAGTAGTTAGTGGGAGAGATGTGGGTCAAGGTGGACTTGTTTCTGCAGTGCACACAGTGAGTAAAATGGAAGGCAGCTTAAGAGAGTCCCTTAAGGTTGATATGGACTTTGTGAGGCTAGTCCCATGTGGTGCTCAGAAGCAATTGAATGGGTTACTTCTGCTATTGCTATGAGAAAACCCTCTGGTAACATTAGGTCGTGTGTGGATCTCAGAGGGTTTAACGGGCTTGTTATCACTGACAGATATGCCTATTGGGGAAATGATTTCACTCATGAGGCTTTACATTATCTCTGTCACTCCTTATCTGTTGTCAGTGTCCCTTCAGATGAGGTTGAATTCGAATTCTTAGAAATTGACTCCACCAATCACTCCCAAAGGAGCGTTCATCTGAATACCATCTGGCCCAATGTCTTTGGAAGCAGTATTTCAGAGATTGATGCACAACCTATTGTTGGTCCCCTAAGATGACATTTTTCTAGGGTGTACAGAAGGGTTGTTGAAAAATATGACAAAGGTTTAAATGTGCTTGGTATGTAAAGACATCTGGGCTAAACCCCAGGGAAAGGAAATACATGTTGGATACAAGTCCATAAAATAGCTTGGGTGCATAGTTTGCATGGAGGATTATGTCCTAAGAATGGGGTTATAGTAGCCATTATGGATTTTCCAGATTCTTTAAAAAAGGAAAGAAAAAGAGCTAGATTATTTAAACTGCCATGGTGGTGCCAATTTGCCCAGAGGTACTTTTTTTTATCACCACCACCTATATTCTAACACTGTACTATTTTGCTGCATTTTCAAGTGAATGGTGTTGATTTGAAGAAGTCTTTTGTCATGACAAGAATGCCTTGAGAGAGAGAGAGACAGACAGAGAGAGTGAGGAATAATTTTCTGTGAAAGAAATACATACTCTCTCCTAGCCATGTTCTCCTGGTACTCAAACACATAAATACTGTCACTTTCAATGTATGTGACCCATGTGATTACTCACATGCCATAGCTCAGTCTATCAGTGAAACCCATTGGGTCCTCGAGCACAATTGGGCACCTTCCACTGAATGGAAAAAGTGTAAGCGTA
This sequence comes from Calotriton arnoldi, assembly GCA_963921515.1. Classification (NCBI taxonomy): domain Eukaryota; kingdom Metazoa; phylum Chordata; class Amphibia; order Caudata; family Salamandridae; genus Calotriton; species Calotriton arnoldi. The sequence continues at coordinate 2,775,785 of CAWUFW010000933.1, forward strand.
AGAAAGGATTACAGGTTAATGATGCAACAAGAGGCTTAATATAATATTGCATAGACACTGCAGCATTTAGTACTTTTAGCCACAAGATATTCTACCATAGACTCCTCAATTTAGTTCTGTTAAGTGGACCAAACTGTCAGGCCTCAGCAGTGTCCTTGTAAATTCAAAATAGATGCTACCCTTTCAATAGAAAAGTGGGAAAGTGGATACATTTGGAGGCAGTCAGGCTTACTATTTTAACTCCAGTCCTTTAAACATTAGGGAAAGTGCATATATTTTTTTGGGTAACAGGAGTCAGATTTACTATTCTAACTCCTGTCCAACAAACACTGCGGAAAGTGCATGTATATGTTAAGGCGGCGTCAGATTTACTATTCTAACTCCTGCCCCACAACCCTTCGGAAAATTATTGTATTTGGAGGAGGAGGTTGCATTCTATAATAATAATATTTATTGATAAAATAGCATTAAAAATTATTCTAAAAACAATCTTATACATTTTTCTTTTAACTATTGTCTACTATCATTCTAATATTAAAAAAGAAATACATTTTAGTGTTTTGATTTTTTCAACTTTCATTATTAGCGTTTCTTATACTATGTTGTTTTTTTTTTTTTAAACAAAAATAAAATATAATGAAATAAATTACAATAATTCTGTACCCCATTACAGTTTATTTAAATTTTAAGTCCCGTTCTCAATGCACCACTGAATTCCACCTAGCCTGGCTGATGAGGGGTGATGCCCAGAAACCGGTCCAAAATGCTTTTTTCGGGTCCATGGAGGACCTGGCTTGGCAGTTTGTGCTGGACAGTTTCCATGAGAAGCAGGGTCAAGACTGATTTGCATATAGCTGGGTCCAAACTGGGGTGGCGTGGTGAGCAAAGATCTTTGTGACTGGGAGTGAATTTTTGCATTGTTCAGTATTCCGTCCATCATTTGTTCCTTTTGCTTTTGTCACCCTAATTGGGAAGGGTCTGCCCAGACGTGGGTCCCGTGCTCACTGCACGACTGGATTCAAGCTAGCCTGGCTGATGAGCAGTTAGGCCCCGAAACCGATCCCAGGATGCTTATTTCTGGTCCAGGGAGGACCTAGCTTGGCAGTTCGGGCTGGACTGTTCCAATGAGGAGCAGAGTCAAGAATGATTTGCAGATGGCTGGTTCCAAACTGGGGTGGCGGGGTGAGCAAAAGAAAGATAGATTAAACCCAGATCTTTGTGACTGTGGGTGAATGTTTGCATTGTTCAGCATTCTGTACATCATTTGCTCCTTTTACCTTTGATTACAAAGCAGTGTTGGTTGCTTAAATTGTTTAAATCTGACTTTGTATGTATCTATCTATATCTAAATATACACATATATATATATATAGCAAGCCCAAAGGTTGTCCTGTGCACAAGGAAACACTCCACTGCAAGCGCATTCGGCTGAATTCTTTAATAGGGGAACCAGCAAATTACATCCAGATTATTATCGCCTGACGCGTTTCAGGGCCCCCTGGCCCCTTAATCATAGGCTGTATGCATCAAAGACAAAAAACGCATCCAAGGCACACTTTTGTTCACAGTCTACGCCCTCTGGTGGGCTCACAGGTGCATTCAATTATTTCAAGGATTCTGGTATCCGTAGTTCTTGCCTTGGACTGCAAATAAAACCCTTTAGTGAGTTTTGCGTTTCCACAGTTATTTATAACAATTTTACAAGCCCTCCAGTGGGCCTCCAGATGTAAGATGCACAGTTTGATTTTAAAGTGCTGCAGTCTCGCATGTAAAGCTTGAGAAGGATTCTCTAACCTTGCGACCCCATTTCTGTTTTAGAGGGTGGTGCCATCACTCCACGGCTGGACTGCCGTGTATAAATCAAGCCCAAAGGTTGTCCTGTGCACGAGGAAGCACTCCCCTGCAAGCGCATTCGGCTGAATTCTTTAATAGGGGAACCAGCAAATTACATCCAGATTATTATCGCCTGACGCGTTTCAGGGCCCCCTGGCCCCTTAATCATAGGCTGTATGCATCAAAGACAAAAAACGCATCCAAGGCACACTTTTGTTCACAGTCTACGCCCTCTGGTGGGAACACAGGTGCATTCAATTATTTCAAGGATTCTGGTATCCGTAGTTCTTGCCTTGGACTGCAAATAAAACCCTTTAGTGAGTTTTGCGTTTCCACAGTTATTTATAACAATTTTACAAGCCCTCCAGTGGGCCTCCAGATGTAAGATGCACAGTTTGATTTTAAAGCGCTTCAGACTCGCAGGTAAAGCTTGAGAAGGATTCTCTAACTTTGCGACGCCATCTCTGTATTAGAGGGTGATGCCATCACTCCACCGCCGGACTGCCATGTATAAATCAAGCCCAAAGGTTGTCCTGTGCACGAGGAAGCACTCCACTGCAAGCGCATTCGGCTGAATTCTTTAATAGGGGAACCAGCAAATTACATCCAGATTATTATCGCCTGACGCGTTTCAGGGCCCTCTGGCCCCTTAATCATAGGCTGTCTGCATCAAACACAAAAAACGCATCCAAGGCACACTTTTGTTCACAGTCTACGCCCTCTGGTGGGCTCACAGGTGCTTTCAATTATTTCAAGGATTCTGGTATCCGTAGTTCTTGCCTTGGACTGCAAATAAAACCCTTCGGTGAGTTTTGCGTTTCCACAGTTATTTATTACAATTTTACAAGCAATCCAGTGGGCCTCCAGATGTAAGATGCACAGTTTGATTTTAAAGCGCTGCAGTCTCGCATGTAAAGCTTGAGAAGGATTCTCTAACCTTGCGACCCCATTTCTGTTTTAGAGGGTGGTGCCATCACTCCACGGCCGGACTGCCGTGTATAAATCAAGCCCAAAGGTTGTCCTGTGCACGAGGAAGCACTCCACTGCAAGCGCATTCTGCTGAATTCTTTAATAGGGGAACCAGCAAATTACATCCAGATTATTATCGCCTGACGCGTTTCAGGGCCCCCTGGCCCCTTAATCATAGGCTGTCTGCATCAAACACAAAAAACGCATCCAAGGCACACTTTTGTTCACAGTCTACGCCCTCTGGTGGGCTCACAGGTGCATTTAATTATTTCAAGGATTCTGGTATCCGTTGTTTTTGCCTTGGACTGCAAATAAAACCCTTCGGTGAGATTTGCGTTTCCACAGTTATTTATTACAATTTTACAAGCCCTCCAGTGGGCCTCCTTATGTAAGATGCACAGTTTGATTTTAAAGCGCTGCAGTCTCGCATGTAAAGCTTGAGAAGGATTCTCTAACCTTGCAACGCCATTTCTGTTTTAGAGGGTGGTGCCATCACTCCACGGCCGGACTGCCGTGTATAAATCAAGCCCAAAGGTTGTCCTGTGCACAAGGAAGCACTCCACTGCAAGCGCATTCAGCTGAATTCTTTGATAGGGGAACCAGCAAATTACATCCAGATTATTATCGCCTGACGCGTTTCAGGGCCCCCTGGCCCCTTAATCATAGGCTGTCTGCATCAAACACAAAAAACGCAATCAAGGCACACTTTTGTTCACAGTCTACGCCCTCTGGTGGGCTCACAGGTGCATTCAATTATTTCAAGGATTCTCGTATCCGTAGTTCTTGCCTTGGACTGCAAATAAAACCCTTCGGTGAGTTTTGCATTTCCACAGTTATTTATTACAATTTTACAAGCCCTCCAGTGGGCCTCCAGATGTTAGATGCACAGTTTGATTTTAAAGCGCTGCAGTCTCGCATGTAAAGCTTGAGAAGGATTCTCTAACCTTGCGACCCCATTTCTGTTTTAGAGGGTGGTGCCATCACTCCACGGCCGGACTGCCGTGTATAAATCAAGCCCAAAGGTTGTCCTGTGCACGAGGAAGCACTCCACTGCAAGCGCATTCGGCTGAATTCTTTAATAGGGGAACCAGCAAATTGCATCCAGATTATTATCGCCTGACACGTTTCAGGGCCCCCTGGCCCCTTAATCATAGGCTGTCTGCATCAAACACAAAAAACGCATCCAAGGCACACTTTTGTTCACAGTCTACGCCCTCTGGTGGGCTCACAGGTGCATTCAATTATTTCAAGGATTCTGGTATCCGTAGTTCTTGCCTTGGACTGCAAATAAAACCCTTTAGTGAGTTTTGCGTTTCCATGGTTATTTATAACAATTTTACAAGCCCTCCAGTGGGCCTCCAGATGTAAGATGCACAGTTTGATTTTAAAGCGCTTCAGTCTCGCAGGTAAAGCTTGAGAAGGATTCTCTAACTTTGCGACGCCATTTCTGTATTAGAGGGTGATGCCATCACTCCACCGCCGGACTGCCATGTATAAATCAAGCCCAAAGGTTGTCCTGTGCACGAGGAAGCACTCCACTGCAAGCGCATTCGGCTGAATTCTTTAATAGGGGAACCAGCAAATTACATCCAGATTATTATCGCCTGACGCGTTTCAGGGCCCTCTGGCCCCTTAATCATAGGCATCTGCATCAAACACAAAAAACGCATCCAAGGCACACTTTTGTTCACAGTCTACGCCCTCTGGTGGGCTCACAGGTGCTTTCAATTATTTCAAGGATTCTGGTATCCGTAGTTCTTGCCTTGGACTGCAAATAAAACCCTTCGGTGAGTTTTGCGTTTCCACAGTTATTTATTACAATTTTACAAGCAATCCAGTGGGCCTCCAGATGTAAGATGCACAGTTTGATTTTAAAGCGCTGCAGTCTCGCATGTAAAGCTTGAGAAGGATTCTCTAACCTTGCGACCCCATTTCTGTTTTAGAGGGTTGTGCCATCACTCCACGGCCGGACTGCCGTGTATAAATCTAGCCCAAAGGTTGTCCTGTGCACGAGGAAGCACTCCACTGCAAGCGCATTCTGCTGAATTCTTTAATAGGGGAACCAGCAAATTACATCCAGATTATTATCGCCTGACGCGTTTCAGGGCCCCCTGGCCCCTTAATCATAGGCTGTCTGCATCAAACACAAAAACGCATCCAAGGCACACTTTTGTTCACAGTCTACGCCCTCTGGTGGGCTCACAGGTGCATTTAATTATTTCAAGGATTCTGGTATCCGTTGTTTTTGCCTTGGACTGCAAATAAAACCCTTCGGTGAGATTTGCGTTTCCACAGTTATTTATTACAATTTTACAAGCCCTCCAGTGGGCCTCCTTATGTAAGATGCACAGTTTGATTTTAAAGCGCTGCAGTCTCGCATGTAAAGCTTGAGAAGGATTCTCTAACCTTGCAACGCCATTTCTGTTTTAGAGGGTGGTGCCATCACTCCACGGCCGGACTGCCGTGTATAAATCAAGCCCAAAGGTTGTCCTGTGCACGAGGAAGCACTCCACTGCAAGCGCATTCAGCTGAATTCTTTGATAGGGGAACCAGCAAATTACATCCAGATTATTATCGCCTGACGCGTTTCAGGGCCCCCTGGCCCCTTAATCATAGGCTGTCTGCATCAAACACAAAAAACGCAATCAAGGCACACTTTTGTTCACAGTCTACGCCCTCTGGTGGGCTCACAGGTGCATTCAATTATTTCAAGGATTCTCGTATCCGTAGTTCTTGCCTTGGACTGCAAATAAAACCCTTCGGTGAGTTTTGCGTTTCCACAGTTATTTATTACAATTTTACAAGCCCTCCAGTGGGCCTCCAGATGTTAGATGCACAGTTTGATTTTAAAGCGCTGCAGTCTCGCATGTAAAGCTTGAGAAGGATTCTCTAACCTTGCGACCCCATTTCTGTTTTAGAGGGTGGTGCCATCACTCCACGGCCGGACTGCCGTGTATAAATCAAGCCCAAAGGTTGTCCTGTGCACGAGGAAGCACTCCACTGCAAGCGCATTCGGCTGAATTCTTTAATAGGGGAACCAGCAAATTGCATCCAGATTATTATCGCCTGACGCGTTTCAGGGCCCCTGGCCCCTTAATCATAGGCTGTCTGCATCAAACACAAAAACGCATCCAAGGCACACTTTTGTTCACAGTCTACGTCCTCTGGTGGGCTCACAGGTGCATTCAATTATTTCAAGGATTCTGGTATCCCTAGTTCTTGCCTTGGACTGCAAAGAAAACCCTTCGGTGAGTTTTGCGTTTCCACAGTTATTTATTACAATTTTACAAGCCCTCCAGTGGGCCTCCGGATGTTAGATGCACAGTTTGATTTTAAAGCGCTGCAGTCTCGCATGTAAAGCTTGAGAAGGATTCTCTAACCTTGCGACCCCATTTCTGTTTTAGAGGGTGGTGCCATCACTCCACGGCCGGACTGCTGTGTATAAATCAAGCCCAAAGGTTGTCCTCTGCACGAGGAAGCACTCCACTGCAAGCGCATTCGGCTGAATTCTTTAATAGGGGAACCAGCAAATTACATCCAGATTATTATCGCCTGACGCGTTTCAGGGCCCCCTGGCCCCTTAATCATAGGCTGTCTGCATCAAACACAAAAAACGCATCCAAGGCACACTTTTGTTCACAGTCTACGCCCTCTGCTGGGCTCACAGGTGCTTTCAATTATTTCAAGGATTCTGGTATCCGTAGTTCTTGCCTTGGACTGCAAATAAAACCCTTCGGTGAGTTTTGCGTTTCCACAGTTATTTATTACAATTTTACAAGCAATCCAGTGGGCCTCCAGATGTAAAATGCACAGTTTGATTTTAAAGCGCTGCAGTCTCACATGTAAAGCTTGAGAAGGATTCTCTAACCTTGCGACCCCATTTCTGTTTTAGAGGGTGGTGCCATCACTCCACGGCCGGACTGCCGTGTATAAATCAAGCCCAAAGGTTGTCCTGTGCACGAGGAAGCACTCCACTGCAAGCGCATTCTGCTGAATTCTTTAATAGGGGAACCAGCAAATTACATCCAGATTATTATCGCCTGACGTGTTTCAGGGCCCCCTGGCCCCTTAATCATAGGCTGTCTGCATCAAACACAAAAAACGCATCCATGGCACACTTTTGTTCACAGTCTACGCCCTCTGGTGGGCTCACAGGTGCATTTAATTATTTCAAGGATTCTGGTATCTGTAGTTTTTGCCTTGGACTGCAAATAAAACCCTTCGGTGAGATTTGCGTTTCCACAGTTATTTATTACAATTTTACAAGCCCTCCAGTGGGCCTCCAGATGTAAGATGCACAGTTTGATTTTAAAGCGCTGCAGTCTCGCATGTAAAGCTTGAGAAGGATTCTCTAACCTTGCAACGCCATTTCTGTTTTAGAGGGTGGTGCCATCACTCCACGGCCGGACTGCCGTGTATAAATCAAGCCCAAAGGTTGTCCTGTGCACGAGGAAGCACTCCACTGCAAGCGCATTCAGCTGAATTCTTTAATAGGGGAACCAGCAAATTACATCCAGATTATTATCGCCTGACGCGTTTCAGGGCCCCCTGGCCCCTTAATCATAGGCTGTCTGCATCAAACACAAAAAACGCAATCAAGGCACACTTTTGTTCACAGTCTACGCCCTCTGGTGGGCTCACAGGTGCATTCAATTATTTCAAGGATTCTGGTATCCGTAGTTCTTGCCTTGGACTGCAAATAAAACCCTTCGGTGAGTTTTGCGTTTCCACAGTTATTTATTACAATTTTACAAGCCCTCCAGTGGGCCTCCAGATGTTAGATGCACAGTTTGATTTTAAAGCGCTGCAGTCTCGCATGTAAAGCTTGAGAAGGATTCTCTAACCTTGCGACCCCATTTCTGTTTTAGAGGGTGGTGCCATCACTCCACGGCCGGACTGCCGTGTATAAATAAAGCCCAAAGGTTGTCCTGTGCACGAGGAAGCACTCCACTGCAAGCGCATTCAGCTGAATTCTTTGATAGGGGAACCAGCAAATTACATCCAGATTATTATCGCCTGACGCGTTTCAGGGCCCCCTGGCCCCTTAATCATAGGCTGTCTGCATCAAACACAAAAACGCATCCAAGGCACACTTTTGTTCACAGTCTACGTCCTCTGGTGGGCTCACAGGTGCATTCAATTATTTCAAGGATTCTGGTATCCCTAGTTCTTGCCTTGGACTGCAAAGAAAACCCTTCGGTGAGTTTTGCGTTTCCACAGTTATTTATTACAATTTTACAAGCCCTCCAGTGGGCCTCCGGATGTTAGATGCACAGTTTGATTTTAAAGCGCTGCAGTCTCGCATGTAAAGCTTGAGAAGGATTCTCTAACCTTGCGACCCCATTTCTGTTTTAGAGGGTGGTGCCATCACTCCACGGCCGGACTGCCATGTATAAATCAAGCCCAAAGGTTGTCCTGTGCACGAGGAAGCACTCCACTGCAAGCGCATTCTGCTGAATTCTTTAATAGGGGAACCAGCAAATTACATCCAGATTATTATCGCCTGACGTGTTTCAGGGCCCCTGGCCCCTTAATCATAGGCTGTCTGCATCAAACACAAAAACGCATCCAAGGCACACTTTTGTTCACAGTCTACGCCCTCTGGTGGGCTCACAGGTGCATTTAATTATTTCAAGGATTCTGGTATCTGTAGTTTTTGCCTTGGACTGCAAATAAAACCCTTCGGTGAGATTTGCGTTTCCACAGTTATTTATTACAATTTTACAAGCCCTCCAGTGGGCCTCCAGATGTAAGATGCACAGTTTGATTTTAAAGCGCTGCAGTCTCGCATGTAAAGCTTGAGAAGGATTCTCTAACTTTGCAACGCCATTTCTGTTTTAGAGGGTGGTGCCATCACTCCACGGCCGGACTGCCGTGTATAAATCAAGCCCAAAGGTTGTCCTGTGCACGAGGAAGCACTCCACTGCAAGCGCATTCAGCTGAATTCTTTAATAGGGGAACCAGCAAATTACATCCAGATTATTATCGCCTGACGCGTTTCAGGGCCCCCTGGCCCCTTAATCATAGGCTGTCTGCATCAAACACAAAAAACGCATCCAAGGCACACTTTTGTTCACAGTCTACGTCCTCTGGTGGGCTCACAGGTGCATTCAATTATTTCAAGGATTCTGGTATCCCTAGTTCTTGCCTTGGACTGCAAAGAAAACCCTTCGGTGAGTTTTGCGTTTCCACAGTTATTTATTACAATTTTACAAGCCCTCCAGTGGGCCTCCGGATGTTAGATGCACAGTTTGATTTTAAAGCGCTGCAGTCTCGCATGTAAAGCTTGAGAAGGATTCTCTAACCTTGCGACCCCATTTCTGTTTTAGAGGGTGGTGCCATCACTCCACGGCCGGACTGCCATGTATAAATCAAGCCCAAAGGTTGTCCTGTGCACGAGGAAGCACTCCACTGCAAGCGCATTCTGCTGAATTCTTTAATAGGGGAACCAGCAAATTACATCCAGATTATTATCGCCTGACGTGTTTCAGGGCCCCTGGCCCCTTAATCATAGGCTGTCTGCATCAAACACAAAAACGCATCCAAGGCACACTTTTGTTCACAGTCTACGCCCTCTGGTGGGCTCACAGGTGCATTTAATTATTTCAAGGATTCTGGTATCTGTAGTTTTTGCCTTGGACTGCAAATAAAACCCTTCGGTGAGATTTGCGTTTCCACAGTTATTTATTACAATTTTACAAGCCCTCCAGTGGGCCTCCAGATGTAAGATGCACAGTTTGATTTTAAAGCGCTGCAGTCTCGCATGTAAAGCTTGAGAAGGATTCTCTAACTTTGCAACGCCATTTCTGTTTTAGAGGGTGGTGCCATCACTCCACGGCCGGACTGCCGTGTATAAATCAAGCCCAAAGGTTGTCCTGTGCACGAGGAAGCACTCCACTGCAAGCGCATTCAGCTGAATTCTTTAATAGGGGAACCAGCAAATTACATCCAGATTATTATCGCCTGACGCGTTTCAGGGCCCCTGGCCCCTTAATCATAGGCTGTCTGCATCAAACACAAAAACGCAATCAAGGCACACTTTTGTTCACAGTCTACGCCCTCTGGTGGGCTCACAGGTGCATTCAATTATTTCAAGGATTCTGGTATCCGTAGTTCTTGCCTTGGACTGCAAATAAAACCCTTCGGTGAGTTTTGCGTTTCCACAGTTATTTATTACAATTTTACAAGCCCTCCAGTGGGCCTCCAGATGTTAGATGCACAGTTTGATTTTAAAGCGCTGCAGTCTCGCATGTAAAGCTTGAGAAGGATTCTCTAACCTTGCGACCCCATTTCTGTTTTAGAGGGTGGTGCCATCACTCCACGGCCGGACTGCCGTGTATAAATAAAGCCCAAAGGTTGTCCTGTGCACGAGGAAGCACTCCACTGCAAGCGCATTCGGCTGAATTCTTTAATAGGGGAACCAGCAAATTGCATCCAGATTATTATCGCCTGACGCGTTTCAGGGCCCCCTGGCCCCTTAATCATAGGCTGTCTGCATCAAACACAAAAAACGCATCCAAGGCACACTTTTGTTCACAGTCTACGCCCTCTGGTGGGCTCACAGGTGCATTCAATTATTTCAAGGATTCTGGTATCCGTAGTTCTTGCTTTGGACTGCAAATAAAACCCTTCGGTGAGTTTTGCGTTTCCACAGTTATTTATTACAATTTTACAAGCCCTCCAGTGGCCCTCCAGATGTAAGATGCACAGTTTGATTTTAAAGCGCTGCAGTCTCGCATGTAAAGTTTGAGAAGGATTCTCTAACCTTGCAACCCCATTTCTGTTTTAGAGGGTGGTGCCATCACTCCACGGTGGGACTGCCGTGTATAAATAAAGCCCAAAGGTTGTCCTTTGCACGAGGAAGCACTCCACTGCAAGCGCATTCGGCTGAATTCTTTAATAGGGGAAGCAACAAATTACATCCAGATTATTATCGCCTGACGCGTTTCAGGGCCCCCTGGCCCCTTAATCATAGGCTGTCTGCATCAAACACAAAAAACGCATCCAAGGCACACTTTTGTTCACAGTCTATGCCCTCTGGTGGGCTCACAGGTGCATTCAATTATTTCAAGGATTCTGGTATCCGTAGTTCTTCCCTTGGACTGCAAATAAAACCCTTCGGTGAGTTTTGCGTTTCCACAGTTATTTATTACAATTTTACAAGCCCTCCAGTGGTTCTCCAGATGTAAGATGCACAGTTTGATTTTAAAGCGCTGCAGTCTCGCATGTAAAGCTTGAGAAGGATTCTCTAACCTTGCGACCCCATTTCTGTTTTAGAGGGTGGTGCCATCACTCCACGGCCGGACTGCCGTGTATAAATCAAGCCCAAAGGTTGTCCTGTGCACGAGGAAGCACTCCACTGCAAGCGCATTCGTCTGAATTCTTTAATAGGGGAACCAGCAAATTACATCCAGATTATTATCACCTGACGCGTTTCAGGGCCCCCTGGCCCCTTAATCATACGCTGTCTGCATCAAACACAAAAACGCATCCAAGGCACACTTTTGTTCACAGTCTACGCCCTCTGGTGGGCTCACAGGTGCATTCAATTATTTCAAGGATTCTGGTATCCCTAGTTCTTGCCTTGGACTGCAAAGAAAACCCTTCGGTGAGTTTTGCGTTTCCACAGTTATTTATTACAATTTTACAAGCCCTCCAGTGGGCCTCCAGATGTAAGATGCACAGTTTGATTTTAAAGGGCTGCAGTCTCGCATGTAAAGCTTGAGAAGGATTCTCTAACCTTGCGACCACATTTCTGTTTTAGAGGGTGGTGCCATCACTCCACGGCCGGATTGCCGTGTATTAATCAAGCCCAAAGGTTGTCCTGTGCCCGAGGAAGCACTCCACTGCATGCGCATTCGGCTGAATTCTTTAATAGGGCAACCAGCAAATTACATCCAGATTTTTATAGCTTGACGCGTTTCTGGGCCCCCTGGCCCCTTAATCATAGGCTGTCTGCATCAAACACAAAAAACGCATCCAAGGCACACTTTTGTTCACAGTCTACGCCCTCTGGTGGGCTCACAGGTGCATTCAATTATTTCAAGGATTCTGGTATCCGTAGTTCTTGCTTTGGACTTCAAATAAAACCCTTCGGTGAGTTTTGCGTTTCCACAGTTATTTATTACAATTTTACAAACCCTCCAGTGGGCCTCCAGATGTAAGATGCACAGTTTGATTTTAAAGCGCTGCAGTGTTGCATGTAAAGCTTGAGAAGGATTCTCTAACCTTGTGACCCCATTTCTGTTTTAGAGGGTGGTGCCATCACTCCACGGCTGGACTGGGGGCCCTGAAACGCGTCAGGCGATAATAATCTGGATGTAATTTGCTGGTTCCCCTATTAAAGAATTCAGCCGAATGCGCTTGCAGTGGAGTGCTTCCTCGTGCACAGGACAACCTTTGGGCTTGATTTATACACGGCAGTCCGGCCGTGGAGTGATGGCACCACCCTCTAAAACAGAAATGGGGTCGCAAGGTTAGAGAATCCTTCTCAAGCTTTACATGCGAGACTGCAGCGCTTTAAAATCAAACTGTGCATCTTACATCTGGAGGCCCACTGGAGGGCTTGTAAAATTGTAATAAATAACTGTGGAAACGCAAAACTCACCGAAGGGTTTTATTTGCAGTCCAAGACAAGAACTACGGATACCAGAATCCTTGAAATAATTGAATGCACCTGTGAGCCCACCAGAGGGCGTAGACTGTGACAAAAGTGTGCCTTGGATGCGTTTTTTGTGTTTGATGCAGACAGCCTATGATTAAGGGGCCAGGGGGCCCTGAAACGCATCAGGCGATAATAATCTGGATGTAATTTGCTGGTTCCCCTATTAAAGAATTCAGCCGAATGCGCTTGCAGTGGAGTGCTTCCTCGTGCACACGACAACCTTTGGGCTTGATTTATACACGGCAGTCCGGCCGTGGAGTGATGGCACCACCCTCTAAAACAGAAATGGGGTCGCAAGGTTAGAGAATCCTTCTCAAGCTTTACATGCGAGACTGCAGCGCTTTAAAATCAAACTGTGCATCTTACATCTGGAGGCCCACTGGAGGGCTTGTAAAATTGGAATAAATAACTGTGGAAACGCAAAACTCACCGAAGGGTTTTATTTGCAGTCCAAGGCAAGAACTATGGATACCAGAATCCTTGAAATAATTGAATGCACCTGTGAGCCCACCAGAGGGCGTAGACTGTGAAGAAAAGTGTGCCTTGGATGCGTTTTTTGTGTTTGATGCAGACAGCCTATGATTAAGGGGCCAGGGGGCCCTGAAACGCGTCAGGCGATAATAATCTGGATGTAATTTGCTGGTTGCCCTATTAAAGAATTCAGCCGAGTGCGCTTGCAGTGGAGTGCTTCCTCGTGCACAGGACAACCTTTGGGCTTGATTTATACACGGCAGTCCGGCCGTGGAGTGATGCACCACCCTCTGAAACAGAAATGGGGTTGCAAGGTTAGAGAATCCTTCTCAAGCTTTACATGCGAGACTGCAGCGCTTTAAAATCAAACTGTGCATCTTACATCTGGAGGCCCACTGGAGGGCTTGTAAAATTGTAATAAATAACTGTGGAAACGCAAAACTCACCGAAGGGTTTTATTTGCAGTCCAAGGCAAGAACTATGGATACCAGAATCCTTGAAATAATTGAATGCACCTGTGAGCCCACCAGAGGGCGTAGACTGTGAACAAAAGTGTGCCTTGGATGCGTTTTTTGTGTTTGATGCAGACAGCCTATGATTCAGGGGCCAGGGGGCCCTGAAACGCGTCAGGCGATAATAATCTGGATGTAATTTGCTGGTTCCCCTATTAAAGAATTCAGCCGAATGCGCTTGCAGTGGAGTGCTTCCTCGTGCACAGGCAACCTTTGGGCTTGATATATATATATATATATACACACACACATATATATAGCACTTGTAGATGACCCCACTATTTTATATGTGGCCCAGTGACTGCCCCTCCTAAAATCGTCACTGATGCATTTTTACAGTTTCCAAAGGAGTAGCTCTTTGTACTGGGGTGAACAGACTATCTTCATTCTCCTCAGTCGCCACCACTTTCGGTAATTTAATGCATTATGGAGCTCTGCTGGCATTTGCATGTTTTTTTCCAAGAAAACATTATAGTGGTTGAGCAGCACCTGTCTGAGAGAACAAGCCACAAATGGGCTGATTAACTCAATTATGCCACCCACACCTTTCTATTGTTTCTTACACCATGCAAGGGAAGAAAGCATTGTGCTTTAGAACAAAATAAAACCATCTGTTCCATACTCATCATGCGTAGCCTTCAAGAAAATGGTTTAAATATTCCTTTCTTTTGAAAGAATTTAAAATACTGCTCATTTGAGATTTTTTTTGTGCTTCTTATCATGCCTTAAATGCGAGACACATCCCTGCTGATTATTCTTGTTTTACTGAAGTGACAGTGATAGCGTGAGTGTGGGCGTTCAAAGACGTTGCTAGGAATTGTGCAATTTAATTATTTACTTGAGTTTTTGCTTTAAAAAAATGAAGTTTCATTTACAATGCAGGATGGAAATCTGAGGTGCAATTCAGTATATATTCCATAATTAACACTTCTTCCACCATGAATGTTTCGTGCACATTCCCTATGGGATGGTACCTATGGGATGGTACAAGAGTCAGCGAGGCAACGGATTGTAATGTATTTATGTGTGTAAGTGTATGGTATTTATATAGCGTGAATGTAGCGGAATGACGCGAATCTCCGGACTCCTTTTACACCACTGCATCTATTTTCTGTTCCATCCTGAGAATACTTTTACGTCTTCCCCTGTGTTGTTAAATCAAAGTGTGCGTTTAAATTAGGGCATCGCTTGGCAACCCGAGAAATAGTCAAATTCAGTCAGGTTGTCAATGAAAATATATTAGATAAATGTACATGTAGTGGACTTCATCCATTTTATATTCGTTTCCGGGAATGTTTCCATATCTTCCCATTGTGGTTGAATCAAGGAGTGCTTCAGACCTAGGGCATATCAGTACAAAAGTGATGAAAAGTGTGAATTAATATGGGACAAGGCAAATTACTCAGGGACTGTTTCTTTTCCTCCCTGAACTAATACAGACAGGGGCCAACTTTAAACAAATCAGTCGTGGTCCTGCTCTGATAGACGCAGTCTTGCCCAACTGCCAGGCGATGTTCTCTCTGAATGGAAACAAAAGCGCTGCAGACCAGTTTCAGACTCATTGGGTCTCATCGGTGAGTTGCAGCCTATGTCCAAAGTCACAGCAAGTGTGGGATCTTCGTCTTGGCATACCCATCATACTGTGTCTTATTAAGAAATACAAAAGAGTAATGGGTGGAATGCTTCAATTAAACCCCAACACTGGTAACTTCTCTGAGCAGTATTCAAGTCCATCGTTTTATTGGCTCAAAAAACTAGGGATTGGCTCGTGGGCCTGCTCTGTAGTAGAATCCAGTTAGTGTTCAGGATACCTACAAATAGGATGTACATAGAATGAATTTCAGTGGAGATTATTAGCATTTTATGGTCTTTTCAGAAAATCCAACTGCATATTACTTTACAGTGCGTCAAAGAACTGAGCTTTAATGTAAACCAATACGACTTAAAATATGGTTCATTAATTTTTTGATGACTTCTAGTAACCACTCTTGACTTGTATCTACCTCTCTTGTTTTCTTTGGCAATCTTGAAAGTCACACAAAATTCTTATATTTTTACTGTTGTTAATTTCTCTCTATAGGTTAAGAAGATCTCCACCACCTTACTCCTTATGCATTGTTATAAACTCAGCTTTAATTGATTGGGAGTATTATAGACCCAAAGTCTCAATCAGTCAGTACTTGTAGAGTGCAGCTTATCACCCGTGAGGGTATCCAGGCGCTGGGTTTATTTGAAAAGCCAGGTCTTGAGTCTCTTCCTGAAGTCCGTCAGTGAGGGTGATATTCGGAGGTGGAGAGGAATGGCGTTCTAGGACTTGGCGGCGAGGTGGGAGAAGATGTGGCCTCCGCTGTGGCGACGGCGGATGCGCAGTGTTTGTGCTAGGGCGAGGAAGGTGGAGTGAAGGTTTCTAGATGGTTGGTGGATGGTCAGGCGGTGGTTCATGTATGGTGGTCCCTGGTCATGGAGGGCTTTGTAGGCATGTGTCAATAACTTGAATTGGCATCTTTTCTGGACGGGGAGCCAGTGGAGGTTCCTCAGATGTTGGGTGATGTGGGTCTGTTTGGGCAGGTTGAGGATCAGTCTGGCTGCTGGCTTCTGTATCGTTTGGAGCCTTCTCATGAATCTGGTGGTGATTCCTGTGTACAGTGTATTGTCGTAGTCCAGCCGGCTGGTAATTAAGGCTTGCGTGACTGTTTTTCATGTGCTGTTGAGGAGTCATTTAAAGATTCTTCGGAACATGCAGAGTGTGTGGAAACAGGCAGAGGAGACTGTGTTGATTTGTCATTTCATTGTGAGTTTGCTGTCAAGGATGATGCTAAGGTTGCGTGCGTGGTCTTTTGGTGTGGGAGTAGGTCAGAGTTAGGTGGGCCACCTGGTGTCATTCCAAAGGGAGACGTGGTAGCCAAAGATTATTTTGGGCCTCATTTTTACCTACTTCTACCCTTTCCCACTTTGACCTCTATTTACATAAATTTGATGTCCTCCTTTTCTTTCAGTGCCCACTATTTTCCCAGAATCATGTACCAATCAACACCTGACACTATCTTCATGCCATATTTTTACATTTCAATATTCCTCAAACCCTTTCTATGATGTTCCCATTTTTCATACTCATATCACCACGTAGTTGCTTTGGGGCATATTTACGAGCCTTGTTGTGTCGCTCTCACACCACGTAAGATGGTGCAAGAGAGACGCAACTAAAAAAAAATGATTGACGAAGGCTACCTTGTGTTGCCCTAAGTGGCTTCATAAATCTCGAGTAAAGCAACGTAATTTGCTGAGTTGCCTTACTCTGCACCAGGGAGGCATTCTATGGGTGTTGTGTGGCTGACCCCATGCAACTTGCATGGTTTTTGATGCATTACCAGATTTACCAGAACTGATAAACCTGTGAATGCGCCAGAAAGATATATCTCCCTATGTGAGGCGTAATAAGGAGAAATATCTATATTTCCTCGTTACTTTCTTGTTCTATGTGTGCTCCAGGAAGGGCATTCTGCAGCACACATAGAAAGAGGAATTTGCCTCTCAGGATTGTTTTCGTGCAGGATGGTGTCCCTTCCTGCACAAAAACAATCCTGTCTGAAAAGCACGCTCCCTTGCACCATGGTGCAAGGGTGCCTGCATTTGTGCTAGGCATCAAAAACGGTGCCATCGCAAGAACAGGGACAGGAGGTGCATTTGCGGAGTGGTGGAGAAAGTGGGCGTGGCCTCTGACAACCTCTTAGCAATCCCGCTGTGGGGGACTTACTGGAGGTAACAGGAGGGTTTGTTTGCTCTCAAGAACCCTCTGGAGGCAAGGGGACTTCATCCCCAACCAGCAGCGTGCCAGAAGGTGTGTTTGGAGAGTGGTGGAGAAAGGGGGCCGGGCCTCCAACAAGTTGCGTGCCTTTTTTAAAAAAAAAAATCCTTTCTTTTTATAGGGAAGGGGGGCTGCCTAACCCCCACTCTCTGGGCCAATTTTGGTCCCCAGGACCCCATCCCCGGCCTTTTTTTTTAAAAGATATTTTTTATTAAAGAGAGGGGGGCCATGCAGCACCCTTCCCAGGCCTATTTCAGCCCCAGGGATCCCACCCCTGGGGCCTGTCCCATTTTTAATTAATTAATCAATTAATTAATTTTAAAAAGGGAGAGAGGCCGTGCGTTTTCCACCCTGAGGTACCCATTTCCCTGGGCCAGGCCTCTACTCTGGGTGCCCTAGCCCCGCCCAGGGCACCCACTCTCATCTGCTGGGTACCATGGGGGGAGCCTCAAGGCCCCCACAGTCCCTGCCGGTGCCCCGCCTCCTGTGGGAGCCAGCATTGCTTTTGTACAGAGGGAGCTGCTAAACATGTAGCTCTCTCTGTCCAAAAGCAATTCTGCTCTGCTTCGAGTAAGCAAGAGCATTTTACATGCTCTTGCTTACTCGAAGCAGAGCAGACTTTGCTATGGCTTGGCGGGAGCGGGAATGCTCCCGCCAAGCCATAGCAAACAGCAATGTCCCAGAGGTGGGCACCCCGGGACATTGCTGGATCCGGCCCTTTGGGGGTGGTGGTACCCTGGGCCATGTATGGCTCCAGCAGGGGGACCACATGGTCCCCCTCCATTACAGGATACAGCCCCTGGGAGGTGGTGGTCCCCGGGGATGCACGGGGGCCGCTTAGCCCCCACTTTCATTTTTACTATTTGCCCTGGTAGGTGGCGGTTCCTGGGGCTGCAGGGGGCTGCGTGGCCCCATCTTTATGTCATGTTATGTTTTGCCCCAGGGAGGTGGCAGTCCCCGGGGGCAGGGGGGTCCGCGTGGCCCCCATTAATAAAAGTCAAAGCCCTGGGGAGGTAGGAGCCCCCGGGGCTGCGGGTATCCGCGTGGCCCCCCCACATTTTCACTTGTAAAGCCCCGGGGAGGTGGCAGTCCCCGGGGCTTGGGGAGGTCAGAGAGGCCCACCATTTAATAATTAAATAAGCTCCAGGGAGGTTGTGGTCCCCAGGGTGCGGGGGTGCTGTGCGGGCAACTCCACATTAAATAAATCAAAAACTTGGTCCCCGGGGTTAGATTAAACTCTAGGAGGGGAGCCCCATGCGCCCCCCTCCTTTATTTTTAACATGCCCCCGGGATTGTACCCCAGGGGTCCATTTTAAGTCCTACCTTGTTCAACATCTATGTGGCTCCTCTGGCTGCCATTATTAGATCTTGCGGTTTTGAGACGATCTCGTATGCGGACGACACTCAGGTGATAATCCCCATCGAGACGGATCCCGAGGCAACCAGAGCTAAGTTTAAGTCCTGTATGTTGAAAATAGCCACATGGATGAGTAAGAACTTCCTTCAGCTAAACTCCAATAAAACGGAGATTCTCTTGTTTGGGAAGGCTGAGGAATTATGGTCTGCGAACTGGTGGCCTATAGAACTTGGAGAAGCACCTAGCCCAAAAAAGCAGGCAAGGAATTTGGGAATTATGATAGACAATAAACTCTCTATGGAGGATCATGTGAAGACGGTTTCGGGCACATGCTTTGGAATAATGCGGATGTTGAGAAAGATTTTTCCGTGGATCCCCCTTGTGGCCAGAAAGACCCTAATACAGGCACTGCTAGTCAGTAGACTAGATTACGGTAATTTACTATTAGTTGGAATGAGGGAGGATCTATCGTCAAGGCTGCAAGTAGTTCAAAATACAGCAGCGCGGCTGGCTCTCAACAAACCGGTACGCACCCCGTCATTACCTCTCCTGCGACAATTGCACTGGCTGCCCATTAGGAAGAGAGCAGTTTTTAAGCTCTTGACTATAGTGTTTAAAGCACTTCAAGGGACGGGACGGCGTATCTAAGGAAGAAGCTAATCCCTTATGTCCCCGTACGCCAACTTAGATCGAGTAATCGGAAACTGCTCTGTCCCTGGAAAATCAGTAAAATTAAAATGGGTGGGCGTGCATTCTCTCATCTTGCCCCCTTCCACTGGAACAGATTACCAGACGAGATCCGAGCCTGCACAACGCTGGTGCAGTTTAAGAAACAGCTTAAAACATGGATGTTCTAAATGTCATGAGTCACCGGTAGTGTGCCGCCAAGGCGCCGAGAGATCCCTCTGGGGATGATTCGTTGCGCGATACAAGTCCTAATAATAATAATAATAATAATAATTTGGTCCACCCGAGAAGTTCATATAAAAGAAGCACGGGAGCCCGCACGTCTTTTTTTAAAATAATTTGCAGCAGATATCATGCCCCCGGGATTTGGCCTATCCAGGGGCTTCATATAAAAGATGCAAGGGAGCCTGCATGTCTTTTTTTTTTCATTTGCAGTGGATTCACGGATCCACCCGCAAATTCACAGAAAAATGGAAAATAAATGCTTTTAAACCCCAGCGGGGACCCACCCCACTATATCCGGGGTGTTAGGGTATTCCTACCCTGCCCCTTTTTCTTTATTTTTTTACTTTTTTGGTGGGGCTCGGCTTCAAGCGGAGTCCCAAGATGGCTACCAACACTTCCTTGTTGAAGTGTTGGCAGCCAATCAAACTTTAGTAGGATTCACGAGTCCACTGCAAGGACTCGCGTCCCAAGATATCTATATTTTTTAAAGTTAAATATCTCAAAAACTACTGAACAGATTTACACCAAAAGCACACTTTCTGGACCAACATCTAGCTTTCTGCCAAATTTGGTGTAATTCCGTTCAGAGGTTCGGGTAGTAGTCATGTTCAAAAAATGAAAAATCCCCATAGACATAACATTGGGAAAACATGCCACTGACCATGTCATGAGTGATGTAATATGTGAGGTCATAAGCTGTGCATTGCGGGGCGCAAGTTATAGTTAACTCAGGTAACTATAACGGCTGAATTTGTCTGGTTTTGTATGAGTGAAATGTCAGCCTAACTATAACGTCCCTGTAACCTTTAGTATTTTTGGGGAATTTCCAAGTTTTTTTTAAATTCTAGTTGCTAGCTATAACGTCCCTGTAACCTTTGTTTTTTTTTAGTGAATTTCTAAGGTTTTTTAAATTCTATTTGCTAACTATGACATCCCTGTAACCTTTGTTTTTTTTAGTGAATTTGTATGGTTGGTGCAATTCCGTTCAGCAGTTCGGGCTGTAGCTGTGTCTAAAGTTTCCTATGGAAATTAACACGGAGAGAAAGCATTTTGGGACCTCCCTTTTTCTCTGCCCCCACTTGATGGATCACTCCGAAACTTTCTACACAGCAGCTGAAGTGAGTGGCATATTAGTTTTATAAATTTCACGAAGATTCTTAAAAGGGCGCCAAAGATATTTGCAAATGAAAAAATGTTCTTCCTATGGAAACACGGTCCTAACTATAACTACCTACTGGCAACCGCCAGTAGGCAATATATATATATATATTCACTGAAAAAACCATAGGTTTCAGACACGTTATAGTTAGAAATTAGCATTTAAAAAACCTTTGAAATTCACTGAAAAAACCATAGGTTTTAGGGACAGTTATAGTTAGTTGGACATTTCACTCGTACAAAACCATAGAAATTCCCCGTTATAGTTGGTTCAGCTAACTATAACTCGCGCCCGCAATGCACTGCTGATGACGTCACATATTACATCACTCATGACATGGTCAGTGACATCACTGATGACATCACTGATGACATCTCAAATGACATCACTGATGACATCATCCAGTGACTGTGTGTTTCTGTAAAGTTTAAATATGTTTAATATATATAGGGAAAGGCGTATTGAAGAATGAGTGGGTGTATAAGTGTCTGAATGGATGATTTAGTACGTGAGTGACTGACTCTACAAGTGAGTGATTAAATGTATCTTACTGAATGCATGGGTTAGTGACTAAACTGTGTGAATGTCTGTATCCGTCTGTCTGTTGGTTTGTAAGCGGCCGCATGGCTTTCTGAATAGCTACATGAGTGTCTACATGGGTTATTGATTGATTGTCTGAGTATCTGTATGGGTGCCTGAGTGTTTGCGTGGGTGGGGTGTGTGTGACTCTGTGCATAGATGTGTGAGTTGGTGATTCACTGGGTGCATGGTTTCAAGAGTGCATCTGTGATGGACTGTATGGGTGGGTGAGTGTGTGTATGGGTGTGTTAGTGATTGAATGTATATCTCAGTGGTACATGTGTGAGTAACTACATATGTGAAAGGCAGTATATATGTGTGTTGGAGTATATAAATGGCTATAAGTGAGAGTGTGTGATTGTGAGAGTGGCTGTATGGATGAGTGTGTACTTGTATCAGTGATTGTATAAGAGCGTAAGAATGTGCTAGTATTTGTATGAGTAAGTGAGCTGGTGTGTGTATAACTGTATAGGTGAGTAAATGGGTGTATGATTAAGTTTTTTGCATGACTGACTAGGTGTGTGAGTACCTCTATGGATGAGTGGCGGTGTGTGAGTGTTTATATAGGTGTATGAGTGCATATGATAGTCCTGTACTGAGTGACTAAGTATGAGTGACTGTACGGGTGAGTGAGTGGATGTGTGTGTAGACCTAAGAATCAGTGAGTGGGTATGTAGTTTTTGGTGTTGAAGTGTCTGTGGTTTTGAGAATGGCAGTCTGTAATTTAGAGTGGGTGTATCAAAAGTTACATTAGGGTGTGAGAAGATGCATGAAATTATCACATGGATGATGTCATCAGTGATGTCATTTGAGATGTCATCAGTGATGTCATCAGTGATGTCACTGACCATGTCATGAGTGATGTAATATGTGACGTCATCAGCAGTGCATTGCGGGGGCGCGAGTTATAGTTAGCTGAACTAACTATAACGGGGGAATTTCTATGGTTTTGTACGAGTGAAATGTCCAACTAACTATAACTGTCCCTAAAACCTATGGTTTTTTCAGTGAATTTCAAAGGTTTTTAAATGCTAATTTCTAACTATAACGTGTCTGAAACCTATGGTTTTTTCAGTGAATTTCAAAGGTTTTTTAAATGCTAATTTCTAACTATAACGTGCCTGAAACCTATGATTTTTTAAGTGAATTTCAAAGGTTTTTTTTAAATGCTAGTTTCTAACTATGCCTACAGAGGTAGGACATGTGAAGAAAGAAGAAAAAACGCACAGAAAGAAGCAAAAGATGTGCAGAAAGAACCAACAGAGGAGCAGAAAGAGGCCTTGTTGCAAAATCATCCTGTGCCCACAACTTTTTCAGACGGGTACTGGTGGTAACTGACTCTGACTAACCAGAGCCAGTGCTATGCTAAAAGACACTTAGAATACAGTGAAAATACCTACATACACTAGGGAACACTATGCGTTGGGGTACCCCTGTGATTAGCATGACCTCCTCTGCAAGTCCCTAGTACATAATAGGGCAGGGGGATTAAAACTACCTCTTAAAACGCGCTACAGGGCGCGCTTTGCACAGTGGTGAAGGGAGGGGGGCCTGAGGTGACATGTGTGCAAACGCACCCCGTGGCGCGTTTTAAGTTGCGGGATTAAGTCCCCTTGAATTCTGAGGGTCCCTGGGGCCCAACTAGCCCCCAGGTACCTACAGTTAGGACCACAGAGCTGAGTTGCAGAGAGGCGTTCCGAGGCCACGCACCTTTTTCACCTCTCTGCAACGCAACTCTGTTGTGCTTACTGAAGGTACCTGGTGGGCTAGTTGGCCCCCAGGGTCCCTCAGGATTCAAAGGGAATTAATTCCCCAACTTAAAACGCACCACAGGGCGTGTTTGCGCACAAGTCACCTGAGGCCCCGCTCCTCCCTTCACCACTGTGCAAACGCGCCCTTGGTGTGTTTTAAGTTGGGGGATTAGGTCACCTTGAATCCTGAGGGTCCCTGGGGCCCAACTAGCCCACTAGGTACTTCCAGTAAGCACCACAGGCCTGCGTTGCAACGCCTGTAACAAATTGTGCAGTTGTGTTTAGGTAGTGAAGAGGGTCGTGCTGGGGGTAGTGTTTCAGGGTTTAGGGTAGTGCAGTGGTGTTTGTGTAGTGTAGGGGGTCATGCTGGGGGTAGATTTAGGATTTAGGGTAGTGCAGTGGTGTTTGGGTAGTGTAGGGGGTCGTGCTGGGGGTAGTGTTTTAGGGTTTAGGGTAGTGCAGTGGTGTTTGGGTAGTGTAGGGGGTAGTGCTAGGGGTAGTGATTTAGGGTAGTGCAGTGGTGTTTGGGTAGTGTAGGGGGTACTGCTGGGGGTAGTGTTTTAGGGTTTAGGGTAGTGCAGTGGTGTTTGGGTAGTGTAGGGGTACTGCTGGGGGTAGTTTTTTAGGGTAGTGCAGTGGTGTTTGGGTAGTGTAGTGGTTCGTGCTGGGGGTAGTTTTTTAGGGTTTAGGGTAGTGCAGTGGTGTTTGTGTAGTGTAGGGGTAGTGTTTTAGGGTTTAGGGTAGTGCAGTGGTGTTTGTGTAGTGTAGGAGGTCGTGGTTTAGGGTTTAGGGTAGTGCAGTGGTCTTTGGGTAGTGTAGGGAGTCGTGCGGGGGTAGTGTTTTAGGGTTTAGGGTAGTGTAGGGGGTCATGCGGGGGTAGTGTTTTAGGGATTAGGGTAGTGCATTGGTGTTTGGGTAGTGTAGGGGGTCATGCGGTGGGTAGTGTTTTAGGGTTTAGGGTAGTGCAGTGGTGTTTGGGTAGTGTAGGGGGTCATGCTGGGGGAGTGTTTTAGGGTTTAGGGCAGTGCAGTGGTGTTCGGGTAGTGTAGGGGTCGTGCTGGGGGAGTGTTTTAGGGTTTAGGGCAGTGCAGTGGTGTTCGGGTAGTGTAGGGGGTCATGCTGGGGGGAGTGTTTGAGGGTTTAGGGCAGTGCAGTCATGTTCGGGTAGTGTAGGGGGTTGTGCTGGGGGTAGTGTTCTAGGGTTTAGGGCAGTGCAGTGGTGTTTGGGCAGTGTAGTGGGTAATGCTGGGGGTGGTGTTTTAGGGTTTAGGGCAGTGCAGTGGTGTTCGGGCAGTGTAGGGGGTCGTGCTGGGGTGGTGTTTCAGGGTTTAAGGCAGTGCAGTGGTGTTCGGGCAGTGTAGGGGGTGGTGTTTCAGGGTTTAGGGCAGTGCAGTGGTGTTCGGGCAGTGTAGGGGGTCGTGCGGTGGGTGGTGTTTCAGGGTTTAGGGCAGTGGTGTTCGGGCAGTGTAGGGGGTCGTGCTGGGGGTGGTGTTTCAGGGTTTGGGGCAGTGCAGTGGTGTTCGAGCAGTAAAGGGGGTCGAGCTGGGGGTGGTGTTTCAGGGTTTAGGGCAGTGCAGTGGTGTTCGGGCAGTGTAGGGGGCGGTGCAGGGGGTGGTGTTTCAGGGTTTAGGGCAGTGCAGTGGTGTTCGGGCAGTGTAGGGGTGGTGCAGGGGGTGGTGTTTCAGGGTTTAGGGCAGTGCAGTGGTGTTCGGGCAGTGTAGGGGGTCATGCAGGGGGTGGTGTTTCAGGGTTTACGGCAGTGCAGTGGTGTTCGGGCAGTGTAGGGGGTCGTGCTGGGGCTGGTGTTTCAGGGTTTAGGGCAGTGCAGTGGTGTTCAGGCAGTGTAGGGGGTCATGCTGGGGCTGGTGTTTCAGGGTTTAGGGCAGTGCAGTGCTGTTCGGGCAGTGTAGGGGGTCATGCTGGGGCTGGTGTTTCAGGGTTTAGGGCAGTGCAGTGGTGTTCGGGCAGTGTAGGGGGTCTTGCTGGGGCTGGTGTTTCAGAGTCTAGGGCAGTGCAGTGGTGTTCGGGCAGTGTAGGGGTCTTGCTGGGGCTGGTGTTTCAGAGTTTAGGGCAGTGCAGTGGTGTTCGGGCAGTGTCGGGGGTCGTGCTGGGGGTGGTGTTTCAGGGTTTAAGGCAGTGCAGTGGTGTTCGGGCAGTGTAGGGGGTCGTGCTGGGGCTAGTGTTTCAGGATTTAGGGCAGAGCAATGGTGTTCAGGCAGTGTAGGGGGTTTTGCTGGAGGTGGTGTTTCAGGGTTTAGGGCAGTGCAGTGGTGTTCGTGCAGTGTAGGGGGTGGTGTTTCAGGGTTTAGGGCAGTGGTATTCAGGCAGTGTAGGGGGTCTTGCTGGGGTTGATGTTTCAGGGTTTAGGGCAGTGCAGTGGTGTTCGGGCAGTGTAGGGGTCGTGCTGGGGGTGGTGTTTCAGGGTTTAGGGCAGTGCAGTGGTGTTCCGGCAGTGTAGGAGGTCGTGCTTGGGGTGGTGTTTCAGGGTTTAGGGCAGTGCAGTGGTGTTCGGGCAGTGTAGGGTGTCGTGCTGAGGGGTGGTGTTTCAGGGTTTAGGGCAGTGCAGTAGTGTTCGGGCAGTGTAGGGGGTCGTGCAGGGGTGGTGTTTCAGGGTTTAGGGCAGTGCAGTGGTGTTTGGGCAGTGTAGGGGGTCGTGCAGGGGGTGGTGTTTCAGGGTTTAGGGCAGTGCAGTGGTGTTCGGTCAGTGTTAGTGGTCTTGCTGGGGGTGGTGTTTCAGGCTTTAGTGCTGTGGTGTTCGGGCAGTGTAGGGGGTCTTGCTGGGGGTGGTGTTTCAGGGTTTAGGGCAGTGCAGTGGTGTTCGGGCATTGTAGGGGGTCTTGCTGGGGCTGGTGTTTCAGGGTTTAGGGCAGTGGTGTTCGGGCAGTGTAGGGGTCGTGCTGGGGGTGGTGTTTCAGGGTTTAGGGCAGTGCAGTGGTGTTCGGGCAGTGTAGGGGGTCCTGCTGGGGGTGGTGTTTCAGGGTTTAGGGCAGTGCAGTGGTGTTCGGGCAGTGTAGGGGGTCTTGCTGGGGGTGGTGTTTCAGGGTTTAGGGCAGTGGTGTTCGGGCAGTGTAGGGGGTCGTGCAGGGGGTGGTGTTTCAGGGTTTAGGGCAGTGCAGTGGTGTTCGGGCAGTGTAGGGGTCGTGCTGGGGGTGGTGGTCAGGGTTTAGAGCAGTGTAGTGGTGTTCGGGCAGTGTAGGGGGTCGTGCTGGGGGTGGTGTTTCAGGGTTTAGGGCAGTGGTGTTTGGGCAGTGTAGGGGGTCTTGCTGGGGGTGATGTATCAGGGTTTAGGGCAGTGCAGTGGTGTTCGGGCAATGTAGGAGGTCTTGCTGGGGGTAGTGTTTCAGGGTTTAGGCCAGTGCAGTGGTGTTCGGGCAGTGTAGGGGGCGTGCTGGGGGTGGTGTTTCAGGGTTTAGGGCAGTGGTGTTCGGGCAGTGTAGGGGGTCTTGCTGGGGGTGATGTATCAGGGTTTAGGGCAGTGCAGTGGTGTTCGGGCAATGTAGGAGGTCTTGCTGGGGGTAGTGTTTCAGGGTTTAGGGCAGTGCAGTGGTGTTCGGGCAGTGTAGGGGGTGTGCTGGGGGTGGTGTTTCAGGGTTTAGGGCAGTGCAGTGGTGTTCGGGCAGTGTAGGGGGTCGTGAAGGGGTGGTGTTTCAGGGTTTAGGGCAGTGCAGTGGTGTTCGGGCAGTGTAGGGGGTCGTGCTAGGGTTGGTGTTTCAGGGTTTAGGGCAGTGCAGTGGTGTTCGGGCAGTGTAGGGGGTCGTGCAGGGGCTGGTGTTTCAGGGTTTAGGGCAGTGCAGTGGTGTTCGGGCAGTGTAGGGGTCGTGCTGGGGGTAGTGTTTTAGGGTTTAGGGTAGTGCAGTGGTGCTTGTGTAGTGTAGGGGGTCGTGCTGGGGGTAGTGTTTTAGGGTTTAGGGTAGTGCAGTGGTGCTTGTGTAGTGTAGGGGGTCGTGCTGGGGGTAGTGTTTCATGTTTTAGGGTAGTGCAGTGGTGTTTGGGTAGTGTAGGGGTCGTCATGGGGGTAGTGTTTTAGGATTTAGGTTAGTGCAGTGGTGTTTGGGTAGTGTAGGGGGTCGTGCTGGGGGTAGTGTTTCACGGTTTAGGGCAGTGCAGTGGTTTTCGGGCAGTGTAGGCGGTCGTGCTGGGGCTGGTGTTTCAGGGTTTAGGGCAGTGGAGTGGTGTTTGGACAGTGTACGGGGTCGTGCTGGGGCTGGTGTTTCAGGGTTTAGGGCAGTGCAGTGGTGTTCGGGCAGTGTAGGGGGTTGTGCTGGGGGTGGTGTTTCATGGTTTAGGGCAGTGCAGTGGTGTTCGGGCAGTGTAGGGGGTCGTGCTGGGGGTGGTGTTTCAGGGTTTAGGGCAGTGCAGTGGTGTTTGGGCAGTGTAGGGGGTCCTGCTGAGGGTGGTGTTTCAGGGTTTAGGGCAGTGCAGTGGTGTTCGGGCAGTGTAGGGGGTCTTGCTGGTGGTGGTGTTTCAGGGTTTAGGGCAGTGCAGTTGTGTTCGGGCAGTGTAGGGGGTCGTGCTGGGGCTGGTGTTTCAGGGTTTAGGGCAGTGCAGTGGTTTTCGGGCAGTGTAGGCGGTCGTGCTGGGGCTGGTGTTTCAGGGTTTAGGGCAGTGCAGTGGTGTTCGGGCAGTGTACGGGGTCGTTCTGGGGCTGGTGTTTCAGGGTTTAGGGCAGTGCAGTGGTGTTCGGGCAGTGTAGGGGGTCGGGCTGGGGGTGGTGTTTCAGGGTTTAGGGCAGTGCAGTGGTGTTCGGGCAGTGTAGGGGTCCTGCTGGGGCTGGTGTTTCATGGTTTAGGGCAGTGCAGTCGTGTTTGGGCAGTGTAGGGGGTCGTGCTGGGGGTGGTGTTTCAGGGTTTAGGGCAGTGCAGTGGTGTTCGGGCAGTGTAGGGGGTCCTGCTGGGGGTGGTGTTTCAGGGTTTAGGGCAGTGCAGTGGTGTTCGGGCAGTGTAGGGGGTCTTGCTGGGGGTGGTGTTTCAGGGTTTAGGGCAGTGGTGTTCGGGCAGTGTAGGGGGTCGTGCAGGGGGTGGTGTTTCAGGGTTTAGGGCAGTGCAGTGGTGTTCGGGCAGTGTAGGGGGTCGTGCTGGGGGTGGTGTTTCAGGGTTTAGAGCAGTGTAGTGGTGTTCGGGCAGTGTAGGGGGTCGTGCTGGGGGTGGTGTTTCAGGGTTTAGGGTAGTGCAGTGGTGCTTGTGTAGTGTAGGGGGTCGTGCTGGGGGTAGTGTTGGGGGTAGTGTTTTAGGGTTTAGGGTAGTGCAGTGGTGCTTGTGTAGTGTAGGGGGTCGTGCTGGGGGTAGTGTTTTAGGGTTTAGGGTAGTGCAGTGGTGCTTGTGTAGTGTAGGGGGTCGTGCTGGGGGTAGTGTTTCATGTTTTAGGGTAGTGCAGTGGTATTTGGGTAGTGTAGGGGTCGTCATGGGGGTAGTGTTTTAGGATTTAGGTTAGTGCAGTGGTGTTTGGGTAGTGTAGGGGGTCGTGCTGGGGGTAGTGTTTCACGGTTTAGGGCAGTGCAGTGGTTTTCGGGCAGTGTAGGCGGTCGTGCTGGGGCTGGTGTTTCAGGGTTTAGGGCAGTGGAGTGGTGTTCGGACAGTGTACGGGGTCGTGCTGGGGCTGGTGTTTCAGGGTTTAGGGCAGTGCAGTGGTGTTCGGGCAGTGTAGGGGGTTGTGCTGGGGGTGGTGTTTCATGGTTTAGGGCAGTGCAGTGGTGTTCGGGCAGTGTAGGGGGTCGTGCTGGGGGTGGTGTTTCAGGGTTTAGGGCAGTGCAGTGGTGTTTGGGCAGTGTAGGGGGTCCTGCTGAGGGTGGTGTTTCAGGGTTTAGGGCAGTGCAGTGGTGTTCGGGCAGTGTAGGGGTCTTGCTGGTGGTGGTGTTTCAGGGTTTAGGGCAGTGCAGTTGTGTTCGGGCAGTGTAGGGGGTCGTGATGGGGCTGGTGTTTCAGGGTTTAGGGCAGTGCAGTGGTTTTCGGGCAGTGTAGGCGGTCGTGCTGGGGCTGGTGTTTCAGGGTTTAGGGCAGTGCAGTGGTGTTCGGGCAGTAAACGGGGTCGTTCTGGGGCTGGTGTTTCAGGGTTTAGGGCAGTGCAGTGGTGTTCGGGCAGTGTAGGGGGTCGGGCTGGGGGTGGTGTTTCAGGGTTTAGGGCAGTGCAGTGGTGTTCGGGCAGTGTAGGGGTCCTGCTGGGGCTGGTGTTTCATGGTTTAGGGCAGTGCAGTCGTGTTTGGGCAGTGTAGGGGGTCGTGCTGGGGGTGGTGTTTCAGGGTTTAGGGCAGTGCAGTGGTGTTCGGGCAGTGTAGGGGGTCCTGCTGGGGGTGGTGTTTCAGGGTTTAGGGCAGTGCAGTGGTGTTCGGGCAGTGTAGGGGGTCTTGCTGGGGGTGGTGTTTCAGGGTTTAGGGCAGTGGTGTTCGGGCAGTGTAGGGGGTCGTGCAGGGGGTGGTGTTTCAGGGTTTAGGGCAGTGCAGTGGTGTTCGGGCAGTGTAGGGGGTCGTGCTGGGGGTGGTGTTTCAGGGTTTAGAGCAGTGTAGTGGTGTTCGGGCAGTGTAGGGGGTCGTGCTGGGGGTGGTGTTTCAGGGTTTAGGGCAGTGGTGTTCGGGCAGTGTAGGGGGTCTTGCTGGGGGTGATGTTTCAGGGTTTAGGGCAGTGCAGGCTTTTTCGGGCAATGTAGGAGGTCTTGCTGGGGGTAGTGTTTCAGGGTTTAGGGCAGTGCAGTGGTGTTCGGGCAGTGTAGGGGGCGTGCTGGGGGTGGTGTTTCAGGGTTTAGGGCAGTGCAGGGTTGTTCGGGCAGTGTAGGGGGTCGTGAAGGGGTGGTGTTTCAGGGTTTAGGGCAGTGCAGTGGTGTTCGGGCAGTGTAGGGGGTCGTGCTAGGGTTGGTTTTTCAGGGTTTAGGGCAGTGCAGTGGTGTTCGGGCAGTGTAGGGGGTCGTGCAGGGGCTGGTGTTTCAGGGTTTAGGGCAGTGCAGTGGTGTTCGGGCAGTGTAGGGGGTCGTGCTGGGGGTAGTGTTTTAGGGTTTAGGGTAGTGCAGTGGTGCTTGTGTAGTGTAGGGGGTCGTGCTGGGGGTAGTGTTTTAGGGTTTAGGGTAGTGCAGTGGTGTTTGTGTAGTGTAGGGGGTCATGTTTTAGGGTAGTGCAGTGGTGTTTGGGTAGTGTAGGGGGTCGTGCTGGGGGTAGTGTTTTAGGATTTAGGTTAGTGCAGTGGTGTTTGGGTAGTGTAGGGGGTCGTGCTGGGGGTAGTGTTTCACGGTTTAGGGCAGTGCAGTGGTTTTCGGGCAGTGTAGGCGGTCGTGCTGGGGCTGGTGTTTCAGGGTTTAGGGCAGTGGAGTGGTGTTCGGACAGTGTACGGGGTCGTGCTGGGGCTGGTGTTTCAGGGTTTAGGGCAGTGCAGTGGTGTTCGGGCAGTGTAGGGGGTCGTGCTGGGGGTGGTGTTTCAGGGTTTAGGGCAGTGCAGTGGTGTTCGGGCAGTGTAGGGGGTCGTGCTGGGGCTGGTGTTTCATGGTTTAGGGCAGTGCAGTGGTGTTCGGGCAGTGTAGGGGGTCGTGCTGGGGGTGGTGTTTCAGGGTTTAGGGCAGTGCAGTGGTGTTTGGGCAGTGTAGGGGGTCCTGCTGGGGGTGGTGTTTCAGGGTTTAGGGCAGTGCAGTGGTGTTCGGGCAGTGTAGGGGGTCTTGCTGGTGGTGGTGTTTCAGGGTTTAGGGCAGTGGTGTTCGGGCAGTGTAGGGGGTCTTGCTGGGGGTGATGTTTCAGGGTTTAGGGCAGTGCAGTGGTGTTCGGGCAGTGTAGGGGGTCTTGCTGGGGGTAGTGTTTCGGGGTTTAGGGCAGTGCAGTGGTGTTCGTGCAGTGTAGGGGGTCGTGCTGGGGGTGGTGTTTCAGGGTTTAGGGCAGTGCAGTAGTGTTCGTGCAGTGTAGGGGATCGTGCAGGGGGTGGTGTTTTAGGGTTTAGGGCAGTGCAGTGGTGTTCGGCAGTGTAGGGGGTCATGCTGGGGGTGGTGTTTCAGGGTTTAGGGCAGTGCAGTGGTGTTCGGGCAGTGTAGGGGGTCATGCAGGGGGTGGTGTTTCAGGGTTTAGGGCAGTGCAGTGGTGTTCGGGCAGTGTAGGGGTCGTGCTGGGGCTGGTGTTTCAGGGTTTAGGGCAGTGCAGTGGTGTTTGGGCAGTGTAGGGGGTCTTGCTGGGGGTGGTGTTTCAGGGTTTAGGGCAGTGGTGTTCGGGCAGTGTAGGGGTCTTGCTGGGGGTGATGTTTCAGGGTTTAGGGCAGTGCAGTGGTGTTCGGGCAGTGTAGGGGGTCGTGCTAGGGTTGGTGTTTCAGGTTTTAGGGCAGTGCAGTGGTGTTCGGTCAGTGTAGGGGGTCGTGCAGGGGGTGGTGTTTCAGGGTTTAGGGCAGTGCAGTGGTGTTCGGGCAGTGTAGGGGGTCATGCTGGGGGTGGTGTTTCAGGGTTTAGGGCAGTGTAATGGTGTTCGGGCAGTGTAGGGGGTCGTGCTGGGGGTGGTGTTTCAGGGTTTAGGGCAGTGATGTTCGGGCAGTGTAGGGGGTCTTGCTGGGGGTGATGTTTCAGGGTTTAGGGCAGTGCAGTGGTGTTCGGGCAGTGTAGGAGGTCTTGCTGGGGGTAGTGTTTCAGGGTTTAGGGCAGTGCAGTGGTGTTCGGGCAGTGTAGGGGGCGTGCTGGGGGTGGTGTTTCAGGGTTTAGGGCAGTGCAGTGGTGTTCGGGCAGTGTAGGGGGTCGTGAAGGGGTGGTGTTTCAGGGTTTAGGGCAGTGCAGTGGTGTTCGGGCAGTGTAGGGGTTCGTGCTGGGGCTGGTGTTTCATGGTTTAGGGCAGTGCAGTGGTGTTCGGGCAGTGTAGGGGGTCGTGCTGGGGGTGGTGTTTCAGGGTTTAGGGCAGTGCAGTGGTGTTTGGGCAGTGTAGGGGTCCTGCTGGGGGGGGTGTTTCAGGGTTTAGGGCAGTGCAGTGGTGTTCGGGCAGTGTAGGAGGTCTTGCTGGTGGTGGTGTTTCAGGGTTTAGGGCAGTGGTGTTCGGGCAGTGTAGGGGGTCTTGCTGGGGGTGATGTTTCAGGGTTTAGGGCAGTGCAGTGGTGTTCGGGCAGTGTAGGGGGTCTTGCTGGGGGTAGTGTTTCGGGGTTTAGGGCAGTGCAGTGGTGTTTGTGCAGTGTAGGGGGTCGTGCTGGGGGTGGTGTTTCAGGGTTTAGGGCAGTGCAGTGGTGTTCGGGCAGTGTAGGGGGTCATGCAGGGGGTGGTGTTTCAGGGTTTAGGGCAGTGCAGTGGTGTTCGGGCAGTGTAGGGGTCGTGCTGGGGCTGGTGTTTCAGGGTTTAGGGCAGTGCAGTGGTGTTTGGGCAGTGTAGGGGGTCTTGCTGGGGGTGGTGTTTCAGGGTTTAGGGCAGTGGTGTTCGGGCAGTGTAGGGGGTCTTGCTGGGGGTGATGTTTCAGGGTTTAGGGCAGTGCAGTGGTGTTCGTGCAGTGTAGGGGGTCGTGCTGGGGATGGTGTTTCAGGGTTTAGGGCAGTGCAGTAGTGTTTCAGGGTTTAGGGCAGTGCAGTGGTGTTCGGGCAGTGTAGGGGGTCATGCTGGGGGTAGTGTTTTAGGGTTTAGGGTAGTGCAGTGGTGCTTGTGTAGTGTAGGGGTCGTGCTGGGGGTAGTGTTTTAGGGTTTAGGGTAGTGCAGTGGTGTTTGTGTAGTGTAGGGGGTCATGTTTTAGGGTAGTGCAGTGGTGTTTGGGTAGTGTAGGGGGTCGTGCTGGGGGTAGTGTTTTAGGGTTTAAGGTAGTGCAGTGGTGTTTGTGTAGTGTAGGGGTCATGCTGGGGGTAGTGTTTTAGGGTTTAGGGTAGTGCAGTGGTGCTTGTGTAGTGTCGGGGGTCGTGCTGGGGGTAGTGTTTTAGGGTTTAGGGTAGTGCAGTGGTGTTTGTGTAGTGTAGGGGGTCATGTTTTAGGGTAGTGCAGTGGTGTTTGGGTAGTGTAGGGGGTCGTGCTGGGGGTAGTGTTTTAGGATTTAGGTTAGTGCAGTGGTGTTGGGGTAGTGTTTTAGGGTTTAGGGTAGTGCAGTGGTGTTTGTGTAGTGTAGGGGGTCATGCTGGGGGTAGTGTTTTAGGGTTTAGGATAGTGCAGTGGTGCTTGTGTAGTGTAGGGGGTCGTGCTGGGGTAGTGTTTTAGGGTTTAGGGTAGTGCAGTGGTGTTTTTGTAGTGTAGGGGGTCATGTTTTAAGATGCAACGCTCCAATACCTGACCAGTCTGCACTACATAAAACTGCAATTAAACTAAAAATAAA
This sequence comes from Calotriton arnoldi, assembly GCA_963921515.1. Taxonomy (NCBI): domain Eukaryota; kingdom Metazoa; phylum Chordata; class Amphibia; order Caudata; family Salamandridae; genus Calotriton; species Calotriton arnoldi. The sequence continues at coordinate 2,809,016 of CAWUFW010000933.1, forward strand.
AAGTGTTTTGCACACTTTTGTCATTGGGCTATATGTGGGCTACATCTGGGTAATATTTGTGCTACATTTGGGCTCTTTTTTCACTGGTGGCCATCTTGGAAGACTTCTTTGTTATGAAGTTTCCTAATTTCCTCATTTACTGCAGTCTCCTCAGTAGGAAATGCTTTCAGTTTTTTACTTTGATTCCATCAAGAAGGCATTCAGATGTGTCACACATTTGCCATAAATTCAGAATGTTGGCACTCTAGTTGTTCATTAGATCACTGTAGTAAAGCTACTGCTCACCAAGGAGTTAACTGGAAGTCTACTGCTGGTATTGAAAGTGATTGTTTCAGTCTGCATGTCAGAATTTTCTAATGAAATAGAAGAGGATTTGAGATCTCACTTAAAACATGCACTAAATTTTCTTTTGTAGCACTAACCATAATTTCTATGGCAAAATGAACCCCCTCATTTTGTTCCTTTTTAAATTAAATGTTTTAAGTGTTACCAGTTTATTCCAATCAAGATGGCTTCAGGTGTGCCATACTTTTATTATAAGTAAGGCTGTTAGCACTCTAGTTGTTCTTTAGAACACTCTGGGAAGCTGCAGTAGAACACAAAGGCATCAACTGACAGGCTGCTCCTGTTGAAATATAACAGGAAGATATTTGAGATCTCACTTAAAACATGTCCTAATTTTTCTTTCTACAGCACTAACCATAATTTCTATGGCAAAATGAACCCCCTCATTTTGTTCCTTTTTAAATTAAATGTTTTAAGTGTTACCAGTTTATTCCAATCAAGATGGCTTCAGGTGTGCCATACTTTTGTCATAAGTAAGACTGTTAGCGCTCTAGTTGTTCTTTAGAACACTCTGGGAAGCTGCAGTAGAACACAAAGGCATCAACTGACATGCTGCTCCTGTTGAAATATAACAGGAAGATATTTGAGATCACACTTGAAACATGTCCTAATTTTTCTTTCTACAGCACTAACCATAATTTCTATGACAAAATGAACCCCATCATTTTGTTCCTTTTTAAATTAAATGTTTTAAGTGTTACCAGTTTATTCCAATCAAGATGGCTTCAGGTGTGCCATACTTTTGTCATAAGTAAGACTGTTAGCGCTCTAGTTGTTCTTTAGAACACTCTGGGAAGCTGCAGTAGAACACAAAGGCATCAACTGACAGGCTGCTCCTGTTGAAATATAACAGGAAGATATTTGAGATCACACTTGAAACATGTCCTAATTTTTCTTTCCAGAGCACTAACCATAATTTCTATGACAAGATGAACCCCATCATTTTGTTCCTTTTTAAATTAAATGTTTTAAGTGTTACCAGTTTATTCCAATCAAGATGGCTTCAGGTGTGCCATACTTTTGTCATAAGTAAGGCTGTTAGCACTCTAGTTGTTCTTTAGAACACACTGGGAAGCTGCAGTAGAACACAAAGGAATCAACTGACAGTCTCTGCCCTTGTTGGATGTACATGTTTTACTGAGAATGTCAGACTTCATTCTTACATGACTGAGAAAGATAATGTGAATTTACAGAAAATATGCTCTCATTTTAGCTTCTGGAGCACCTTCCAAAACTGTATGGGACAAGCATGTGAAAATAGTTTTCTCTCAAACATGATTCATGATATCCCAGCAGAAGGTTTTTCACAGGGTAAAATCACCTTAGAACACACCACAATTCCTGAAATTAGTATGGTACCATCAACAAATGAATTCTAATGTAACTAAAGTCTGTTAGCACCCTTTATAGTTCTCCTTTTGGTAACCCTCAAAATCTTCGATTCACTACAATGCATTTCAATGGGGTACTATCATTTATATTGGTCCCAAGATGGCTGCCAGCAATTCCAGGATGAAGTGCTGACAGCCAATCAGATCTCACGATGACATGTGTGGTTAGGCTCCGCCCAGATATATATGTGTTTTTACTTTTGATTTTCTCAGCAACTACTGAACGGATTTACACCATTTAACAACAAGCATTGGCATAGCCAATAGGTCTTGCTTTTGGGACCTTATAAGTATTTAGTTATGCAGCACAATATCCTTGGTGCAACAACATTAACTGTTGCATGGTTAAACACTTATAAGGTCCCAAAGGCGAGACCTATTGGCTATGCCAATGCTTGTTGTTGTAAGTTGTAGCTTGCTGAGTAGTTGTACAATACAAGTTACAGAAAGTCTGTTAAAGTGTTATGACTTGTTTATGTGCAAAAAGGCAATATATTGTGCTGTTACTAGTAGTATAGTGAGGGTAACTAATAGCAACATTTTGAAAAATTAAATGAAAGAGGGAAATAATAGAATTCATTGATGTAATAGCAATATTATGTGTTTAGAGGAGTTCTGATATCTTTTGGGCCCAGTGCCACTGCACCTGCTGCACCATTCAAATCATACCCCTAGAGCCTGCAAGATAACTCCATTTGTGAGTCCCTGTTTAGTAGTAAATTATAGAAATAAGGGGGAAAAGGATGGAATGGCAACTGAAACAAGAAAAGTGCCAGAAAAGATTGAAAACAAAGCCAAAGAAGGAAGGAAATGGGAGATGTGACTGAATGAGGAATTAAGGAAAGATGAAGAAAGCTGGAGAAAGGACAGAATGGAAAAGAAATGAGGAAGGAAAGAGAAATTAACGAGAAAAGACCAAAATGTGTGAAGGGTGAGAATGAGGCAGGAGAAACAAAAGCAGTGGCAAGAATGAAAGGCTTGAAAGTGGAGCAGCGAGGAGGAAAGTTAGGGCGTTGGAGCAGATGGGTGCTCCTCTCTAGGTCTGCTTGGCAAATATAAAGTAAATGTTTCCTTCTGCCTAGGATGGCGGGGGCAAGGGCACCTTTTGGTTTTATGAAAAGGAAGAAGTTGTTGTAGGGCAGGCAGGAATTGGAAAAGCCGTGGTGGGCTGCACCCAGGGCGACAGGACATAAGGCATCCCCAAGAGCCATGCAGAAGTGAATGAAACACTGAGTAAGTACCGGGACGAATGTGCTAGTCTGCATGAGTGAATAAATGCAGGGATTAATGAGTGTGCAGGCGTTAATGAGTGCAGCAGGGAAAGCATGATTGCACAGGGTGAATGATTGTGGCAGGAAATGAAAGGTGTATGGTGTGTAAAGAATGCGTACAGCAATTAATAGGTGAGGTGGAGTGAATGTGTGACCGTGTGAGGGTGAATGAGAGCAGAAGGGAACGAGCTAGTACAGGAATAAATAGGAGAGAGTATGGAAGTGAATGAGGGCAGCATAAAGTGAGCATCTCAGTCAGCTAGTGCAACAGTGAGAGAATGTGTAAGTGCATGCAGCAGTGAATGAGCACATACATGAAGTAGTGAGCAGAAGTAAATAAGTACCAGAATGAATGATAAGTGACTGTACAAGAGTGAATGTGCGTACCAGAGAGCTAGTGTCACTGTGAGCGAGTGGATGATGGAAGCACTAAATAACAGCAGTGATGGAAAGAGCACGTCAGTGAGAGAAAATGCGAAGTGAATATACGGTGGATGAATACATATATATTATGTAAAGCTGTTGTGCTAAGAACTGCCAGGAGTCCGTTTGTGAATTCCTGTCAAGTAATATGGTTTTGTTCATAAACTTGTGTTCACGAGCAAATCTACCTTTGTGAATCCGGCCCATTGTCTCTTGCAAAGAAAGGAGACTTTGCTTGTCTCCCACTTAAGGTAACCGGAGATCACTTTCATTACCTGGGGATGTGGGTGACAGGAGTCTTGGGATCTAAATATTGCCCCCTCATTAGGCAAACAAAGCAACCCGATAAAAAAAAAAAAATCCTTTTCCCCTGTGCAAAACCTCAGATGGCAGAATCGTATTGATAGCACGATACAACGTCCTCTCAAAAACCATCGCTGCACCCTGTCCTACTATGGGACCATTTTGAAATATTCGGCGTCCCGACTTGCTTAAACATCTCTAGTTATTCGACATGCGTCAAGTACTGACAGTAGCTAATGGGAGAAGCGGCCACTATCAACCGCCGATAACACAGAGCAATATCCATGGCCGCGGAGGGCCTATGTGGGCTGGAATCTCACCCCCAGCTCGGAACGTGCACCTAGTAATCCCAGTAGTCGCGGCTCCTCAGGCTGTTCACCTCGGCGTAGACCCAGACCCTGCTCCCGGCGGCGGGGCCGGGCATGGCGGGGGCTGCTCCCCGCAGTGGCAAGAGGCAGCAGGAGCAGGCGGCCCAGTAGCGGCGTGGGGAGCAGCAAGAGGCAGCGAAGGGCCGGGCAGGGAGGGAGAGGGGCGCCGGGGGCTTCAAGCGGTGCTGCGGAGGGAGGGACCCGGAACACAGGCTGCGAGTGGTCGGCGGCCAACCTGGCGGACGGGAGGAACGAGGTGACCAGCGAGACGGGGAAAAGAAAGAGCGCCTTCCAGACAGAAGATGTGGAAACAGCACTGTAACTGTGGCGTAGCGTAGTAAATGCCGGGGAAACAGAAACTCAGTCAGGAGAACGTCTTGAATGCAGAGGGGAAGGGATGGTTGCTACACGAAAACGTGGTTAGAAGGCTGCTGACCTGTGCCGGATCAGAGAGGAGCGGGGGCGAGCGCGGCAGCGTGCTGAGCTGACCACACGCTCGTGCATCGTGCCTGAAACGTGCGGGTAACCGCACAGAAAGGCCATTGTGCACGAGCGTGTGGTCAGCTTTGAAGTGCCCACTACATAAAGTCTTCGCCAGAAGCAGCGCTTGCGCGCTACTCTAGACTCGACCTAAAAATGGCAAAAAAAAATGAAGTAATACTATTTCAAAATGTGCCGGATTATGCTGCATAATTTGCCTTTTCTTGCAACATAATTTTCTCATCCTGCCACATAATTTAGCCATCTCCTGCAGCATAATTCCAGTGGCCCTGATGTTAGGGTAATCCATGGCAGTGATCTTGTAACTGTTTAAACTTCCCATTCTTTACTTAATCTTGCATTCCCAAGAGTGGTAGCTATTTCAAGCATGTGTGTTTCTGTATTTCATTTCACAGCATATTATATTACTCTTGCATGATGCACCCTTTGTACTGAGTCGCCTCCAGGTGTTTATAACAGGCTACAGTTGAGCACTTTGGTGTTGAGGATGCAGGCAGCACAACTTTTACACTGTGCCCGTCTGTGGGTCAAAAAGGTGTTCAGATTACATGATCATTCAAAATATGGCCTCTCTGCAGAGCACAAAGAGCAATGGTCCTGCATTCCAGTTGTGATTCTATGCAAACGTGTGTGAAGGAGCTACTTATTGGTCAAAACAACAATGTGAAAGTAAAATCATTTATTGTAGTTACTCATTTAGCTTAAACAGCTAACAACCATTGACAAAACCCAGTCGCAGCCGGCATGACTCGCGGGGGTTTAATAAAATTTTTAAAAAAAAACTTTCCTTAGCCGGCCCGATCTGATCCCGCGTCGTCTCTGCTTAGGGGCCTCACATGTTCCTATTCTGCCCGGGGCCCCACATATCCTAGGACCGGCCAAACACCACAATGGTCCTGTGATTGGTTTTCCACACACACTTTTCCACCAAACTGCAACGACGCCACGAAGTGGGCTCTAATAAAACCCTGTGTTTTACAAAATATAGAAATAAATCAGCCACTGCTGTACAAGTATCCTTGTAAAATAATTTTACCTCATATTATCGTCAGGGCAGTAAGAACAACATTTTAGAATGACGTCTAATCAGTAGAGGAACATACAACAGCCAACTAGGTAACTACAACAAAGGCCAGCATTTTTTGTAGACAATGTAACCACACGGATACAATCGTGGGGTTAGTGAGGACGTGTGTAAATTGCACAGGCCAGGCAGGAATGCTGGTGCTCCCACCGTGCTTTGCCAAACAGACATTACCTGCAGCAGCTTCGCTTCCAGGAAGTCAAACGAGGTCACGTTGCAAGCTACCAAGCTGGAAACCAGGTGGGATGTCGGGCATGCCTACAAAATAAATGCAATGCTGGACAAACCATTCATTCTCGTTGAAGTGGTCCGGTACTTAATAAGGGTGCGTTAGACGGGTCAGACTCTGGTTGGGTGTGGTCAATTCAAAACCCCTAAAGGCGTCCAAGACGGACTGCGCGTTACTGACATTCGTGCTCACAGTCCTTTTCTCCCCTTTAAAAAAATGAAATACACAAACTAAATGTAAACAAACAGCTGCTTATGGACATAGAAGGTTGTCCTCTCCACTTACACCCGAGCTTGGACGAGCAACCGGCGAGACTGCAGAAGGAGGGGGCAGGAAGTGTTTCTCTGGAACGCAGGTCCCTGCCCTGGCGGCGGGCGGCAGTCAGCACGGGAAGCAGCAGCGGCGCCGTAAGCCTGCAGCATGTCGCGAGCACCATCCTTCCAAACGGCAGAGTGCACGCGCGCTGCCGTCAACACCACTCGAGCCAGTAGAGGGGAGAGCGCAGCACCAGCAGAGTGTACGGCGCGACTCCTGTGTTTCTGTCAGAGTTGTTACCGTCTTTTTAAGTGGTGGCACTCACAAGGACAGCCTTAACTCAAGTCAGCTGCCTCCTGCCTGGGAGTCGACGTCTCCACGACGTCACAGAGTGCCACCTCCCACCCTGATAGCGCCGCCCACAGAGGTGTAGCTTGTGGTTGTGCATAGCTCAGTAAGAAACAGATGACCGAGAGGGGAGGTGCTGGCTGTCACAGTGAAATACTTTAAACTATTTGTTCAGGTCATTAGTTCGTTTTATCCTTTTACATGTCTGTCCTCATGTTCTGCACTGACTCAAGGGCTTCATTCAGGGCGCAGTTCAGTTTTTTGAAGAAATTGTGGCAGTAATTTTAACAAGAGAGGAGCGGGGCGAGGCGAGCGCGGCAGCCTGCTCAGCTGACCAGACGGTCGTGCGTCATGGCCTTTTGCCGGCATGTGTTTACAATTATCGCGCACGCGTCTGGGCACGATAATTGGAAACACATGTCTGCCGCGCGTACCCATCCCAAAAAGGCCAGCCACGACGCACGAGCGTTTGGACTGCTTCTGAAAGTCACTTACTAAAAGTCTTTGCCTCTAGCAGCGCTTGCGCGCTACTCGAGGCTCGACCTAAAAAGGGTTCTTTCTGAACCAAGAACTACCTCTTTGCCAAATTTGGTGTAATTCCGTTCAGCAGTTCGGGCTGTAGCCTTGCATAAAGTTTCCTATGGGAAATTGATTTTTTGACTCTTATTTTTTTAATTTCTCCGCAACTACTGAACAGATTTACACCATTTAACAAAAAGGATTCTTTCTGAACCAAGAACTACCTCTTTGCCAAATTTTGTGTAATTCCGTTCAGCAGTTTGGGCTGTAGCCGTGGCTAAAGTTTCCTATGGGAAAATGAATGGGGAAAACACGTTTTGGTACCCCCCTTTTTTCTCGGCCCCCGCTTGACGAATCACCCCGAAACTTTCAGGGTAGGAGCGGACCGGAGCGGGCCATAAAGTTTGAAAATTTCGCGAAGATTCGTCAACCGACGCAAGAGTTATTTCAAATAGAATGTTGCGGATTTCCTATGGAAAATAGGTCCTAACTATAACTATCTACTGGCGACCGCCAGTAGATAATATATATATATATATATACATGTGTGTGTGTGTATATATATGTGTGTATATATATATCAGAACAATTCCTTAGCGCATATCTCGCACAAAACAGGCACAGACTCCATAAATTGCGGTGCAAAAATGCTTAGTTGTTTATTGTTGTAACAGCGTGCTGCCCATGACGCGTTTCGGCCACTTCCTGTGGCCTTGATCAAATATATGTATATATATTGCCTACTGGCGCTTGCCAGTAGGCAGCTATAGTTTGAACCTAGTTGCCTATAACTTTGGCATCGTTTGACCAATCTTCATGAAATTTTGCAAAAAAGTGTCAAAGTAGGTTCTGTGTGTCATGTCAAGTTTGAGGGTGTTCTGTGCAGTGGGGACCGAGAAATAGGGGCATGAAAAAAGGATGTGTTTGTAATGTTGATTCCAATTGGAACGCGTTGTCGAACCTACAGACCGAACCGCAGGATGAAATTACACCAAATTTGGCTGGAGGTAGATGTTATTACACAGATTGTGCTTTTTATTATTGGTGCAAATCCGTCTAGTAGTTTTTGAGAAATTTAAGCTGAAAATTATAGATATATCTCTGGCTGTGGATATTTCACAGTGGTTTTGCGATTAATCGTGGATGTGCACGCCATCGGAAATGCTGTGATTGGGTGGACCCTACCTGAACAGAAAGTTGCGGCCGTCATTTTATCATTCGGGAATGGTTCCCGGGGCTGAAAATTTGTGTGAAAGCTAACATAAGGGGTTAGGGCAGAGATACTCTGACCCCATGTTTGAGAAATGGGTGTGTTAGTGACACAAGTTATGTGTCCAAAATTGATTTTTTTAATTGTGCTCAATATTTACGACGCGACCGCCAGCACGGCCCCCGTGTGCTGTCGCAGGGATGTCGTGAGTATCGCGGCAACACCGCGAATATTGGTGGAAATATAAAAAAATACATCATTGAATCTTTAGCACACATTGTATTATATTGAGATTCTGATAAATGTTTTTATAGAGTTTTTTAGATAGTGATTTATCTAGTGTGATGGTTAGAATTAACTATATAGTTATAATTTCTAAATGTGGTGGTGGCTATTGAATTCCTGCTTTTGCTTTCTGCTTTCACGCCGTATCCGTGGGTATCACGATTTCTGACTGCATTGTGATCTCTGGCCTCACCGCAAAAATGGAAAAAAGGTTTTAGAGATGGTTGTTCTAGAAATGCACTAGAAAAACATGAGTTTGAAGTGTACAGTAATAAACTCCTAGTATGTAAAATACTGTAATATGTGTGCATATGTGTTTTACACTTTATGGAAAAGGCGCGATCGTCGCGGTTAACGGCGTCATTGTGACTCTTCGAATAACCGCAAGAACGGAAACTAGGTCTTAAAGATGGATTTACAAGAAACGTAGTACAAAAACATGAGTTTAAGCATGTTTTTAATGAAGCATGTATATAATAATATGTGTAACGCAATGTTTAGAATGGATTTTTGTTGTTAATATTTCTTTATGTGCTGGTGGCTGTTGAATGTCTTCTTTTGTTTTGTGATTTTGCGACGTATTCGCGGCGATCACAACGTATTCGTGAAGATTCCCAAAAACTGAAAAAAAGGATCTTTATAAAGAAAATAAACAATATTTTGGGTACTAGAGTGGCTCTGACAAGAGCCTTTGTGTTTATTGTGTGTATATGACAGCTACAAATAAGACCACATGCAGAGTTTCAGGTTACTTAGAAACACCCTGTTGCCTTCGCCTGTAAAGTGCACTCCATCATTTCTATAAATTCCATGCTTGTCAAAACGCAGATTGTTGTTAAAGATAAAGCCCATGCGATGGTCTCTGAGGAATGCAGAAACAGTTTTATTAACATGTTTCCTGGCTTTGTCAATCTGTGGACAGAATTCATTTCACCACTTCCATTTCTGTCTTTGGCATATATTAGAGTACACCAAGACAGTGTGAGTGACATCAATTCTGCAAAGGTAACTTTCATTAGGATTTCCAGGAAAGTTAAATTAGTATCTTACTAAATGGCTACACTGAAACTTTATGTAAAATATGTCTATATATGTGTTTTACACTTTGTCAAAAACACCTGGTATTCGCAGTGTGTCCTTGACAATTGCACTCATAGAATCACACAGGCACTACCTATGCAATCATACAATCACCCAGACACAACTCATGCACTTATGTAATTACCCAGACATTACACACTCACTCACAGACCCATACGGCCACTCACACACCCAGTCACCAACCTATACAGCGACTCAAACACCCACTCTCGAAGTTTACAGGTTACAGTTAGGAAATAAAATTAAAAATGCCTTCGAAATTCACTGAAAAAAACAAAGGTTACAGGGACTTTATAATTAGGAATCAGCATTTAAAAAACCTTAGAAATTCACTGAAAAAAACAAAGGTTACAGAGACGTTCTAGTTAGGAAATATAATTAAAAAAACCTTCGAAATTCACTGAAAAAACCAAAGGTTACAGAGACGTTATAGTTAGGCTCAAGTTTCACTCGTACATAACAAGTGAAATTCAGCAGTTATAGTTAGCTGAGATAACTATAACACATGCCCCGACAATGCACTGCTTATGACCTCACATATTACATCACTCATGACATGGTCAGTGACTTCACTGATGACATCACTGATGACATCATCCAACGAATCTCTGATGCACCCACTCACACCCCAATATAACCTTATAACCTTTCATACATCCGCTCCAACTTCCACACTACTATTCTCAAAACTATGGACACACCCATACCAGTACTTACACACCCACTCTCTGATTCATAGGTCTACACACATATCCACTCATACATGCATACAGATACTCATACACCAACTCACTCACTAACACAGCCACTGATATATCCACTCATACAGCCATACAGCCACTCACACACTGAGCTACTCACACACCTACTCACTTACCCATAGAGTGGATCACACAGCCACTTACTCACCTATACAGTTATACACACACCCACTCACTTATTCATACACATATTAACACATACTGTCAGTGACACAAGCACACACTCACTCATACAGCACTCTCACAATCACTCACCCACACATACAGTCACTCATATACTCCAACACTCACCTATACTGCCTTTCACATATGCAGTTACCCATATACCACTGACACATCCATTCACCCATTCAGCCCCCCACGTACACACCCACACACCCATGCAGCCACTGAAACACCAACTGACAAACTGATACAGACATTCAGACAACCTAGTCACTCACCCATACATTCACTGAGACACCTAATCACTCACTTCTACAATCAGTCTCGCAACCACTAAATCATTCATACAGGCACTCATACACTCACAACGATGCAGCGCACGCAACAAAATTCGTTTTATTTATTTAATTGTTTACTTACCTCCGTTCATCCATATTTCGGTGTTTACTACCCCCACCCTGCCCCTCCCCCGCCCCGCCTCACCGCCCCACGGAACTCCCTCCACGGGCCGCTACTGCAAGCTTTCAATCAAAGGTCCCAATTTGTCTCATAAGGTTAGAGCTCCAATAGATTGAGGATTCTTTACCACAGTGGATCCAGGTTAAAAAATTATATCACCTCTATTGTTATGTAGGGCAACTTGATTTTGATCTGGATGATACTGTTATCAATTTTTTGGTGTGAAGGAGTTGATGCGTTCCATTAAAGAAATGTTTTGCATAATTTATCCAACAATTGACTAAGGGGCTGATTACGATGTCGGTGGGACCGACACCAACGTGTCGTCGGTGTCAGTCCCACCGACATCTATAACCATGGTCAGACTGCTGCATTACGATGCGGTCCGTCAGACTGCATTGCTCCAGGGACAACCGACAGCTTCTGGCTGGCTCAAGGAGCCCATCGGGCGGAAAGTCGGATTGCATTCCTCACAATGGAGGTGGTGCCTTCTCAGGTACCACTGTGAGGATTACGATCCACCTTTCCGCCAGCCATTTTATGTCTGTTCTTCCAGTGTGAAAAGGATGGTGGAAAGGATGTATTGGGGCCCCTGTCCCCTCTGGCCCTCCGCTATGGGCCCTTGGGGGCACCTGTGGTGCTCCCCTAAACATCCCTGCATCGTGTGGCAAGCACCGCATGGTGCCTGCCACAGGGTGCAGGGATGTTTAAAAACATGCCTTTTGGCATTGGAACTTGTGCTGCGGCCTTTTCCGGGCCGCAGTACAAGCCTCAATGAAAGGAGGCATGTTTCTGACCGCCTCTACGGCAATTGGATCCTAATTTAGTGGTGGCGACTGCCGACTACCTGTCGGCCAGTCCTTTTACTGCAAAGATGCTGGTCGAACGCTCGTCCGACCGGCATTCCAAATATGATTGTAAGGCCTTAATGAAACCTTAGAACTTGGCAGAGTCTTTTTGCCTTCTTATGAAATTTTGGGATCCAGCAAATGTTCATTTAGATTCTTGTATGGGTTTTTTATATTCAATTTCAAGAGGTTTATATCCTCGTTATTTACCTCATCTTAGTTTTACTTAAAAGGCTCCGCACATTTTGTTGAAAAACCTGTTTCTTAGACTTTGTTTCAAGTAACCACCAGGTTTTATTCAATTTAAGCTTTATTTCGACAGAAATGTCATAAAAGCTACAAAATAAAATGGCATTACTTTTGTTTAAAAAAGAGAGTACAAATGTGCAGCATATTTGGTTAGCATGGATGTAGGTGCAACCAAGTAATCGATTAAGCCCTTTATACTAAAATGCATACGTCGTATTAAAAATATTAGTAAAAAAGAGCGAAGTAACAATGGTAAATAAATACATGATTGCCCTAAAAACCAATATAAAAACAGTCAATACTTCATCATTATAGATAAGCAGTGGTACAATACTAAAAAGGCGTTAAATTTGCCTAGCGGGGATTTAGAAAGTAAAGTGCTTATGCATGGTAATCCTGACAACAATAATGTTGTGGCCTTAAAATCCCCACTGACCTATATACAATAAGAACTATGTCTATCTCGAGAGGGCTTTCCACCTTATGAACCAGCTTGACCCAAAAATTTTGCTACACAACATGAAAAGAAAGGCCTGGGGTCGGACCTGAAAATGCGCAGTGCTGTGTTGTGGTCCCGTGTGCCCAGCTGCTGGCAAAGCGGTTTCAGCCATTTGGCCCGTGGTGTTTTATACGCCGGGCAAGCAAACATTAAGTGGGCAATGCTTTCTGCCGGGGCCTTGCAACTTGGGCAATTTTTCTCATTGCTTGCGCACCATTTTGCTGTCACTTCGCAAACATGAAGGGATCCATACCTAAAGTGCATATACAGCATTCTATCTCTTGGTACCTTGATTAAGTCAAGAAAGGGCTCATAATATCTAGTTTGTTTGTGGGAGTAGAATTCTGTTGTCAGTTTGCCCACATTGCATTGGGTTTACTGTTCTCTCGTTGGTCCACCCATTCCCAGTATAGGCATTTGAGTTCCTCTCTCCTCGGGGGTTCCTGACTGGCCCAGCAGCCACAAAGTTCTATGGCTGACAGGTTTTATTAGAACTTCTTTTGTATTTCAAACGTACCAGATTGATGAAAGCATTTGTTCAAACTTACTTTGGAGGACATACTAGGTAGTGTAGAAATGTTAATTATTTCAAGTGCTGGAAAATTGTTTGATTTTCAGCTATCGAACATTGTGATCTTCTCACTTATCTATTGTAACCATAACACCGCCTTCAGATCACCTAAATGTGCCAGAGTCCTGTACAAAGAAACAACCTCATAATTCAGCTAACATTCTTTAGATTATGGAAGAGGATCATTTTCATGTCCTAAATTCAATACCATATGATTTAAATTTAGGAACAACTTTTATGCCCAAAAATGTGTAATCCAAGGGAACTCCTCAGAATAGTAAGGAATGTAGTATTTTGGGGAACATCTGCCAAAATCCATCCATTTAAGGCTCTGAAGGCAAACATATATAGCTCCATCACCAATGACATAATTTGTTTATTCAGCCTGCAACAATTTCTATGCATTTGTTCAATATTCCGTTCACGATCTACACTGTCTAGCTTGGGACACTCAAATTTGTTTGTTTTACAGACCACATAGTCTGCTATAACAAGAAGAAAACCTCAATATTAAGCATGGTATCTAGAGAAGTGAGGTGAAAAGGGGAAAAGAGATAAATACAGAAGTCGGTCATCTGCATGAGTTCATTTGCAGGGCCTTCTGGCACAGGGTGTTCATAATCAGATGTAGCACTTTAGAATGGAAAGGACAAGGTTAGAACTAGAGATGAGGAATAGCAGCATTTAAATGAAATGGTAATTTGAGCAACTTACCAAACTCCAAACCGGGTGATGTAATGATGAGCCATTGGAACTGGTTGAGAACTCCAAGACACCAATGAGTGATAATCCAAAGGCTTGATGATACACCAGCCAACACTGACAAACAAATAAATAAAGAGATGGACACTGAATCTCTAACATGAAAACCTGAGGGAACAAAATGGAAGCCAAAATAAAAAGGTGAAGAAACAGAAAGCCAGTTGGCAAACTAGTCAGCCAGTGGAGAATCCACACAAGTGCATGAACAGATGCCAGTGTTAAATAACTGAGCTGCCATTGTCAACTGAGAAGTGAAGGCCCAACCCGTAAGTGAGTGTAAGTGAGTGAATACCCACCACTTAGTGGTTAGTCTTTCATTTCTGTCCTTCACTGACCCATTCTCCAAATTCTCCAACTCTTTCCCCTGTGTAACGAAGATAATCTGTAAGTAAAGTGTCACTCAGACCGCTTCTTCTTTCACACTGCCAGCTTCCAACCCAGACTCCTGACACTTAGGGCCCGATTCCGATGTCGTTCGGAAGGCCTCCGAATCGGATTTGGCTTTGCCGGATCCGATTCGTAGCCCTTATTTGCTACCGAATCGAACACAGGTCCGAACAACCAAGTACGATACAAAGATCGCGTAAGCACTGACCAAATCGTTTCCGGACCCGAACCGCTCCGTACGACTCATTCGCAGCTGGATCGTACAGCGCAATGAGCCGAATTCCGACCGAGCGAGTACGATGCACGATTCGGACAGCTGCTTCGTCTCGGTCTCAGTGAGACAAAACGGCTGTCGTAAGCGTACTTCGGGGGCCGTAGCAGGCCCGCCTGCACCCGGGGCCCTCCAAATGTGTCACGGGGGTGTGCCCATGGGTCCCCCGATCCTGGCATGCACAGTGTGACGGGCAACATGGGGTGCCCGCCACAGGGTGTACGCTTTTCCCCACCCACCCCTTTTCTGCCATGTTGCCCTGTGTACGCGTCTGTACACAGGCTCCCATAGAGTTCAATTGGTGTCCGAGCGAACCGAGTCCGTAAGCATACAGCAGCATCGTACTCGCTCGTTCGGACTCCAGGAGCACGTCTCGCTCTGAAAACCCTCCGGATCTGAGTCGTACGGAGGGCTTTCCTAGCGAGATCGGAATCGGGCCCTTAGTATACACACCACAGTAACTTCCTTTATACTCACCAGTAGCTCCTTCCAAGCTTTAATCCCATTGGGCCCTTTGGAGGTATGTAAACATTTATAAGGGCTATTTTTTCTTCATGCTGTAATGCATCCCTTTTGTGCACTAATACTAAGACTGGTATTCATTCTATTGGTGAGCAGTATGAGACTGATCAATGTGGCAAAACCTCCTACAAGTCACTGTTTTTTAAATGATTGACATCCTGGGATACTAAACCCCTGTATGGACCCGTTTAACTGTAAGCAGATAATGTCAGAATTGTTTAGAACTACATGACATCTGGAAGTTTTTCAATTTGGCTACTCCTACTCTTTACTATGGTAATATGTTATGGTCATTATTTGTATGAAACCATTCTACCATGTGTAACAATGTCTTTAGATTTACAAACTTAGGTAAAGGGTTCTTTTTGCATGATTTATTTATGACTGGAGCCAGTTATGAACAATGTTATCTGACATCACTCAATTCCTGGTCAAACTAGGCCTGAGCCAACTTGACTTTTCTGATCCCATTAATCTTAGAAATTGTAAGCCTATCCTTTTCTAGAAGTTAGCCCCCACTATACTGATTTATAGTTATGTCTACTTCAATGTCCCCTGGATAGCTTTTTTTCAGTACTTGTCACTCTTGTCTTTTATGTTTCTGCATATGGTACTTTCTTAAAACCAGAAACACTAATTCACCATTAGGAGATTTTGCCAACTATGGTTTAGCACCAAATTGTTTATTGAAGAATATGACCACACTTCCTTTTTTAAGAGAATTCAAATGAACATCATTCAAGGCAAGAAAGGCTTTGGAAATACAAGAGATTGGTATGATATGTTGTGAAGTAATGTGTGCCAGCTCTGAGATTGTGCTTAGAATTGTGCCATTGTTTATAATATTGTGTGTGTCATTTGAGCTACACAGGGAGGTAAAATTGTATATCCTCCCCTCTGTCTATTCCCCTTTGTCTTTTTGAATTTTGGAGTCAAACTCTTTGTTCAAATGAAAGTTGGTTATATTCTCCAGTGTAACTCTGTTGGTTATTCTTTCTTTCTTAAGAAAGATGGAGTACCTCTCAGTTTTCAGCAGAGTTTTACTGTCCGAATGCTCTTCTTTTTGAGGTATCACATTTCAATCAAATTGCCACCTACTATTCATGTCAGCTATGCGTGTAATGACAAGCTTTCTTTTCTCTGTCCATAAGGTTCAGTTTTCCCTAATGACATCCTATTTAGCTGGATTTCACAGGGTACTATACTGAAGCCATATTTTGTTAGTTCACTCAAATCTCTATCATCTGCAGTCATGGGGCTTGCTTGTGCTGTTATCTACTGTGAATGGTAATTGTTGTTTTTGACCTCTACTCTGAAGGACACAAGTTTGTTTTCCATGTATAACCTGTCTAATTCATACATCCTCATTTACTTCCAGAGATTTATTTTTTTGTCCCATGAACAAATAGTTGTTTTGGCTGCAACAGGCTCCCCTTCCTTCTGCAATGGTAATGCATTAGAGACAGTATTCAGATACTCTGGGAGGAGCTCTCCTTGTGTGGCTTTATTGGTGACTGTGTTTCTGATTTTGTAATGTTATCTTTAGCAGTTTCTCTATTTGAAAAAGATGTGAAATAGTGATGGATTAATTGCTGTATTTCTTAAACATAGGGCATTTAGACTCTCAAAGTCTTAATGGTCCTCATTAATTTTGATAATGTTTTTATTTTTGCAAGAAAATTGCTTCTTCTCTTTATTCCTTGAGTTGTTAGCCTCGGCTAGCACTAACAAAGAGTGTGAATTGTAAATGAAACCTCTCCAAAGTCAAACACTTTCTCCACTGTTTTTTTAGATTGGAGTGGGACTAGTAAACTTAACCCCTTTGAAGTCCAATATCTTCCCTGTGTTGTTTAAATTGAAGTTAGAATAGTAAATCTAACACCTCCAAAGTCCAACACTTTCTGAACTGTTGCTTTGATTGGAGTGGAAATAGGAACTATGGGCCAGAGGTATGACCGGTTTTTGCGGTCGCAAAGGGGTTTTAGGCCTGTTTGTGACCGCAAAAAACATGTGGCCCATGTACCAACCCTATTTTGCGAGTCGCAAACAATTTGCGACTCGCAAAATAGGGTTTAGCGACTCGCTATTAGGAAGGGGCGTTCCCTTCCTAATAGCGACTCCAAAAGCTATGTAAGAATGTTTTGGGACTGCAATTGCAGTCGCAAAACACTCGCAGTTTACCACCCTTCTCAGAAGGGTGGTAAAGCACTCGCAAACAGGAAGGGGTCCCCAGGGGACCCCTTCCCCTTTGGGAATGCATGCGCAAACATTTTTTAAGGGCAGGCAGTGATCCCAGGGACCACTGTCTGCCCTTAAAAACTGAAAATGAAAAGTTACATTTTTATTTTTTAAATGCATCCCGTTTTCATTTAGGTAAATGGGCTGCATTTAAAAAAAAAACTGCTTTATTCAAAAGCAGGTCCAGACATGGAGGTCTGCTGACCCCAGCAGACCTCCATGTCTGAGAGTGCCAGCCATTCCCAATGGGGCCGCAAATTGTGGCAGCCTCATTAATATGCATGAGGCATGCAATTTGCGACCCCATTGGGAATCGCAAACAGTGTCTCTGACACTGTTGTACATTGATGTTTGCGACTCGCAAATTGCGACTCGCAATTTAATGCAATTTGCGAGTCGCAAACATCAATGGTCGTACATCTGGCCCTCTAATCCTTCCAAAGTTCTACATTTTTCCTGATTTTACTTGAGTTGGAATTGGAACAGTAAATCTAACCCCTCCAAAGTCCAACGCCATCCCTGCTTTTACTTATTTGGAGTGGGAATAGTAAATTTGACTCCTCCAAAGTCCAACACTTTTCCTACGTTTGGTTAAATTGGAGTTACAATATTAATCTGACTCTTTTGAAGTCTAACACATTTGCAAGTGTTGTTTATTTTTGATTGTTGATCATTTATATATATTTGTTTTTTCTAAAGTTTATAATATTTGTAAAAAGAATTGTGCATTTTTATTAAAATTTTATTTTTTAATATTCTCTTTTTAATTCTTTGTGATATACGTTGTTGTAAATATATGTTTGTTAATTTAGACTTTTTACATTTGTTAATATTTTTTTTTTTTGAAAATCTGTTTTTATTTTCAGTAACAAACCAAAGTCAGCAGTACATGGTCAGTATCTTTTTGTCAGTAGAAAGTACATATAATCAATCGATGTTCATTTTCGGTGTGCCTATTCCACTATCGCACTCATACAGAACCCCCTCCCGCCCTTTTCCCTTCATTCATTCGACCCCTAGACCCCTATAATCCACCCACTGCTGCCAGACTTTATTCCATTTTGCGGGGCATCCCCGCCCCTCATCGACTGTCCTTTCTGCCATACAACACCAATCCATGTCCCTCTTCCACTGAGAGACTGGAGGTGGTCGCACCGCCCCCCACGCCCTTGCCACATTCCGTTTAGCCACCATTGCCGCTACCCGTAGCCATATCGTGGAATATTTAGACCAGACTTGTTCCCCTGACACACACAGCAAGTGCCATCTGGCATCCACTGGGACCTGTAGCTCAGTTACTTCAGAAAGGATTTGTGCTATTCTGACCCAGTACCGCTGTATACTAGGGCATTCCCACAGGGTATGGAAAAAGGTCCCTTTCTGGCCACACCCTCTCTGACACTCTTCCGTTGTTATCCTGCCCATTCGACACAACGAGACCCTGGTGTAATAGGATCTGTGCAGGATCCGTAATTGTATCAGTCGGAACCTGGCCCTGATCGCTACTTCCCTCGGACTTTGTATCGCTGCGGCCCAATCGGCATCCTCCAGCAACCCCACGTCCGACTCCCATGCCTCTCTGATCTTGAGCAACAAGTCTGGGGCGTTATTCATTATTTTCTTGTACGTGGCTGAAAGCGCTTTTTCCGGGATGGGGTCCAATATTAATCTGTCCTCTAACGGACTATATTCTGGAAGCTGTTCCCCGTCTTTAATATGCCTACCTATGGCGTGTTGCAGTTGAAGGTATCTATAGTATTCCCTGGATGTAAGTTGGTAGTCTTGCTGTAAGTCGGCGAATGAGAACATTGCCTGCTGCTTTCTCACGTCTCCCAATCGCATAATGTCTATCAGTTTCCAACTCGTGAAACCCTGCAGGCGCCCAACCTCCCTGAGCATTACACTGGACCATAGTGGAGTCTGTTCTGTCAACCGTCCCGCCCAGCCCAAAAACTTGGTTGCTTTTACCCACGCCGCCTGTACTATCTTTGTAGGCATGGGTAGGTCCTCCTGCTTCTCCGGCCCATACAAAACTTTCAAATAGCCCTCACCTCCCATTGCCCAGTGATCGACCCGATAGGCTGGAGCATTACGATCTGCAAAGGCCCAATCATTTACCACCATAAGGTGGGATGCCCAGTAATATTTTTGAACATTGGGGACCGCCAGCCCCCCCTCATAGACTCCTTTCTGTAATTTTGCAAGCGATATTCGCGCGCTCCCGCCATCCCAGAGCAGTGTTCTAAGTTGGCTATCGACTTCTCTAAAAAATGTCTCCGGTATGGGACAGGGCGTATTTTGGAGTACATATAGTAGACGAGGCAGGGTCATCATCTTGAATAGCACAGCACGTCCCATTAAAGAGATCGGCAAGTTTCTCCAGTGCGCCACGTCACCTTTAAGACGATCTAGCAGTGGGTTAAGGTTCGCCCCTAGAAAAGCGCTGTCTGTCTTGTCTATCTGCACCCCTAGGTATTTGAAGCTGGTCTGAATCTGGAGTCGGGAGTCCACACCCAAGTCCGGCGGCGGCCCATCCGTCAACATAAACAGGAGGGACTTGTCCCAATTAATCTGATACCCCGAATATCCTTCAAAGAGTTTAAAAATTTGTAGCAACCTATTAATTGTGAATCGCGGCCGCGTTGCATACAGGAGCACGTCATCCGCGTAAAGAGATATTCTCTCCTCCCATTGATCACCACCCCTGATTCCCGCGATTACCGGATCACCCCTAATCCACACCGCCAGCGGTTCTAGCGCCAAGGCAAACAAAAGTGGGGAGATGGGGCACCCCTGCCTGGTACCCTTCCGCAAACCAAAGGGACGAGACACCGAGCCGTTGACTCTGACTCTAGCCATGGGTTGCGTATACAAAAGTTGGATCCATGTGATAAAAATTGGCCCAAAGCCGAACCGCCGCAGGACTTCAAACAAATAGTTCCACTCAATACTATCGAACGCCATACGGGCGTCGAGCGACAGTAACGCAGCCTCCGTTTCGGGATCACGCCTAACTAAGTATTGTACCCCATATAGACGGCGCAGGTTAAGTCGAGTACTCCGACTGGGCATAAAACCTGATTGGTCTGGGTGAATCAGCGTCAATATGGGCACCAATAGTCTGTTCACCAGGACCTTCGCTAGGATTTTTACCTCTATATTAAGCAGGGAGATCGGTCGGTATGACCCGCATTTCTCCGCCGGCTTGCCTGCCTGGGGGATCACGACGATCGTCGCCGTGCGCTGATCTAGTGGCAGTGTACCCTGTTCCCTCGCTTCGTTAAACATGGCCAGGAGGTGTGGAGCCACCGTGGAGGCAGTGCATTTAAAAGCTCTACCGGTATGCCGTTAGGTCCCGGCGCTTTACCCGCCTGTAAGTCCTGTATGGCACCCACTATTTCTTCTACTGTAATGTCCCCGTCTATGGAGTCTCTATCCTCCACCCCTAGGGTTGGGAGTTGCATTTCGGCTAGGAGCTCAAAACAATCCGTCGCTGTCCGCACTGGGCTTGAATCATAAAGTGACTCATAGTAATCTGCGAACACCCCTGCGATCGCTTCCCCTGTCGTGTGCACGTTCCCTGCGCCATCGTGGATTACCGTTACCCAGCTTCTCTCCCTATCTCTCTTCTCGAGCCAGGCAATCATTTTGTTCGCCTTGTCTCCGAGATCATAGATCCTCCGCTGCGTGGCCAGGGCCACAGATCTGGCAGTTGACATCGCCATATCTTGCAGTTCTCGTTTCCGCAGGTCTAGTGAGTGCGCCAATTCCTCATCTCTCCTGCCCCCTCCCAAATATCGTGCCTCCAGGTCTATTACCGTCTTTTCTAGTTGGTCCCAGCGTATTTTCTTCTCCTTTTTGTCAACCCCTATGCAGTCTTGGACATATCCCCTTATCACCGGTTTGTACGCTTCCCATAGGGTGCTACGATCTTCGACTGTACCCTCATTTTCTTGAAAGTATAACTTTGTTCGCTCCTTAACTTTCTGTGCATTATCTTTATTCTGAAAAAACCATGCATTCAGCCGCGGTGGCAGAACGGATTGACGTGGTGTACCCTTCAGTGACATCTCCACCGGAGAGTGATCCGATATGCCCCTCGGCCCTATTTTGGTGTCGGAGAACCATCCCACACTCCCCTTAAGTGTCAGTAAATAATCCAGCCGGGAGTAGCTGTTGTGTGCTGCGGAGTAAAATGTGTACTGTCTGGCCCCTACGTTGTGGAATCTCCAGAGGTCCACCAACCCCATTTCTGGAGGGATTTCTGCACCAGTAGGCTGTTCACTCTGTGCCATTATTCCGGTGCTTATACCGCTGGAATCCCACCGGCCTGAACGTCTCTACTATCCCCACTGACCCTGTGAATCTGCTGACCTTACAACAACAAAACATACACAACTTCAACAAACCCCCCTAAGTCCCCCCCACCCCCTCCCTGCTACCCTGCTGGAGAGCATAACCACTCTTCCCCCCAACTCGCAGAGTGCCTGTCGCCCAGAACATTCGAACAACTGTGGGGGTGTAGGCGCCCAACGCCTGAGCTGCCCGCCCCCAGGTCTCCTTACACGTTACCTTCCCATTAGCCTCATTCATATAAGGACCATTAATACAATACAATGCAATTATAGGACTGTAATAGTCTTGGCGCCCCCTGCGCAGCCCATCGTCCCCATGCGGTCCCGCATTGCGTGCCGATGCCCAGCACTGAGGTACTTGCGTGAGAGTGGGTCTTCCTCACTCAGAACTAGTCCGACTCCTCTCCTGGCCGTCTCTGCCGCTCTCGCCAGTGTCCCTGCTTATTGTTGGCTCCAGCAGTGCGCCACCCTTCCAGCCAAGCCGTTGCGGATTCCGGGGTTGCAAAAAACCATGTCTTCCCTTCCGCCTCCACCCTCAACTTGGCTGGGTATATCATGGAGTATTTTATTGCCTTGGCCCGCATTTCCTTTTTGACTACATCAAAGGTACGCCTCTGGCGCTGCACGTTGAGCGTGAAGTCTGGGAAAAAACAGATCACCGCATTCTCATGAAGCAGGTCTCCAGACTGCCGCGCCGCCTGTAGGATAGCGTCTCTATCTCGGTAGTTCAGGATACGTGCTATAATTGTACGCGCTGGTGCCCCCGGTCGAGGTTTAGGAATGGGGGCACGGTGTGCCCGTTCCACTGTAAAGTGGACTGACAGGCGTTTCGGTTTCAGGTGGTTCAAGATGATGTCCTCAAGGAACAGGTCCATACTTGGCCCTTCCATCCCCTCCGGCACCCCCACTACGCGGATATTGTTCCTCCTGGCCCTCCCTTCCTGGTCCTCCAGCTTGGCCGCCATAAGTGCCTGCTGTTTAGTGAGGGCCTGCACCCTTTCCTCCAGACTCTGCGTGCTGTTTTCCAGGTGCGTGACTCTAGTTTCCGTGGCCGCCATTTTGTCTGACATCTTACGGAAGTCGGCGCGGAGCAAGTTGACATCCACTGTGACTGCATCAATTTTGGGATCGATTGTCCCTTTCAGATCCGCTATGGCCGCCAAGACAGCCGTTAGAGATGGTTCGTTTTGTTCTACAGCCTGATCCGTTTGGGCTGGGGCCGTCGCCATCGGCAGGGCGTATTTGTCCATTTTGTTAGTCTGTGTCGCGGCCGGGCCCTTGGGCTTCATTCTAACACTCTTCCACTCCCGGGCGTGCGGGGACCCACCTCTCGCCGTCCCTACTATCTTGTCCAGGCCCACCCCGCTTTGCCACCACAGTGAGGGCTCCGCGACCTCTTCGCCGGGTCTGGGTCGAGTCCCCTACTTTGCCCACTGTTTCACGGTCCCCTCTCCGGCCCCGCACCGCCGTCTCCGTAGGCTCACCTGCCGCTCTGTTTCGTTGGCGCAGATGTTATACCAGGTCGTTGACCCTGGCTTATGCAACTCTCCGCCGCGCCTGCCCACTCTTGGTTCAGGGGCCGCGGTCACCTCGGTCCTCGTCTCGCCCGCTTGCTGGGTGCTATTGACCTGTGGGGGATGCTTACTCCATATAACGCTCCACGCACCTGTCACATACGCTTTCACCACCCGGTGGGCACCGCTGCTCTCTCGATGGCACCCTTCACCCCTCCTCCTTGGCGGCCAGCTAGCGCCGCTACGTATCCTGGCAGGCCACCTGGGCGCTCGAGGACTGTCTCTGTGCGCGTCCCTCTGTATTTGCCGAGAGGTGTCTCAGAGCAGCTCACCGCCGCCTCTCTGTATTGCTGACGCTATATCGGGTCATTAGGCACAAGACACCCGTTTCCCCATCTAGTCGCCACCAGCAGCAGTCTTGGTCTCTGTCGCGCCTGCTGACCCCACAGATTGATCCCTACTTCCTCGTGCGGGGTATGTTGTCGCTTCGCTTAGGGGGCTATACTGCCTGCCCCCGTCGCCGCCCTGGGACGCCCAAGCCGCTCCGGAGACTCCTCTGCTCGCCCACCGGCGCTCTCAGCACAGGCCGCCTCTCCTCTCACCTTGGTCCGGATCGAGCCAATATTTATTTGCCTCGGGCACCGGGGGGGGGGCCCAGGGACCCTCCGAATGTGCAGCGCTCAGCGTCCCAGGGAGCTGCGAGGGGCACAAACTGTCAAGGGCCGGTCACCGCCGCCAGCCTCCACTGTCCCCGCCAGCTCCTCCCCTAGGCCGCTCCTTCCAGTCTCGGGCCAGGGCCCCTTTCCCCACTCGGGACACTGATTACACACCGGGCGATTCCCTTTTAGTCCAGCGCTGTCTCCGGCGTCATTACCTCACCCTCCACCGTGCGACGCAGTCCTTCTCGCAAATCCGCACCCCGCCTACTAGGCCTGCCCGGGCTCTCGCACTACCCCACTAGGCCGTGCCGCCGACTCCGTCCTCCGCTGCGTCACGCCCTTCAGCCGCCCCATCAGCTGCCGTGGAGCCGGTGTCTTGCCCGCAGACCGATGGTGGGGGTGCTCCGTCGCTGTATTCTGGTGGTTTGGTAGCTTAGGGCCGGCTGGAATGTACGGATATTGGCTCTTTAGAGACCAGAGGGACGGAGCTCACTCAGCAAGCCGCCATTTCCCTCGGCGCCGAAACCACGCCCCCATTTGTTAATATTTTTAATCTAGTATTTAAAAAATTGTATTTATATTTTCAATATGTATGTATGTATATACATACTTATACATATATATATATCTGTATTTCATGTTATTAATTAAAATACGTTTTATATTCATTTTATCTTTTTAATTATATGCAATATTTGTTCATTGCATATCTTAGTCAATTTTTTATTTGAAGTTATTTTTAAAATTTGTAATGAAATTCTTCTGCAAAAAAGTGTAATTATTGTTTTTACATTGTAGAGAATATATATGTATATATATATATTTATAAATATTTAATTTATATTACTAATTAACAGTATTTATATTTATTGGTGTTATTTTTTCTGATTTAATTTTTTCAAATAAATTACATATAATGATATATCTATATCTGGAGTAATCCAGGTGGCAACGGAAGAGTTACATATATATATATATTAAAGCTCAATTTTCTTTGTTTGCAGAAAATAAGCACTCACTGCAGGCGTTTGAAGATATTTTATTCTTCCAGAAACAAACGCGTTTCGGCGGTCTGCCTTCCTCGGTGTTACTGACACACCGGAAGCAGCCGTCCTTTAACCAAACATTCTCGTGCTATTAGCAATTGAAAAGGGACTCAACAAAACGTTTAAAAGTGAGCGCCATTTTGTAGTATCTAAAAAGCAATTCATATCGCCATAATACAAATGCAAATGCATTGCAGACCACAAAATATCACAGTGAAATCATACAATATCATGTAATTCATTACATACACAAATTATGCAAACAAATTCATAATGTTCACAAAATATTATCATTCATTAAACGGATTTCCACTGTTACTTCATGATGTCTAAACATTGATTATACCGTATATCGGCTAGACAACACTGTGACATCACTGTGACATAGTGATCATTTCCAAATCTTGCCGTGGATCGGCAAAGAGTCCCTTTTATTCCAATTCATCATTAATGCACATTTCATAAGACATACTAGACAACCATCTCGGGGGACTATTATCGATGTCAATTCATTGTTCATGAGCCCAAGTGTGATGCTAATTCCTCACTACTATTCAGACCTTTAGGAAATTTTGTTTGCAAATCAACAATGTAGCGCGATTCTAACCTGCGTAATTTTTGAATTCTATCTCCTCCTCTTATACTTTCGGCCACACAATCCAGGCCATAGTATTGTAGCATGTTTCTATTACTGAAATGTTTTTCTGCATAGTGCCTCGCTACAGGGTATGATGTATCATTTTTAGCAATCGCCCTTAGATGTTCCAATACTCTAATTTTGAGGGGATGAATAGTACTACCAATGTAGCAAAGACCACACGGACAAATTAGACAATAGACTGCATACGATGTACTGCAGGTCATAAATTTAGTTATCAATCTTTTCTTTGTTAATCCCGGAATATTATACGATAGAACCCTTTTACTGTTAGCACAGGCCTTACATTTTCCACATGGAAAAAATCCTCGCATTTCTCTAAGGGTTCTCATAGATTGAACTACCTTGTCAAGATGACTATGTACTAGTCTATCTCTTATTGATCGAGCCTTTTTAAAGGTGACCAATGGGTATGTCGGGATGTCTTTACTTATAACATTGTCTGTTTGTAAAATGTGCCAGTTTTTTCTCAGCATACGTTTCAAAAAATTCGCTTCTGCAGAATAAGTCGTAACCATCCTGAATTTGCCCTCATTTGTATTTTTGGACACTCGCTTATTTGTGCTGTTATCTTTCAGCAATTGATATCTCGGAATCCTTCTCACTTTCTGAAGTGTTTTTTCTAAAAGAGTTGGTTCATACCCTCTCACCTCAAATCTGGCTATACAGTCTCTTGCAGCCCTTTCAAAGTCACATACCCTTGAGCTATTTCTTTTCAATCTTAAAAGCTCCCCATATGGTATGCTCTGTACGAGCTTGGGTGGATGATTACTAGTTGCGTACAAGATTGAATTGCCCGCTGTTGATTTGCGAAAGAGAGCCGTGTGTAATTCCCCATCTGATACAAACACCCTGAGGTCCAGGTAGTCCACTGCCACTGGACTAACTGTGCCAGAGAAGTGCAGGTTCAGATTGTTACTGTTTAAATCAATGATATAGGCTGTAGCCGACTCCAGCGTGCCCTCCCATACCAAGAAGAGGTCATCAATGTATGGATGCCAAACCACAGCTCTCCCCTTCATTGTGCCACATTCATAAGTTCTGGACACCTGCTCCTCCCACCAGCCTACGAACAGGTTCGCATAGCTGGGGGCGAAGCAGGTGCCCATTGCAGTACCAGAAATCTGTCTGAAATATTTATCTTCAAACAGAAAAATATTATTGGTGAGACAAAATTTGGCTAATTCTATCAACATTTGATTATGTTCTGCAAAGCGCAATTGCCTCTTGTTCAAATAAAATTGTAAGGCTTTTAAGCCATCCTCATGGTCTATACAGGTATACAAACTTGTGATATCCAACACTACTAGATGATATAGTGGGTTCCAAATTACATTTGCAATCTTATTCAAAAAGTCTTTAGTGTCCTTCACATAGGATTTCAATTCCACCACAAATGGAAATAGGAAATGGTCAATAAACATAGACAGATGTTCTGTTAAACTGCCTTGAGATGATACAATCGGCCTACCTGGTGGATGTAGGTTGTCTTTGTGCAGTTTGGGGATATGATAAAAAGTTGCTATAACTGGATTAATCTTTCGCAAGAATAGATGTTCCTCAGTCCCCAACATTGATTTGTCGTACCATTTCCTGATGAGAGTCTCATACATATGTATGCTTTCTTGGTATACTTCACGTGTGGTCCTTTCGTAGTACTTGATATCCGATAATTGTCGCAGGGCTTCCTTACAGTATTGTTCTCTGGTTTGTAGGACCACATTCCCACCTTTATCAGAAGGCTTAATTATTATAGAAGTGTCCTGGAGTAGATCATTTAATGCCTGCTCTTCTTCGTTGGTAATATTACTCTTGGTAGATCTTTGCGAACTTTTATATCTGAATTTCAACAGATCACTGACCATGGCATCAGAGAAGACATCAATCGCGTCAAATGGCATCTGTGGCACAAAAGTAGATCTTGGTTTAAACGGACTTTCTTCCATCTCCTGATCTATTCCAGCTTGTACCGCTCTTTGAGCCATGTTGGCCATGACGTTTGAATGTTCCTCCGGTTCCTCATCAAGATTTTGCAAGAGTTCCACCCTATGTAAATCATTGCAGGTCAGCAGGTCTGTTGCAGTTATTCTTGTTGGTATTTGTTTCAGTTCTTTCAAAGTTGGCCTTAGTTTGAAATATTTATGTAGCTTCAATTTTCGTATAAAGCTAAATAGGTCAATTCTTGTCTATGTAAATTCTAGATGACTGCTCGGGCAGAACGTCAATCCTAGAGTTAATACCTTGATCTCACTACCAGACAGATGTTTCGGCGTGAGATTGACCACAGTTAAATTGATATTTTCTATTGGCGTTTGTTGAATTTCTTTTGCGAGTTCCCCACGCCTGTGCTCTTCCTCTTCCTGCCCCACCCTGATCGACGAGTTCTCCGGTGGATTGTTCGGGCGGTTTGTTCTTGCCACCTCGTAGCCATGACTGTCTGATTATTTTGAACTCGTCGTGAAAAGGTGTCGTTGTTTTGACTCCTCCCACAGTATTTTCAGCATGTTCATCACCAGATTCATTCTCAGTCATGTCTGATTCAGATGTTTCCACTCTAGAGGTTTATGTACCGTCGTGTTTGTTACATATATTATGCTTTGAAAAATCAAGGCAATTCGCCCACTCCACTTTTGATCAGTGTTCGCACCTCTTTTTGATTTGGTCCCAATTTCCCATGCAACGCTAGTTTGCGCAAATTGTGTGGCTTTAGTAGTTATGTTTCAATTGACTCTTGTGAGTGTCTGCACAGTTCCCACCCTGTAATGCATAAATTATCAGAGTTTTTGTGATATGCGCCACAATTCCATTTAGTGCTGCGTGCATGGAGACTTTTAGAAGAAAACTTTCATATGCCAAAGTTGATCGACAAGTTCGCTATGTTTTCTGCCGCCTGAGAGGCCTTGCAAAACTTTAACAAATCTGTACCGTAGTGATTCTGAGTACGTAGATGTGCAGAAACAGCCCGCCATCTTGAAACATGTCGGTGCGGATCTTTCTGCACCTATGTTCAGGTACAGAACATATTTATGATACAGTCCCTGATGTTAGACTTGCTCTAAAATCTAATTTACAAATCTATAGATAATTGCTGGGATGGGGAGGCGGGGGGCATGGTGGGAACCTTTTACTTTTAGCAAATGATCAATATTTAGAAAATCTGCTCTAGTACTGTTTTTTTTTAGTCCTGACATTAGGCAAGACCTTTGGATTTTCGTAAATTATATGTGTAATATACTTACTAATAAGGGCTTTCACGAAGCCTTCTTCATCTATTGGTCTCTGTTTGTGTCATTCACATTTTTTCTTCTGCCCACTACAGCATACAGCATGGGGCAGTGGGTCTGCCCACTTCATCCATTGGTTAACTTCACTGTGAGTGATGGCATTCTACCCTTCCACTAGGGAGAGCACAACTACTTCGAAATTAGTTCCAGTAAGTGCTTGAGGTAATTCTGGCAATGTGTGCCCTTTTGAGACCGCCAAATATTTTTTTTTGCTTTTGGCCAATTTTATTTTTATGAAGATGGGCCTGGCAGTTTCCCCAACAATAATGTTTTGATAGAACCATGGCAAAACAAAAAGCATTGAGAAAGCCAAAAGCTTGGCGGCCAATGTCAGACCTATTGGCATTGCTAATTCTTGTTTAAAGTGTTTTCAGTGGTCATCCTTGGAAGTTTCAGATTGAGTCAAACACAGTTTTCCCAAATGACAATCGGTAAATGTGTAAATATGAAATAGTAAATATAAGTGAAGATTTTTTTTTTTTTAAATGAAAGAACATGAAAGCATATTGATTTCAAGAAAGAAAGAAATGGGATAGGATGCTTGACAAATAAAATGAGCACGCCAACAGTGTGGTTGAGGTTCACTGTGAATTTCAATTAAATTATTGTTTTGGCGCCACTGCTAATTTATTACATACATTTCAAATGGCAGAAAGAAATAGAAGACAGGATATTTGATGGCGTCCAAGTTTCTCTATCCTGTTACTAAGTTCCTGCTAGCTGTACGATTTGGAGAAAATACACAGCTGTCAAACTTTGCAGAAGGTTCACTCAGTCGTTTAGTGCTGAATAAATTCCCCCTGTTGACTGCCGTCTATATTGGAGTTCGAAATGTCCCCGGCATTTTTTTCAATTTCACATCTCTTACTTCTTCTGCCTCGGTGAACAACTCTCCCCAATTACAGCTTTCTTCTGCTTCGAGTGCCTCAAACATGTTGCAAAACATAAATAGGCGGGATGTTGAGAGCTGGCTGAGAGAGCTGCTGGGTAAAGCCGAGCAGGGATGGCACCCGACCGCGAGCGCTCCACAGCAATATTATCCAATTAGAGGAAGGCATTCTAGTCCTTTAAAGGTCCCTTGGCGTTTTATACAGAGCCCAGATGTTCTCTATTGCCTACGACAGTTTGAGATGTCCAATTACTGGAAAGAAAAAACAGACTTAGAAATTCCTAATTCATGCGGTAAAATGTTTGTCATTCCTTTTGGAAATGGCATGGTTTGGTCCAGAAGTGTGTTATAATCAGTTGTAGCACGTCTACATTTTGATGTCAATGAAGAGGGATAAAGCTTGTCTTTGTGCTAGCGGTATTAATTCTATTCTTTGTGATATGGTGGTTGAAGGCTCTTTCACAATGCCATTTGAGCTTTTTATGTTTTTTCTATTATTTGAAATATGGGATCGACAAATTCATAGTAAAATCATTACATTACGTTTTACTGTCATTTGTTGGAATAAAAATGTGTTAACACTGGTTGTATTGTGTTGTAATCATTCAAAGTGCTCCATTAGCCTGGCTGTTCCATCACCATGGTAGCGTCTCGTGCGAGACAGTTGCTGCTTTGAGAACAGACTGGCCAGCTGCTGGAGTTGGTGGTTGTACTACAGAAGAAATAAAAGTCACTGAAACTTACCAGTGTCCGTCTTCTTAACACTGGCGACGAGCGATGCTTGTGGGGGACAAGTTTGCCACCAACTCTTCCCCTTTTTGTCTACCCACGGATTTGCCTTTTTCTTCTCGACGATTGGTGTGGATTGGCCAGTGCAAGGCACCCTTCCCGTTCTTCGGAGGATTTTTCTACACCTGTTTCTGCTTCTCCTGACTCCGTGCGAGCTTGGAGCCGGATTTGGGCAATTTTCTTTACTTTTGCTCTCTTCCAATAGCTCTTGACGCTCGCGACGCTGCTCGCGACGCTACTCTGCACGCGCTGACGTGCACAGCCTTAGTAGCGTTGAGCCGTGTCATCAAGCATGCTACGTTATATTGCGTGCCGCTATTTTGGATTGTATCAAATCTCCATGGTAACCGCTACACGGAGCACACGCTACACGGAGCAACGTTGGAAAACAGCTTTGTGTCATTTACGATTGGAATCAGCTTCAAGCACAAGTTTTTTTTTTCTTTATTTCTTAAACTCCTTTACATCTCCAAGGATCCTACAGGTACTGTGTTGTTTACTTGATGCTATCATCATCACTTTTGATGCTTCCAATTGACTTTTCACCTCTACATTTGCTCTCCTTTAGCCTATGGGACCTTTTACTCTAAACATACAGCATTTTTTGTTGTTGTCTAAATTTTTATTACATTTCCTTTTTTTTTTCCTGTGTCAATCTTGTTTGTTTTCCATATTGACTTGAGCACTACCATCATGTCTACCACTTCCATGAACCAACCTCCTCCATTTCTTTGTGAAAAGGGTGAACCTTTATTACCATGGAGGAGGTGGAAACTCCTTTTTGATTCATACTTGGTAGCTATTGGAGGTGAAATATTCTCGGCTCATAGGAGGCAAGCAATCCTCCTTCATAATCTTGGAATAGAAGGACGCAACATATATGAGAGTATTGACGTAATTCCTGTTGGTGAAGGCGATGGTGAACCATCTGATGTGTTTGAGATATCCATAAAAATGTTAGAGACGTATTTTGGGCCTCGCATTAATGTTGTCTTAGAGAGACACAAGTTTTTCATGAGAATCCAGGAAACCAATGAGAAAGTTGGGAACTACATAGCTTCTCTAAAGACTCTAGCTCGCACCTGCGAGTTTGGTGCCCT
This sequence comes from Calotriton arnoldi, assembly GCA_963921515.1. Taxonomy (NCBI): domain Eukaryota; kingdom Metazoa; phylum Chordata; class Amphibia; order Caudata; family Salamandridae; genus Calotriton; species Calotriton arnoldi. Next base: position 2,840,675 of record CAWUFW010000933.1, read on the forward strand.
TACTGACTCGTTGATACGTGATCAACTGGTTAGGTGCACCAACAGTCCTAGGGTGCAGGAGAAACCCTTGTCCAGGAACCCTTCCCTCAAGGAAGCTTTAGCAATCGTAGAAGGGATGGAAAACACCTCTGGATGGGTCAAAGAGATGAAAGCACATAAGGCAACTGCTGACGACACTCCAACTCCCAGTAGTATTCATGAACTCACTCAAAGGGAGACACCTCAAGAGTCTGTTGACAATATTTCTAAAGTTATGCGGGGAACTAAGATCAAACCTTCCACAGACTTTTCCAGGATGAAGTGTTATAGATGTGGGAGTACTAACCACTCCTCTAACTATCCTAACTGTTATGCAAGGAATACAACCTGCCACAAGTGTGGAATCAAAGGTCACTATGCTTGAGTATGCAAGTCTGGGGGCAGAGTACGCACAGTGGAGAACGTCAAGACTATTAGCGACACCCCAAAAACCGTCATGCTGAGTGTGAGAGGTGATGGCATGGTAGATGCAGACCTCATCAGTATGCCAGAATGCGAAGTGGTAATTGGTGACAAGTTATTTGTGGTTCTGGCTGACTCTGGATCTCCTTTTACCATGCTTGACAATGATCTCTGGGACAAAACCTTTCCTGAGTCACAACTTTTTGCCCCTGACATTAACCCAGTCAGTTATGGTGGCTCGCATATTGACGTGATAGGCTATGCCATCATGAAAATTCACTTCAAGGGAAGGGAGACCATTGGGAAAATTTATGTTGCCAAACGAGGTGACAACCTTCTTGGGTGGAGACATCAGAGAGACTTGGGGATAATCCTCAATCCGAATGCTCGTTATCCATCGGAGCAGGTCATGTTGGTAGACCACTCTCCAACCTCTAACAAGTTTTTTGAGGAGTTTCCTCAAGTTTTTTCTGACAACCTTGGTCTTCTCAAAGACTTTGAGCATCGCATAGTGCTCAAGCAGAATGCGTCACCGGTGGTACACAAGGTTAGGAAGGTCCCCAACATGATGCTAGAACCTCTGAAGAATGAACTTAAGAGACTAGTAACCCTAGGTATAATTGAGGAAATCGAATCCTCTGAATGGTTGGCCCCAGTGGTTTTCGCTCCTAAGGATGGAGGGAAGAACATCAGGATGTGTGTAGATTTGAGGAGTCTAAACCCGCAGTCACCATCACCTCATCAGATCCGCCAAAAGGGCCTCACTCAAAGACCGCCTAGACAACAACGCACACAACAGCAAAGAGCTCTTCAACATCGTGAAGGAACTCTCCAACCCCAGCTCCAACACCAACGACATCCAGCCGTCGCAAGACCTGTGCGACTCACTGGCCACCTTCTTCCACCGCAAAATCGCCGACATCCACGACAGCTTCAACACCACGACTGCCCCGGCAACCACCGAGACCACTGCCCCCACAACCACCAACCGCCTGCTCTCCTGGACCAACATCAACGACGAGGACACCAGCGAGATCATGAACACCATCCACTCCGGTTCACCGCTAGACCCGTGCCCTCACCACATCTTCAACAAAGCCAGTACAGCCATCGCGCCCCATCTCCGGAAAATAATCAACATCTCCTTCGAGACAGCAACCTTCCCGGAAAGCTGGAAGCACGCCGAGATCACCGCCTTACTCAAGAAACCCAAGGCAGACCCCAAGGACCTCAAGAACTTCCGACCCATCTCTCTGTCCCGTTCCCCGCGAAGGTCACAGAGAAAATCGTCAACAAACAACTGACCCGCTACCTCGAGGAGAACAACATCCTGGACCCTTCCCAGTCCGGCTTCCGCAGCAACCACAGCACCGAAACCGCCCTCATCGCCGCCACCGATGACATCAGGACCCTGCTAGACAACGGAGAAACAGCAGCCCTCATCCTCCTGGACCTATCAGCCGCCTTCGACACGGTCTGCCACCACACACTACGAACACGACTTCACGACGCCGGGATCCAAGAGAAGGCCCTGGACTGGACCACATCCTTCCTTTCCGGCAGAAGACAAAGCGTCCGCCTCGCCCCTTCCGATCCAAGGCCACCAAGATCATCTGCGGCGTACCCCAAGGCTCCTCCCTCAGCCCAACGCTGTTCAACATCTACATGGCACCCCTCGCCCACGTCGCCCGACAGCACAACCTCAACATCATCTCCTACGCCGACGACACCCAGCTGATCCTCTCCCTCACCAAAGACCCTCACACCGCCAAAGCCCACCTCCATGAAGGAATGAAGGCCGTCGCCGAATGGATGAGGACCAGCCGCCTGAAGCTGAACTCGGACAAGACGGAGGTCCTCATCCTTGGTTCCAACCCTTCAGCCTGGGACGACTCCTGGTGGCCAACATCACGGGGAACAGCCCCGCCACCCACCGACCACGTACGCAACCTAGGGGTCATCCTCGACCCCACCCTCTCCATGACTAAGCAGGTCAACGCCGTTTCCTCATCCTGCTTCAACATCCTCCGAATGCTCCGCAGGATCTTCAAGTGGATCCCCACCGAAACAAGAAAAACAGTCACCCAGGCCCTCGTCACCAGCAGGCTGGACTACGGAAACGCCCACTACGCAGGAACGACGGCTAAGCTCCTGAGACGGCTGCAACCCATCCAGAACGCCTCTGCACGTCTTATCCTCGACATCCCCCGACGCAGCCACATCACACCCCACCTGAGAGACCTGCACTGGCTCCCTGTCAACAAGAGGATAACCTTCAAGCTCCTCACCCACGCACACAAAGCACTCCACAACTCCGGACCAGCCTACCTCAACAGACGACTCAGCTTCTACACCCCCACCCGCCAGCTCCGCTCGACCAGCCTCGCCCTCGCCACAGTCCCCCGCATCCGGAAAACGACCGCCGGCGGCAGATCCTTCTCCCACCTCGCCGCCAAGACCTGGAACACCCTCCCCACCAACCTCCGACAGACCCAAGACCTACTGGCCTTCAGAAGACTCCTCAAGACCTGGCTCTTCGATCAGTAGCAGCACCACCCCCCTCTTCCCCCAGCACCTTGAGACCCTCACGGGTATGTAGTGCGCTTTATAAGTGACATGATTGATTGATTGATTGATATGGGTGGATTGCCAACCTTTACCTAACATCTCTGAGTCAATCAACATGCTTGGTGGTGCGAAAGTTTTTAGTGTGTTAGACTTATCCTCTGCTTATCACCAGGTACCCCTCCATCCAGAGTCTAAACACCTTACATCTTTTGTGACACCTCTGGGGGCGTTCCGTTTCATCAGGATGCCTTTCGGGCAGCTGCCTGTTTTCAGCGCATCATGAAGATGATTTTGGGAGACATTGCTAACCTCATGTTCTTTCAAGATGACATTTTAGTTTACGGAAAGGATGACTCAGAGCATGACAGTGTTTTAAGAATCACTCTACAAAGGCTGGCTGTCAAGGGTTTAACTGTGAATAGACTGAAGTGTAAAATTGGTGTGTCTTCTGTCACTTATTTGTGACATGTCATCTCTGGGGAGGGCATCTGTCCAAAACTGGATCTGGCAAAAAGCATTGTTGAGGCCCCTTCCCCAACTGATAAGGAGCAGGTGAGGTCTTTTCTTGGCCTTGCCGAGTTTTATTCGAAATTTGTTCAAGGTTTCGCCTCCACTGTAGAACCTATCAGAGCCCTTTTGAGGAAAGGAGCACATTTTGTTTGGTCACCAGAGTGTAATGTGGCCTTTAACTCTATCAAACTGGCAATTGGTAATCTGCCCAAACTTGGCCATTTAGATACTAAGAAGAAAACTTTCCTTACAACTGACGCTAGTTTGTGTGGCCTTGGAGCGGTACTTTCCCAGATGGATGGAGGCGAAGAGAAGGTGGTTGCCTTCGCCTCTAGAGCGTTAAAGAAGACTGAACAACAGTATTCGTGCATTGAAAGGGAGGCTTTGGCCATAGTGTGGGCAATAAGACATTTTAAGTTTTATTTGTGGGGCATTCCTTTCTCGGTAACATCAGATCATCGCCCTTTGGTTCAGGTGTTCTCGTGCGTGGAGAGTGAGAGACTTATACCCAGACTTAAGCATTGGAGCGAGGGACTAGAAGAATATAATTTTCAAGTACATTATCTTCCTGGCTCTGCCAACAAAGCAGCTGATTGCTTACCAAGACTGCCTATTTAGGGTTGCGGAGATGTTCCAGACAGTGACTCTACTGGCATTTGTTGGGTCAGAGAGCCTGCCATCTGAGAACTGGAGTGGGAGCAGGCCGTATTGGAAGATGTCTTGCTTCCTATTGTGTCTGGGTTTGTCATCAAAGGCTGGCCTTACAACAAGAAATTTGACTCTGACCTGTTGCCTTTCTGGTCTATCAGAAATTAGCTTACTCTTTGTCAAGGCCAACTCATGCGTGGTGAGAGAGTGATACCCCCTGATGTCCTTAAACCAAAGCTAATTAACCTTGCTCATGAGGGACACTTAGGTAGGAATCTTACTAAGGCACGTCTACGTGAGAGGTATTGGTGGCCCAGGATGGATAGTCAAGTTGAGAAAGTGGTTAAGGAATGCTGTCAGTGCGCCGCCAATGATAAGTCTCAGGTCACCAATACTGCTCCCCTGTCTCCTGTTGAGGTCCCGCATGAGCCTTGGGTCAAGCTTGGTTTGGACCTTATGGGTCCCTTTGAGCTACTAGGTCCCTCAGAAAGGTTTGTAATTCTTTTAGTGGATTACTCTTCCAAGTGGGTGTCTACCAGATGTGTAAATTCTGTCAGCACAAGGGTGGTTATTGACTTTCTCAGAGATGAATTTGCAAGTGAGGGCATTCCCAGGTTCCTCATTACAGATAATGGGGTACAGTTCGTCTCACAGGAGATGCGTGATTTCTTGTGTGAATATGGCATCACCCATCAGAAAACCGCGCTCTATGCACCCCAAGCTAATGGACTTGCGGAACGCATGAATAGGGTGATAAAGGCATGTGTGCAAAGGGCAATTGAAACAAAAGTTCCCATCAAGAGTGTCCTAATAGATACTTGGTGGGCACATCGCACAGCCCTTAATACTGTCCTGCAAAAATCTCCTTTTCAAAAATTGAGAGGGAGGGTTGCTTTATCCAAACTCTATCCTGGCTGGTTACCTCTCATTGAGGGTTCCGCTTTGGGTAAGGAGGAGGTGGGTGTTAGAATCAAGTCTTACCAGGAGAGATACAAAGAGAGGTTTCATTTTAAGAAATCTACTAAAGCCACGTCATGGAAGGTTGGTGAATGGGTACTTATTTAGAGACCACCGTGGCATAGGAAAGGTGTCACTGAATTTATGGGTCCTTTTGTTATCACTGCTGTTTTTAAGAATGTTGTTACTGTTCACAATGGTGGTAAGTGGAGCATGTCTCGCCTGGTAAAATTCAGAGGCAACAAATCCTTGTTTCCTTCATGCCCAGATGTTTTGCCCGTTCCTAGTTTGCCAAAGTGTGCCCATCCTTCTAGTTTCTCTTCACGTGGTCCTTCTTCAAGGTCTCGTTGTCCTCCTAAGCGTTATGAAGACTATAAAATGTATTGATATCTATTGTGATTTTTTTTTTTAACTATATGCTGTCATGTTATGACCTGTGCATCTTTTTCCATTTTTCCAGCCTTTTCTCTTTTCCCCTTCTTCTACCTTCCTTTTTCTTTTCCTTGTATTTTCAGTAAGGGGGATGTGTGTTGTAATCATTCAAAGTGCTCCATTAGCCTGGCTGTTCCATCACCATGGTAGTGTCTCGTGCGAGACAGTTGCTGCTTGGAGAACAGACTGGCCAGCTGCTGGAGTTGGTGGTTGTACTACAGAAGAAATAAAAGTCACTGAAACTTACCAGTGTCCGTCTTCTTAACATATTACCAAAATTGAACTGCTTCTAGATGTCCAAATACAGACTCAAGTATATCAGGTTTACTGAGTGAAATTGAATACCTAGGAGTAGGATGCTATAATATGTTGTAGGGATTTATTAGTTATTGTCAGGGCCACTGGAATTATGCGATAGTGCAGCCGCTGAGATTTTCGCATAGTTATGGATTTGCCGCATTTTCCACATAATCCATCATCTGCTGCATAACTTGCAGATTTTAACCCCCCCAAACATTTGTGACTAGCTGGAACAGTTCAAAAGTTACTACAAACGCAGCGACACGTGTTGCAGTGCAGTAGAAGGCCCGTTACAAAGGTTGACTGGTCACCTTTCTGTTGCTTATTGCTATATTTGGGTGTTATACTGGTACTGATGAGGTGTAAACAATGCCTAGACATTAGTTAGCCCCTTCGCTGCTAGGCCTTTCCCCCCCTGTGCTAAGCCTTTTTTCTGGCGATTTGGGGTAGTTCTCGCTTAGGCCCCAGTAACTTTTTGACCACATAAGGTATCCACGCCAAATTTGCGTCCTTTTCTTCCAACATCATGGGGATTCTAAAGGTACACAGGGTTTGTGGATTCCCCTGGAGGGGACCCAGAAATTAGCCAAAATACAGCTAAATTTTGTTTTTTGGGGGAAAAATGGGAAAAATGTGCTGCAAATGAAAGCATCTGGTTTTTTCCCTGCAAATGGTATCAACAAAGGGTTTGTGGGGCTGAAATCACCATTTCCCCAGCTTTTAGGGACTGACAGACTTTTGTCAGAAAAGCAACATTTTTTACACAGTTTTGGCATTTTACTGGGATATAGCCTATTTTTGCTATTTTTTGTGCTTTCAACCTTCTTCCAGTTAATGGTAGAAATGGGTATGAAAGCAATAATGGATGCTGGAAAACTATACATTTTAGAAAAGTAGACACAATTCTGAATTCATCAAGGGGTCATTTGTTTAGATCCTTCAAGGTTTCTTTATAGAAATTAACAGTTGAATATAGGAAAAAGTGAAAATTAGTTGAAAAAAACAGCCATTTGTGCCAACGTTTTCACCTGTAACTTTTTCTAATTGTGACAGCTGGTTGAAAGCAATATACCAGTACATCCCCTGCACCTTTCTGGTTGTGAGAATATATAGGACTTGTAGGTTCACCAAGAACCCGACGAACCCAGAGCCAATAACTGAGCAGCGTCTTGCAATGGTTTTTTATTATGTACCGGGTATATAGCAATTAATTTGGAAAAATATATACATGGAAAAATCGGTATGAAAGACACCTATGTATTTCTGAAATTGGAACAAAATATAGAGTTTAGAAACAGTAGATATTTGCACATTTCCGAAATTGTGAGTACCCATACTAGCATGAGAATTATAGGTCATTTTTCAAAATGACTTATTTTTTACACATTGTCTTTCATTTGGAAGGCAGAAATGCATCAAAAGTCAATAGGTAATAACAGTTGTCCTACAATTATGTGTTACCCTAAGTCTCCCGATAAAAATGGTACCTCACTTGTGTGGGTAGACCTAGTGCCCGCGACAGGAAATGGCTCAAAACACAACGTGGACACACTTTATTTTTACAGTGAAAACTGACCCTTTTTTTGCAAAGTGCCTAGCTGTAGATTTTGAACCCTAGCTCTGCCGGCACCTAGGGAAACCTAGCAAACCTATACATTTTTGAAAACTAGACACACAGGGGAATCCAGGATGGGGTGACTTGACTGGCTCTCACCGGGTTCTATTACCCAGAATCCCTTACAAACCTACAAATTTGTAAAAAATCCCACATTTTCCTCACATTTCTGTGGTGGAAAGTCCTGGAATCTGCGTGGATCCACAGAATTCCACCCACCCCGTGTTCCCCAAAGTCTTTCGAGAAAAATGGTACCTCATTTGTGTGGGTAGGCCTAGTGCCCGCAACAGGAAACGGCCCAAAACGCAAGGTGGACACACCACATTTTCACAGTGAAAACGGACCCTTTTTTTGCAAAGTGCCTAGCTGTAGATCTTGAACCCTAGCTCTGCCGGCACCTAGGGAAACCTAGCAAACCTATACATTTTTGAAAACTAGACACCCAGGGGAATCCAGGATGGGGTGACTTGACTGGCTCTCACCAGGTTCTGTTACCCAGAATCCCTTGCAAACTTAAACATTTGTCCAAAAAACCACATTTTCCTCATATTTCTGTGGTGGAAAGTTCTGGGATCTGCGTGGATCCACAAAATTCCACCCACCCCACGTTACCCACAGTCTTCTGAGAAAAATGGTACCTCACTTGTGTGGATAGGCCTAGTGCCCGTTACAGGAAACAGCCCAAAACGCAACGTGGACACACCACATTTTCACAGTGAAAACTGACCCTTTTTTTGCAAAGTGCCTAGCTGTAGATTTTGAATTCTAACTCTGCCAGCACCTAGGAAAACCTAGCAAACCTATACATTTTTGAAAACTAGACACCTAGGGGAATCCAGGATGGGGTGACTTGACTGGCTCTCACCAGGTTCTGTTACCCAGAATCCCTTGCAAACCTAAACATTTGTCAAAACAAACACATTTTCCTCACATTTCTGTGGTGGAAAGTTCTGGAATCAGTGTAGATCCACAAGAGTCTATGCACCCCCCGTACCCCAAAGTCTTCCGAGAAAAATGGTACCTCACTTGTGTGGGTAGGCCTAGTGCCCGCAACAGGAAACGGCCCTAAATGCAACATGGACACACCACATTTTCACAGTGAAAACGGACCCTTTTTTTGCAAAGGGCGTAGCTGTAGATTTTGAACCCTAGCTCTGCCGGCACCTAGGGAAACCTAGCAAAGCTATACATCTTTGAAAACTAGACACCCAGGGGAATCCAGGATGGGGTGACTTGACTGGCTCTCACCAGGTTCTGTTACCCAGAATCCCTTGCAAACCTAAACATTTGTCCAAAAAAACACATTTTCCTCATAATTCTGTGGTGAAAAGTTCTGGAATCTGCGTGGATCCACAAAATTCCACCCACCCCGCGTTCCCCAAAGTCTTCCGAGAAAAATGGTACCTCACTTGTGTGGGTAGGACTAGTGCCCGTGGCAGGAAACGGCCCAAAACGCAACGTGGACACACCACATTTTCACAGTGAAAACGGACCCTTTTTTTGTAAAGTGCCTAGCTGTAGATTTTGAACCCTAACTATGCCAGCACCTAGGGAAACCTAGCAAACCTATACATTTTTGAAAACTAGACACCCAGGGGAATCCAGGATGGGGTGACTTGACTGGCTCTCACCAGGTTCTGTTACCCAGAATCCCTTGCAAACCTAACAATTTGTCCAAAAAAACACATTTTCCTCACATTCCTTTGGTGGAAAGTTCTGGAATCTGGTGGATCCACAAAATTCTACCCACCCTGCGTTCCCCAAAGTCTTCCAAGAAAAATTGTACCTCACTTGTGTGGGTAGGCCTAGTGCCCGCGACAGGAAACGGCCCAAAACGCAACGTGGACACACCACATTTTACAGTGAAAACTGACACTATTTTGCAAAGTGCCTAGCTGTAGATTTTGAACCCTAGCTCTGCCGGCACCTAGGGATACCTAGCAAACCTATACATTTTTAAAAAACTAGACACCCAGGGGAATCCAGGATGAGGTGACTTGACTGTCTCTCACCAGGTTCTGTTATACAGAATCCCTTGCAAACCTAAAAATTTGTCCAAAAACCACATTTTCCTCACATTTCTGTGGTGGAAAGTTCTGGAATCTGCGTGGATCCACAAAATTCCACCCACCCCACGTTCCCCAAAGTCTTCCGAGAAAAATTGTACCTCACTTGTGTGGGTAGGCCTAGTGCCCGCGACAGGAAACGGCCCAAAACGCAACATGGACACAACACATTTTCACAGTGAAAACGGACCTTTTTTTTGCAAAGTGCCTAGCTGTAGATTTTGAACCCTAACTCTGCCAGCACCTAGGGAAACCTAGCAAACCTATACATTTCTGAAAACTAGACACCCAGGGAAATCCAGGATGGGGTGACTTCACTGGCTCTCACCAGGTTCTGTTACCCAGAATCCCTTGCAAACCTAAAAATTTGTAAAAAGAAAACACATTTTCCTCACATTTCTGTGGTGGAAAGTTCTGGAATCTGCGTGGATCCACAAAATTCCACAAACCCCGCATTTCCCGAAGTCTTCCAAGAAAAATGGTACCACACTTGTGTGGGTAGGCCTAGTGCCCGCGACAGGAAATGGCCCAAAACGCAACGTGGACACACCACATTTTCACAGTGAAAACGGACCCTTTTTTTGCAAAGTGCCTAGATGTAGATTTTGAACCCTAGCTCTGCAGGCACCTAGGGAAACCTAGCAAACCTATACATTTTTAAAAACTAGACACCCAGGGGAATCCAGGATGGGGTGACTTGTCTGGCTCTCACCAGGTTCTGTTACCCAGAATCCCTTGCAAACCTCAAAATGTGTAAAAAAAAAACACATTTTCCTCACATTTCTGTGGTGGAAAGTTCTGGAATCTGCGTGGATCCACAAAATTCCACCCACCCCGCATTCCCCAAAGTCTTCCGAGAAAAATGGTACCTCACTTGTGTGGGTAGGCCTAGTACCCACGACAGGAAACGGCCCAAAACGCAACATGGACACACAACATTTTCACAGTAAAAACTGACCATTTTTTTGCAAAGTGCCTAGCTGTAGATTTTGAAACCTAGCTCTGCCGGCACCTAGGGAAACCTAGCAAACCTATACATTTTTGAAAACTAGACACCCAGGGGAATCCAGTCTGGGGTGACTTGACTGGCTCTCACCAGGTTCTGTTACCCAGAATCCCTTGCAAACCTAACAATTTGTCCAAAAAAACACATTTTCCTCACATTTCTTTGGTGGAAAGTTCTGGAATCTGCGTGGATCCACAAAATTCTACCCACCCTGAGTTCCCCAAAGTCTTCCGAAAAAATTGGTACCTCACTTGTGTGGGTAGGCCTAGTGCCCGCGACAGGAAACGGCCCAAAACGCAACGTGGACACACCACATTTTACAGTGAAAACTGACACTATTTTGCAAAGTGCCTAGCTGTAGATTTTGAACCCTAGCTCTGCCGGCACCTAGGGAAACCTAGCAAACCTATACATTTTTAAAAACCTAGACACCCAGGAGAATCCACGTTGAGGTGACTTGACTGTCTCTCACCAGGTTCTGTTACACAGAATCCCTTGCAAACCTAAAAATGTGTCCAAAAAACCACATTTTCCTCACATTTCTGTGGTGTAAAGTTCTGGAATCTGCGTGGATCAACAAAATTCCACCCACCCCACGTTCCCCAAAGTCTTCCGAGAAAAATGGTACCTCACTTGTGTGGGTAGGCCTAGTGCCCGCGACAGGAAACGGCCCAAAACGCAACATGGACACAACACATTTTCACAGTGAAAACGGACCTTTTTTTTGCAAAGTGCCTAGCTGTAGATTTTGAACCCTAGCTCTGCCGGCACCTAGGGAAACCTAGCAAACCTATACATTTTTGAAAACTATACACCTAGGGGAATCCAGGAGGGGGTGACTTGACTGGCTCTCACCAGGTTCTGTTACCCAGAATCCATTGCAAACCTCAAAATTTGTAAAAAAAACAAATTTTCCTCACATTTCTGTGGTGGAAAGTTCTGGAATCTGCGTGGATCCACAAAATTCCACCCACCCCGCATTCCCCAAAGTCTTCAGAGAAAAATGGTACCTCACTTGTGTGGGTAGGCCTAGTACCCACGACAGGAAACGGCTCAAAACGCAACATGGACACACCACATTTTCACAGTAAAAACTGACCCTTTTTTTGCAAAGTGCCTAGCTGTAGATTTTGAACCCTAGCTCTGCCGGCACCTAGGGAAACCTAGCAAACCTATACATTTTTGAAAACTAGACACCTAGGGGAATCCAGGATGGGGTGACTTGTCTGGCTCTCACCAGGTTCTGTTACCCAGAATCCCTTGCAAACCTCAAAATTTGTTAAAAAAAAACACATTTTCCTCTCATTTCTGTGGTGGAAAGTTCTGGAATCTGTGTGGATCCACAAAATTCCACCCACCCGGCATTCCCCAAAGTCTTCCGAGAAAAATGGTACCTCACTTGTGTGGGTGGGTCAAGTACCCGTGACAGGCAAGGGCCCAAAACCTATTGAGGCGACATCAAAATTACCTATCACAAAACAACCTGGTTTTGCAAGGGGGGTCCCATGTGTTTTTGGCCCTGGGCTCGGCGGCCATCTAGGGAAACCTACCAAACCCACACATTTCTGAAAACTAGACACCCGGGGGAGTCCAGCAAGGTATGGCCTGCGTGGGTCCCCCAACATTTCCCTACCCAGAATCCCCTGCAAACCATAAATTTGGCTGAAAAAATAACTTTTTTCTCAAATTTTTGTGTGGGGAAAGTTCTGGAATCTGCGTGGATGCACAAATTTCCTTCTACACAGCATTCCCCCAGGTCTCCCAATAGAAATGGTACCTCTCTTGTGTGGGTGGGTCAAGTACCCGCGACAGGCAAGGGCCCAAAACATATTGAGGAGACATCAAGATTACCTATCACAAAACAACCTGGTTTTGCAAGGGAGGTCACCTGTGTTTTTGGCCCCGGGCTCGGCGGCCATCTAGGGAAACCTACCAAACCCACACAATTCTGAACGCTAGACACCCGGGGGAGTCCAGCAAGGTATGGCTTGCGTGGGTCCCCCAACATTTACCTACCCAGAATCCCCTGCAAATCTCAAATTTTGTTGAAAAAATCAATTTTTTCTCACATTTCTGTGTGGGAAAGTTGTAGGATCACCAGTCTGACACAAATTTCCTACCACCCAGCGTTCCCCCAGGTCTCCCGATAAAAATGATACCTCACTCATGTGGGTGGGTCAAGTACCCGCGACAGGCAAGGGCCCAAAACGTATTGAGGAGACATCAAAATTACCTATCACAAAACAACCTGTTTTGCAGGGGGGGTCACCTGGGTTTTTGGCCCCGGGCTCAGCGGCCATCTTGGAAAAACTACCAAACCCACACATTTCTGAAAACTAGACACCCGGGGGAGTCCAGCGAGGTATGGCTTGCATGGATCCCTCAACGTTTTCCTACCCAGAATGCCCTGCAAACCTCAAATTTAGCTGAAAAAATCACTTTTTTCTCAAATTTCTGTGTGGGAAAGTTCTGGAATCTACGTGGATCCACAAATTTCCTACCACCCAGCATTACCCCAGGTCTCCCAATAAAAATGATACCTCACTCGCGTGGGTGGGTCAAGTACCCGTGACAGGCAAGGGCCCAAAACGTATTGAGGAGACATCAAAATGACCTATCACAAAACAACCTGGTTTTGCAAGGGGGGGTCACCTGGGTTTTTGGCCCCGGGCTCGGCGGCCATCTTGGAAAACTACCAAACCCACACATTTCTGAAAACTAGACACCCGGGGGAGTCCAGCGAGGTATGGCTTGGTTGGATCCCCCAACGTTTTCCTACCCAGAATGCCCTGCAAACCTCAAATGTAGCTGAAAAAAACACATTTTCCACATATTTTTGGGTGGAATCACAGTGCCGGCACAAATGTCCTACCCCACAGCGTTCCCCTCAGTCTCCCGAGTAAAATGATACCTCACTTGTGTGGGTGGGGCAAGGGCCTGTGATTGGGAAGAGCCCAAAACATAGGGAATAAGGGTATAGCACAGAGAATTCGAAGTGCTGCATTTTAAAAAAAATACATTTTTAGCCAATTCTGCATTGGACACCCACACAAGTGAGGTATCATTTTACTCGGGACACTAAGGAGAACGCTGTGGGGTAGGACATTTGTGCCGCCATGGTGATTCCACACACAAATATGTGGAAAATGTGATTTTTCAGCTAAATTTGAGGTTTGCAGGGGATTCTGGGTAGGAAAACGTTGGGGGATCCAACCAAGCCATACCTCGCTGGACTCCCCAGGGTGTCTAGTTTTCAGAAATGTGTGGGTTTGGTAGGTTTCCCTAGATGGCGGTGAACCGGGGCCAAAACCCCAGGTGCCCCCCAAAACCAGGTAGTTTTGTTATATGTAATTTTGAAGTCTCCACAGTACGATTTGGGCCATTTCCTGTTGCAGCCACTATTCCTACCCACACAAGTTTGGTACCATTTTTATCGGGAGACCTGGGGAAATGCTGGGTGGTAGGAAATTTGTGTCAGGCCAGTGATCCTACAACTTTCCCACACAGAAATGTGAGAAATAATTGATTTTTGCAACAAAATTTGAGGTTTGCAGGGGATTCTGGGTAGGGAAATGTTAGGGGACCCACGCAAGCCATACCTTGCTGGACTCCCCCGGGTGTCTAGTTTTCAGAAATGTGTGGGTTTGGTAGGTTTTCCTAGATGGCCGCCGAGGCCGGGGCCAAAAACTCATGGGACCCCCCTTGCAAAACCAGGTTGTTTTGTGATAGGTAATTTTGATGTCGCCTCAATAGGTTTTGGGCCCTTGCCTGTCACGGGTACTT